>JAWWTY010000156.1:15185562-15323337 GCA_035222235.1 Margarornis squamiger
AATGAGGGTGTTACCAGCATTTTGGGGACAAAGACAGCCAGGGACAAACTCTATTTTAACTATGCCTTTTGAAACATCATGGTAAGCTTTATCATCTTCTGAGGCTAACTGCCACAGGTCTTTCCAATACTTCCCTTGGAAATACTTCAGAGCCTGTGACCAGGATGTTTTGAAAGGATGTCTTCCTGCCTCTGGGCTTATGTCACAAGCTGTAGACTGGAACAGTAACTTCTTGGTCCTAAACAGTCCCATAAGATGAGGGTTTTGGGACTCAGAGCATGCCCAGTTCCAAAGTACATCCCTAAAAATGACTTACCAAGCTAAGGCTGGCTGCTGATATGTGTTCCACTTTAAAACTGGGTATTGCCCTTGCCTATTGTAGTCAAATACTATTTCAAACCTTACTGTTTCAGTCTTAAAAAAAATACTACTAGTCTAGCATTTTTGCAAGATAAATACAAAACTAGCTTGTATTTACCTTGTCTAACTTGAGCTTCTCTAGTTAGAAGCTACACCCTTAACAGCACTGCAAGGCAAATGTGAGCTCAGGCTTAGCAACACAGTTAATGATGTGAAGAGTCAAGCTGTTAGTCTTGATGACTATCTAAGAAAAATACCCAGATTCCTCTCATTGCATGTGTACAGCAGCACTTTTCCCTGTTGCTTATTTTGCCCCTGTCCCAGTGCTCTACTCGCCCAGTGTGTGAGTTCTTGTCTCATGTTACTAATTAGACATTTTGAGCAATTAAATGCATTTTTTATGTCAAAAATACTTGAAGACTGAAGAAACAGAATTGAAATATATTTAAAAATATCACCTTAAACTATTCTCTTCTTTTTTTTTAAGGTCCATAAGTGACTCATATATGTTAATCAGACATATTTTTTTATGTTGTGTCTTCCCCCAACCTCTGGCCAGATTCATAGCACCTCATGTATTTGTAGAAGCTCATGAAGAAACATGACAGAAAACCTGGTCAAAATGCTGTGGCCTAGGATTAGGCAAATATAACATCTCTTTAATTTGAATAAAATTGTAGTAGAATAATGCAATTGCAAATTGGTGCTTGGTGACACTTTGCATCTCAGGTCTCTGACAGCTCTTACATGAGAGCTATGTCTGTGCACTTGGAGTGTTCCTGCTACTGTACTAGCTTGTTTGCTAAGGAGAATTAGACTGATGCAGTTCTAACACCAGGCACTTTGACACCAACACACTGTCCTTTCCAAAGTACCAATGAATTCATACTGTTCTAAAAAAACCTTCAACAACTGCTGACACTTTAATAGCTGTTGCCGTATTTTGAAAAATGGTCAGCTGTGCTGTGTACTGTCATTCACTGGGCTTTCTACTTAAGAACTATGCCATATAAATAAGATCAACTTCTTTAACCTGTTCACACCCTTAACAGAAAATGTTTTCAATGAGAATCATGTACAACTATATGTGTGATGTGTGGGGTGGTTCCCTTCACATCCCTGTTTATGCATGTTGGTGTTGCCCGTGGTCACTGACTTTGTGCAACCAGAAATCATGCTGGCTTATGCTCACAGATGAGCTCTACTGTAATAAACTTGTCTTATGGGGAGAACAGTTACTTTTCACCCTCATCTTCAACATCTTAAAAAAAAAAAGAGCTTTCTGGTTTTAGCACTAGGTGATGTACTAGACAGATGCTACTCTGCTTTGTACTTGTACTGTTCATGTTGAATTGGGGCTGTACTCCCTGGCATATGCTTTAATGAATTGGCAGTGCTTAAAATTATGCAGCCTTCCTTGGTTGCTTCCCTCTTTGTTCCCTCACAAAAGCTATGCAGTGTGCACTGGTGCTCCCTGGCTTCTTTCAACTGATTCTAGTTTGTGAATCTGCCAGAAAAGTTAATCCAGCCAAAGAAAGCCTAAACTAGTGCCCTTACATGGAGCTGATAGGCTACAATCAGCTTGGCAAAAGTTGTGAGAGCATCAGCCTTGACACAGGGGTAGGCTTGAGGCCCCTGTTGCTGTTAAGTCAGCTCAGGTGAAGCAAGGCAATTTAATTTCCCCCTGCCTTAGAGTTGCATATCTTCTGTACTTGGAGCGGGGCAAGCAGAAACCCACATCAGTGAGAACATTAGGAAAAGTGTCCTGCATTTGTTGTGGAGGATAGCCTGTGAGCCTTAAACTGCAGTTCAGTGGGAGCAGAACAGCCAGCAAAGTGGAGAGCTGGGCTCTGAAACCATTGGGAGTCCAATTCTGTAAAGGCTGTAACTTTGCCAAATTAGCAGCTCTCCTATTATTTCTCTGATGTCTGGTGGGTTCAAGTATTCTTTTCTTCCCCCAGGCAGTCCTTGAAGGCCTACCTATGAAATATCTCTTAAAGTATGTTCTTATTCTTTGCAGAAATATGAGAGCAGTACTGAAAGTCTCATTTTGCCAGAAAAGAAGACACCTTCACCTGCAAATAATGCAACAAACCCAGAGGGTGAGAACTCTGGTGAGAGCCCAGAGAGCCAAGCACAAATCAATATTAACCTGGAAGTAGAAAACACATCACCAGAAGAAGATGACACACTTACTGAGCAGGACACTGTCTCACGTGGGAGCTGGAAGCACTGTATGCTAAGGCAATTTAGAAGGATTCCTGGGTTTTCATTACAAGCAAAACCTGTCCAGAATTTTGCTTTTCATCAGAATAACCTATCTAATGTACAAAGTAGTAGAACTCCAGCAAATCGTGTGGTAAGTGTGTGTGAAATTATTATCATATTTTCTGTAATGCACATGTAATTTCAGTTGTTTTTAACCATTCCTTGAGTTTTCAGGCAGAATGATAGAGGATACTTTGCCTTAAAGATGTAATAGAAAGTATGGGAAGTGATATTTTTGAGAAAGCAAACATAAATCCTTTGTTTAATTTACTATGCCTCTTTCATCTCCCTGTCAAAATTTACACAGAAGCTATTCTAGCAATAGCACCAATGTGTTGCCTTGTTGCTTCACTTCAGAGCTAGTAGTGTGGCTGTTTCATCAGGTAATTTTCTTTACTCAATTACTTTCAGCTGTGCATGATGGTCAATAATCTCCACGTTCCCAGTTAGGGGCCAATAACTGAAAACCTTTATTGAAAGCATGCTTCACAATATATAGGGTTAGTAGGTATAGCAAGATAACATTTGTACTGGGTAGGAAGGGGGGGCTACATGTGGCTACATATCACAGTGTTTACACAGGAGGAAAAGTAAATGAATTCTTACAGATAACTACAACCTAATTATAAACCTAAAACATTCAGGGCTCTTAAACTAAGCTAGTGATTTACTAGGCAAGTCTTGAATTATCTCCTCTTCTGTGAATTCTCAAGGCTTGGGGAGGAGAGTTTCTTTCCTCCCTTCACAGCTCCAAGGCCGACCAGATAGTCCTGTTAACATCTTTCTTGTTGATAGACAGTTTCCAGATGTTCCCACATCTGTGCTGTGAAACTTGCTCCCCCCTCCCCTTATTGGTGTGTGTGCTGTAGAAGCAAGCTGTCAAGTAGGTCAAAAATAATTGCAAGTGAAGCACCCTGGTATGTTGGAGTAATGATGTAAATTTGTGTTACAGGTACGAGAACCAAAGCATCGATTAATTGTTAAAGATCTCTCTCAAAAAGGTAAGTATTGCATAAATTGACAGCACTTGGAATTTGGTTTTGTTTCCTGTTGACTTTAGTCTACTTAAAGAACAGTGTAGGGAGTCTAATGAATACTGCTTAGAGCTATAAGGCTTTTAGTAAATTGTAAAATATGCTGAAACAGGATTATTGTTACACTTTAGAAAAGTTGTAACTCCTGTGGTGGCTTGTTCTACTTTAAAACATGACTTTTCTGCACAGGGGTATAGTGCAGTCATGATTTTAGGAATAAGAATGGTACAAATTTTAAAAAAAATATTTTAAAACAAGTCTGCACTGCACTTTAATGAGTGGGGTGTAGGTCAGAGTGGGAAAGCTTTCTGTCAAATGTCCACTCACGTGGAAGGCTCCATTGAACCCCCATACAGCCACCTGCACTCAGCAAATTGTGCTGGATGTCCAAGTGATGGGTTTTTCTCGTGATAGGCTTGGTGTGGCAAACCTATGCCAGCAGCATAGTGAAGTGGTTAAAACCTACTGTAGAGTAGCCCTGTTAAGCTAATGTGCCAGCCAATGAAGCCTTCCTCAAAACCACCTTTGCTGAATGGTGTCTTAAGGGACTACTTTAAAGATACATGGACTGATACCGTTAGCTGCTCTCAAGATCACTTAGTAGAAAATCTGTTTGTCCTGCTGCTTTGTAGGTGCCAAACCTGGCCTTGCTGCAGCTGTGCAGGCATTGCTTGAGAATTAAAGGGAAAGCATGTACATTAGCTATGGAAAAAAAAAATAATCTGTGTTTTAAAACCCAAGCTGATGTGTGTTATGTGTTTTTTCTTTCAGAACTGAGAGTTAGCTTTGAGGCCTTTATAAAGGAAGTACCACCAAAAAAGTGGAGGCAGCTTATGAGAACTCATCTGCACGACAATGATATTGATAAAATTATTTATAACTTTCATAATGATATAGAAGAGCAATCCTATCAGATGCTTCTCATCTGGAGAAACACACTGGGGGAGAAACAATGTATTATTAAGTTACTGACTGAGTTGAAGTGTATAGATAAGAAGGCTTATGATAATGTAGTGAACACTTTAAAAAGTAGTAACATTATAAGTAAAGTAGAAGCTACATATTAATGTTTACAGTGAACTTCAGAAATATTCCTGTTTACATACATTTGTCTACAAACTTCCTTTAAATGAGAACATGAACAAACTGCTGTAAGTGATGGCATGGACTCCATATCCTCCTCACCTCATGCGGAGAGCTGGAAGGTGTTGACATGGACTCAGGCTGTGTCATTCACTGAGGTCTTTGGAGTTGTACAACGTTGAACTCAGGTGCTGGATGTCCGCTTGGGAGGGAGGAGCTTGTGCTCACCTTTGTGTGTGGCGGGAAGCAAGTGGCTGCTGCCAGTTCTGAGAGTATGTGTGCTTTAGTTTCTTAGTGCAATTTTGTTTTGTATCGATCTACTTAGCACCATTATGTTTGAAGCACAGCAATAAAAGCCTGGATGAGACAGAAGCAGTGGTTGACTCTTGGACTTCCCTCTGGTGGCAGAGTCCCGCTCCCTGCAGGTGTTTAAAGGAAAGATTTAGCGCCGTGGTCTAGTTGCCATGGTGGTGCTCGGTCGTGGGTTGGACTCGCTGATCTGGGGCGGGGGGTCTTTCCCGAGCCCGTGGATGCTGTGGGTGCCGGGGGCGGGGGATGCCGCGGGCGGTACCCCGTTGCCCCGGTGACGCGGGCGGTTGCCCCGGTGACGCGGGGCTCCCGTCGGAAGTAGCGTAGCGGCGGGCGGGACGGGGCGAGGCTTCCGGACGCGCTGTTGCATCAGCTCTGGAGCGAGGGCAGGACGAGGCACCCGGAATGGCAGCAGCGGCCGCCGCCGAGCACGGTAGGTCGGCGACGGGCGCCGCGGAGCGCCCAGCGGGACCGGGCGGAGGGTCCCCCGGGGTTGTCACTGCTCGGAGGGGTCGGTGTCGCGGCGCCGCCGCTGTCACGGTGTCAGGTCGGGGGTGGTGGCGGGGGGCCGTGGGGCGTCGCCGTGGCCGCCTTCCCCACGCGTCCCTTGGGGTCTGCATCCCTCGGGGTCTCTGGCGGGTCCCCCCGAGCCCTCCGGGGTGCATCCCGGGGCCGCAGCCCCCGCGGTCCCTCCGCGCCCGTCCCCTGGGTGCCCGTGGGATGCGGTTCGTGTCACGAACCCAGAGCTTAATGCTGACAGGCAGCGATTCGTGGGGGGCCATCCGGAGCTTCTCGGTACCGAAGTTCGGATTCAGCTGCTCTGCAGCCCGGGGGGTCCCGGGGGCTGCGGGGTGGCCGCTCCGTCTGTGCGCTCATCACCGCGTCCTCTTCTCTTTCACCTGACCCTGCGCCTCCCGTACTGGCTTTCCAAGGCATCTTGTTCCCCCTTAAACTCGCCTCTGAACTTTTGGACTTTTCGGGACATCTTCTGTGGCCGTGTTTTAATGAGGGGTTGTACTGCTCGCTTCCATATGGAAGGAGGGCGAGGGTAGTCCTATAATTTTTGGCACTACTATAGCAAATGGAAACTTGGAATACCAGTCATGCAAGTATGAAATACCATTATGGTATGTAAAGGGTTGGAAATTTCTGTCATTCCAGTTAAGGAACTGTAAATTCAAAGATTTTGCCCCTTTTTTGTTTGCTGCTGAAATTACTTTGGTCTCTGTTCATCACAAGTAATATTCCCATTAAAGGGAAATACTTGTTTTCAAGGGATTGGCTGTTTTTAGAAATGTTTTCAATATCTTAGAAAAAAACCCAAAACACCAAAGGCTCAGTTCAGGTGCACTTTAAGAAACTTTTTAATTAAGTTTATAATTAGGCAAATAGCCTTTTTTTTTTTTAATTGCAATTGTTATATTTAGTTTCAGTTCAGGAAAAGTGGAAGTGAAACTTACAGGGCTCAAGTGATTAGGACTGACAAGCTCTTCCTTGATGTGGAATACTCCAGTCTTAAAAATCCCCGTTCAGCTAAAAGCCTCTTGAATCTCATGTGTGAGTCTTGATAAGTCCTTTGTCTGTCTGTCTGTGTGCTGTGTCTGGCATAGATGGGGTCGCTGCATTGGTTTGGTTCTTCTGAAATGTTTATGGAAAAGGATAATTCGTCTTGGCTGAACAGATAGTTGGAATTCCTTCCAAAAGTACCAGAGTGGCCAGCCAGAATGATAAATGGCCAGTTTGGAGCCATGTTAATAATAAGACGTGTTACATTTGTCTTTTATGTGTTGTTTTAAATTTGAGAAAGCTAAGATAAAAGTGAAATTACCTTTTAAAATGTTGAGAAATGGCTAAGATTTCTTCTTGGAGAATGCCTCTTCAGAATTCTTAGAACATTTCTGTTGTCATCTAATTGTGGCTGACATGGCTAGCAAGTTCAGGGAAGCCTAGGAAATCTAATTTTTCCCTGAAGCAAAGTAACTCCCTGGTTTTGTGTCAGCTAGCTTACTGCCTACTTTATGGCTTTTCTGTATTTACTTTGCTGTCAATACCTTCGAGGAACAGAGGTTTTCATTTTCCAGTTAATAAAAGTGAAAATTTTCCATGAAACTTGATACTGTATGGTCTATGTGTTTTGATTAAGCTTCAAAAGGTATTTTATGTGAGAATAAAATGTAGAAGCAGTCCTGTATTTTTGAGTCTGTGTTGCTGTGGTCTTGCAGACAAATTCCCACTGTCCTTTAGTAGTCTCCAAAGCATTCCATGCATGAAAAGAAGAATATGTGACAATTATATCACCCAAAGAGATTGTACACCAGCAGTTATTTCATTAAAACTGTATTAATTAATGTCTGCGGTGGATTTTTTTTTGAAACAACTTTTTAATATTTCATTGTTAACATTAATTCTTATGATTTTTCAAGGTTATTTTGCTACCTCTCTGATACTTGTTGTCAGTGCTCATTTCTTGAGTGGAGTTGCTTCTGAGTGGTATGATTTGATATCTACGGATCATTCCATTCACATGAGTTAAAATTCAGTGTTATGCAATGGCTCTGTAATACTCCCATGTTTCTACTCTCAAGAAGACACTTCCTAATGCAATTGAGTAATAACTGTAGTTTTTCTGTTTTGGGAGTGGAAAACAATTGCAGTCAGAGAGAAGGGTAATTTCTTAGCCTATTTTCCTAAAGCAACAGGGAAAACAGGTCAGATGTACATGCATCCATTGGCCCTTCTCCCTCGATACTTTTTGAATCCATTGATTTTTACTAATTGCATTTGACAGTGGGCTGCCTCTTGCACACAGCTGGCAGGCTGAGCAAAGATGGGTTGGAGCTACATGTACAGGAGGATGGGGATACTGAAGTATATGGGAAGAGGAGATGCAGCTCTTAGGAGGTACCAGGAAATACATCAATGCGAGTGTGTGATGAATTAAAGGCAGTGCAAGACACTGAGGAGGGAACTGAGGGTACAGAATGGAAATCACAAAAATAAGATTCTGGAGATTTACTATTCTTGTTTTAGTAGTAATATCGATAAAATCAGAATAGGCTTTTATGTAAAAGGTAGTTTTCACTGATTTCTTTTGCTTGAGAAGAAATGGTCCACTGATATATTGTCATTCAAATGACATTGTTACCCCAGTCATTATTCCCAGGAGACCACCGTGTGCTTCAGCAGAAAAGCTTTTGTTTTATGAGTTCAGTCCAGTTTGGAGTTAAAAGAATGCCAGAAGTGAGAATGATTTTGTCCTGCATGTACTGAAATAGGATGCTTAGAGGTACTTCAGAATTGCATTTATCATAAAACCATAGTTTGTGTTGGAAAGGACCTTAAAGATTATCTAGTTCCCTTCCCCTGCTCCAGGCAGGGACACCTTTCACTAAACCAGGTTGCTCAGAGCTCCATCCAACCTAGTGTTGATTCCAGGGATGGGGCATCACTCAGCACTCTCTCAAACACAGAAACTTTGGCTGTATCTGTGACTGACTGCAGCAGAGAGTAGAGCACATTTATGATAGCTTTAAGTTTTCATGTTCTGAAAAGTAGCCGTGGGTCTAGAAAATAAAGACTGGAGCTCAGCACAGCCTTTGAAACCAGTGTGGGACACTTGGATTGGTGCAGTGAGCCTGCTGGGAGCTGGAGGCTGCTGTGGCTCAGCTGCTACTGTGCCCTGAGAAACCCTGTCAACAGCAGCTCAGGTGTGTTCTTGCTGTATGGCACATGTGGTGGTGCCCTGTTACAGGCATGAGTTTGGGATGAGTTTGAGTTGGGAATCAGTCTCAGCATAAATACATCCTCCTGTTAGATCCCCTGCGCTGTCTGGGTATTTGATGTATTACTTTCAAGTCTGCTGTTGCTCTTAAAGCCAGACACAGGCCAAACTTTCTAATTCCAAATATTAATGTGTGGTTTTTTGCTCAGAATAATTTTGGTTAAGCTTATCAGGGCTAAGCTGGTACTGACATTCACTGGCAGTATTTGGCTTCTCTTCTTGCCAAAATTAGCTTGTATTGGTCTGTTGTATTTGTGTGTAAGTTTGTGCAACTTCCCTTTTAGATTGGTTTGCAGATGTGGTTGGAAAGCACTTATATTGTTTCATATTCACTGACTTACATCCCATTAGCAGCCTGGTGTGTGAATAATGGTCATAATAACCTTAATAATGCTTTGCAAATTGAACGTTGCTTTCCTTGCAGTAGATCCTCAAAGATATTTTCTTTGAGATATAGTTTAATTTCTACACAGATCATTCTTGTAATGCCTTTTTTTTTTTTTTGGGCCTTCTCCCTCATATGATTCATGTATACACAATTCACATTCAGGGAGG
Source organism: Margarornis squamiger (assembly GCA_035222235.1). Taxonomy (NCBI): domain Eukaryota; kingdom Metazoa; phylum Chordata; class Aves; order Passeriformes; family Furnariidae; genus Margarornis; species Margarornis squamiger. The sequence goes on from JAWWTY010000156.1 coordinate 15,194,953, forward strand.
ACTTACCTCTTAGGTTTCCACAGTTAATGAACACAGCTATTTCAAACTATTCATGTGTATAAACATGTCAAGTTCTGTGATGATAAACATCAGTAAATATTTAGAAGCCTGAAAAGTTTATAGTAAAATGAATTGTATGTGAGCTGAAGCTGCATCCCATTCAGCTGGGTAAGGTAAGCCCAAAAGGTCTACTAGTTATGAACCCTTATTTCCTTGTTATTTCTTATTTATACTGAACAATTACATGGGTGGGCCTTCAGGGAGATTTGGACTTTACATGAATTTGTCTTTGCTTTTGTGTATTAATTTTAAATATCTTTGGTGAACTTCTAGTTTTTTAAATCATTGATCTTTTTTTATGAGTTCTCCTTATGTGCTATGTCTCATTTATATGCAAAAGAGTTAAAGACAAACTTGGTATTTAGCTGCCATTTCCCCATTATCTTGACTTGCTGTTGCATATTTTAATAATTGATTTCCATATAGAAAACAACCTGCTCATAAAGACTTAACTGATGATATTTGGAAAAAAATTTCAGTTGTGCAGTTCCTCACATCCTCTCCTAGCCATCACTTCCCCATCTCCTTCCCTTCTTGCCCTTCCAAGAGCATCGCTCTGTGAGCACCTCCAGTGCTTTGGGAACTACTTCTGCAGAAGATGTTCATCCCAGAGTAAGAAGCAACATTTCTGGCCATGGTCTCTGTTCGGGTTTGGGAGCAGGGACAGGTTCTCTCACACTGCCTCTCTCACTTGGCTGCACTATGACCTTGACTTAAATTACCCTCTTGGCTCACTACCTAAGCAGGATATTGGCTTAACATTTATGCAGTACTTTGAACATGAACAGAGCTACAAACATTGAATCATTGTAGGCAAATATGAATGCTGGGTTTACCTAATGGCAGTGCTAGCCCCAATGCCATAACCTGCAGAGTGCTTTGTACCCCCTGACTTGCACAGGGCTTGCTCTTACTGTCAGTATCCTCACCAACTCAGAGAACCTTTTTGCTGCTTCCTCTGTGTCCCTGCATTTCTAAAGATGAGACATAACTGAACCTGCTTTGCCTGTATTCCAAAGACATCATGGAATTAAAAAAATGTGAGAGAGGAGCACAATCTAATATCCTTTCTGTTTACCACAAGAGAAAGTGGTATAGGAGACATATGGGAATATACGGCAACAGCAGAAGTTTTGAGTTTCTAGAGCAAGTAGTAGTAACTGAGCATTGTGCTGGGAGCCTGCATGTGGGCAATAGTCCTGCAAATACTGAAGGATGTGCTCAAGTTCAGTAGACGTTCACAATCTATCCTGAGTGTATAAAATTAATTGTATTTAAATATTTGCTGATGAGTGTTTTAGCAGAGTGGAAAAGAGGGACTGATTAGGTTCACTGTGTGAAGTTTTCTCCAATTTCAGTGGATTATATTTCTTCATGAAAAGGACCTATGCTTTTGCCCTTACTCCTCCTTGTAATGGTGTCTTCAAAAAACAGCATGAACATAATCCTGTTACTAGGAAATACATAGTTATTCGGTAGCTTGTATTAAATATATTTTTCTCAAATTTCTTGTCAGTTGCCAGAGCTAATTTGGAGGGGAAGATGTACAATATAAGGATATATTTTGGTCATGAGATCTCCTCCTTTTAATGCTGACCAAATGTCCTGTGCCTCTCTTTACAGCTTCCAGCTACAGTTTTATTCTGAGCATTAGTGAAGAGGAAGCCAGGGTGAAGGCTTTGAACGAGTACCTGAGCACTCGTAGTTATATCCAGGGGTTCACATTTTCACATGCAGATGTGGAGGTGTTCAGAAAGTTTTCGGGGCCACCTGTGGACCAGTATATCCATGTTGTCCGGTGGTACAGACACATAGAAGCAATCTATGATGGCAGCAGTGAAAAAAATGAGCCTTGTAAACTTCAAACAAGTGAGTAATATGAAACTGGTGGGCAGGTTGTAGACTAGCTGACATTGTATCGGTTTTTACTGCTGAGAATTTCAGAAATTCCCTTTCATACTCTCTTGCACGCCTTAAAATTTACAGTATCATCTTGTATTCAAAGTCATGACAATCTTCTTTCATACAGTTACTGTGTAATTGATAGAGCCTGACCTCTTTGAATGTTAAAGGTGTTTGCAAATTTTGGAGTTTTTTTATTTTAAAATTCCTCAGTGTACAGAATTTGAGTATGTGTATTTTCTTTAAAAAGCTAGCTAGCTTCTGGGTTCTAAAAGAATGTGTGAGTTTGGCCTTGTTCCTTAAAATATCAGAATTTGCTTGGTCTACTTTTTTTTTTTTTTCTCCTAGCAGGGTAACTAAATATTAGTTGTCTAATATACACAATAAAAGAAATTGAATACTTCCTCTCAGGTTGTTACTAACATTGAATTTCAAAAAGAACATCTGGAGTTCTTTTTTAACACTGGTAATTTAGGCATTGCTGATGATTTGAGGAAATACTAACTGGTAATCTAGGTCATTGTGTAAGCATGGGTGCAGGCATTTTTGTGAGCTGCATCACTATCCTGAGTCGTTTTCTAATGAGCTAGTCTAATTTAATTGCTTTATAGTGAGAGCCTTGCTCAGGGAGTCATGAAATAATTAATAATAATAGCACAGAGCTGTTGTATAGTGCTTGCAATACCTACAAATGAATGCATAATGTCTGTCATTTTTACTGATGGTTGTTGACTAATACTACTTCAATGCCATCTTCTCACAACCTCTCATCATATGTGTTGTCAATTCCCAGCAGACCAGCAGTTAAAATCAGGCTGCTGTGAGTAGATTTTGTGTGTGTGCCTGCAAGTGTTTGTATTGATTTCCATTCAGCAGAGAAGGGATCTCGGCTGCACCCCTGACTCTGATAGCAGATTTATGCCACTAACTACAATTTGTAGACTTTCATGGATCAGGGTGGAGCAGTAAAGGAAAAGTTTGCTATTTTCTTGTCCATGAAATCTTTAATATTAAGTTTCTCTTTCTGAAAGGTTATGTCTTTTTATCTGCATGATTTGTGTGTGTGTGTCAGGAGTCCTGGAATGGTGTTCTGCAGTGTTCACTGTGAAAATAACACATGAATCTGCCATACTTCTTAGACTTTGAATACTTTATTGGTGTTTTTTTGGATGTACCAGGGAGCCCCAGAGTGAATTAGAGCAAATGAACTTCAGTTCAACTAGGCAAAGGGCTGTAGCTGGCAGAGGTGTATTTGAACAGACTAACCAGTGTACTTTGCCCTTGGTGTCCCTGTAGTGAATGTAATGGGACACATAACTCACAAGCTGAGAACTTCAGGGCACAGTATCTGGGTTTTTCCTTATGTTTGTGTGGTTGTAAGTGAAGAAGGCTTTACAGATTTATCTTTTATTAGACAAACCCACAAAGATTTTTTTCCCCCGAGGGAAGCGTTGGCCACAATTAAGCATGCCAGCATAATCTTTGTAAATCAAAGAGTAAACAAATCCATCCCTTGGTGTATGATTTGTGTTATGGATAGACTGCTCCTGAACTTGAGGTATTCTGTTCAGGAGTACCTCATGCAATGAAATGTTTAGAACCAACATGTGTTTCCATGGATTCATAACATGGAGATTAATAGAGATTAAATTTTTTATACCATGAATGTTTACATTACTTGAAGGTTTTCAGCCACAAAGTGCATATGAAGATATTGGGGGAAACGGATTTAATGAAGAGCACCCTGAGACAGGATCAGAAAGGCAGCTTTGTTGTCAAAACAAGTAGTCTCTATGATATTTTAATTGCTGTTGAAATGCATACCATGAGAATTCCTAAAGACGGTGCTGTGTGTATTAAGCTGGCAGACTGACTGTATTTTTGAATTTCCTGGTTTGCTTTCATTCCTAGTTAATGCAATAATTAGTTAAACATCATTACAGCTGTAAACAACCCAGTGCAGAGCAAACTGCAACTCTGACAGATCACATGCCCATACTTCTGTTTGGAAAAAACCCCATGAGTTTAACAACTATGTTGCTTCTTATAAATTTAAGAGAAAACAAATGCAAGAATATTAACAGTAATATTACCCTGGGTTTTATCTGCTCTCTTTAATAGCAAAATGTAGCCTCTTGCTGAAGTGGAGCATATTTGTGGTAAAAGAGTGTGTTCAAAAATGCCTTGTGTACATAACAACAGTGTACGATAAAAAACCATTCCGTCTTCCTTCCCTCCCTGAATACACATACTCTGTCCGTTTTGGCTCTAGAGACCACCTCTTGTCTCTGGAGATTTTTTTGCAAATTCTGTATGAGATCTGTGTTAACACCATCACAGTAAAATCAGTGGCGTTGCAGAAAGCCCAGGACTGTCATAACACTGCATTAATAATTCATTAAATTTCAAAACTCTCAGTAATACTTTAACTGAATTGCATGCTCTTAGTTTTATACCCTCTTCCTTCCTGTTACTGGGATCAAAAACTATTAGGAATTGCAACTGAGAGAGTAGAAATTAAATAGATTGAAATAATTTTCTTTGGTTTTGGTGGCTTTGTAGGAGGCTCTAACAGTAGTTGGATTACTAGGATTGAAGCTGCTTTTTCTATTTATATGTGGAGTTTGAAATAAGTTAATGATGTGACAAGGAGAAAATGTTATATTGCAAATGTGTTTGGGGAAAATGTCTTTTCAGTTTTCTTTAAACTATTTTATCTCTTAGGTAAAGGTAAACGTGTGCAGCCCCCTTGGTCTCCCCCTGAAGGGACAAAACATTCTAAGCTTTGCCTCTACAACAGCCTGACTCGCAGTAAGGTGAGTAAATGAAAGAAAAGTGGAGATTTCTATAGACACACAAATAGAGCAGTCATCCACCGTTTGTTTCTGAAGTGTGTACGCTGTTGATAGTCAGGTCTCTGAGTTGTATTTTGTGGAACGTTAACAAGCACATGCCAGAAATCTGTGTCAGGCAAGTGTGTTTGCTGGGGAGCTGGTACAATGCACACACTGAGTATGCACACACTACAGGTGTGTGTCTGTGTATGTATGTTGCATAACATATAGTTCCCAATTGCAAGTTGTCAAGCAAAATAGCCTGGCACTCAGTTGTAATACATGTACGTGTAGGCGGTGTGAGCAGAATGAAATCACAGATGTTGTCTGTGTAAAATAAAGCCTCGCCAATTATGTAGTTGTAATATAAACTGGTAAAACTTCCTGTGGTCTTGTTTGAAAGTCCTTGGGGAAAGAGGAGATGTTAAGAATATTAATGTTAGGTGGGATGTAGTATCCAAGTATCTGTGAACTGATTATACTGTGTAACCCTTTTCAATGCAAAAGAGAACCTTTACAAATGCAGCTTGAATAATGCCCTGCCTCCCAAATCTTTGTAACCTGGTATCTTGATTGATAAGAGTGCAGGTGACATAAGCAGCCCCACCCTGTTATCTCTCTTACATGATAAAGCTAGTGGTGATCTTTACTTATGGTAAAAATTTGTTGTAATTATAATCCATGTTTTCATGTTCTAATCTCCAAATGTATTGTTACTGGCCTGAGATCATGTCTTCAATTTCTTCTGATCATGTATCTTCTCTTTCAAATAAGGAAATATTTCAGCCTCAGAATGGAAAAAAGGTCTTGTGGTATTGCTGTGGTCCAACAGTTTATGATGCCTCTCACATGGGGCATGCCAGGTACTGCAGTTCCTTATTTTGATAGAGGTAATAACAGTGCCTAAAGGAAGCAAAATATTATTAGAAAAGGGTATTTATTTAGATGAGTGTTACTAGAAAATGGGTTTCTTTTAAACTTGATGCTTGAGGTTTAAGATTAAAAGCATGTTATAATATTATGTCATTGTGTGATTAAAAGCTTACTAGTACATGAGGGCAAATGAAAACTGCTGCAAAGTGATTGACTGAGATTAAAGTGGTTTGTGCATAGAATAGAAATAAACTGGAGGTGTTTGTTAGAATATCCCTCTATTTTTTATGTTTTTAGGTCATACATCTCATTTGACATCCTGAGAAGAATCTTGAGGGATTATTTTAAATATGACGTTTTCTATTGTATGAATATTACAGATATTGATGATAAGGTAAGTTTTTTTTGTTAAATTGCAATCTGAAATACTCTACTTTGAGCATGGAAGTCAGAGAGTCACATGCAATTGCTGCTTGATAAGCCAAGATAAACCTTACACTTATTAACTTAGACATACATTTTGTACAAAAAGGCATTGATTTTCTCAGTTTTATAGCATTCCTATGGTAGCAAACCCTATATTCTTGTCTATAAATGAATGTTGCCATAAATAATGAAGACTAAGTGGTTTAGAAAGATAATTTATTTTACTTTGCTGTTGTTGGGATAATTAATTGACTCTGTTGAGGTAGTTGATTAACTATGTATGGTGTGTTTAATTTGTAATACTGCATGTGAGTCTTCTACTTTATTTTAATGAAGATTGTGATATGCCTTTGGTACGTAACAGATTTTTATTTGCACTTTGTATAACAACGTTTCACCTCACAAAAATATTTTCATGTTTCTGCTTTGTAGATTATCAAGAGAGCAAGACAAAATTACCTATTTGAGCGGTATAGAGAAAACAAATTAACACCAAATCAGCTACTTGAAGATGTTAGAACTGCCTCAGAGGTGGGCGTGGTATTTAATCTCTGCTGTTTAATCTCTAAGGCTCTCACTCAATGTAGCAAAGCATCTAAAATTGCCTCTCACTTTGCTACCTCTTTCTGCTGTTTCAATTGTTCTGTTGACCTGGTGTCTCACAAATTAGAATGTTACTGGAGCTGCACGTCACTTTGACTTTTCCCTTGCTTTAGAATGGACAAATTCCTTAAAAGGCATTCCAGATTTTTATGTTCTTAGCCTTTATTTGTAACTGGATATATTGCTCAAAAAGCATTTGGATGTTTGTGTGTTAGAATTCAAACTTTAAAAATAATCCTTTTAGAGAGTTTTTAAATGGCGGTGCATCCATAATATTTTAAAGCTTGGGAAGCTTCCCTTTTGAACCATTGATGACCTTGGAAAGAACAAAAATGCTGCAAAGCTTCAGGGATTTAATAAATTGTGCATTCTGCACTGAAGGTGAGGGAATATGATTCTCTGGTAATGTTTAGAACTACAGAACAAAGAGATTATCATTCTAATGAATTGAATACAGGCCTGGGAACAGGAGGTGTGGAAAATTTTGCCCAACTCTTTGTCTGACATACTCTTTAGACATTGCATTTAATCTCTCTCTGTTTCACATTAAAGCTTGTTCTTTTCAGATTTTTGATAACAAAATATGTAATTAAGTTGATCAGTTTCATAAATGATGATGCAGTGATTTATAAAATCTTTCTGAAAAACTGAATTTGCCTGTGAACTAAACTCTTTTGACTCCACCCTTATTTCTGATGAGAAGTGTGATTCAGTAGTTGATGTAAAAGCTTTTTCTGTAGCATAATGTATTATTCATCACTAGCAAGGTACTGTATGGCTGAGATAATACTGTGTATGGAGCATAGTGCTACTATACTGCAAGTGTCTTTCTAAATTTTTTTATAATTGTAGCTCTTTTCAGTTAAATTAAATGAGACAACAGACCCAGATAAAAAGCAAATGTTGGAAAGAATTCAAAATGCAGTGAAGTCTGCTTATGACCCTCTACAAGAAGCTGTGCAAGCAAAACGCCCTGCAGAAGAGGTCAACAGATGTCATGAGGTAAGTTTGAGCTCCTTTTTATATTTTATATATGGCTTATAATTCCTAGAAGGTTTAAAAATAATATATAGCTTGTAGTAGTTCCTTGAAACATTATGGAACTTATTCATAAAAAAGTATAAGAAAAAAGAAAAAGAGGATTATTAGAGACATTCAGTGACTATAATCATGTTGGCTTTATTGCTCTTTCATTCTGTCCCAGTAACCACATCAGTCAATACAACCATGTTTTAGTAAATGGCTCCCATTTTGATCTCTTCTTGCTTTCAGATTATTTGTCATAATTACTGTGGGAAACATGGGGTATGTGCTCCCTTCTTGAGACAAATCTCTCTAAATTATGGGGGTTTTTAATGGCCCAGCTGTTTTAATATCAAGTGCCTTTATAAAAGTGTATACCGACCTATCAGAATTTTAAAAACAACTAAAATTCAAGCAATTACACCTTCTGCACTATACCCTAGTCTAAAAAAATGTAATCTTTTAATATAAAACTAAACTATATCTTTGCTGATATTCAAATTAATTTTTGAGACACTTTTTAGCAATGTGCATAGTAAGGCTTCTGTGAGATTATCCAATAGCTGTGGGGGAACAGATGATATGATGTAACTGCAGGTCCCAGCTGATGTTTACAGCATAAATTCCAGATGGAAATTTAAGTGATTAATATCAAAACAGATATCACTTATCAGTTTATTTTCCTTTCTCTGATTGTTTCATCTGTACTTATGATTGGAAATATGATAAAAATGTGGTAGAAACATGGATTACCCTGTATTCATAACAAAGTGCCTCATTACTTATTCCTTAAGCAAACCTCTCTGTTCAAAATAAGATCTTTCTGCACAATTTAAACAGGGCAAGTCTTTGATCAGTTGCACTTACCATTATTGTTTTGTAGACACTGTTGGAAGAAGCCAAAGATTTGCTGTCTGACTGGTTGGACACAAAATTTGGCAGTCAGGTGACTGACAATTCCATATTCTCAAAGCTCCCCAAATTCTGGGAAGGGGAATTTCATAAAGATATGGAAGCTCTCAACGTAAGTAAACTAACTGTTTTCTGTTCTAAAAATGTGTATGTCATGCCTCATAATACCCAGAATACAATTTAGCTCCTTAATAGCTTTCAAGAACCTCATATTTCAACCTTATTGATAAAGTATTTTCTTCAATATGAGTAGGCAGCTGTTAAATTAGCACCTGTTCTGTTTCCATCCCAACAATCTTAAACCTGTTGTGCATGTTACCAGTCACTGAATTGGTGATCACGTTTGGTGTGTGCACCCATGCCTTCCCTTTGGTGTAACATGAGCTAATAATCATAAACTGATCTAGAAGTTTGAGATGGAATTTGTTGGCTGTACAAGAGATCCCTGCCAACCTCAGCATTTACACTGACTTCTTAGAAGTCTTCAACCAGTAACAAATTACGTGATGAGAGCAGAAAACCTGAAATAGGAGAGAGATTTTATTATCACTTGCTTTTGAGCAAATTTTTAACCAATATCTAATATATATATTTAGTGCATATTTACATATATATAAATATATATATAAAAATATATATCTATATATAATTCTACTTTTTATCTATAGGTTTTACCTCCAGATGTTTTAACACGGGTTAGTGAATATGTGCCAGAAATTGTGGATTTTGTGAAGAAGATTGTGGATAATGGTTATGGGTAAGTTTGCTACTGGGTGCTTTTGTTGTCCCCTTATACTGCATCAGAGCTAGAATGATTGGTTTCAGCTCTTAACTGTGAGCTGTTTTCTCTGTTTTCATATGTAATAGTAGTCTTTTCCAGAAGTAGTTTAGAAGAAATTTGAGGTTCTTTTGCAAAAGACCTGTTACCTGTCACCTGATGAAAATGTGCTGTTCTATACTTTTTATGATGTCCTACAAAGAGAGTTTAGATTATTAAATTTATAGGGTGAAATCCTTGTTCACTAAAATAAAGTCAAAGACCCATTCACATGAACTGTGTTTGATTCCTGCCCTTCAGCAAGGGGTTTAAAAAATTGACACCTGAGTTGATACAGTTGTAAATAACAGTTTTAGAAATGGTAATTGTGAATTGTTTTTCTGCGATTGTCCATTGTCTATATTTGTAAAAAATCAAGCTAATACTCTATAACTCCCTAGGTATCATGATAGATTTCCACCTGAAATTTTTGCCTTCTGTTAATAGCCTGGATTTTTTGACATGGATGTATTTTGATGGTGAATAAAAGAAGCCTGTGGTTCAGACTGCCATAATTTTTTTTGCATGTTCTTCCTTTAAACATACATTAAAAAAAACGGGCAGGGGGACTGTTCAAAATTGTTTGCACTGAAGTATCAGCATTCATGGTGGTACTGAAACTTACCTCTGTGCCAAGGTTGTTATTATGGCTGTAGTGGGACAAAATGAGCAAAGTGAAGGAGGACATAATGGACTGTGAAACAAATGTGATTCATATTGTCTTATTGCAAACCATTAAAAGGTATTAGAGGTATTGTAGATATTTCTTCTCTTGTGGCTGTTAACTGATGTCTCACCTTTTAAGAGCTTAAGAGATGTTAGTTGTTTTTCTTGTCATCAATTTCATTATGATTTTCAATGATTTGTCCTAGGCCTTTATGGCAAGATCTTAAAACTTAGGCTCCCCTAAGTACTGAGCAGTACCATACTGTGAGTGGTTTCACTAGAGAACTTTTGACAGTGATTTTAGGGATAAAAATCAGTTAACCTGTGGTAGAATGTTAGCTAAATAATGATCTTTAACTTTTCAGGTATGTGTCCAATGGATCTGTATACTTTGATACTATGAAGTTTGATGCCAGTGAAAAACACTCCTATGCTAAGTTGGTTCCTGAAGCTGTAGGTGATCAAAAAGCTCTTCAAGAGGGTGAAGGTAAAAAGGGGAAATAACATTTGCTTAAGTTGCTAAAGAAACTGATGATGTATTGGTCACTTCAATTGATTTCACTGACGTTTGGATCAGTTGCTTTCAGAGTTGAATTGTTTGTCCTCTGTACTTCCTTTACCGATAGATTTCTTTGCCAAAGTTTTGTAGCTTGAGCCAGTACTTCCTGTAAGTTTTTAGTTAGATAATACCAAGAAATGTTGTTAATTCTAGGATGGTTTTGGATGATTTTTTAGTTTGTTTATTTGTGGGGTTTTTAGTTTGGTCAGAATTGTGTATAGCTCTGCCATTTGGCCATAACCCAGTTGTTTGGACATTCATCTGGTTCGGTGTAGGAACAAAGACTTGAAGCTCAGTCTTCCACATGCCAGGTGAAAGGTCTCCACATCAAGCTGTGGTTATTTAATGACAAATATTTGAGTTCCTCTTTCATACTGAGAACTCTTTTTACTTTGTAAACCTTGTTGTGTTGAACTAAATCCAAATATAGATTTTTTTGAAAAGAGATGTACCAGGGGATTAGCTTAAAATGTTCAATAAACCAGACCCATTCATTATCTGCTCCCAAGGTTGTACAGTTTTAGTAGCAAATCATCCACAAATTCTGTAAAAAGAATATTGAAAAGTTTTAATATAACACTTGTATGAGGTGAAATCAGGACACTCGGTAGGTGAAACTAGCAATATCTGAGAGATACCACTTAAAATGAATTTGATTTTTTTTTCCTTTATTCAAACCCTTACAGCTGAAATCTTCTATGTGAAATAAAAGGTGCTAGCTTAAACCACTGTCTCTGTGGTAACATAAATATATGGTCATTTCAACCATGTAACCAAGTCACTTTTGTTGAATTGTTATGTCCATTTGCAAATAGGAACTGATGTTGAGTGATTAATGTAACTAACCAAGAATGTGCAGATATCAAGTTACTGCTTGTCAGCTTAGCTGCTTTCACTCATTTATGATGATTGTTGTTACCCAGACAGATAATGTAATTTTGACTGTTACAAGCAGCAGAAACACTAAGATGTCAAAGTTTCAATTAATGTAAATAAAAGCATAATACTTCCAAATTAAAAGTGCATAATGTATGATATTCCAAACAATGGAGATTGCAGGTATCTCAACATGTACATCAAAATTAATTGAGAAGTTTAACATTGGCAATGTGCCTTGGATTTTTTTGCTGTAGGTGGTATTGTTGACCACTTTTAATCTTGCACAGTAGAGCAGAAATGGTAAATTCCCTGTGTTTTAAAGATATCATAATGAGAATACCACCTAAATGATCATAAGAAGCTAAGAGCAAGTAATACATTACACATCTGTGATGGCAGATGTAGCTATTGAATAACCACCAACCATTCTGTGCAGCAGATGAGATTAGAGGTGGAAGAAATATCCTATGATCATGTTGTGTGTGCAGATTTAAGACAATGGTAGTCTTAATTTGGATCCATTTAACTTTGGAATGAATTGATTCTGCAGTCTTGTCTATGAGTACAGGGTTTTTTCTTTCTCTGTTTCTTTTTCTGTAACTGCAATATTGGAGGTGTGTCTGCTGAGAGAATGTAGATGAATCTCACATCAAAACTTAGAAAGCAGTGCAGATATCCTGTCAACCAAACATTAATCAAACCCCCAAAGAATTATCCAGGTTACTTACAAAGAATTTTGAGGCATCCGTGATTTAGGGGTTTGTTTGTTTGGGTTTTTTTTTAATTTATTCTTTTTAAATTCACTTCATATGAGATACAGGAAGGCCAAAAATCAATAATGCTGCTGTAAAATGTGTGTATTTACATGTTCTCTTTTGAAAGGTGACCTGAGCATCTCAGCTGATCGCTTAAGTGAGAAGCGTTCTCCAAATGATTTTGCCTTATGGAAATCCTCCAAGCCAGGAGAGCCCTCATGGGACTCTCCCTGGGGAAAGGTAAGGATATTGTAATCAGGATTTAGGTTTTCTACACCTTATTAAATAGCACAGTTACACCAGTACTTTGCCTGACCTCATATTAACAATGTATAGATTATGGAGATCTTGTATTCAGTCATAAGATTCAATTGTTAATGTTTATTTAATAATTCAGAATGTGCATCAGTCTGTTTGATACTTTTTAAATAGAAGTTTGCTTGCAAGCTCTGGATGGCTGTTACTGGTCATTTGTCCTTTATTTATCGACAGTCTTTATCTGCAGGAAGTTCTATTTCCTTTTTTTCCCCTTGTGATCAAAAATACTAATGTACTTTTTAAAAGAACAATAAAGAGGGTAATCAGAGCATTACAGATGTATATGCCAGGTTTGATCTTCAAACACAACAGTTTACTTTTATAAAGCTGAGACTAAGACTGTTTTTTTTGTCTTAGAAACAGTGTATCCCATTTTCTCAAATCTGTAATTGCTGAGGGGCAGATCAATGAGGGAATGAGACATAGGCAGGAGAGGAACACAATTGCTAGCAGTCAAGTAATGTCTTTTGCTTCACAGGGTCGTCCAGGTTGGCACATTGAATGTTCTGCGATGGCCGGATCCATTCTTGGAGAGTCAATGGATATTCATGGAGGAGGGTTTGACCTCCGATTTCCCCACCATGACAATGAACTGGCACAGTCTGAGGTGAATGAACCGGCCTTCAGTTTCTGCAGTGAAAAAGTAACACTGCTACTTACGCAAATCCATATTTTAAATTTTAAAACTTGACGTGTGTTTTGTAGAAACACAAATTTTGGTTCTCAGCATTTTATTGTTTAAGTTTTCCTACTTCGTGATGTATATGTAAACAGCGTTGGGTCTTTGGGCTTTGTTTTTTTGCTGCAGGCATACTTCGAAAATGATCACTGGGTTCGGTATTTTCTGCATACTGGCCACTTAACAATTGCTGGCTGTAAAATGTCCAAATCTTTGAAGAATTTTATTACCATAAAAGATGCACTGAAGAAACATACAGGTAAACACTACTTTGGAATGTGGATACTTCTGATGTCCTCTGAATGGTGACTGTGGTAATTTTGTTATTCAGTATAACTTCAGGCATCTTTCTTCTTCACTAACTTTAGAACAGCTTCCTTGTTTTTCCATTCCTTGTCAGTCTTATCTGTATGGATAATAATGTTCTTGCTTTTTTTTGGTAGATGTAGTGATAGGAAGAATTGTTAAAATTATGTTCTTAGCCACTGTAGTATTGGAGGCCATAAAAATGCTTTAGGTTATAATAATTTCCCTTGTTTACTTTGAAACTCCTAATAGCACGACAATTACGGCTGGCTTTCCTCATGCACTCTTGGAAGGATACACTGGATTATTCAAATAATACCATGGAGTCAGCTATTCAATATGAGAAGTTTATGAATGTAAGTAAGTTTTCCGTTCCTTCTCCAGCTCTCTAAACTTTGTGTTGTCATATGTGTTTCAAGGAATAGAACTTCAAGAATATATAGGCCATATTCCCAGGCTGAGTTTACCTTCTGAATTCATCAGGTGGCATGTCACAGTGTTTGTTTAGCTACCATTGAACACTCAAGTCATGTAAACTCCAGACTGCTACATTTCTTTGCAGCTGGATGCTGTTTCCCAGTTTTGACATCCCTGAACAGCTTGGCACTTGCACACAAGATTAGCTTCTCATTTCAGCTTGCTTATAGAACTCAGTCCAAAACACACTCTCATAACATGCCTACCAGATCAGACTTTACACAAATATAGCCAAAGAGGGAGTATCATTCCCACCTTGTCTCCTCACCACATACACTGAGCATTTGCCTCTGTGCCTTGTGGGCATGTGAGGGATCAGGCACAGTTCCTGTCCCTGCTTAGTTTGGAGCTGTAATTGAAACCCACATTTCCCAAAAGGATACTGTACAGCATTTTGAGATTGGTGATCTTCTTCTGTCAAGCTGAGGCTATTCTGCTTTTTATGTAAAATGGTTTTTTGGGCCACAGAAGGCATTAAAATGACTTTTTACCAAGCTGGATACCCATGTGAAATAGATCCTTGCTATAAAGCCATTTTATTCTTCAGCTTCCTTTGCTAGCAACACACTTTAAAATCTGCCATAACTGTTGCCTAAACTTTTTTTAAATGGTACTACGAGTGGCTTGCTGTTAGACTGTCATAGTGTATCATGCAGTGACAGAGCCAAGAGACAGAACTGAATCACAGTCCAACTGTGATTTCCAGAGTTATGCAAAATGTGTGGGATTCCTTGTCTTGACAGACTGTCAGTAGGTCCTGGCTGAAATGCTGTTGAACTCATAAAGTTTAGGAGGCTAAATAGGAAATAATGCCCTTTGGTAGTAAATATTGATTATGTCTAATTGAAACTGATTTTTAGCCATGTTCTTCTTTTATAGGAGTTCTTTTTAAATGTGAAGGATATTCTTCGAGCTCCCACTGATGTGACAGGCCAGTTTCAGAAGTGGGAAAATCAAGAAGTAGAGCTTAACAAAAAGTGAGTGGAGCATTCCTACTTCTCTCTGGATAGCGATTGTGTAGCTAGAGGTTTAATTTTTTTCCTTACAAAATCACTTACAATGTATATAGTGTTATTTATGTCTGTAGCATTTTCACTGAGCATCACAACTCTTTACAAGCAATAATTTAGTCTTGTAATAGCTTTATGAAGATGAAATTGTTCATTTGCTTTTGTTTATGTGAAGTACAGTGGCATGCCTCATCACCCTGTTTGTGAAGGGAAAGAGAACTTTTTTGTTAGATAGCTGTCGTTTTCTTCACTACTTGAAATCTTGTCCTTCTCTCTGAGAAGTGATCGATAATTTACAGTGGTTACAACTGGAAAAGTAGTATTTTACATGCTTGAAAGTGTAGTGAGCAATCTGAGACAAACAGTGACCTGAATAAAACTACGAAAGATCAGAGTGCCAGTGTTTGAAAACTGTTATTGAGATAGTGATATGAATTTTTCAGTCTTTGACTTTTATGACCAAACTATCATTATTACTTGTATTGTGCGTAGCTTCCTATGGGACTTCTATTATGTCTGAAATTTAAAATAGAAGCATCTTACATTGCAGTACTAAAATTGTTCCTATTCAGTTCACTGTTGTGGTTACAAATGTTGAAGGGTAAGTGCAGATGCTTCTGTGTAGTGATGTCCTCTCAAATTTGATCTTCAACTTGAGATTTGTAGACATAACCTCTTTTTTTAAAGAAGGGGGTAAGATATAGAAAAGTCAAAAGAAAGGGGTAAAGAAGTGGGAGGAATAGAAGATATGCTTTGTGGGTATTTGGTTTTGTCTTCTTTCTTCTACCACTTCTCATTCTCTTTTTTCTGGAAAAGAGTATATTGTTTGAAACAGAGCTTTGTGTGATGAAATAGTATTTAATATACTGTATTATTTATTATGCCTCTTTACAAACATGACAAAGGTTTGCATGAATTTATTCCATTTGTCTACTTGTAGTATCTTCATAACAATTCAGTTTGTGGTAAGTTAACTTCCACATTGGTGCTCCTTTCTGGAATGACATTAAACATAGTACTTGGCTGATACATAGGGATAAAAGTGCAATACTGTGAAAAAATAAGCACAAGAAGATACTAAATAAACAATTTATAGTGTTCTAAAAAAAAAAAAAAACTTGCATGAAAAGGCCAGTTGTTGAAAAAGTGTTTGATGTAATTAGTTTGGATAGTTGTTGCCAGTTAGATTATCCTGCCTGTCTTTGTCCATAGCAGCGAAACAGCAGCATCATGATAATGCCTTTTATCTTGATCATCTGTTTTTCCTTCAAATATAAACTATGACTGACAAGAGATTGTATCACTTTTAGATCTCCTGAATCTTCTAACAGAGGTTCCTCAGAGTAGGCTGCAGGTATTTCTGACATCAATAGTAAACCCCAATTTTTTTCTTCTTAGTTTTTACGACAAGAAGGCAGCAATTCATGAAGCACTGTGTGACAATATTGACACTCGCTCTGTCTTAGAAGAAATGCGTTCTTTAGTCAGTCAAAGTAACTCCTATATTGCTGCAAAGAAATCTTCCAGACAAATGCCAAACAGACTTCTTTTAGAAAACATCAGTTCCTATCTCACTCAAATGCTAAAGGTATGTAACAAGTAATAGCGTTGCTATTGCACTTTGCAGTTATAACTGTTTTATTTTCAAGTGTGTAGGGATCTGTACAGCCTTTGTTTAAATCTGAGAGAACGCTAGAGACCTCCCACACACCCTAACCAAAACAGCCCCAAACTGCAGTGTGTGCTGCAGCAGGAGCAATTTTGAGTTCTCTGCGTTACATTATATTTTCAGCTAATGTTGCATTGAATAGTGGAGAGCCCCTAATATATGCAAGGAAAATTAGATAGTAGAAAAAAAAAGTGAAGTCAGGATGTCAAATCTGACAGCTTTAATGCTAAATCTGAAAGCCAATGCTTAGTATGCTGTGTCAATTAAAAATCAAAATACCATCTTTTTAGAGTTGTGAATTGTGGGTTAAATGAGAACTATTCAAAAGCCTAGCACATATGATTTTGCTTAGTTTTCACATACCTGTGACTTGATGTATGCAATGCTTTTTTTCTTTTCTCTTTCCTCGGCCAGATTTTTGGTGCCATAGAAAGTGATGATGTACTTGGTTTTCCTGTTGGAGGGAATAATCAAAACATAAATGTAAGTGAAGGACAAAGTACACTCTACAAAATTACTCTGTGTCCTTTGAAGACTTAGGTTAAAGTGATGACATTACTGATATGTACCTGAATTACATTATTTCTGTTTTAGCTTCTGAATCTGACGTAATTAATTGGCTGAGGAAGCAGGATTTTTCTTTTATGAGAGTTGGGGTTTTTTATAGGTTTGTTTGATTTAATGACAGACAAATTGTATAGCAACCAGAAAAATAATTATCTTCTGAATGATGAGTCTGTTTCAGAAACCACATGTGAACTACAGACAGCACATGCTACAGTCTAAAGACTCATTACTAGTATTTGTATGCTAAGTAGTTTCAAAAATATAATTATACTGATTAAACTTCCTTGTGGTACACCAAAAACCAGCCTGGAGGCAGCTGGAGTTTTATCCACATTTCAATCTCTTTTTTTGATCTCATTTGTAGCCACAGTTTTTATGTGGCTTCTGAAGGCTGTTTTGCTTTTGTTACCCAGCAGTTCTGCTGTGATGCAGAACTTTTCTGGAAATATTTGAGGGATACCTGATGAAGGTGCTGCTGGGCTCTGTATTGACAGTAACTTTTTGTGATACAGGCAAATGACCCCATGTGAAAACTATCAACTTTTCTCGATTTGTTTTTGCAAAAAATCTGTCATGGACACATCAGTGCTGTTTTTCAAGTATTTTTCTGCATTCAAAGATGTGACCACATGTGTTTCTGTTCCTCCTTAGAAGGAATAAATGAAACATTACTGGCGTAACAAAAAAGCTAAACTTTTTATTCATCAAAGGAAGAGAAAAGCTTGCTTGTGGTAGAAGAAAGTGAATGAACACTCATCTGATAATTGCCCATGCAAATAGTTGCATTAGTGTGCTGTGGAAATATCAGCAATGGTATAATAAGGCAGATGCTCAGTATTCCCCACCAAGCCCATCAATAGTGAATTTTAATTTAGCTCAGACATGTGGACATTGCAAGAGAGACAAAAGTGTGCATTTTTTTTCTATCTCTTCCCCACTCTCCAAAGTAATGAAACTTTTCATTTAAGCAGTCCCCTGGGTGCCTGGCTTCTCCTCTTGGGATTCCAGAGAAGTGCTGGCAGACAGCGCTGATCTGGGGTTGTTTTTTGTGACTGTTCACTAATTGTTTGCTGTTGCTACTCGCTGCCAGTGAGAGCATGAGTCACACATCTTTTCTGAGATTTCATGACCAGCATTTACTTACGCCTGAAATAATTCAACAATAATCTTTCCCCACTGTTTGTGGGAGAGGGAATCGTGTGAGGAATACAGACAACTGCACTGTATTAGAAATACATATAATTAGCGTAAGCTAATATCTGAGGAACAAATCTGTGTTTCTAATGAAAATAAGACCTAACATGAGCTTCACCTAGTATTATGTCTGATAAACAGCTGGCCTTTGGTAAGACAAGACAGAATATGAAGGGGCAGATTCATCTGAGTGCTGTTTTTATCCCTGTATTGCATTATAATTGTCGGGACTGTAGTGTAGCTCTGTGGAAATGATGTATATAGCTGAAAGGAGACGAAAAAGGAATGTGGAGAGACTGAACTTCACAAGCTGATTTTATCTGCACAAGAGGGAAATCGACAACTAATGCATATTGTTGTCTATCCTTTGACTTTAATAGAGCAAAGACAATTATTACTGATGCAAATCTGCCCTGAGGGTCAAGTTCCATCCAACAGCACATAAATATGAAGTGAGTAAGGACATGTTTTATGTCTAAATGATGATTAGCTAACTGTGGAAATAATGATCCTGCAGGTTGAATCTACGGTGATGCCATACCTCCAAGTGCTTTCTGAGTTCAGAGAAGGAGTGCGACAAATTGCCAGAGAGAAGAAAGGTGAGAGTTCCCTTTTTCCTGTACTGTTGCCTATGGACTCGGAGGTCATAGGAATCCAGCTGGTGGAGGAGGGTGGGGATGGGGGTGTGAGGCAGCTTATGGAGTCTTTTTGCTTAGAGAGTAAAAATAAGGCATCTTTAAATCCGAGTTGGTTTGAATATTTGCATCTCTGCTACCTGTCTCTTTAATTTGGGAATCTTTTACAGGCTGCTAAACTAACTTTCTTTTAATTTCCCAAAGAATCTAAAAGGTCTGGAATGACAAGGTCTAGCTGTTGTTTTTCTAGATTAGGGCACTCCCTGCTTTCTAGGTATGAAAGTACCCCTGATCTTTTCCTCAGGGAGCTTTCATTCTCTTAAAAGTGTAGATTGCTACACAATGATACTGTCTGCATTTAAATAGCCCGAGATGTTTATTGTTATTTGTTAGCATAGTTGGAATTGTAGCTCCCCTGGTGGTAATTGAGTTCTCTTTTTAGAGAATTCATCTGGGAGTTTGCTAGAAGTTGTTTTGGGTGCTTTTTTTAATCCCTCTGAAAAGCTTTGATCATGCTGTGTGTGTTGGCAGCAGAACTATATAATGTTAAAAAGGTTGTTCCATTAAGCCCACTTTGATTTTACCGGTTGATTATTTCCTAATGGAGCTCTTACTATTTTCTACCGTTCCCTGTGGAATTTTACATGTCTTCAATATGTATTTGATTCTTGTTTTCTTAAAACTTCTATACTCAGATTTGTACTTGAGGGGAAATGGGGCATTTTTTATACATAAAACATGTATAAGTAACACATATATTACACAGAAATGTAAAATTACTTGTAGTGTCTGGTAACCTATTCAGCTGGTAAAGACTCTGAACTGTCATTCTGCTATTGTTGGGAGTCCTTCTAAGGGCTAAGAAGTTTACCTTAAAAGCACAAAACTGTATTTGTTAATGAGACTACTCAGCTATTACTGTCAAATTTCTGTAGGCCTAATTGATGTTGAGAGATAGGCTTATTAGTTCCAACAGTAAATATTTTCTGTAATTTAATTTCATTCAGGAAGTTTGTGTGTATATCTTCAGCCAAAAATTGTGAACTTTGGTTTCTCGATATTTAACGGAAATACTTGTTTTATATGAGGCTTTTTTTGTCGCTTTCTTTCTGATGGTTGAGCTAAACAGATCCTTGCTTTTGGTAATGGTAAGGTTTAAATATCACAGGGCCTAGATAATTTTTAGAACATACTTGGCACTAGACTACTTACTGGGACTTAAGTTTCTTACTTGGAAGGTACTGATTTTTTGCCTAAAAATGGACAGTAAGAATAAAGCTGTATCTTGTTGCTGTTTGGTTGGGCTACAGAACACTCTGCATTTTGACCAGGGAGGCACCTTTCTGTTAAACTCTTTTTGCATATGGAAGCTGAGTGATGGTTGGCAGGACCTGTACTGACATGCTACTGATTTGTTTCCCTGTATCCATTAAATTCTTGCTTGCAGGAAGCATTAAATTACTAAAAGTTGTTCTGATTAGTGGCTGGGGGTATTACCTCTATGTGGCTGTAAGTGAAGGGAGTTACCCCATCATAGCCTGATGCTGGCAGGATTGTGTTAAATATTAATTAAAGTGATCTGTATTGCTTTAAGCATTCCTAGAGGTTAATAAAAAAGTATTGTGGCTCCTGTAAAACCTGCAGAATAATACAAATGTACCTGCAGAATAATACAAATGTACCCAATCATATATATTCTTTGAAAATATCTATATGTAGAAAACATTTTACAGAATAGCTATTTGTAAAACTATGGGTTTTAGTATGAATCAATCAATGTATATGCTCCACAAAAAATTGTTACAATTATCCAAAATGGCTAACACTTAAACATGTTAATAAAACAAATTAATTTTTAAGATTATTAATATTCAAACTGGAAACCTGCACTGATCATTTGCAGTTGATTCTTAATTTGTGAACCTGTCTAGCAGTGGTGGTAAACAGAAAAAGCAAAACATTGTCCTGGTTGCACAGAGGAAATGCAGAAAACCTCTGCAAAATTCATCAGTGATTGGTTGATCAGAGCATCTCTGTCTTGCACATCCTGACATTTGATTTGAGTACCTGACCAACCAATGCCTCGTATAGTTGTCTCTGCAAGGATGCACGCTGGAGCAGATCTGTGGTCCGCTGCAGCTCTCAGTGCTCGGGAAGAATTCTTACTAGCAACAGAGTTTTACTCAGATGCTCAAAAAGAGGAAGTCTCTTCAGCCGTTGGTTATTAACCTCAGGATATATGCTTAAATTGGTAAGGGTGTCCATGTCTGAACTTTGCCTGGCTTGTCATTTCCTGCCAGGGGCTCTGTGGCCATGTGGTATCTCTCTAAGCTATTTCTAGGACACAATGGGAAACCTTCTGCCCTTGCTCATTGTAACATTACCTGCCCTAGTCTTTTGCTACCAGTCTTAACATCCAGCGTTCTCAAGACGCTTTTCAAGCTCATCTTTTCCCTCCCCATTACGGGGTTCCCATTCACAACAGCTCAACATCTGTTTCACATCTGATACTCTGGCTTGAAATTCACAGAAAATGTGAAGAGAGGTTTGGGAAATAGTCACAGGCCCCAGGAGTGCCTACCTGCCAGCGTGTTCATGGGCACTGGTGATAAAGCACTATCCCACTGGTTTCCTGGTCATTGTCCTCAGTGAGTGCCTCCTTATGCCTTGAGGCAGCCCATAAACAACCCCCTACTCAATCCCTAAACATCTTTGCTCTGAAGGTACCACATGCAAACAACAGGCACATTTTAGCCTTAATAAGCACAATGCTGGTTCCTTTGGATGACAGAATTGGTCAGAGGATGTGTCCTCTCATAAATAACGTATGTTTTGTTATACATTTCTCCTTGATGGATTTTTTCTTCTTAAACTTTCAATTATTCATTATTTTAGAAGAGTAAATATTTATAACTCGCAGATGCTGTTTTATTGAATAAGCAGTAGGTATATCTGATACACTCTTGATATGATATGTATAATTCCTTTGCCTAGATTAGAGCCAACATATTTTAGCCAGTGAAGCAATCTTATCCCTTGTTTGTCTTAATGGCTTATTTAGAGTTGCATCAAACATCAATGTGGTTCTGTGTGTAACTGCACTGAATCAAGAAAAATAACGACTTAGTTTACAGCAGACAAAAGATGTTCTATAAACTTCAGTGGTTTCCTATACAAAGAGAAAGCCACAGAATACTACCATGCAATGAAATACTACCATACTATCCTATAGTATTAGGATAGTTGGTGCTCTGTTCACCTCTCAGCTCTCTGAGGCTCTGGGAATTATGGAAGAAATGAAGGCTCCGGAATGGTACTTGTACTTACCAGTATGTGCAGTGTTTAGCACACTGGAAGGGAGCCTCTACTACCAGAATAATACCTTTGAGACCCTGATTACTTTTCAGGTTTAACCAGATGAGAGTTGCTGAAAGAAAGAACATTTGTTTTTCACTTGTTTTTCATAAGCACATGGTATCATCTAACCCAAGTATCTACCTTGTCACACTTAATAAGTGTTCCTCCTAAATACAAGACTGTGTATAAAAAATGCCACAGAACTGAGTTCACATACTGGATATCCTTGATGCATTTAGTTCCTTTTAACTGTTCTGCTCCTTCTCAGCTGACACAGTTTCTCGTCCAGGAAAATATCTTACGTGAAGCTTTATTTTCCTCTAAAGACCTGAAAGCATCTCTTTCAGCTAAATCTTGAGTTCTTAACCATTTGCTGTCATCAAATGTTCTTTGATAAGTTTGCTAGGAAAAAAACCAGTAGTCATGATGTTCTGATCAACACCCAGAAAGCTGAATCAAAATTCTCTGTTCTGCTGCAACCAGCTTGCTTGAAATAAAATAGAGGATGTTTGGATTACAGTTGCTCTGACAAATATATGTGTAGTTATCAAACCTACAAAATCATAGTCCTTCAAAGGTTAGATGTAGCACAAAATGTGTTAATTTGTGATTTTTCTAAAATCAGGTGCTTAACTCTTCCTGTTGGAAATCCTGCAGCACCCATTAGGATCTTCCTGAGTCATATACTCTTTCACTATACCCTGACAGAATGGTTGCATCATTGCTGAGTAGCCATGGGTTTTCTTTCTGTTCCCCTTCAGGAATAATGAGGATGTCTTGGAAGCAATTTATGATTTTCAAATACCTGCAAAGAAACGTGTTACTTCTCTGTGTAGCTAAAATAAGGCAGGGCTTACTTAGAAGTGCTATCCCTTTAAAACCAAAGACCTTTCTCTGGCCCATGTAAGAGAGCGGTGATTTCTTAATTGCATAGCAGGACAGGAGTATACTTTCACCAAATCTTACTTTGCTAAAAGCTTTTTTCATGCTCTGTAGTAACTGAAGTGCTGCAGTTGTGTGACGCTCTGCGGGATGACATCCTTCCTGAACTTGGAGTTCGATTTGAAGATCATGAAGGTACCCGATTTTGTCTTGCAATTTTGTAGGTAGCTGTTTTTATAACCCTACTGTTGTCGTAAGAAGTGTGAAAACAAACTGTCAAGACTAATCTTGAATAATGGAACAAACTCAAGGACTGCAAAGCAATAGCATATCATATATATATCATATGTACCATATATAATGGAACATTATCATATGTATGAATACATAATATAGAACTGTTTATTGGAATATAACATTATCATATGTATGAATACATAGTATAGAACTGTTTATTGCAATATGTGTATAGAATAAAAAAACATTTTTTATCTTTTTGTGTAGCACTTAATGTCTTAGTCACTTTTGAGTAGTCACACAATTATATTTGCATTCAGCATGCAAAAAGAAAACAGTTATCATAGGGTAAATACATTTATCTTTGACTAATCAAGAAACTAATTCATCTGTGTTTTACTTCTTTAGGACTTCCAACTGTGGTTAAATTAGTGGATAAGGACACATTATTGAAAGAAAGAGAAGAAAAGAAAAAGGTTAATATTTTAAGCATTTTATCTTTTTTAAATTTAAAGTAATGTGTAAGCTATTGATACTTTTACATTTCTTTGATAATTTATAAGAAAAATCATAACAGACTAGCAACAAGGGAAATAGAAGTGAATTGATACAAAAGTTTGAGTGTCTTAAGGAAAAAGAATTTTTCAAAACAGTAGCTTCTTGAAAACGTTGTGTGGGACTTCATGAATATCTAAGATTTTTTATTTGTTTGAGGTCTTTGTAGAATTAAGGGATGTTGAGTATTGCATGCATACTGTCATATCTCTGTGGAAGAACAATTCTAATAAGAAGCTAATTTGGACTTCTTTTGTTTGTACAAATGAAGTTGACATTTTCCATAGAATTCGTTTGCATTTATCTGATATGTGAAGAAAAAATGAACTGGTTAAAACTTAATTAATGTAGTATGGATGAGATATTCAGGATGTAGGGGCAAGAATTCACATTTGCTATAGAAAGATTGTGAATTCTAATCGATATGCACAAGGTCTATACAGAAACCCTCCTTTTGGCATTTCCTAGCATTAATATTTGACTTTGTAACATTTAAAAGTAGCACTTCCTGTTATTTATCTCTATCTTCAGTTTTACCAAATAATAAAATTCTATCATGACTAGAAGTGTTTGTGTTTTAGCCAATTCCAGATGTTTTCATCAAAATGACATTTGAAGGCAGTTTTTATTTAGCTGCTGAGTGGCACCTGCAGCTAGAGTGCCTTTTCCCTGGAAACAGTATTATGTTCAGTACTGGCAGAACCCTTGGAAAACTGATAGGTCTCTCCCAGGCAAGTGCAAGATGAGATTTTTAGCAAGTTGGCTAAATTTGGATAGTTGTTTCCCTAGGAACATCAAGGGATACAACTGCTGCTTGAGAAACTGTAATGTCTTCACAGTTTGAGGCAAGAGCTTAAAATATCAGTGAAATACAGTCTTTTTTAAAAGTAATTTGCAAAACATTTTGCCCTGTAAAATGACAGGACAATTTCTTTTGCAGGCTTTGTAGATATTCTTTTATATGTATTCACTTTGCATGCAAAATGCATTCTGAACAGTTAAAACTGGTTTAACTGTGAATAAAAGCAAATGGAATCAAAGTCATACAGTGGGAAGTATCAGACAATCCTAATTATAAGGCATGGTGGTTTTGCTGCAGGTCATGCTGCCAATTCTGTCTGTAATTAGATATCCAGGGGAGCTAGCTGGCTCAGAGTTGTAGAAAACAACCAAATCAAATAGTGTGTTACCTTTTACTCATTAACATTGCCTCTTATAGATAGAAGAGGAGAAAAAAAGGAAGAAAGAAGAAGCAGCCAGGAAAAAACAACAGCAGGAAGTAAGTGTTGAGATCCTTTTAACCTCATTTTGAAGAAAAGTGTAGGCAGCAACAGTCACGTGCAGGAAAGAACACAGAAGAACACAGGCTCTCTGCCCAGCCTTTACCCGGCCTCCATTTGTTGTTTTTGTGTGTACAATTTCCTGCTCAGAATAACTTTGCCTTGCAGTTCAGATATGAATTTTCAGCTGCTATTATAGAGAAGCTGTCTTTAAGAACACAACTAAATGCTGCAAAATCTTCTTTGAAGAACTTGTAGCATTTAATTTCAGTCTATAGACAGTATTATTACTTCCTTAATTGCCAAAGTAGTCTTACATGCCTCTTACTGTTAGAGAAGATTTTGCTTGTGTCATTTATTATTTTCTTCCATTTTCAGTATCATATGTATGTGTGAAAGGGTTTCTTTCTTTTTTCTTTTTAAAAAATCCCCTGTTCCCCATGACTGAACAGTGAAATGTTTTATCTCTACAGTTGGAATTGAGATAGCTCAAAGATTTTAGGCTTTGGATGGGGAGCAGACAGACAGAGGAGATGAACTCATAAGATGAAAATATTGTTTTCCATGCTGATGACTCTTAACAGTATGGGAAGTACTTTCCTGTGTTCAAAGAGGAAAAAAATGTTTGAGAACACTACATACAGAGACAAGACCAGATAAATAGCATTTATTATTCTCAAATTCCAAGTACCTTTTTCATTCTTTCAAAAAGGTGATTTTCTTTCATTGAGTATAAATTACTTGGAAAGGATTCTGAGGTGGGCTTGTTTACAGATGAGTGAAATTGCCGTTTATTTTCAGTGCAATTACTGCAGCTGATCCTGCTGGGACCTGTAAAGAAACCTCTGCTTGTCAGCAGGAAACTGTTGATAAAGGTGGTTCCCTTTGCAGTGAGTTAATTGCTAAATATTCTCTACTCATAGCAACTATTTGCTTTGTGGTGACTAAGGAACCAAATTAGCAAGAATCAGATATTTTGAAGTATATAAGCAAGTCATTTTGAGTTTCTGCAATACATCCATTTTATTAAGCGGTTCTCTACAGATTTAAAACACGTTTTTTCCCCTGGACAAGCACAGCTAAGACCTACCAAGGTTTTTCCTCACTAAAAGTTTCTTTTGACATGATAAATAATTGTGAATTAAATGCTCTTTGATTTGCAAATCATAATCTGCTTTTCCTTTTTCATATGTGACGTGTTTTCAGTAATTAACTGTAATGTTAATGCACGTTTTATATTACAGGCAGCAAAACTGGAAAAAATGAAGATTCCACCGCATGAAATGTTTAAGTCGGAACTTGACAAGTATTCCATGTTTGATGAAAATGTAAGAGACTTTTCTTTAGATAGGAAGTGGCTTTCCTTCCTCAGTTGTACACAATTGTATATTTATACCGATCTTGTTCCAAAACCTCCAGGATAGTGCCATTAACATGGCGAAAGGAGAGAAGGAGAGAAAGAAAAGGTGATATATTCATTTTATTGTGCATTTGGGAGTGAGGTCTCTAACTGTTAGCCATTATTTCTAGAGTATTTTCATTGCACATTACTTTGTACATTCATTGTACATTTCCTTTGGCTCCTGTCATTGCAAAGCAAGATATCCATTGTGGGTAGGAACACATATGATGCTTGTTCACAGATTTATGACCCTGGTGCAAGGCAAGGTATTCACTCACAAGTACAGACTCCCCAACTCTGCCAGAACTGCTTTTGGAGAGGTCCTGTGTTTCCTGTTCAGTTCTGCCCACTGCTTTGCTCTCTCCTGGCAAAGGCTCCCTGAAGGGGCTGTGTGGATAACTTTGCTCTTGAGTGCTCCCTTTGGAGGTAAAAGGTATTACTTGGAAAACATAAAGCACTGTTTCTTCAGTACTTGATTGGGGACATTGATCCTGCTTCTGTCTGTCCCCTTCACGTGCACAAAGTCACACCCTGGAGCCAAGTTGGAATGGAGAGTGTAAATGCTGGAAAATACCCTTGCAAGCCAAGGAGAATATCCGTAAAACCTCTGATCATACTTTCTCTATCAAGAACATAAATCTCTAACTGCTTTTGCTTTAAGCCTTGAATTCAATATGCTAGTATGATTAAAAGATTATTTTAACCATCTGTTCAGGAATTAGTCATTATTCTCCTAAATAAAATCATCTAGAAGTTAGTGGTATAAGCTTCCCTTTGTACAGAAAAGAAAATAAATACACCCTTGTGCCCCTTCATTAACTAAGCAGGGAACAGACAGAAATAGTCAAAGTTAGTTGTCAAACTTCTGGGTGACTAAAATTAGCCAAGATACACCCCATCCTGACAGCCTGTCATTGACATTATCTCCCTATCTTATTAAAACATGATTCCATAAGGAGCAAAAGCAGTCCAAGAATTTATCTTAAATATTATTCTTTTATTTTTAATATTTCAGGGATTTCCCACCCATGACACAGAAGGCAAAGAACTTAGCAAAGGACAAATTAAGAAGCTAAAGAAACTTTATGAAACCCAAGAAAAGCTACACGAGGAGTATCTACAAATGGTTCAGAATGGAACTGCAAATTGAAAACAACAGGACTTTTTTTTAGAAGGCGAGTGCTGGGTTCCCATTGAAGAAGTGAGCATATACTGATGCTCAAATTTCTGTTTACACTTTCTATCATGTGCAAAGTAAAAATTCCTGTTTACGTGAATTAATAATGTCATCTGGAAAGGCAATAAAAATCCATCATTAAAAAAAGCCAACCTGTAAGAAGTTTCTTCATAACAGTAGCAGGCTGAATGGTTGCCAGTTCTATTTGGAAAGGTGCTGCTCAGTCAGCAAATCCACATAAGGATCCTTGTTCATTATGGCTGTCCGGGCTTTGGTTAATTTGTCCTGCATACTGATCTCTATCTAAGACCCACTGTAGCTTGCATTCTGGAATATGTCACAATCAGCAAAATTTACTGCTAAATGGGAGCTGAGTAATTTGTCCCACAGTAAGAACAGTATTTTCCAGATGACTTTAGTATCTTTACATAAGCAGGAAAAGTGGGTAGTTCCACAATGATACTTACTCTAGCTGCTGTTATTAAAAACAACACTTTGCATAGTAGAAGCTAACAGTCCCTTTGTTGAAAAAGGGATCATCATCTGTGTTCAACCTGCAGTTGCAATCAAGTGGGTAAGTGCAAGGCAAATGCACCTGCATTGAACAAACAGGTGGGAAAGACATGAAGGACTAATGGCAGAGGGTGGTGTGTTCTTGGAGCTATTCCTTCAAGGAAGCAGGAGCACTGCCAAAGTACCTGATTACCCAAAGGACTGAGTACCTAATTACCAGTTCAGAACCGTGGGGAATTACCAGAGGCTTTCCAGCTGAGATACAGTTTGTGAATTGGTTTGCAATTAGGGAATACAGCTCTGTATTCAAGACTAATGTTTTTAACATGACAATTTAACCCAGATTTAACAACCTTTCTGATGTAGTCTGGTCACATTATATCCGCAAGGAGAGTTCTCTGTTGCCTAACAGTGCATTTCACTGGCAGTAGCTACTAAATGAACCAAAGTTCATGAAATCCTAAAAAATATCTTGCCTACTTCGCAACTGCATGTAACAGCCAAGTGTCTGATATGCAGAACTATATTCATTGAGTATTCTCAAGGCAACTTGCAGAAAATCATACTGTGACACCTCCATTCTCTCAGCCCTAGGGTTCATGCTACAATCTTTAGGCTATGTTCCTTTCCTTAATTAAAAGTTTAAACATCTTTGCTTTTCCTTTATATTTTTATATTTGTATTCCTTCTTCTGAGGAATGAACATATTTGGAGTAACAGAAGGGTAGGGTTGGTTTTTTTTCTGATTTGCCTGTATTTGCCTTTGAAAACATACATAATGTTAAGGTCAGTAAAACACATGCATCTTGTGTGCAGAAAATAAAATCTGTTGTGAAGTACAAGTTGTATGTGAACTTTGTACAGTGAGGAGAATATAGGGTTTATCTTTATTCCACAACCATCTTTTTGAAATGTGATTTACAGATCTTTTCCTTTATCTTGCTATTACTAATTTAATTCATTTCACTGTCAGTATATGATTATTCTGATAATTGCTAATCAGTTGTATAAATGCATGTTTAAACTGCACAATGGTACTTCAAACAGGCAGCCACAGCCATGAGGGCAACTTCTCCATCCTTTAGTCTGGGAACAGAAGAGCATCAGTTGCATTTTAACACCATTCTAAATCCTAACTCCCTTCAATAGTACGTGCTCGTAATTTTCTTCCCAGCCTGCTCCCCCGTGATGCATGTGCACTCAGGATATCTATCCATGAAGGGATGGGACATACATGTGCTGCTTCTGAAGTTGCTACTTAATGTGCAGTAGTGACAATAATTTTCCTACAAACAAATCTTTCTTGGTGATCTGAGTTAGCACTTACTTAAAGCAAGTTAGTAAATAACTGTGGAGAAGATGGTGTTAATCCATAGCTGACATGGACTGTAATTTATGACATCTCCATGAGAACATCCTGGCTTTTTCCCAGACACACTGGTTTTTCTCTTCCTGCTATGTTTTTTATTAGAACTTAATCCAATTAATTGATTAATCTACTATATCAACGTAAAAGGATTTTATTATTTTTTTTTAAAATGCCCTTTTCCCATCCCAAATTCTTCATTTTCTTTCTGGGACAACCCTCTTTGCATGGATCTTGGGAGCATTTTAGACTCAAATTTTCCAAAGGTTATTTTCTGGTCTTTCTGTATGCTTTCCACATGCACACACAGCTTCCTCCCCTCCTCAGTAATTTTTTTAAGTTCAGTATGCCTTAAGTCCTGGTGAAGGAAGACTCAGTAGCAAACAAAGGATGCTGCATCCAGACTTGGATGCACACTGCTTAAGATGACTTTTTCACTGTGGGTGTGCCAATTGATCTATGGGATTACTGAATTGTACAGACAATACCTATTCCGTGGCAATCCATCAAGGTGGCACTTAAGTGAATTCCACTGCACTGAGAGCCGACCTGGCAAGCAGGAGAAGGGAATGCAACAGGAATGGTCTGCAGTGTCTTAGTCATC
Source organism: Margarornis squamiger (assembly GCA_035222235.1). Taxonomy (NCBI): domain Eukaryota; kingdom Metazoa; phylum Chordata; class Aves; order Passeriformes; family Furnariidae; genus Margarornis; species Margarornis squamiger. The sequence goes on from JAWWTY010000156.1 coordinate 15,225,490, forward strand.
TGTCTCACTCAGCAAATAAAATAGAGAGGACAGACACCACAGTGTTTTAATTTTTTCTGTTTGTTTGGATTTTTTTTTTAAATTGACATGTATGCATATACATGCTCAGGGAAGCCAGTCTGAAATGTGATTTTCTAAACATTATGAAAATGAAAATCCCCGTGGAAAAATTTAGGAATTTTAAAATATTTTAATTTTCTGGAAGAGAGACCTAACATTGCTCATACAACATGAAGCTTTTCATTTCCCACCTATCAAAGAATTTATTCAGAGATGGCAAGTGAAGATAAAAGTGTTTTGAATTGCACCCTTGGCTGAATGCCAAAGTTGGCAGCAGCAAATTTTGTTTCTGTCTTTTGCTCAGAGTGTGCCTTTCAACCTTTCTAATGTGAATATTCACATTAACGTCAAATGTGAATACTGCTCCACTAAATTCTTCCCATCACTCAGCTTCTTCAGATACTGGTAGAAAAATCTATGAATTGTTCATTCTGAACTTGTTGCCACCAATCTTCTCAAAGACTTTCAAATAATGAGTGCCTGATTGCATTTATGATACTCTTTTTGACCTCTTTATCCTAACATTTTTACTTGCTCTCTTGCTGTTCCACAAAGCCACTGATGCAGTTTTAAGTGTGCAAATAGGCAATTTATTGCCACATACAGTACATAGCTTAAAAGGCTGAAAAAGTTGAAGGTAAGTTTGAACATCTTCAGGTGGTAGTTGTTGGGCCAACTTTAGCTCCCCTTTAATTACACAACTTCTACCGCACAAATATGGGAAGGAATTTTACTCCTCTCTGTGATTTCTATATGTATCACATGCATAGTATTTAACATGTCTTTTGAGACAGAACAGATTAATTAAGAAGCACATTAGCTATTTAGTACCAAGACTCTGCTTAGCAATGATCAAAGTTCCTCCTCCTCCTGCAGAGAAAGTCATTGACAAAGTCTTATCTCTTAAATTAGGCTGCAAATGTCTGGCATCTCACTCAGTGAGAGCAGTTTCCATTAATACCCACCCAAGGGCAGAAGACACAGACACTTTAGTGCCAGATACAGATCTCAGCTTAAGCTTTCTCTCCAGTGTCAAGTGCATCTGTTTGGCAGCTCTGCCACAATCCCTTCTCTCCATTTTGGTTCTCCAAGCTCTTGTATGTGAGGCTGGGTGTTTAAACTGAGCCAGGGTGATTCAGCAAATATCATTTTGCAGCTCTCTGCAGGGCAGCAGCACCTGACAGCAAGATGACTCCACAGATTGTGCTTTAGCCACAGTCCTAAAGTCTGCCGCCCTGCTACGAGAGGTCAGACAACAGTCAGCAAAAATCCTTCATGGATCTTGGGAGACTGATGCCTTTGGAGAGGGGCACTAAAAATTCAGAGGTGTAAGGTAATTGAAATGTGTGTTTACCTTGATATACAGGTGTAGAAAGGTGCAGCTAGATAGTCAGGCAAAACCTCCCTTACATCTGTGTAGAAGACAAAGTTTGGAGTTTGTACTCAGCAGCTAAGGGGAAATGGCTTTTAATAAAATGGAGATAGAAAAATCTTGAAAGAGAACTTGATAGCTATAAACCAGCAGCAAGCATAAAAGTGTGGAGTAGGAATACCTTCAGATAAATCCTCTTTCCATAATTCCTCCTGTGGAACACAGAAATCAAGCATAGGCACTACTGTGAATAAAGTTATCCCAAAATTAAGCATTAATGGGAATATGAGAAGGCTATTAACCCACTAATGTTAGCAAAAGGACTGGTTTGGAGAAACAGGGAAAGGGAGCTGGAAGCAAAGATAAGAAGGGGGAAAAGACCCTTCCAAATCTGCTTGTTTGTGCACTTGGCTGCAGCATCCCTGCAGCTGTTTGAATGGAACCCGAAATTATCGGGTTTAATTACAGTATTGGCATCTATTTAATTAAAGATTCCTCAGTTATTCCTGTAACTTAAATTCGAGCTAATCCAGCATTAATATATTGACTAGCCAATTAATGAAACACTGGTCTCATTGCTTCCGATTTTTAACTTTGCCTGTGAAAAGGGCTGTGATGATAAACGCTAGTGATTAATTACCAAAACCCAAGCTGCAGAGCTGGGGGAAACGCTTTTCAGGACGAGGGAATGCCCAGAAGGATCCCCTTTAGAACGAGGGAATCCCCTGGCAGGAGGATTCCCTTGGAGGTCTTTCCCGTGCAGTGAGGGGTGAGCAGAGCCCTCGGTGGCTCCAGGTGCCTAAGCTGGTGCTGCGGGGCACCTGCTGCCTGCACGCACACAAACACACACACACACCCCGGGCTGTGATTCCTTAGATTCGGGATTCCTTGGATTCCCGGCTCAGGGAACGCCGCCCGTGCTGCCTGAGGACACGGATGAGGCTTTCCGCGGGCAGCTGGGAATGGCCTGGCGGCCACGGGCGCCGGTTCTCCCGTGGTGCGTGTCTGCCGACGGGACGGCCCGCGCCGATTCCCGGGGACGATTCCCGGGGACCCCCTTGGGCTGGCGCCGCCGAGCCCGCCCCTGCTGCGGTCCCTTTAAGGGCGCGGGCACGCACCGCCCCCCCCCCCTCCCCGCGCACCGCCCCGCCCCGCATCACGCGCTCGCCCCGCGCGCCGCCAAGGCCGCGCGCCCCCCCTCCCACCCCGCCTGCTCTGCGCTCTCTGATTGGTCGAGCGCCGCGAGGCCCTACAGTCAACATGGCCCGCGTGCGGCGTGGCGGCCGCGGCGCGGCCGGGGCCAATGGTCGGCGCCGTTGCTGAGGGAGGCGCCCGCGCGGCGGCCAATGGGACGCGGGGTTGTTGGCGGCGGCGCTGCCGGAGCGAGGCGGCTGCGAGGAGCGCGGCGGCGCTGCGGCCTCTGCGGCGTGAGGGGCGCGGGCCGGTGAGGGAGGGAGTCGGGAGGAAGGGAGGGTGGCACCGGGCCCCGCGCCGCGGTGGATGGCCTGGCCCGGCCCTGTGCCCGCCGGGTGCCGCCGCGGCGCGGGGCTGTGGCGGCCGTCAGGGCCCGCGGCGGGGCGGAGCGCGGCGGCGGCCGGAGCCGCCCTGTGGGGGGAGGGGGTCGGGCCAGGCCGGGCCAAGGCACCGTTTTGAGGCCGGTTGGAGGAGTTCGGGCCGAGGGAACGGGGGGCCCGCGCTGCCCCGAGCCCGGCGGAGGGGAACGCAGCGGTTCCGGCCGCATGTAGGGCCGCGCTGGGCTGGCAGCGCGCCCGCCCTGTCCCCGCCCTCCCGAAGGAGCGGGGGAGGGAGCCCAGGGCGGCGGTGTGTGGTGAGCGGTGTCCCCGGCGCTCGCACAACGCCGTGCTGGGCCGCGGTGCCTTCGTTTGACCTCATCCTTGTGTCCCCGCAGCGTGGCGGGAGGTTTGGGGAGCCGCGATTTCCGTTTTGAGCTCTGTGTCTCCCAAGTGAGGGCCTGTTCAAGATTTTCGCTGCCGCTACGATTGTTTACTACACGTAACACCAGGACTCTTGGGATTTGCGAGACTCCGTTCCTGTAACGTCTGCTCGTGAGGCTTCAAAATACAAAGCTAGAGAAGAGAGAGTGGGAGTTGTAGGTGAAACCAGAATCACAGGGCCAATTTTTATGAAGCCATCTCTAAACAAAATAGCGTTCCCTCAAGAAAACTTCAGAGGGGAGCCCACGTATTGCTGATGTTGAGCCTTGTGGAACAGGTTAATGAGTTCCTTCCTCTCGACTATTTTTTCCACGATTCCTTCTGATTTTCGTTACAGAAAGTATCGGACTGTTGCGTTTGTGGCTTCCCACGGGGTTACATCCCAGTGGCTCTAACGCGGAAGTCAAAACTTTCCCTTCTGATTTGTTGTAGTTACGAAAACAGCAACAGCTGTGGGCAGGAGCCTTCCTGTGAGGGCAGGAGCCCTTCGGTTTCCTGCTTTGTATTTTAGTTGTGTTTAGAAGGTTTGTGTAACAAGGCATAGGCTTTGTTAGCAGAGGAGATTTATTCTGTGTACCCTTCTGTTTATGAATGCGTCTTGCCTGTAGACTTTTTCTTTAAATTTGTGTCCTTCAGGATATTAGTTGTCCTTGTAATGGATGTTTCCTATCCTAGTGTGGACTGAGTTCATGGTTTCCTGCAATTTTAAGTGACTAATGGTAGGTGACATTTGTGCCAGACCAGTTGCAGCAGCCTGTGCTTTGTGGGACAAAGGGTTGATCTGGTCCCTCTTCCCCCAAACTTCATGTCAACAGAAGTTATTTGAAAACAGGGATCACCTCTTCATATAAACTGAGCTCATTTACTTGGAAAGTAATGAAGATGATGGCTCAGTGCTTTAGTACTGTGCATTTTCAGCCATGTGTGCACTTAGCGTTGTCTCTCTAGAATTACCCTTCTCTCCCCTCCCCTGCATCACCAGCTCGTACTGAACAGTTTTGTTAGTAACTCTGTGGCAGTGAAGTCATTGCAAGACAGTGGGAATGAGACTGGGAATCACAAGCTGTTTTCTAAGAAAGTTACTTCTAATTATTTATATACTTCTTTTTACTTTCCAGTTGCAAAAGGCACAACTCTAGAGAGTGAAACAAGACTTAAAGTATGTATTTGCACCAGGGAATGGTGTCTTTTTTTCTTTTTTTTTCCCTCCCCTCTTTTTTTTTTGTTGTTGTTATTGTTTCTTGTGACTTGGGTGAACAGCTTTTGTCAGAACATGCCCAATTCATGTCTGTTCCAGTGGATATTAATTCCACTATTTGCACGTTATTCAAGCTATGGGCAACTTTATTCCATGTTTTCCAAACATGAATTAGGATTTTGTCATCCCTCAGCGGGGTTGAGAAGTAGTTCCCTGCAGAAAATACAGTACAAACAGTGGAGCAAAAGGACTTGCTTTTCCATTAGCCCTGTCACTGGGCCTAGGTTGGAAGCAACAAGTCTTTCAGGATAATTTTTAAGTAACACAAGTCTGCATTTTTAGTTGCTTACTGTTACCTCCTCTAATAGTGACTGGGATTATGTAACTTGTTGGCTGAACTCTGTTGTTAGGTCAGTTTGCTCTGCTTTACCTTTTCAATTGTATCTTTTTTTTTTTCCTCTGCCTTCTGTCTGCTGTGAAAATAAAGACTCATTTATGGTCTTTTATTTTTTCAGCTCTGAGGTAGTAAAAATCTTCTGGTTTGCCCTGGCAGGTAGTTGCTGGCATTGCCACTTCTCTTGTTACGTTTAAGGCAAGAGGAAGTGCTTGCAAGTAAGTCTGCCTGAGCTGGTGAAACACACCTACACTAGCAGAAGCCCCTTTTGTTTGTTCCTGGGCTTAACCTGTGGGGTGGGCTCATAAGCTTATTTGGTAGATGTTAAACAGCTTGCTATGGAATAATCTGAGGTACGCTCTTAGTACTTTTGTAGTGAACAAAGCTTTTCAGCTCTGTTTAAAGTGCTTGTGAAAGTGTTGCTTTTCCAGCTTAGAGCAGGATTCAGCATTTTCCAGATGGGAGAGTGCATGCAATCTCTGGGCTGCTGCTCAAGTTGGCATTAGCACTTAGGTGGTTCTTTGGTAGCCCTGGATGGGAAGCTGGGCCTAAGATCAGCCTGCCTGGCCTTTATAGCATGTAAGAAATAAGACCTGTCAACTCTCATGAGTGATTGAAGCTCCTTTTTGTTCTGAATTTGACTTGCAGACTAGCATCTGCTTTCTTGAAAGCTTGATAGTGGAAAATATCATCTACACTTCTGTATGGTAGGTAGTGATTGCTTGAATTTGTGATCAGCTGTTTAGAATGGGGGTAAAGAAAAAAAACCAAACAATCTCTGTTGGTAAAAAGATGTACAGGCTTGGATATTTCACCTCAGTAAAGAAAGAACAGCAAAATAAGTTAGACAATCTGTCTCCCTCTTGTTTCTTAGGAGAGCTAATTTAGCTGTTAGGGGCTGGAGTAGCTGTGCTAAACTTGATTCCAATCATTGCTAATACCAAGATTTCAACTTCTGTCTTTCCTCTTCGTTTTCTCCCTCCTGATAAAAAAATTCAAGACAAGTCTTTGTGCCCCTGTAGCTGCTGTCAAAAGCCCTTTTCTTGGTAAAAAATTTTCTTCCTTTCAGTGTTTTTCTTCTCTATTTAGTAGCAGTTTTAGGCTCACTGCAGAGCAGCAGAAGCAGCTATTCACAAAAATAGCCAAATGAGTGAAACATATTTTTCTGCCTGGATGATAAAAAAAAAAAGTAATTTGGAAGTATTTGTAATTAATTCATTTGAACTTTCATTGTTTTCAGCTCAAGTATGCTAATATAGTATAAGCAGAGATTAAAAATTCATTATTTACTATGATACTGTCAAGGAATTAAAAAGTAACATATTTATGTCTTCCTCTTTGGCTTATTTTTGTTTAATAGAATGCAGAGCTAATCTAGGAAACTGTGGCACTTGTCTTCAGACAGGAGACACATCATCGGGTAGAAATCTATTAGTATCTGGAGTATTTGAGAGAAAAAATGAGTTTTAAGAGGTTTAAACTACCTCACAGACTGTTTAAAAACGGAGCAAGTTCCAGTTTGCATTGGGTACTGTGGTAGCTATTTACTGCAAGGAATTATACATGGTAAATTTCTTAGCAAAACCAGCAGCTGTTAATTTGTATTGATGTTTTAAACAATGACCTCTTCTGTTGAGGTAAACATATTGCTGTTAAGTATTTTTAAACGTTGTTTTTCAACTTGCAGGTGGATACAGGCACACAGATGGCAGATAACAGGTATGTTGGGCTGTTTTCTTGATATTAAATCAAGGTAGTTAGAGCCAACATGATATCTGCTCTTCTGCAGGAGAGTTGGTTTTGGTTTTTTTAACCTGTGAAGAGTGGATTACCAAACTTGGTTAAGAATAAAGCATTAACATTTTCTCTAACTAGACTCTTTACTCATCAAGGACAAAGTGCTCATTTGATAGAGGAGAAGCCGAGATTGTAGTGTATTGGATACGGCTTTGCTCTTCCCTTGGATTAATGTTTGTTGTCGTGGTTTAGTTTTCAGTGTTCGTATTTAAATGCTCTGAGGAACAGAAGGGAACACTGATCGTCAGTGTTTCTCTGATCTGTGTAATTTAAGCATGCAAAAGGCACCATTTATTTTCTAGTTTATATAGTACTTTTTTAATAAATAACAGTGTTAGGGAACGGCTGCAAATCCATACGTGCTGCTAGTCTTTTGAGGCTTGCAGTGCAACAGAGTAAGCTGGATAAGCTGGTCTGTCCAGTGACTAATAATACCCGCTTGCATATGTGATCTCTTCTCATTTTCTGTCTGAGTTAGGGTTAATTTCAGCAATATCCAATCTCCATTTTGTGATCTATAAACTGGCAGAGAGCACAGGGAATGCTTGCTGACTGTTGACTTGTGCTGGAACCCCTCATTCCTCCAGCACAGAAAGTGTGATGGAAGACATTGGAACAGAGATGGGGAGGACAGGGACATCTCTGAGAGTAGAAGTGAATACTTCTATTATAAATCAAAACAGCTTGTTATAGAAGTTTGAAGCAGAGCCTTTATCTCATTTATCTTCCTTTTTTACGTGTATCCTTTCTCCTGTTTTTCTTGATCACTTAGACTAAAAGTGTCTTGTATTCTCTTTTGAGAGTAATAATATTTTCCTGTGCAGAGTGACCCAGTAGAAATGAATGGTCAGCCACTCACTTAATGAGAATAATTTATCTGTCAAAGGTTTTTGTTTTGGGGCTGTTGTGGTGTGTTTTAGGTTAGTTTATTGTTTCTGGTTTTGCCTTACCTTGCCTTGCCTTTGCATCCCATTCTTCTTAGGAGATCTAGTTTCATATCCAAACCTTTATGTTTTCACAAGCTTAAATACATAAATATGTGTCTTTTATTGGCACACTTGTTTATGACATGTCATGTAGCAAAATGAAAATTCAGAATAACTTGTTCTTAAATATTAACACTTTTGTACTGTGATGCCTTTTTGTAATATGTTACATTTTGAATTCTTCTAGTAAAACAGAAGATACTGCTTCAGATTCTCTGGAGGCTGCTAAAAATGCAAGCAACAAAAAAGGTAAGAAATACATAGCAGTAGGTAACAATACAGAAGTGGAATAAGCCTACTGGCTTGTGTATTGAAGCGTCTTTATCTACAATTCCCGAAACCTTTACAGTCAAAACTACAGATAATGTTCACAAAGCAATGGTTTCTAGGCTAACTGTTCACTTTCTGGCATTTTCCATGTTCATTGCAGCCAAAAGCAGAATAAAGGCTATATTTTTGTAACAGTGCAAGTATTTTTGTATATGTTGTGACTAGGAGTAGGCTTTAGTATTACATGAAGTAACCCACTAGACACTTGCAATAAGACCTGTGTAGACTAGCTTGTAACAACATGTAATCTTTATCAGCATAAGTATTAAAATGTGCAGTATGTATGCTAGTTCTTTACTGTCTTGTTTGTTGGAAAATGCATCTTCATAATATGTCCTCTTGGAAGTTTTTGTTCTCTGTTTGGAAGGTTTGATCAAATTCATACTTCTGTGTTTGGAAAAGCTACAGTTTTACTATTACTTTGAATATTCAAATATTTAAGTTACAGTGAAACACATTTCACGTAAGTGGTCACTGAATGTTCTTTAGGAAGCCTTTGTGACTGGCAATTGGAAATCACATGATCTGGTAGAGACACCATTGAATAATTCTTACAGTCAAGTTGGATTGAGAAAAAAGAAGAAAAACCCAAATAAACAAGAATAACAAAGCAACACACAAACCATATGAAAGCTTTGTAGTGTTAGTGCGTGCTATGCAATTTATTGGATTTTTTATGTCGGGGAAAAAAGCAGTGAGAAAGAATGGAAAGGTGTGAAAAGCAAATGTCTTCCCACCATGACAGCCTGCATGGTTATTAGTAAGGGTTTTTAACTCTTAACCAGAAGCATTTTAGATCTGACCTCCTGTAAAAAGAGGCTTACAGGTTTTAAAATTATCTTGTTGTAAAAAAAACGGCAGTTGTCAAGGTCATAGTGCTATGCATCTTTATTGTACAGTACACAAAGTAGTTGTCAGGTTTTTTTCAGAAGTCAGACTAACTGAAAAACAAATGTCTTGGAAGTATAATTCAGTGGTTCTCCTCTTGCAGGTTTATATGTGACTTATAAGATACAGCTGATACAGAGGGAGGATAGAAGAACTCCTGTTTTGAACTTTCTTACATAAAGGGAAACTAGAAAATTTGCTTGTGTTGTCAGTGTGCTCCTTGTAAAAGCAACTAATAGATTTGCAAAGAGAAAGGTGCATTTTTTTATCAATATTCGAGATATTTATATTTCTGTAATCTGGTCCTGAAGTAATTTTTTTGTTATTAGTTAATTCATCTTGTTATCTGAGATCTGAAAACACAAGAGTGTTTTTACTGTGACTGCTGTAAGACACAGTATGACAAAAGCACTATAAATAGATGCACGTTTGTTTAAAAGTGGTTTTCTCTCTTTGTAGAAAAACTAGCAGACCAAGTGATGCAAAATCCACAGGTCTTGGCAGCTCTACAGGAACGTCTTGACAACACAGCACTTACTCCTTCAAGTTACATTGAAACGTAAGTATGGGGTGTAATAAAGTTTTTGAAAGGCTGAAAGCATAATAGAATGTTATTACTGAATAACTAAGGTAGGAAATTAGTACAAATGATTCACTAAGAAAAATGGTTGACTTAAAGCATGATTCATAATGGCCTATTTCTGGTGGAAGGAAGAGTCAGGTTTTAGTTTGCTTAAATAAAATTGCTGACAAAATTTTGTCAGGCTCAATATTTTCCTTGGCTATTATTGTTTTGGATAGAAATAACTCCCCTCCCCTCCTTTGTTTCCTTCTGTGATCCTTAATCTGGCAGGGCATATGCTGCATTGACTGACAATTTCTGTAAGATTGCTGTCTGGGATGTAATGGAAAGTTCAGGATCTGTAAATCCCTAGTTTGAAGCTTGGTTTTATGTTGATTGTAAAGTGAATTTAACTATTACCTCTAGTAAATACTTACGCCTTTATTTCTTGTCTGAGAATAGCTGGTTGTAGACTTCTCTTTTGAAAAATGTGTAAATTCTATAAAGAGTTCTTTCCACATGACTGTGTCTAAATGTTTAATAACTTAAAGTGCAGATGGGCAATATGTGCTTTCTGAGTATGACCCGTGAATCAAAACTTTCCCCTGTAGAATGCACAGTTCTTACTTTCCATAGATGGAATCCACACAAATCTAGTCTCAAAGTTTAGGTGTAAACCCGGGTAATTAATTTCAGATCTCTGAACTACACGGGGAGGGTGGTGGCTCCAGGCTATGGAACAGAAGATAACACCTTTGAGAACAACTTGGGTAGGAGGAGAGAATTCTTTCAACTTTTTGTAATAGGTTTTGCAGAAACATGTATATTTGACATGAGCCTTTTATTTTAAAATTGCACTTTGTTGTAAGCAGCCTATTTCACAGTGATACGTTAAATAATGCTGAGGCGACTAACTTTTAACCTTAAATAATTGTTTGGGTTTTAGTTTTCCAAAAGCAGTGATAAGAAGAATTGATGCCTTGAAAAAGCTCCAGGTGAAATGTGCCCATATAGAAGCTAAATTCTATGAAGAAGTACATGATTTAGAGAGAAAATATGCAGCACTCTATCAACCCCTTTTTGATAAGGTGAGAAAACTATGTATATAACTTTTATTTTTTTGTTCCGGTCAGTTCTGGTTGCGTATACATGTTTTTACATCTTCAATTACATTCTTGATTTTTCTAACACAGAGAAGAGAGTTTATTAATGGAGAAGCTGAACCCACAGATGCCGAGTCAGAATGGCACAGTGAAAATGAGGAAGAAGAAAAACTGGCTGTGAGTACAAGCTAAGTGATGAACTGCCAGTGTATTGGATTGTTGGAGTTAGTTTCTATTCTTTCCATTGAAAGACTCATCATCTTTTTTATCAGTAATGTGTTCTTGTGATGAATACACTGTTATGTCCAGTGAAAGCTTCTAAGCTATTAGTTTAGCCTTTTTTCAGATTTGTAACCTGAGTGAATTGAAAAGTTGCCTTTGTTGGCACTGTTCGTAACCTATTAACAGCATCTTCCTGGTAATGGGTTCCATTCCAGTGCTACATGATACCCCAAGATAATAGAAGACTGGTTGTTTGTCTGCCTGTCCCCATTATTTTGGGGGACATAAATAGCTTTAATCTTCATAAATACAGATTAGACACGTCACAGAGTCATGAAATGGAATGGGACCTAATAAAATGTGTGCTGGCTAGTGGATTCCTACTTGTCTCTTGAGTAGGAGCTATCTTGATTTAGGAGGGATACTGTAGGCTGCCTGTTACTTTCCTATCATCATTTTTGGAGGTGTGTGCTCATGGCTGGCTTTTTCTCAGAGAAGTGACCTACTTAGAAAGCTGTGTTTGCCATTCTGTCAGGTTTTCTTTGCGTTTTTTCCTTGGCCTGATTTTATTCGGTTTTCTTTGCGTACTGTTCTGTGTACAAAGCGAATTGTTCTTTGTTTGTACTGATCTCCAGAGATTTAACATGGCACACACAGTACTCCAAGTGCATAAGCAAAAAATGTGTGTTAGGCTTTGTGTAAATACAGCACTGACAGGACATACATTCCGTACAATTGTAAGATCAGAAACCTGTCTGGATGGGAATTAAACTGTAGCTTTGTATTCTTGACTAGTCCTAACCCAGGCAGCTGCTCTCAGGATCTTATATATCTGCTGCTATCTAGTGGTGTAAAAGGAAAGGTGCAATACAGCTAATTGACACTGCGCATTTCCTGGGGGTTTTGGGATGGAGAAATGACTTAGTCATGTGTAGGGGCTCCTGTAGCACAAAATAATAATTTGAGACGGCGAAATAATGAAAAATAACTATGAAAACCAACTTTACCAAGTATTCTGCAAAAATTAGGAAGCTAAAACAGTATTTCAGAGGGCAAAGTTAAATGTTAAATTCTTAGATGAAATGCTGTAAATGGCCCATAGAGCTTCAGAAATTAGATTAATAGAAAAAGAGAAATGTATTTACATTTTTATCTGTTTGTAGAAGGACAGAAATGTGGTTTAATTATTTCTGTTTGTCTAGTCAGTGAAGCTGTCACTTGGTCTATTTAGTCTTCATGCAGAAGAATTTCAAATGAGTTGAAAATAAATCTGAATTAAATGTGTATGTGTTTAGTTGTATAAGTAAACCTTGTATCTCTTCATTGATGGAGAAAAAAAATGTACATTTCAAATGTTCCTTAAACACAGTTTCAGAGATGGTAATTGTTTTGTATGTCTCCATCTGTTTATTAAATATACTAAGAAGTCACAATTTCCTTTCTCAAATGTTTCTCTATTTGTTTCCCAGGGAGACATGAAAAATGCAATGGTAATAGAAGAAAAAGCAGAAGAGACAAATATCAAAGGAATTCCAGACTTCTGGTTCACTATCTTTAGGAATGTAGATATGCTAAGTGAATTAGTACAAGTAAGTTTGTCCTCTGAAATAGTAACTTCTGTTAAGTGAATTGCTACTTTTTCCCATTAATAGTCAGTCCTTGTGGAATGTGTGTGAGACAACAGATCTTTGAGCCTTTAGAATCCGTGAAGATGCTTGAAAGGCTAATGTTGGACAAGCATTGTTAATTTATCCCATAAAGGATTATTTTTGCAAGGATATTATAAGAATGCACATGGATTAGTTGAATTCCTATTAAAAAAACTTATGTAGTTTTGTCCACAGTTATATTAATTGCTTTTAATGCTCTTAGGGCATGTCTTTCTGTGAATCTCACTGGCAGTAAATATCCTGAATGAAGTTACTGTATTTTCAGTAGGGCTCCCACAGCCTGGCATCGTGGCACGTTTTTTACTGAAGGAGAGGCCTAATGATTGAGAATTTGACACATAATATTTGCAGCTATGGTTAAGAAATTTGGATCCAGATCTTTTCTTTAGCTGAAATTGGTGAATAATTAGGAGGTTTGGTTCTTTCTTAAGATCAGGAGGTTCTTCCAAACATTGCCTGCTGAATAGGGTTTTATTTTTTTTCTGCTTAGGAATATGATGAACCTATCTTGAAACATCTGCAGGATATTAAAGTTAAGTTTTCTGAACCCGGACAGCCTATGGTGAGTTTTTGCTGCTTGTTTCTCATGAAGATTGTACTAGTGAAGTGAACAGCATTTCAAAATTTTCATTCAAGTCTTTGTAGTGTGTGTGTGAGGTTTCTTTTAAGCTGACATTTTCGTGTTTTGCTTTTTAAAGATTTACCTTCAGCCTTCCTGACCCTTTGCTCTTTTTTTCTTAAGCTGGACAACTCTGTTGTAATTTCTAGCCTAAAATTCTGGCTCAATTTTGTCTAGTTTTTGCTTTCATTTTCTCTCTCAAATTCTGGTATAGCCGCTCTAAGTAATAAAGTTATATGTCTGCTTTTGATTTGAGAATGAATTGTGGGGAAAATTCTGGGTCCTACTTTTTCCTTATATTTTATGTTTTGTTTTGTCTTGTGGATTTGTAGTCTTGACAATGTCAAAAATAAGTGCAAGAAAAGCTTAATTGAAGATTCACATAAGAAGGTGGAAGGACTTTCTCAGAATAGCTTTTAAAGGTTAATATCAGGTGAAGCAAAGTTTGTTTGGATTTTTTAAGTCCTTAAACACTTGAGCTGCTAATAGGCAAGAAAGTAGTACAGGCAGAGAAATATTGAGAATTAAGTTTTGAAATATAGATAGGGCTTAAGGAGAGGATACAAGTTTTATCAAGTAAATGAATTGTCTAAGCGTAAAGTAGGGTATTTTAAGTTGGCCATTTTTATCTTGAAGCATATCTATTTGGTGGCATTTGGGTGATTTCTTAATAGTTGTTTTTATGTACATAGTTTTTGTGTTCTCATTCAACTTTGTTTTTCAGTACCTTGAGTTGAGGAATTGCTTTTAAAACCTTGAGTTGAGGAATTGCTTTTAAAACATCAGTGTCTGTATCTTGTCTTGCACTGTTCGTAACCTTTTGACAGCACATTCCTGTAAATAGGTTCCATTCCAGTGCTACATTAAATCCAATAATGGAAGGCTGACACATTCCATTTCCCTTCTGTTTTTGGAGACAAAGGATGCATTCCTAACTGCTTGAGTGAAGCCTGTTCTCCAGTTGTATGTGACTCTTGTCTGAAATTCTCTCACTGTGGAAAATTGGTGCAGCAGTGGCTGCTTTGTGTTGTAAAAATGTCACATAATCAGTGTGTAATAAGTATACTAATTCTTCTGCGGATTAGGCTTTGCTGTTAAAAGAAATCATGATAGTTAGGAATTTTCTGAGTTACTGTTGACCCAAAGTGTTTAACTGTAGTTACAGCACTCCAAAAGTGGATTTACCTGACTGCAGTTAAAGTGCTTCCAAGTTCTGTTTGTTATTGCCTGTACATAGAAACATGAAGCATAAGCCATTCTCTTACTATTTGTTTTTACTTATTTATAATCGTGTAAATAAACTTATATGTGTTTCATAATTTCTATTTATATATTTATTTGAATATCAGGATCCTTAGCTAGTGTATTCAGACCTGGATGATGCATCTGGGTATAATTTAAGTAGCTCAAAAAAGGAAAGGTGGTTTTTTTGAATTTATGATAACACAGCAAATAAAAAAAACAAAGATGTCCAAATAAAGACTACTGGGAAGGTTGTTACAACACTTTAAATAGTATGTGAAACTTGAAACTTCTTGTCTCCTAATTAGCAGGGATACTGAAATGCAGTCTCTGCAGATAGTGTTGTCTTGCTAGCCCTAGGGATCCTTCATGCTAAGTAGTGCCACTGGTTGCCTATTTATAGCCCCAGTGATGGTTTCTGGGATTATTTGGGCATGAATGTTCGTCACTGGTAGTGGATAAGCTAAGTTTGTAACTCTTCCCCTGGGCATGTTTGCCAGAGAGAGATTACCCTTAGCTGAAGACAAGCCTCCAAACCCTACAGCTGTCTTGAATTCCTTTAAAATGGAAGTAAAGCTACAATAGGCAATGTGAAGCCAACACAGATATTCCAGTGTACGACTGGGTGCCATTGGCTTCCTTTCCTTAAGCAGTGAGCACAGGACTTGGGAAGGCTGCTGTTGTAGTCTCCATCACTCTGACCACTCTCTATGCAGATTTCAGTCATGTGAGGTGATTCATGGGGTCTTAAAAAGATTAAGGGACCTTTGGGAGATGAGTGAGGGATAAATATCTTTGATGAACAGGCTATTGTCACCAGAGTTATTTATCCTGTCTGCACATGGATGGCCTTGAAAAGGAGGATGGCAAGGCAGACTTGCTGACAAGAGTCCATTTTCTGGCCCAACCCTGAAGAGTACCTGGGAAAGTATATTCAAGGCTAGTGTTTGTGACAATTACACCTGCTTCACGCTGTACCCTGTTTAGACATTGTATAATTGTAGGATTCAGTTTGAATCTGTTCTTTCGTAGGATTTTCTACTATCAAATGGAAAAAACCCCTCTGGTTCCTGGTGGAGTGTACTGTTTAAATAAACTCCAGCAATCTAAATTTTGTTCTAAGCAGAAATAAAGTTTGTTTCAGTCTCTTAAGTCATTGCATTAACCAGAGTTGGAAGGGTAATGGACCCACATGGTGCTAATGTGATGTCCCTAGTGCAAGGATGATGAGAGGCTTTCATAGAAAATTAAACCAAGACTTTTCTCAAAGTACGTATTTCTAGGGTTGCTTTTAAGACAGCAGTTCTATATGTAAAGGTGAATGAAACATTGTAATTACTTGATTAAAATTTGAATGTTAGCCATGGTTGTTCTGGCTTCTTGCACATTCAGAATTGGTTGACATTCTTAAATTTCCTGCTTCTGCTGTAGTTTGAAAGGTACGATTGCCATCAAATTCTCATTTTTTCCTGTATTCAGAGTTTGATTAATGATTATTATGCTGATGTGCTATTTCAGTAATTAAAAATTAGTGGTAACATAAAATTATAATGGAAATTTCTTCCAGTCTTTCTCATTAGAGTTCCACTTCGGGCCCAATGACTACTTTTCTAATTCAGTCCTGACAAAAACATACAAGATGAAGTCGGAGCCAGACAAGACAGATCCCTTTTCATTTGAAGGACCTGAAATAGTTGATTGTGAGGGGTAAGAAAAGCTAAAATTCAAAAAAATTTCTGAAGTAATAGTGCATATTTTTTTGCTTACTGTGATAGTGATTAATGAGGATAAAATTGTTACTGACTTAAAAACTGGGAATGTTTGTAGGGATGATGATGATGATGTTAGTGTCAGCATACCTCGATGTAGATACGTTTTAACATAGTGTCTATTTTAAATTGTATGCCTTTCAACTGTAGTAGTTCACTAATTGAGGTAACAAACCTTTTTATTTCCAGATAACTAGATAAACGAATTTTAGTCATTACATTTCACAGATCACCTCCCCTCCTTAGTCTGATGAGTAGCCTTAGACTCTCTTGGATTCTTGTCATCATCTCAGCAATTTTTATTCCAGCAGGAATTGGTGTATTGTGATGAAGCAGGAATTGGTCATATGTATCATTGGTTTTTTCAGCCTATTTTGAGGCTGGAGTGTACTGAAAACATAGTTTGGTTCTGGCAGTTGTGCCTAATGTGGCAATTTTTTATTTTATTTTTTTGCAAAATGTGTTCAGCAACCAGTTGTGGAATGGTGACTTCTTATGTCTGTTCTGGAAACCTCTTGAGTTGGACACCACATTGGAGTTTTTTGGGGGTAAAAGATGATTCCATCTAACCTTACACTTTCTTTTCCCATCAGTGATCTCTGCTCTGTAGCTGAATTCCAGTGCCACCAGAGAAGAGCTGACACAAATGAAAAATGTTTTTTGTACTTTATTTTCTTAGCTTCTTGGTGTTTTTTCTGTCGGTGGTTTTTTGGGTTTTAGTTTTGTTTTTTACTCTTTCAGGGATGCATTTTGGTGGCTTGTTTTTTGGTTTTTTTTTGTTTGTTGTTGTTTTGGTTTTTTTTAACTAACACTTAAGAAATGCCAAATGCTTGTTTTTTTGAAGGCATCCTGACAACCTGAGAACCTTTTGATATTTAGTGCTACATGTTGGCTTCTGAATTGAGCATTCACCTGAAGCGAGGCAAAACATCTATTGGCATGCTTAGTAAAGGTTGTGCCTAAGTTACACACTAATCCATTTTGAAGAAAACTTTAGTTAATTGCAAAAAATGTTTTCTGTTTAAGTCTTAGAGAGGAATGCTTTCCTAAATTGCTGATATGTCAAAACTTTGATTTCAGTTGATGTTTCCTGATGAAGGTGTTAGATCTGGTACAAGTAGACCAGGAAAATGTGTCTGTGACTTGTTATACAGGTTAAGTATAAAAATGTTGACTTTGACCATTTATCTAGAGGACAATGTATTTTGAGGCACTTGAGGATTACTGTGACACCATTATTTCCATTACAGGAGAACTAGATGTGTTTGTCCCTCATTCTTTGCCATGTGCAGTTTTGGGTAAAACTATAGGTGGATGGAGAGAGAGATTTTTAATTGAGATAGCGTCAGTTTGTAAAGTAACAGAACAGAGAAGTTAGCTCTTTCCAGCTTGCTGTACTTGTCTGTCAAGTCAGTCTGAGCACTGCTCTTTGGAGAGCTAAAACATCCCTTTCCTTGATCCATTCTTCATGCATTTATTTTTAGGGTACTGGACATTGCCCTGACTGTAGTGAGAGGATGTAACGTATTGTTTCCTACTGGTCTGACTGTTGAGATTTTTTTTTTTTCTTGAATAGCTCTGTCTTGTTCTTGGAACTCCAGTAGTTGGGTCAAAAGTGTATTAAAGTACAGGTGGGGTGAGGACAGTGATTACTCTGTGAAGGCAAACTTGTGTAGCATTTTCATTTAGGGAAATATTTCATCTGTCCAACATATGCACGGTTTCTACCACTATGATGCATCCGCTTCACATCTTGTCAAGTAGATTCAGTTGCCAGTGTGTCAAACTAGCTTTATCTAGAGAACAATAAGTCATCTTTGCCTTGATGTTGCTGCTCTGATGCTCGGTTCCTTATTTTCAGTGATGTTTTTGTTAAACTGCTGTTTTCCACATGTTGTCTCTAGGTGTACTATTGACTGGAAGAAGGGAAAAAATGTTACAGTTAAAACAATCAAGAAAAAACAGAAACACAAGGGCCGAGGCACAGTTCGGACAATTACTAAACAAGTACCTAATGATTCTTTTTTTAACTTCTTCAGTCCTATAAAGGGTAAGCTTGGAAATTAAAAATGTAGGATTCTTAAAATGTATTGTTTTATTTATATGCATTTGCATTTATGCAACTTAAACCTTCAAACTATTTATGCTGCTGCATTGTATGCTGTCTTCTTACTAGAGGAAGCTTTGAAACTGTCACCCATCCAAACAGATCATTTTGTTCTGATGTTACTCTGTAGAATTTGGCCAGTAGGTGTGCACTGTAAGCAGGATTCGTAGCATAGAAAAAGTCTCATGTAGAATCTTCTAAAGAAGTTGACATATTTTACCACAGGATGGCTCCATGCATCAGTTTGAGGTTTCTAACATGCAAAAGAATCTCTTCCATTGTTGGTTAAGTTACAGCATACTGGTTTCATTTAAACCTTTGTCTTAAGTGATAGAACTTCCTGTAGTTTCGTCTGTGATTAATTAGTGATCCCTAATGCTCCGTACACAGCTTGGTAATTTTGTTCATTGCCTAATGTTAGATGTGTACTCACATATTTAAAACAATTTAGATGGATTCCAAAACATTTTTTCCCCCTTGGTATGTCTCCCATTGTATTCCTTTGCAAACATGGATGTAGAAAGTAGTTTACTTTGTGGACTAAAGGGGTCCTACAGGAAAGAGTGGTAAGGGACTTTTTACAAGGTCGTGTAGTGACAGGACAAGGAGGAATGGCTTTAGGCTGAAAAGAGGGCAGGTTTAGATTAGATTTTAGAAAGAAATTCTTGACGACTTGTGAGAGTGATGAGGCACTGGCACAGATTGCCCAGAGGAGCTGTGGTTGTCCCATCGCTGGAGGTGTTCAAAGCCAGGCTGGACTGGGCTCTGAGCAACTTGGTCTAGTGAAAGGTGTCCCTGCCCATGGCCAGAGGCTGGAACTAAATGATCTTAAAGGCCCTGTCCAACCCAAGCCATTCCATGATTCCAGAGACGTACTGAACAAAATGGACACTGGTTCGTGATTCTCTTGTGGGCTATTATGAACTACCTGTCGCTTCTAGTTACCACTGCAAATCCCCATGTACATGGAGATAAGAAACAAGTGATACATATTTCCAAAATGGGATGTTGTTTGGTGAAGAAATACCCTTTAAATTAATTTTTTCGCTGCTTTCAGAAGTGGATGGAGATTTGTTTGAATCATATTGTGGTTATATTGCTTTTTCATATACTTTAAAGGACATACTCTGGTATGTCATACTCCTTACTGGTTGCAGTACCAGGCCTCTTCTCAACAATGCTTTGAAATGCATGGCAAAAAGTTCATGTACTTGGTACCTTCTGTGTGTGGGAACATAGTAGTGCTTTACTGAAATGTGTAATTACAGCATTAATACAATACCAAAAAATGTGTTGATCTCTGAAAGGAGCAATGTGGTCTGCTTGCCTTTTGAATCCATCTTTGTAGAAAGAGTATTTCCTGTGCAAAAATCTTTGTCATCCAAAGGGCAGCTTTAATGCTTTTATTACAGCACTTGAAATTCTTACAAGTACGGTATCTGTAGGTGTAACTTAATATGAATCTGAATTGTCATTAAAGGTTTGATAGCTACCTGCTGAAGCCTTTACAGCCCCAGAGTTTTCGGCTATGAGAAGGTCTTTATACTGTGTTTTCTCATCTTGAATATTGAAGTGGGCTAGACGATACAAGCTTTTCTTAAATTTGCTGTCTTTTCTTTTTGCAGTTTCTGGTGATGGAGAGTCATTGGTAAGTTGTTTCTCAAATGGCACAATTGCTCTTTGTCACATCCTTTTTGCTAAGTTAGGCTGTATTGACTATTAGGGTTCTTTTATTAAGTACTGTGTATTTTTAATGTTCTTTTTGGTTTTGACACAATAGTGTAGAAAGTAGGAAACTTTTACAATAGATCTCAATTCTGCAAATCTAAACTTCGACCCTAGATTTTATTGTTACAAAGTTAAGTATACTGAAAGTATATGTGACCTGAAGGTTGATGATGACAGTGTAATGTTTTCTTTAAACCTGTAACTAAAATATTTTTGTCTGCCTCTGTGTAGCACATCACATTTGTAGTAGAAAAATCAAGCTGACTTGCCTTACAGGATGAAGATTCAGAATATACTTTAGCAGCAGATTTTGAAATCGGACACTTCTTCCGTGAAAGGATAGTCCCTCGTGCTGTGCTGTATTTCACTGGTGAAGCTATAGAGGATGATGATAATGTATGTATGCTCTTAGCATTTTGTTTATTAGTCATCATGTAGAGAGAAACATTCTCCTCCTTTTCTGATTAGACTGGTAAGAAGTATTAATTACAAGAGAATAACAAAAAACCTGAAGATATTTGTGTTACGGGGGATAGGAAAGAATCATTCAACCTGCTCTAAGTTGTTAATTTGCTTCTGGAAGGGACTTTGTTTCAGTTACTGTTATATTCAGTTTGAATATGCTACACCTTTTACTGCAGATGTTTTCATGCAAATATTAGCAGACCTAATGAAACCTTGGGTTTGTTTTTCAGTTTGAAGAAGATGAAGAAGGTGAAGAGGAGGTGAGATGCACACTGTACTTTTTATAGATAACTGATTAGCTACTGCGTTCCAGTACCAGAAATGGTTCTCTCTGAAGCGGAAACTAGTTAATAAATGCTTTTATGCATGATACTTCTTTCCAAAAGAGTTCAGCATTCCTGACTTAAAAAAAATCTGTGGCTGTTTTTTCCTCTTCATCAAAATTCTTTCTGCAAGAACACTTATCCATTTTTTTCCTAGTATTTTGAAAGCTGCTTTCTGACATGAGTCAAAAATTAAAGACAAGCTCTTTATTTCTTGAGTGCTTCATGATAAAAATCTTCAATCTCATTTTAAAATATCTGTTACTTTGGTGGTAGTGGAATTCACCTGTCAGTTTTTAGTTGTCATAGGCTTGAAGACTGGTTTTTACTAAATGTAAATTATAAAAGGGGAAGTGTGCAACTGCTCGGGACAAAGGCCTAATTTAGGCTGGAATTTCTAGTATACCAGGAGCTCTGCTCTGTTTGCAGTACTGTTGTATGAATACAAATGTACTATGAAAGGCTTTGCACAAAACCACTAAATGTTACAACACTTAAATGAACTAACATCCTTTAGAAAGTATTACTTTTTTTTGTTTTACTGCTTTTACTGTGGTGTTCTTGCTAATTTGTCAAAGGTGCATACCTTACTGTTGTCAAGCTCACCATAGTAGAGTACATCAGAAGTTAGCAAGCTGGTTGGTCTGACGGGAGCTGTCAGCCTTCAGTGTGCTGCCTTTTTTGCACTTTGTTTAGACTGTTGAATAACTAAACATTTTCTTTCATTTTTTTAAGCTGGGTATTGATGGAAGTGTATTTGTATTTTTGTCTCCTCTGCTAGATTACTTGGATGTAGTTGGGTATAGAACAGAATGCTAAAATACTGCAAAATCCTCCACAGTAATCCAAATAAACAAAATTAGACATATATAGAACTAAAATTCCAAATAATATAGTAGGGAGAAGTTAAAAAATTGCTGGGTGACTGCAGCAGCAGCAGCTTATGTAGGAAGGCTGTTTTAAGCTGTGTTGAAATCTTTTAAATCATCTTTTAAAGATTTTGCAGATGGTGAGTTCTTTTAAATCAGCCAAGTGCTGACATCTGAAACACTGGAAACAGAGATAACACGATTTGCTATTTTTCTTTTTGTCCATTACAAAAAGCTGCACTTTTAACCTGTTTTAATTTCTGTTAGTTTATCTCTATTTTGTCATAGGAGTTGGAGGGGGAAGAGGAGGGAGAAGAGGAAGAAGATGCAGAGGGTGATCCTAAGGTAAGAATTTTTGTATGTTTAGTCATAACACAGACTATAATCATGAGCAGTGCAACTAAGGTTGTAAAAGTTTGTGAAAAGATTGATAAATTATTTAAAAAACCCAAAGCCCACCCTAACTTCCAATTGCAATGTTTTCATCTTCTTCAGCACTTAAATTGCTCTTAAAAGTTAATCTTTCCATCAGTTGAGAAGATGTAGGTTTTGTCTTCCAGCCTACACCAAGAAAAAGATCATTTCTGAAATGTGTGCCTTTATTTCTTAGTGGCATCTCTGTGTAATGCTGATACGTATTTTTCCTTTAGAAAGGTCATATTCAAATGTTCTTTGGCTGAACTTCAACCTAGAATTAGTCTGACAAATCTCAACTAGCTTGTTTGTTTATTTTGTTTTCCTTAGAGTTGTTCTTTATCGTTGTCCTGATGGCTGCAGGTTATACTCCACATGTCTGTACTTGGTTAGAAATCAAAAAAAGTTAGTCCTCAACTTTGAATTTGAAACTTTGATACCTGGCTTAAAATTCAGCCTTGAGGGTTAGTGCTCCTTCTGATAGGTCTTTTTCAGTCCTTCAGTCCTGGTAAAGTTTATGCTTATATTTAGTGAAGCTGGGACAGTGATGACAGGCTTGGGTTCATTTAATTCTTAAAACATCAGCTTTTAATTTTTTACAAAGACAGATGAAAAAGTGAAAGGCATGCAAAACTGCTTGATCTTTGGATGAAAGTCTAAACATCAGCTTAAGGTGTGACTCTTCTGGTGTAGTTTTATCTACATCATGGTATCACTAGTAAATGCTTTTTGTTACTGTATCAAGAAACAAGGTAGTTTTTCTTTAGTGAGAGATACTGTATACTAAAGAAAGTCTGTCTTGTGCAAAGATCAGTCAGAGTGGCAGAAATAAGTATTCTGACTGCTTGGTAGGATCAAGATGCAGTGTGTACGTGTAATGGAAAAAAGCTGGACAGCTGAGAAACTGTGTTCTATGTCAATGTATATATTTGTGAAGTATCAAATATCCTTCCAAAGGATTTGGTATTCTGTAGGAAAAAACGGTTAGGTTATCTTGGAAGCTTATGGTTGTTGCCTCCTGTATTATTTTGTACATTTCACTTTTCATCCATGCTGACAGTTCCTTTCAATTTTTTCCCATTTAGGTGTAATATAAGTCTGTTTATCATTCATACATTTCTAGGTAAGGTGGAATTCCATTCATACCTAACTTCCAAGAGTCCCATTTGTAGTCATGCAATGTGGTTTGTTTTCTAGGGTTTTCTGTTTTGTTTTTTTACTTTTATGGGGAAAAGAAATGGGGGAATGGTGACTTTAGAGTTTAGGTTTTATTAGTAAAAATTACAAAGAAATGGGTATAAAGATGACTGTCTTTAAATTGTATAATTAAATGAGATTTTTCCGAATGACTCTGCTTTCAGCCTTGCCTTTGTAGCAATCAAACTGTATTTCATATACACATGATAAAAGATACTGAGACTTGTCAGACTTTATTTTTTCCCTGTTTCTGGTTTGATGTTTCATCTCTTTGCTGTTTCCAGTGTACTTGCCTATTATTTCTTAAATATCTTCTCTGCTCTTAAGCTTTTGTAAGTCATCAACTTACTTAGTACGTCTTTTCCAACATCTTATTTATGCTGTTTGACAAAGGCAGTCAGTCACTCTTAGAAGCCTTTTCTTGATCTTTCATGATTCTGTACAGGTATTGTTCTTCTGCTCATCTGTCTCTTTGTTTAAAAGAAAAAATTCCTTCTGTTGCATATTGTCATCTTTCTCCTTTGATTCCATTCCTCATAGAGAACAATGCCTGAAACAGCCTTCATGCTTTCCCCGTCCCACTGTATTTTAGGCTTGTGTCTCTTATATTGCTTATTTAGGAGAAGCTGTGATCTTTCCATCTCGTTTCCTCTGCATAGATAATGCCCTTCTCTGCCTTTGTTAAACTCAGAATTGAGCTATGTTTTTGTCTTGGTTTTTGGTGTTGATTTTCCAATGGGGTATTCTTTGAGACACCAGCCACCTCACCTCAATATACCTGCACTGGTTGTTCACCTGCAGGAGTAGAACATCCATTTGTCACCATGCCTTATCTGTCTTGGTGCAGTTTGTTACACAGCTCTCTTCCCTCCTCACAATTAAAAATTGTCAGCCACTGGCTCCAATTTTTGAAGTCGACATGGAATTCTGTTTTTTTTTTTTGTCTTTTAACACTCATACCTCATTCCTCTTTTCCATTCTTTCTTCTGTTCATCCCATTTTCTGGTCCTGTTTCTCTCTGTCCCTGCCCCTCTTTGCCTTTCAGTTCCCACCCCCGTTTTTCCATACCTAGAATAGTTTTCTTTTTCATGTACAAAAAATAATTGGTCTTTTTTCCTTTCAAATCCAGTTTCTCCTCTACAGTCATTTCCATATTACCTCTTCCTTTATTGTTATACTACATTTGCTACATGTCAACACTTTCTGCTGTGTTTACTTTTCCTCCTTCCTTCCTCTCACTCCTGTCTGTTTTAAGTATGTTTGAGTTGTTCAGTTACAATGAGATCATTATCATCTCTTACACCAAGCACTTATGTTATATATTAGTTGTGGCTTTGGAATACTGAGCAGTCAGATGATTGGAAGTAGCTTCAGAAGATGCTACAAAACTGGATAATGTAGCTTGGTTTTGTCTAGTACATTTTTCTCTGTGCTTGCATGCCCCGTTCCTTTAGCTGCCTTTATTTCACATGACTGAGGCTGTGCTTGAATTGAGAAGTAGCTGACAAGGTGATACAGAGTGCTGGTTTGAATCACAACAGAAAAGCTGCTTTGGAGAAAGATTGCATGTGCTTTGAGGTGCTTTGTCTGTCTTCTAAGTTACAGTGGCAGAAGGATATTTGCTCCTGTTAGGAGCAAATTAATTTTCAGAACCAGTTGTGGGAAGAGGCAGCTTAGACTGCTTGCTTACTTAACTCAGTTCTGAGTTTACTACCCGTCTATATGTTCAATACTCTTGTTATTTCTCATTCAGTAACACAGAAAAGAAAATGAAGTGAAAAGATAGGGTTCAGCTGTAGGACCCCTAACTAGGCTATTTCATTGAAGACATTTGAAATACTGCAAGGCGTTCTAAGCTTCTCTGCTAGAATGGGCATCAGCTGTAGTGCCTCCTGCCTGTGTTGATCCCACTGTTGGCAGCAGAGTTGTTTGGGAGTCAGATGAGATCTTGATTCTTGATGAGCTGCCTGTGCCTGCATGGCTGCTTTAGCAGAGGGGAAGCTTCCCAAAAAGTGAATTGGAAAAGTAAGGACATAAAGGCTGGATTGGTCTTTGAATCACCCGAGAATGTATCCTACCTATTATGTTTAAACATTGAAGACTAATAAAAATTCAGTGTTTCCTTCACTGGTAACGTCATGTGAAAAAGACTCTGTCTGGAAAAAATAAAATTGCTAAAATAAATGGCATGGATATTTTGGGCTTATGCCCCATCCTCTAAGATGCCAGTTTAACTGAATAGAGATGGTGGGCTTAGTGTAGGAAAGTCACAAAAGGAGTGTTATCTCAGACCTGCTTTTCTTCTCCATTTTACTCTATGTTCCTGTGAATTTTAAGTGACATTTTTAATTCTGAGCAAGTGATGCAATAAATTAGAAGCAGTGACAAAAAGCTTTGTATTGATCTTCGTTAACAAAAGAGAAAAAAAATATGTGGGAGTCTCACCTTATTCAGCTCATTCATCTCAAAGTGGAATCAAAAAGACCCAGAGTAGTTTAAACTAATTCCACAGAATAAGTGAATGTTATGAAATACTTTTAAAGATGAAAAATTTTTGCATATTTTAAAATTAACTTGTCTTTTCTCATGACTACTATAGATAATCTCTTTACAACAAGAAGTATTCTTGTCTCTGTAGCAATGGTTGTGAGCTTCAATACAGGAGTTTACTGCTAAATTTATTTTCAAATAAGTTGCAGTTCCTCCTTATCTTTGCCAGTTAAAGTCTCTCTGGTCTTTATTTGCCTGGCCAATGCACTTCAGCACCTTTCTAAGATATCTTAGGAAGTTAATTTAGGGAAATTCAGCAGGAATGGAAATCTTGCTAGAATGGGGTAGTAAGTGGCACAAGGTCTGTCCAAGGCAAATCATTTGATTAGTAGTGATTGACTGACCAAATGTCACCAATAGTCTGGGCACTGCAGGAAGAGCAGGGTCAGGCCTAACACCCCTTTAGGGATTGTGAATGTAGGATCTCCATCACACTCACAGCTTGAACTCTGGTGCCTGATTTTACAGGAGCCATTAGAGGCCAGAGATAGGGTTAAACATGCATGTGCCTGATGGCAGCTGTAACTTGAAGGGAATTGTAGTCTTATCTGTGCTGTTGTCCTCTCTTGATCAGGCTGTGAGATGCTTTGCGTGAGGCTAATGGGTAGCTGAAGGCAGTGTGGAGGTCAGTGCTGTGCTGAAGAAAGTGGGAGAAAATTGATTATGTTGGAATCTGGATCTGAGATTACTGTCTTAATGGTTATGGCCTGCCTAAACATTTTGTATATATGGTCAAGATAGACATGCCCTCAACCGTAACCTAAAAATAGGATAAAGTAGCAGTATTTGTTTCAAAGTCCTCCAACAACTGACTAAGATCTGCGAACCCCTTAAACTGTATTTTTTTTTTTGTTGGAGATCAGTAATCAACACTGAAAGGTCCTTAAGAAGGAACTTTGTGACCTCTGTGACTCCATTTTTACAGGATGAAGAATTATATGCAATAAGTATGATTTAAGTGTTTACAGAATGGAAGTATAAAGAAGATAATGACGTTTATTAAAAAATATAACGGGTTTTAGTTGATCATTAAAATTTGACTGAAATGGTTGCAGTGGTCAACTGAAGTGTGTCTTGATATAAATATAACAGGTGGATAAGATGGAAGGAGGGAGATGGAAAGACTTTAAAGTACATTTTAAATAGGAATTGTTACTTTATTGTGGGTCTTATCCAGAACACGAGAGAGGAAGTGATGTTGTGTGCTGCTCTGTGGCCATTTTCAAATATAAAGCAGTTATAAGAAAAACAAACTTTTAGAAAACTTTCGATAAAATGCTGCTGTTTTTTTGCTTGCCTCTAAATAAAAAGGAATAGCATGCAATGTACTACCAGTGGCGGTTACATTTTTCTTTTTTTTAAGAGCAGGAATACTAATTTTGTGTTCTGTGTAAACATATCCCTCTTTTCCTGTATTTAGTCCCAGATCAGTGTAAGTGAACTCACATCAGTGTTATTTGGAACCCCAGGCAGATGAGAGAGAACAGTGTTGAAGTTAGCCAGATGTGCTGGGTGAGGAAAATCACAAGGAGGAAGTCTGAGAGATCTCTGATATATCTGTGCAGAAGAGACAGCATATGGTTCTAATCCAGACTTGCAATGGGAATGATACTGATGGCTCTAACCCTAAAGCAGTTTAGGTGAAGAACAGAAAAATAGCCTGGATTTACTGCAGATTATCAAGGGCAAAAATTAATGATAAGGAAGTTTAAATTAGTTGCACCTATTCTTCCTCGCTGCAGGCAAAATGCTTAAGTTTAGCTCTTGGTTACTTGATGTATAATGAATTCTTGCCTGATTACATCTTTTATAACATATAAAGGTCTTACTGAGGATAGTTACTAAACATTTTACATTGCGGTCAGTGACATTCAAGGAGTCATGTTTTATACCTGTATTTTTCTTTACTGAAATTCAGTGACTGCTATTTGTCCATAATAAACTATGTTAAGAATAGTAAGGGGAGAAGAAAAGCAAAAATTCACAGAAAAAGGAAGAAGTGGAGTGTAAACCTGAAGTTCTTAGCTGTTTGAGTACTTGTTCTCATTCCCAAATACACTTCCTTTTGCCACAGGGGAAGTTGTTTTACTACCTAATGAAGGTGTTTCTACTTTTGCATATTCATATTAACACATGGACTTCTTGCACATTGTTAAATTGTTGAATAGTTACCTGGTGGTGATGCAGAACTTACAAGAAATCAACACATTAATTACAATTTTATCACCTTAGCAGAAAGGGCAAGGCTCCTAAGGAAAAACTCAAACGTGCTGCAGAATAAGCAGTCTACTTTCCCTGCCTTCCTCCCTCCTCAGAGTTGGAGGAGGTGGCAGTGTACAGTTAAAATTGTTTTATGGGAACTGAAAGTCAAATAGAACCTCTGGCTGGGGGGAGTAGAACGTGGTTTGCTTTCTTGTTTGTTTCAACTTTGGGCTATAGGATGGGGTGTTAAGAACACAAAAGTAGATTAGAAGTTATGGGGTACTATGGTGACTGCTGTTGGACCTTTATGATCTAGCCTGGTTTGCATGTAGCGTTTTTGTACATGCTAATGATACCTAGTTAAACTGAAACTGCATAGCCAATTTCTCGTACTTGTTGAAGTGTGTTCTTATATGCCATTTTGATTTTTAACTGTTTATTTTCTCTTTTTTTCTTTTATTATACAGAAAGATTCCAGCCAACCTGCTGAATGCAAACAACAGTAATAAGGAAATACCACTTGGAAGTGATATTTGAACAACTTGTAACAAATAGTTGGATACCTGGCCTGCAGTTCAGGATATTCCATCGCTGCAGCACAATCTTATTAACAATGCTTACAATTAATTTGTTTTAAAATGCATGATTTTCACTAACTTTATTGCTTAACATGTACAGTGGCAACTTCAATGCATTTGGGAAATATGAGGTTTAAATAAAGCACACTCTACAGCCGTTGGTACACTGTAGCTAAGTATGTCAATAGGCCTTTAGAGCCTTTTGCCCTATGCATAGGGGAATAGTCCAGACTACCATGTGAGGATTATCCATTTTCTTGTTAAACATTGAAAATTGTGGAATAGCAATGTGCTGAGAAGCTAAAGTAAATGGATTACATGTATGGTAGCTGAAACAGATAGAGCAATATGAATTTTTTGCTAGTTCCCTCCCCCCTTTTTTAATGTTTCTCGCAACCTACAAATTGAACTAGTGCTTGAGCAGCTTTAAATGTCATATTTATTATCTCAGTACAACCAGTCAAGTTGAAGTAATTTTACTTCATTGAAGAGGGTGTCATATTTGAGACTTAGTTGTTCATCTTACTATTTATTTATTCATGTTTGTAAGTACTTTGACAGAATTAGTGCTTTTTAATAGTTTTTAATATACTTGAAAGATCTTCTTCCTCTTTTGCATACAATATGGGTACTTGTAAAACAAATAATTCTAATTGGTCTCAATGTAGTAGTCTAGACAGAAGAAACCAACTTGCATCAAAATGACAACTCTTCTGGATGAAGATCAAAATGCAAAGGCCAAACTGTTGCTGTTGATGGAAGTGGGTTGCAGCCAAAGAACCAGAACATTTCCAGTAGTCTTACTGCTTAGTGTCCAGCATGAAAGGACCTTTCACTATGAACACAGAAATTTATCAAAATGAATCAGTTCAATAAATCTGAAGTTTGGGTGTCTTACTTGCAACACTGAAATTATTCCATTCCACAATTTGTTTTATTTAAAGTTCTGAAGTCTTCAAAACTACCTTTTGTTGTTGTGTGGCACTTCAGGTACACGTTTCTAGTTTCAGCATCCATTGCCAACCTCTGGCAGCAGTTGAATAGCAGCTGTATCAACACTGTGACCAGGCATGTAGAGTGCTCCAGCCTTACCTGACACATTTGTAACTTAATACAGTGTTTTCAATTTGTACAGAATAGATAGAATATTCTATTAAAGTTGTGAAACATGATTGTTGGTGCCTGTCTGGTCCGTGATGCTTCCTAAGTTAAATGAACACCCCTTTGACTTTGGTAGGTAATGGTGTTTAACATAGCACACTCCAGCTACGTGGCTGTACAACTCCTGGCTTAACATCCTCCTTTGTTGTCAAAAGCCAAAGAACAGGAGGCCTTGTAAACATTGCATTGTGGAGTTGTTTGATGTAAATCAGAACAAACTTGCTTAATTTGCAAGTAAATAGTCTGCAAACTTTTGTAGGATTTGGGGTTTTTAGGGAGGCAGTGTCATAAGTTTCCACATTACCTGTGCCCTTTGGTCATAGGCTGGATGAGGTGCTGGTGGACAAACCGGTTTATGGTGTGTTAAGATATTCCCCCATCAGTACCTCTCAGTCACAAAATGTGTAACACTGGTGGTCAGGTGACATAGTGCTAGGCCAGGAATGAGGGAAGAAGGCAGGAATAGGGATAGGTTCTGGGCTTTATTTTAAAAAAAATACGTTTTGTAGCCTAGTACTACAACTGCAGTGCACTGTGGCAGGCACAGTGTAAAGGCATGTCTGACAAGGAGGGAATAAGGAATGGAGCTTGCCTGTGTGCAGACTGGCTCAGGGCAGTGCCAGGGATGGTAGGAACATCAAAGAGAGTTGACCAGGTTTGTTCCTCTTTATATTGGAAGAATCTGAATGCTAGTTCCTCCATTCTAAAGAAGTACTTTCCACTACATGGTTAAAGAGGAGTGCTGCTACCTGGAGATAAACATCTGCAAATTAGCACACTGAAGTAATTTATGTGCATGAATGCTGAAAGGCTGACTTTAATTTTGAGAAAACGGGAAATTCCAGAACGTAGAGCAAACGTGCCAGCATCTAGGGAGCACAAATGAGATGGGTGGGTAATGAAGCTGCCTAGCGAGATGTTCGTCCTAGGGAAAGTGGTGGGAAAGCTGAGCAGGGATTCATTCAAGCAGAGTTAATGCCAGTCGACACAGCCTCATAGAAAACAGATCTTGTCAAAACCTAGCCGTGCTCTTCCCATTGCAGATCTTACTGATAATGGCAAAGACAAGCCTTTTGTGTACAGGAAGGGTAACTAACTGGTACTGGAACAGCTCATTTCTCCAACGGAAAAGAGTATGGAGAACTGAAGAGCTGGTTCACAGAACACCATGGCCAAAAAAGTCCAGGCTGGGTGCCAAGTACAGAGATTGTGGATGTGCAAAAAACAAAAGTGATTGTTTGAAGAGAAATTTAAAAAAAAAATGGTGTTTCTTGAAGACTGGGCCTTGAGACAAATAAATGGGGGCCCTGTGCAAAACTAGTGGGAATTCCTAAAAATGGTGAGGTGATAACAAAGAATGAGTCTTAAGTGCTTCCATGCCCGATTGCCATCACAGCACCCTCATAAAAAACCCTGAAGTTTAATCTGTGGGAACACGCTCTCATGATGCAGCTTTCATGTTGGTGGCTTCTCATTTGAAGGGGGTGGGGGGGGCAGGAAGCTCTGGTTTTGGGTCTGGAAGCAGCTGGAAACATTCCAAGAGAAATTCATTTGGTGTGTTGCCTACTCGGGATGCACCATGATTAACAGCTCCTCAGTGCCTGGGTTGTCTAGGAAGAAAGCCTTGAAGGTACTATCCTGCTGCTCTACCTGATACAGAAATGAATGGCAAATATTCTGCTTCCGACTGAAAATCGGGAACAGTCTGTGGTTTCTCAGGAGTCTTGCACAGCATTAGGGTACCTTCTGGGTAGTTTAGTTTTTGGGATAACTTAGAGCTTTTGGTTCAATTTCAGTATGTTCAGTTATCTGGAGTTTGCTATCTGATTAGGATTTGTGGTAGCTGGAAAAATTAAAATGGTCTCTGTGTGCTTCCACTCTCTCTATTAAACAAGCTTTTCCTGTTTTAAAATAAAGGAGACTTGTAATAAATTCATCCTCAGTTAAATGCTGCCTTGACAGCAGTTCCTCAAGCAGATGAAGTCTCACCGAGGCAGCCAGCTCAGCACAGCGCAGTCCAGGGGAGGCCCATGCTGGAGAAGAATGTGTAAGAAGAGGTCAGGCTAGTTACAGCACGAAATCGCTCACTCCTTGTGAGTTCAGTGATTCAGGAGGTGAGTTTAGGATGTGAGACGTGCCTTGACTGCCTGACGTTGCATTGAGGTAGAACACAACCTTAGAAACTTGCACTTGAAGTTTGCACCTTCTTTGGAAGCATCTTAGCTGGAGCCCTTTTGGAAACAATTCTAGGCAGAAAACATCCTTTCTACTTGAGCCTGTAAGCACAAGTGGTGGATTATGTGGTTAGGTGGGTGACTTGCTTCTCCTGCTGCTGTAACGTGTTACATGCCCCAAAGCCTTGTCATCACTATACCTGGTCCCATGGCATTTTATGTCCACCAATGTGGCTTTTGGAAGAACGTGAAGTTTAGTCCGCAAATCACGTCTTGCTGGATAGCCTGTTGTAAACGGTCCTCTACTCCACTCCTGCCCCTCCACTCTGGTGAGACCCCACCTGGAGTGCTGCATCCAGCTCTGGGGTCCCCAGCACAGGAAGGACATGGATGTGTTGGAGACAGTCCAGAGGAGTGCCACCAAGTGGTTTAGAGGGATGGAGCATGTCTCCTATGAGAAAAGGCTGAGAGGATTGGGATTGTTCAGCTTGGAGAAGAGAACACGGTGGGGAGATCTAATTGCAGCCTTCCAGTACCTGAAGGGGCCTACAGGAAAGATGGAGAGAGAGTATTGACAGGACAAGGGGGAATGGCTTCAAAGTGAAAGAGCATACATTTAGATTAGATATTAGGAAGAAATTATTGACAGCTGTGAGGGTGGGTGAGGCACTGGAACAGGTTGTCCAGAGAAGCTGTGGATGCCCCATCCCTGGCAGTGTTCAAGGCCAGGCTGGATGGGGCTCCAAGAAACCTGGTCTTGTGGAAGATGTCCCTGCCCATGGCGGGGCAGGTGGAACTAGATGATCTTTAAGGTCCCTTCCAAACCAAACCATTTTATGAGTCTATGACAAATGGTGATGTATTAAAAAAAAAAAAAATTGCTGCATTCATGCTTCTTTATCCCCTGCGTCTTCCCACAGATAAATATCCATTTTATTTCCCAAATAAAGTCCACAAGGAATTGATTTTGTGTCAATATATCTGTCCAGAACTCCTCCCTTGAAGCTGAAGTTCTTGCAGTTTTTAGCTTTGTTGCCTGGTTTTCACTCCAGTGTGCAAACAGCTCTGCTGCGGAAGCTGTGACCTGTGCATGGAAGAACCTTCATCCTCCCTTTCCCAGTTTACAGTCATCACACTAATAGCAGGCAGAGCTATTTTTTCCATATGCTCACACTGCTGTCCTAAATACCACCAGCCTCTCACAGGCCAGGATCATGAATCCCGAACAATGAATGCCATAAGTCACTCTGGTTTGACAAGCATCCAAGAAAGAAAGAAAAAAAAAAAGGAAAAAAAATGTTTAAAAAAAAATCCAAGCTTGTGCGTTGTTAACGAGGCATCATGTGAATGAAGACTGAGCTGTTTGCCAAGTGCCAGCTTTTGTTTCCAGACCGGCTTTCCTCTCTGCTGGTTCACCTCGCCATTACACAAGCAAAAATGCATGCTCCACCCACCCCACAGTGTGCTCGCCTCTTGCACAAGCCGCCTTACCTTCCAGTTTTTACCGTGGGAATTTGGACACCTTGTGGGGATGCCAAACCAGGTTATTACAACCCAGCGAGCGTGTGCTCCAATTGCCAATGCAGCTCCACGCAGGCTCCTGGCTCACATGAGCCTTTTCGGTAACAGTCCTGCACTGAAAAAAATCCCTACTAGCAAGTTTTCCGTTCCCAAAGGAACCATCATCAGTGACACTGTGGCCTTTCACTGACTCACCCTTACCTTGCTGCTTGCCCACAGTATTTGCAAGGTAGACATAGCCCATACTAGATCCATCCCATCTTAAGAAAAAGGGCTGAAGGGAAGGGAAATGATAGATAAAGAAATTTACTCATTATTCAACATGACCTAAAGGGTGGAACAAAAGAAAATAAATAATTAAAATAATAATTTGCCCATGTTCAGGGCAAAAACCAAAGAGCATAGGATGATGCTGGAAAGGAAAGACCATTGGTCCATCACTAATGCAAATTTTTACACTGTGCAAATATTCCTTGTGAGCTGTTAAACTGATCTTTTTGCAAATTTATTCTGGTTGTTGAGTCCATGTTCATCCACTTTCTAGGGATAAAGGAAGAAGTTGCTTAGGTGTTTAGCATTAATGTCTATTTGATCAACTGTGTTAAGGTCATGTTTAGAAGGGGTTTGGTTGGGTTTTTTCTTTTTTTTTTTAATTGGTCTTTTTTTTTTTTTTTTAATTGTTTTTTATTTTACCCAATTACCTGGTCTTCCTTCTTCCTTTTTGTGCTCCTGACTTAAGGCACATTCTTTGATTTGCCTGAACAGAAACAGCATGAGAGAAGAGTTAGGTGAAATATTAGTATTAGAACTACTACCAAAGCAAACTCCTGAAGTTGGTGATGGGATATAACTTGTTAGGGGAGTTAAAGCACTTGCTGTAAAGGTCACGTAGAGCTCCTGCACACAAGTGAATAGTTCAAGGCGTTTTGATGCAGAGAAAAAACAATTAAGATATAACTGCTGCTGACATTCCCCTAAGCCGTTTCATCTCTTACCGCTTCAAAAAACCAGGGAAAAACAAATTATGTACTTTCAATCTGAGATTTATATAGGATGAATTGTTGCTTAGCGTATGAAAAGATCAAAAAGGAGATCTTTGAAGACAGATTGCCTACAAAGAACACTGGACTGTTATTATACCAAAAAAAAGAGAGACGTTAATAAGCACAGTTCAGGTCAAAACGTAGGCAAGTGCGTGTGTGCAATAAAGCATTTGCAAGGGCTGCTTGCTCAGGCGTTTCAAAGAGGGTAAATCACTGAGCCGACATCTGGAGCAGGAACACTGCAGCATTCCACAATTCTTGGCTCTGCACTTGCAGTCTTGGTAGAGTTTCTTCGGAAACTCCTGCAGTCACAGAGATGACTTGGCTCATGTTGGGATCTCCTGGCTAAGGAGAAGAAGGGATGGAACCCTTCCTCCTGCCACCTTCAGCTTCATCCTGTTCCTTCGGGGGGCCAGGTGTTTCAGTCTCTTTTCCCCAGTGAGGCCAAAGAGGCTGCAAATAGCCTGTTTCATTTGGGACTTAACCCTCTGGGAACTGGTTGCTTGTATGGCTAGGGGGAGCAAACAAGAAGCACTCTGAACATGTGCCCCCACCTCACAGCATGAGGTCAGCATGGCTCCCAAAAGCAGGGGTGGGAACTACCTTCATGGGTGCTCCTGGCACTGGTGAAGAGCAGCTGCTGGGTTTGAAGCATCCCTGAGAGATGGAGACTGAATGGCAGAACTGCAGGAGTTATCCAGCTCCAACCTAAATCCCTGGCACAACCAGGCACGAGGAGTGCTGCCCCCTAGTCCTGTTCGCCACCCCTAATTCCCCAGAGCATTCTTCTTCTACATTGGCCTTATCTGTGGGTGCAGGGGAGGAGGAGGAGACAGAGGAGGAAGAGGAGGCAGCCTGGCCTCCCTTTCCCACTGCAATGTGGGGCAGCCTCTCCCAGCATCCAGCCCGGCCAGTATGCGGGGTTTGCTGGGTGCAAGGAACCTGCCAGCACCATTTCACTCAGGGTCCAATTTCAAAGCCAACCCTGATGAAGACGTTGGGTGAAGGCAAAGCAAACAGACACCGTAATTGCGGTGTGCTGCTTTCTCATCTCCGCGGCAAGTTGCAAAATGTGCTGCCTCCTCCCTTGTCAGCCGGGCTTTAATTGGCTTTAATGAAGAGGCAATTACATGATTTCAATTTTTAATTAAAGGGGGTGGTGGAGTAGGAGAGGGGGGACCGACCCCCTTTGAGCATGTCAGTGGCACAAGGGGCAAATCCCTGGGTATGATGTGCAGTACGGCTTGGGGAGGGCTCCTCCCTCATCCCCCTGGGCTGGCAGGTCTTCGTGGGGGCTCTGGGGTGACTGGCAGGAGTATATCAAAGCCAGCTGCCTCCCAGCCACGCTCCCAGCACTTTCAGATCCTGCCCCAGCACCTCCAGGCAAACTGCAATCAGCTTTTTTTTTTTTTTTATCAGAGCCAGCAGATCAAAGGGGCAGCAAACAGCTTTAAAAAAAAAAAAAACCAAAAAAACAAAACCAAACCCAAACCTGAAGAGCCCTCCAAAGCCAAACCAAGCCCTCCACACACACTGTACCAGCCAGAAACACCTCCTTGATAAAGTACTGGGTGGTTGTTGGCAGGGGGAGGAGCTGCTGGGGTGGGATGGATATCTGAAAGGTAAAGCAGAGCCACAATTAGAAGCTTTATTTATTTTATTTTTTTTTTATTTTATTATTTTATTTTTCTATTTTAATTAATGCCAAGCTGTAGGCAGTTGTCCTCTGATAGAAACACCCTCCCTGTGACCCCACACAGTGATCACCAAGGTGGGACTGACCCACCCATCTCATGTTCATTTTTCCTGTAGATGCAACCTAGTCAGTCTGTCTCTCCTAAAGCATGACTGAGGAGAGAAAAATGGAGGCACGTGGTAGAAGTCTCCCTTGGGAAACAGTGATAATTGCAGGGGCCAAACTGCCGGCTTAGTCTCTATGTTTTATTGCTCTTTCGGCAGTCAGGAAGCCGGAGCTGTGGCCTTGACTTGGTTCCATATGCTGGGACGTCCTTCCTCATCGTGTTTCAATAAAACATAATCACTTTACAACTTCCTCTCGCCAGAGATAAAAAATCATTAAGAAGAAAAGCTGGCGGCTTTGTGGCTGCGCTGCGCCCTCGGCGTTCCCTCTGCCCCAGCCAGCGCCGCTGGGCTCGCCCTTGGCTGGCAGGGGCAGGTGGCCCCGGGACCACCGAGCTGCCGGCCGGGCTGCCCGATGCCACCACAGCAGTGCCCCACAGAGCACCAGCCACAGGCAGGCAGGGTGCCAGCGAGTGCCACTTCAGGGAATGCGGCTCCAGGGAGAGAAAAGGGAAAGAGGGCAAAGTCCAAGGTCTTTCTGAGCAATGATCAATTCACCTGCTCGGCGGTGGCTGCTGTGTGGGCGAGCTGAGTCACCCTGCTGCGACCAGCCGCCCCAGCCTCACGCCAGGTGGAAGAACAAGGCTGCCTTTAACCAAAGAGAGGTGAAACCTGCGATTTTAAACACCCGGATGGGAGCTGGGACTGTCAACACTGAGCCAGCAGCCTCTTCCCTTTGAAGGTTGACGCTGAGATTCCACTTCAGGCTCATTGCCAGCTCCCCACAAACACAAACCTCCTCCCAGCCTTCCCACTTCCTTTGCCCTGGGGTCCCAGATGCTGACAAAAGCTCATTGGCCTTGATGCCCGCAACAATCATCTATCACAGCCTGGCCTTGTGGAGGGGACTTATTTGCAGTGACCCACAACCTGTTAATCTCCCAGAGAAATGCAGTCTGCTCCCACAGGGATGGCTGCTTCTCCATCCCAGTACCCAGCTCTCTCACAAAGCTAAGATATTTTTCCCCCTTCTCCCCTCCTTACTCCTGGATGAGAAGTCACTCGATCCAAGATGACTTGCAGCAACTGCTCGTGGGGAATGAAAATAAAACCACTCTCCTGCAGTTTAGGCTGGGGCAAAGGGGTGCTGCATGTTAGCAGTGCTGAGCAGCTGCCCTTCCCTTGGTGCAGCCCCCTCCTCATCCTCATCCATGAGCAGACATCACTGTTACAGCCTTGCTCCACACCACAGGAGAAGCAGCAGAAGCAGCAAGCAAGGCATCACAGGCTGATAAGAAGTGGAATGATGGTGGCTAAAGGGGATTTCTGGATGCAGATGTGGTTGTGCTTCTCCTGCCCCTGGTCAACACTTCAGAGTTTTCCCATGGAGAAGGCAACCAGCCCTTGACGGGCAAGTGAAACAGGAGCAGCCATGAGTCACCAAAGATAAAGGTCAAGCTCCTTATCAGCCATGGGAGAGGCTGTGGGCTGGGTGTGATGCAAAGAAATGTGCTCAGAGGCCAGCCAGAGCCAAAAATCCCAGTGCCATGGAGACCTCCGCCCAGGGGACCAGCCCAGGGGATGCTGATTTTCTTCTTCCATTGCCTGTTTCCCAGTAGCATCCAGTGATGATGATGGGTTTCAGTGGTGCCATGAGCCAAGTGGTGCCGACAGGGTGGTTAAATAAGCCGTGGGTGGTGAGGCACCCACACAGCTCCCTGCGGGATGCTTGGCTGTTGTCACACACTGCTGGAGTCGCCACAGTTAAGCCCTGTCCTTCATGGCCAGAGGAAGGGAAGGAAGAAAGACAATGAACGCACTGACATCAAATATTTTTCCTCCTACTCTCACAAAGCTTCTCACTTCAGGGGCTCATAAAGAAAAGCTAAGGATGGAGAAATGCCTTTGTAAGCCCGAAGAGGCTTGTAGAAAGAGGCAATGAAACCAGGCTGGTGGTGTCTGTGTTGGAAACTCCAGCCTCACTTGCCAGTATTTTGGCCAAATGCATGATTTGCTATTTCTGTTCTTTGGTTACTTTTCTTGCAAAGCACACACACTCATGGACATGAATCTCTCTTCTGGAGCTGCCCTGCCCATGGTCCCCCACTGCTCACAGCCCACCACAGCTTTTCCTGCAGCCACGGATCCCACAGTTCTGACCAAGGGTTTCCAATTATGGAAAATGTGTCCGGTTCCATGACTGACTCCTGTTCTAGTAAGGCTGGAAGAATGACTTAGTCATCTTGGCTGCCTGCCAAGGCATTTAACTCCCTTTTTGCTCCATTTGGAGGTTATTTCCGGGCTCCAAAGGCCAGCAGGACTCCAGACTTCAAATGTTCAATAGCCAATCAATGGACTTAGGAAACAAGACATTTAAAGCAGTTTATCCCTGCTGCAGCAACGTTTCTGTTTACACCACCTCCAGAAAAGCTCAGATAAACCTATTCCAGGTGGTCCATGCCAGTCAGGGCTACCTCTTTTTGCTCACAGAGCTCTTCTAAAAGACACCAGTAATTTGGGGTTAATAGCTAAGCTTTTGTGACAGTTGTCCCAGTGAGCTCTAAGCAATTCCCCCACAGTAAGCGGATTTCTGTGTTTTAAACTATCACACAGTGTTAGAAGGGTCCTGTGTTTTCAGCTCAGTGAAAATAACTTCCCCCCCCACAGCTGTACCAGACATCGAGATGGAGGCCCAGTGAGCTGACAGAGGGCATGCAGAAAGGAAAGTATGGGAGCCATGCTCCAGGGAAAACCCCTGGGAAGGGGAGACAAAGCTGCCCTCAGTAAAGCAGTGGGACGCCCTTGGCTGAATGATACTTCTCTGTCCCCTCTGATCCCCTGTGTGTGTGCCATGGCTGCATCCCCCCAGCTTATCAGTTTTAACCTGGCTACTGGCTGCTCTGCCTCCAGAGAAATCTATTTTTGGCTCGTCCCTGAAGAGCAGAGCCTGGCCAAGGTTACATGCCAAGCACCCTCATTTCCTCCTCTTAACTGCCTCCCTGCTTTATCACAAACTTTCTCACTTCATCTTTTTTTCCGCTCGTAAAGGCTGCAGTCACTGGTGCCTCCAGCACCACTGGCACAGGCTGCCCCCTGGGCCACCAGGCCACCACCTGCTGCCCATCTCCAAAAGTGCTGGCTTTTGCTCTCTGCACAAAACATGCAGAGGTTTCTGCAAACCCATTTCCCACTGCCACCAAATCATGATTTCTCTAACAGAGCAGAAAAGAAAAATCAAATCCTCAGATTTTTATGACTTAAGACTTCCCTTTCCCACCTTGTGGCTCAGCCAAGCAGCACAGGGACTGCCAGGAGGAGAATACCGGCATCATTGATGCTCACCCAGCCCCAGCCCAGTGGGAGAGCTGGGCTTGGCCCCAGAACCCAAGCCTGGGACATGCCCTGAGCTACTTGTTGCAAATATTTGCCAAGGTGGGGCCGGGTGTTTGAGCATGAGATGGGCTGAGTAACTGGCAGGAAAGAAGAAAATTCGACTTTTACATGTTAGCCCCAT
Organism: Margarornis squamiger; assembly: GCA_035222235.1. Classification (NCBI taxonomy): domain Eukaryota; kingdom Metazoa; phylum Chordata; class Aves; order Passeriformes; family Furnariidae; genus Margarornis; species Margarornis squamiger. Next base: position 15,265,303 of record JAWWTY010000156.1, read on the forward strand.
CAGCAATTATTAACTCGAAGACTGTGGAGCAAGTGGACTGCTATTATCCCCTGCTGCATGAGCCAGAACAGGTACGAATTACGTGGCATGTGGAGTTTATAAATCCATAATCTGGAGTTCACGGCTCTCAAACTCACTCCATACCCTTTTATTTGGTGGTTGGAGTGGGGAAACAAATCAGCAACAGGTTAGATTTGGGAAAACTAATCAAAACTGGAAAAATACACATTGCTGATTCCCCATCTCCATTTTATCCTGTTTCTAGGATTTTTTTTTCTCTCTCTCATGGTTTTCAGATTTCACTGAAGCACCTAAAGCTGATGCATGGAGAGTATTTTTGGATTTTTAATCCACCATATCAGACACCCATTTCCCTTCAGCCTTCTCAGCACTGCCAGCCAGGTAACATGGCATCCTCAGCTCCTGCTGCCTGCACCACCAGAGACTTGGCCCACAGGTTTAGGGGGGAAGAGTAGGGTAAATGGTAGCAGGTAAAGGTCAGGGCAGCAGGAACATTGGCAAGGATGAGAAACCTTCAGGTGAGGAAAGACAGAAAAAAAATCCTAAACCCTCGTTGAACTGCTTGCCTTCACACCTGACATGATGCAGTGTTCTGGCTTCAGAAAGAAAAATCGGCGGCCCCAGGAGGATATGAAACACAAGATCAGCTCTACCACCTGACCTGCTACACAGATCAGCTTCCCAGAACGGAAAAGGATGCTCTTTCCCCTCCAGCTACTCCCCACAGCCTGGCCACTACTGGAAATGATGCACCAGAGGGTTTTGTTTGTGACAGCTTCTCAGCCTGCCTGGAGACAGGAAACATCCCAGAGATGGACAGTACCATGACCTCATCTTCTCCCCAACTTTCTAAAGTTTGCCAATGCTGTGGCTAGGCAGTCTTGTGATGCCTTTCAGTGTTTACTCTTAGAGTTTACACCCTGTTAGTTTAAAAAAAAAAGGCAAAAAGCAGGGTCAGGAGGATGCGCCATCCAGGGAGCTCAATCACCCACTGTCAGGACACCCAGGCCGGGGTGCCGGGAAACAGGTCACACTGATGCCAAGAAGCACAGCCCAGTGACACATTTGGGATACAGGACATCCACCCATATGCACTTGTCAGTGCTGGACCTGCCACAGTCTCCTCACATAGATAAAAATGGGACAAGGACGGTTAAAAGCCACTTTACTGATCTTTGGAGATTGCAAAAGGGCAGGTAATCAGGTAATCCGGAGAGGTGCGCCCGGCATGGCGTGTGATGTCAGCGTATTACTACAAGGCCTGGCCCTTCACAATCTCTGGTAAATGTTATCACTGTAGAACAGCCGGGTAATAAAAGGCTGGCTGGTACCAGGCAGGCAGTGCCAGGTTGAGTGGCATGAACTGTAACCTCTGGAGACTTGGTATGCAAAGAGCACATCAGGGTCAGTCAGCGCTAAGGTCTCTATTTATTACTGCTTCTGAGAATAAATATATCCCAAATATTTGTCCCAACAGATTTAGTCTGGAAAAGTGAATGCCTCAGAGGAGGAATGTCCCATCATTTTAAAATAATGAACTGTAGTCTAAACCATCTCCTGAGCTCATTAGACATGAGAAAATGTTGACAGCATTCAGAGGGGCCAGTAAATAAACTCACAGTTCAGGGCAGTGCTTGGCAAGCCACTGAATGGTCTTTCCATGCTCTTGGCAGAAGTCTTTACTGAAGGGGAAGTACTGAGCCAACAGGGGTCCCACAGCAACCAGGGGTGACTGGGCTCTCTCCTTCCTGCTGACAAAAGTCTCAAGGTATTCGTGGATCCCCCCATGGTGCTCAACAAGCCACTTCATGAAGATGGTCATGGGAACAGGCTATATCAAGGTTTTCGAGCATTTAGACAGCAATCCTGCACCAAACCCAGCCTGCTGGATCAATACCTTCCTCATCTGCTTGAAGATACATCCAGATTCCTTCAAGCTGTGCCAAGCTACATACAGACCTTGCTGAAACTTGCCACCTGTTGTATTTCTGCCACATGGGCTTGAAATTGGGCCAAGATGCTCAAAGATATGTGCAGGAACTGCACAACCAACAGCTCAAAAGACCGGATAACACAAGAGTGTTTTCCATTTTTATTTTAGTAACCAAACTAAACATCTATACAATGTCCAAGAGTGGGGAACACATTACACATATGGCCATGGCCAGGCTGCTGGAGAGAGAGAGAGCTAAACAGCCCCCATCTCCCCAATTTTTAATCCCAGTATTGAGTTTAAGTGCCTAGAATCCTCCTAAGCAGGTTTGATTTGGCACATTCCCATCCTTATTTGGCTGTCTCCTGCAGAGCACAGCCAAGGACTGGCTTACTGGAAATGACATCTTTTTTCTCCCAGCCCCTCACAACTGCTCCATGACTGTCTGCAGCAGTTTACAACATGTAATGGTAACACACTGAGTCAGTGGGATGAGACATTTCAAGCTTCTTAGGAAAAAAGAGTCTTAGTCAGATAAATATTAGTAAATTGAGCAAGCAGGGCTACGTGCTATTGCTGATTAATCCATGGCTTGCGTATGGTACAAAAAAAACCCCCTACAGATTGAGCAAAGATGCTTCCGCTGCTGCTCTTGTTTAAATTAACCCAAAAGCTCCAGCCTTGCTGCATAACATTTGCTGTAATCACTTAATGAGCAGCCTTGGTGGCTTTCATCTGCTTATCTCAGACCTTGCAAAGTGAACTGTCCCTAACACAAGAGCTTCTTCACCTGAACTTGGGCATCTTGGAGTGAAGTACCTGAGCTCCCTCTGTGCTCGTGGAAAGACCTGAACACGCCCAAAGGAAGACTGAGCCTCCTCACAGGGCATCTCCTTTATGGGCATCTGGCCCTGTTGGGCTCCATGTCTCTCCTGGAGGTCCTGCCTGCAGTGGGTTTGGAGGGATCCAGCAGCACCAGTTTGTCCCAGGACGTTTCTGAAGGAAGAGAAGTATAAGGAAGTATAACCAAAAACTTCCCAGAGATACTCTGAAATAGTCCAATTAAAAAAAAAATTAGGCATATGAAGATGTGAAAAAATGGAGTAAAATGTGAAAAACATGAAAAAATCACTGCTCCTCACAGCCTTTCCCCAGTACTTAACCCACACTTTTCATTTACAGCTATTTAGGGCTTTTTGAGTACAAGTTTCCTAGGAGACGTGGTGGTCACTACACTGAGCTTCAGCTATAAGTGCCTCTGGATACTGCTACACCCTAATATAAACATGGAGGGCAACAATTTACAATGCAAGACCATATGTTTCTCTGTTACTAATCATCTTCAGCTGCCAGGATTATAATGTCAGTCCTGTAAACCAGCTTTTTCCCCTACAGATGTCATGTTGAAATCATTATAATAAAAGCAATTTTACAGCCTTCAGTCTCCACTTCCCTCTGCTGCTGGAAGTCTGCACTAATGCCAGAAAAATTGGGGGTCCTTCTCCACTGACAGACCCCTTAGAGAGAGGGTACATGCCTCCAGGATTACAGAGTGACAAGGGGAATAAAACCAGGACAGCAGCAGGAACACTGGTCCCCTGCAATGGCTGATAGCTGCAGCCTGAGCTCCTGCATCTTCTGGGAGATGCAAAGTAGGGACCAGCCAGAAAACTCGGCAGGCTAAATGCATTGCTAAATCCTGCAGAAAGGACAGCAGGTCCTGCCAATGAGCAACTCCACAGACTCACTGTGGAGTTAAATTGACAAAACCCCATTTATTTTTGCATTTTTCCTCACTGTGATCCCTACCCATCCTCAGCCTTGACCTTAGAGCATGGGCTCCTCCTGGCAATGCCTGCATTGATTGCTGTGCTTTGTTACCATGACTCATGTAGCTAAGGCAACCCGATGTTGCCAGAAGCGGGGTACATGATGCCTCATACTCGGAAATGATGATCAAATCCCTTCTCTGGAGCAGGCACTCCCTTAAGAGACATGTGTCATGGCAGAGCCAGTGTCCCAGCCTGCCAAAGCTGGCGCCACCAGCCCATCCATCGAGGCTGAGTGTGACCATCCCATACCACCCATAAAAATATCCCTACACACAACACACACACATCCCCACATCCACACACACATCCAAGCATCCCCCCTCAGTGGCCCAGTGTGGTTCCCTTCACTTGGGAGAGGGATAAAGCCACACTTTTGTGCCAAATTGCCATATAGGCTTTTTAAAATACCATTAATAGAATGGAAATTGCTTTAAGGCAAAGCAGGGGGTGGTACCAGCAACCCTGGTGAGTGCAGGAAGAGGGAGATGACCATGTGGGACAAGGCTACTTTGACTGAATGTCAGTCCATTTCCCATCACCTTTCCCAGTTAACACTGCCCCCGTGTTATTTCCCCTTCTTCCTAAGAACAGAAACCAGTTCCCAAATTGTAAAATTCCTGCAGATTTCTTGTATTTGGTGGGTGACAAAGGGCTGGTGCCCGATGGCTTTTATTAATGGCAGCCATGGTAGTTGTACGAGGAAACTCATGCACTGTTGAGGCACAGCCATTATGATGTGGTAGGTTGCAAGAAAAAAATGTCTTTTCTTACTCTCACTGACAACACAACTAAACCTGAACTAAAGGCAGTGACAGATTTCTCCCAGCTGCCAGCTGTAGCTTGGACAGAGACAGAAGCAGGCACCTGAACTGCAATCACCCAGAGCTCCTATTAGCAAAACCTCAGTCATGGCCCTTAATTGTCAAAGCCATCCACTACCTACATGTACTCAAACTACCCTGTGACACTTGTCCCAAACTTTAGTGCCAGGGTACAGTGCAGGGTTGCGTCACATCTCTTACCCCTCTCCGCAGGTGCACTGAAGATGAAATTAGCACTCTGCTGTCAGCTCTTCACCTAAGTTATTCATCTTTGTTATTTAAAAATATGGCAATATATGTATTTTTTCTTATTAGCAAAGTTAATGCTATATACTAATGCTATATACTTGTATCAGCAGTGAACAGCTACCATGGTGAGCACTAGGATTGAGGCTGTGCTACTTACTTGTAAGCAATTGTCATGTGTTTCCCAGGTCAGATTTCTCTGAGCTCCTTGAAGCTCTCCATTCTTTCCTGAGACATGTTCCTGTAAGATATTGCTCACGGTTGAGCTTTGCTACCCACTTTGGGTTCAGTTAGAGTCACATTTGCTTTCTGTTTCAGGCAAATAGATTTTAAACTTATTTTACAGAATTTTTGTGTGGTCTCAATGCCAGAGACCTAAACTTATGGTATTTTAATGCACTGGGCTTTTTTTTTTTTATATTGTTATTCACTTAACAGGCCCATGCTATTCAAAAAAGTGGAGCCTTTGTACAATGGACATACATTCAAACTAGGATTCTGCAAGAATCTACCTTTTTCCACACTGAGAATTTTTTCATGTTTTTTTTTCCTAATATCTTTTTTTTCTAGCACTTTTCTAATTTGGTCAGTGTTAAGGCAAGTTTACTGAGGTGACAGCTGGGGGAGGCTTTGAATATTTCAAAATGATGGATGAATGTACAAGAAAAATCACAGATGAAGAAAAAAGATGAAAGCAAAAGCAGAAAGACAGAGACCAAAGTGGGCTGCTGACCCTGTATCTACAAATATGAGTTTCATTTAAAAGTGAATTCAGTTCTTTTACCAGAACTTTTGAAGCAAGGTGTGCACAAACATGCCAAGTCCTGCAGCCTTTTCACACTGGGAGCCTTCCACCAGATGTTCTTTGTATGCTCCTGACTTGCTGCCTTACTTTTTTGCTCTTTTTGAAGTGGTGTCCCATTTCCTGTGCACAAAGGCCATTCCCTGTTTCATTTTGGGGCCAAATAAAAAATATCCTAGTGATTTCTGCTTAAATCCAGCTCTGCTCCCTGTTGGCTCCAGCTCCCTTATTCTTATGGGGCCTTTTGGTCAGGTAATTTTTTAACAGAGTAGACCAGCATTTGCCCTGAAAATGTAGATGTGCAGCCTAATTGTAAATCAGCCTGGGTTGTTCATCTCACTGAAACAAAATAAATCGTACTGAAAAGTGAGACATAGTGTCAGAGAAGGGCCCACAGCTCTTCCCGTCCCAGGGCACAGCTGCATGTATGGTCTGCAGCCGCTCCCCCACCCCACAAGCAGTGATGGCCAGCGTGGTCTTCCCAGGGCGGTCCCCAGCCCATCCCTTCCTGAGAAGCTCAGCCAAACCACTCCTGGCTCATTCATCAACCCTGGGAGCATCGCACAGCCCCCATCTTTGTTCTGACCCTCCCCACAGATGTGCACACTGCAATGAATTATCAAAGCACGGCCATATACTCCAGCAGATGAATGATTTGCAGCGGAAATGGGTTTGGCTTTAGCTCTGATTTGTTCCCGGAAACGGGCTTCTGACCCTGCCGAAGTCCCCGGGAATGCTGCCAAACTCTTCAAAGGGGCCAGGCCTCATTTTGTAAACTCACCTCTGGGGTTTGGCTTGCAAACACCTGTAGAGGTGTCGGTCCCTCAAGGAAGATGATAGAGGAGAACAGGGCTCAAAGTCCAAAGGGTGATGCTGAACTAAGTACGTAGCTGAGCAAATACTGCCTTAGAAATGGCGTGAATAAGTTCATTAAGCAAAGCCCTGCCCTTGGCTGCAGCATCAAGGCTGGATCCAAGCTGGATCAGCCTTGTGTCAGCTATTGTAGAGGAGTGATAAAATGAATGGTGTACAAGAGGAAGGAACTAAAGGCTTACACGTGCCTCTTAAATATCACCTCCAGCTGCCATAGCCTTTAAAGGGCACTGGTCAGACTAGAACTGTGGTACCTGCTCTGGGAGGAAAGAGTGGGCTGGGGTCACGAAAATTAGATAAATCAAGTGATAGCAGGGAATAAAGATAAGGGGGAGCAGTGTTAATGCAAAGCTGGAGAGGTGGGTTGCCCTGAGGAAAGAAGGGAGGGCTGATGGTGATGGTGCAGAGCTGGCTGCATGTGGGGCTTCAAATGGAGCCAGTGGCTTTGGCCAGGTCCTGGCTGAGCCTCTTAGGGTGGCCAGGGCTGGAGTCAAACCAGATATGCACGGGAGATGGCAGTGGCCCACCACAGGCACTGCTTGGACCCCTCTGCCCCAGGAGGAGAAGGTGCCAGGGCAGACCCGGTGTGGTGAAGTCAGCCGGGTCCAAGACCACAGGAGAACAGTTTTGGGAGCATCATGTACCCAGTGTGGATGTGAAAAGAAGCAGTGAGTGCTTAGAGTGGCAATGTGAGGTCCCCCTCAGGTCGCAGTGGCCCCATACTCACCGAGGGAGGAAACTGGGCAGAGGAAACGGGGGGGTAGGAGGAGCTGCAGGCAGAACTCGGGTCCCCTTGTGCTCAACAGTGGCAGCAGAGACAGGGACCCTCAGGGAGGCACCCACCTCTCCACACCCAGCCCACCCGGGGCAGCCCGCAGTACCCTCCCCTTCACTCCCGGGGTACCCCCGCAGCCCCCAACTGCGGGCATCCCCCCACCGGGGGCATCCCCCAACTGCGGGCATCCCCCAACTGCGGGCATCCCTCCACCGTGGGTATCCCCCCACCGTGGGTATCCCCCCACCGCGGGCATCCCTCCACCGTGGGTATCCCCCCACCGCGGGCATCCCTCCACCGTGGGTATCCCCCCACTGCAGGCATCCCCCCCCGGCCGGGCGGGGAGCGCGGCGCGGGGAGCGGGCGGGATGCGGGGCGGGGCGGGGCGGCGAGGGGGCGGCGGGCCGGGCTCCCCGGGGGAGGCACCGGAAGGCGCCCGGCGCTGATTCATTGCAATAAATTGTTCCCATCGCGGCGGGGCTCGGTCATCGCCGCCCGAGCAGGAGCCGGGGTAACAGCTGGAGCCGCCGCGGAGCCGCCGCCGGGGAACGAGGATGAAGATGCAAGCCGAGGTGATCCGCGAGGGCGAGCTGGAGAAGCGGAGCGACAGCCTTTTCCAGCTGTGGAAAAAGAAGCTGGTGGTGCTGACCAAGGACAGCCTCAGTCTCTTCCCCGACGGGCACAAACGGGCCAAGGGCAAGGAGCTGGGCTTCGGCTCCATCCTCAAGGTGGACTGCGTGGAGCGCACGGGCAAGTACATCTACTTCACCATCGTCACCAAGGACCGCAAGGAGATTGACTTTCGGTGCCCGGACCAGAGCTGCTGGAACGCCTCCATCACCATGGCCCTCATCGACTTCCAGAACAAGCGGGCCATCCAGGACTTCAAGAGCCGCCAGGAGATGGAGCAGGCGGCGGGCACCCAGGAGCGGCGGCTGGCCCGGGCGCCCTGAGCCACCGCCGCCCGCCCGCCCGGCCCGGCGCCAGGTGAGCGCTCCCGACACGGCTCCCCCCCGGTTTTGATTTTTATTTTTTTATTTTTTTTTTTTAAACGATTTCACTCCCCTGCTTCGGTAAATCGGACGGGCGTGGGGCTCCCCGCGCAGCGCTCACCGCCTCTCTGGCCGGAGGGACCCCCGGGGGTGCCCGGCAGCGAGCGCAGCGCTCTGGGGCCGCGCTGCCCCTTCCCCACGCACTGCCGAGGATTTCTGGTGGGAGCCGGACTTAACGCAGTGTGCTGAGAGTACGGCTTGGGAGTGGGGGGGGAGGGATAAGAAATGGCACTTGGCGGTGCTTTCCTCACAGAACTTGCTAAAAATATGCTATCTGTGAAAAATAAGTGCTCGGCGCTTAGTCTCCATTTAGAGCCTCCCATTTTTTCCTGTGCCTTGCTGCCCCATTCATTTAACTAACCCACTTTCTCTTGTTGCTTTTAGAGCATACCACTGAATGATAAACCAGATCGAGTGTCTTGGACTGAAATGGGACAGGGTACCAATGAAGGAAAGCAAAGAAGAGAGCTGGAAGCAGCTTGGTTTTCTCCAAGCCCGTCGTGGCTGCTGAGCAAAGAGCCCTGAGCTTTGCCTGAGAAGCGTTAAAGAAAAACCAAAGACTTTCGTACAGGACTTCTAGCAAAGTGTCCACGTGTTTTTGAGTGGCACAGCTTTGTGAACTATTATCTTCTATTTATGAGGCGCGAGGAAGATTCAACACTGACTGGTGGTGTGAAACACAGTTTAAATTATTTGTAGTATCTATATTTGTATTTATTTTGTTGAATGTCTTTCAGCAGTTACTGGTCTTAATATTGCTTTTGCATTAATGTGTCCATTCCAAATAAATTACTTGAAATGTTCACTTTTTATTACCGTACTCTGGGCTGCAGTAACTTTTGTTGAGGCATGTTTGTGGATATGGCAGCGGTGAAGCGGCTTAAAAAGGGTGGGTAAAGCTTGGCTTTTTGGTGCCCTGGACTGGGCAGTGGGAGGTGGAGAAAACCCAGATAACCTGTTTGTGTTTGACCTCGTCTCCTGATCAGGGAGGGAAAGGGTGTTGAGGTTCAGTTCTGGTGAGTGGTGGAGGTAGAAAAGCCTACCACAGCTTGGATAAGTGTTCCTTTTGAAGCGCTTTCCTGTCTAATCAAGTAATGGAGGCTACAGAAGGCACAAGAGCTCCCTTCAACAGTAAAGTGCAGCTCTTTGTGAACACCCTGCATTCTCTCCCAGCCCCCATAGCTTACTGCTGTGCTAAGGCAGAAAACCGGATTCTTGATTTTGGAATAAGAGTGTCAATGCTCTGTGGGATTCCTCAGCTTTGCAGCAAAGCAAGCTGAACTCGCTCTTCTCTCTTCACGTCTGCAGTCTCTAAATAGTGTTAAATTTCTCCAGGATAACTCTGAAGAATGGAGACAGGCTCTTTTCCTACTGTGCCCGCACCAAGAAGCTTGGAGAAAAAAGCAGATGGTTTTTTGGATAAAAGTACTGAAATTTTGTGAGGCTTGATTATCCCTAATGAACCTGGGCTTCCTCGAGAGCAATGCTGCAGCACATGACTCAACTCTGGCAGTCAGGACTATGAGCTTAGCGGGCAAAGTACTTGCTCCAAACTTGCTAATTTCAAGCAGGTAATTTCCCCTTCCCAATATCAGTGCAATTCTTGCAGGAGACTTTGCACTAGAGGAAGTTGCAAAGTATGTAATTACATAAGCCTGTAGTAAGAGCAAGAGAGACTCAGTACAGGGGGGAAAAAACCTGGAAGGAGGGTTGGCCCAGTTTCTCTGGAAGCAGCAGGGAGGCTCTGGCACTGCAGTGTGGTACACTGGGGCTTTGCATCCTCCTTGCTGGCTCTGCTGCTGCCCACCAGGCTTGTGCAGAGTCAGAGTTGCAAGTGACTGAGCTGTGGATGTAGCAAACCTCTGGCCACAGCACTTGAAAGCCTTTGGCCTCATTCCCCCTCTAGCAAGAGAATGCTGGAGGTAATTTAATGCAGCAAAATGATATCCCAGTTTTACGTCCCCCATTTTCCGTGGTACCATTTCAGAGGGGTGAAATAAAGGGTCAAACCAGAGCAGAGGCACTGGCTCCTAATCCCCTCAGTTTTAGTGAATCCAAGCAGGAATGCTGCCTGAAAACAGCTGAGGATCTGGGGCTATTGCCTACAATGACAGCCACTGCTGGGGGGGGGTGGGGGAAACCTGATAGCTCCAGGGGTCCCATGGGCCCCAGTCGCTCCAGCATGACTCCAAGGCCTTTGCAAACTGATCTGCCCCTTACTCTAGACACAAATGTTGACAAAATGCAAGGATTGTTCAAATTATTTTATCCTAGGTTTACAGAATCAAAAATAAAACTCAAACCCATCTTTTTACTGTGGAAGAGTAAGGCGGTTACTTTCTTGTGACTGGATTATTGACTTTTCATCTCTCTCAGTGAAATCTTGCTCCTTAAGAGGTAAACAAACAAACCTATATTGACCACTAGCTGTAAATAGCCAAAGGAGGGGACTCCAAATTGTTTATATAAAATTCCACCAATGGTTGGGCCCACCGTCCGGGTCAAGGGCTGCACTGAGGCACAAATCCCGAGCATGGCACCTAGGAGAGATGGCAGAGACACACAGGGTGAGAGCAAGGCTTGGGATGGAAAGGCTGAGAAGAGCACATGGAATCCCCTGCATCCCTAATGGTGTTCCCTTGCAGTTCCCCTTCAAATAATTTCTTGCATTAATTTATAGTGGTCCAATTAGGGTTGTTAAGGTTAAGGACTCCTGGAGGCATGGGGACTAGTTTCCACCATGAGCCAGCTGAGCTCTTTACTGAGTGGTCTGGATGATCATAGCGCTGCTCAAAAGGCAAGTTGGTGCTCACCACTGCCATCACCAGGGTCCAAGGATGCCTTTGGCCCAAGAAGATGCTGCTGAACATTGCATCTGGCAGCACTGGTAGCTACTGCATTGGGTTAGGGATGGAAAGGTAATTTCTAGGGTCATGTTTGAGACTTCCAAGAAAACCACACAAATTCTTCCGATCTCAAAATTACCTGAGAGGACCTTGTTCCACCCAAGCTACTACTGCCATTTATTCTCTAGTGTGGAACAGAGAAACAGCTCTTGAGGGCTTAGCAGGAGGGAGAGGTTTAGGCCTAACTAGGTCTTTAAGAATAAATAAATTAAACCACAGATAAAGACTGAACCCCCTTGAGATACTCCCCCACCTCCCTTTGCAAAAAGAACGGATATTTCCATTGGGATGGATATGCGAGCCCTCCTCCTGGCTGGGCCGGTTCCCCTCCAGCAGCGCTCATATTTGCATCATTTACAGGAACCCAGCAGATGGGGAAGCACCTCCGGTTTAGGAAAGGCAGGTGTTTTTTCCACACACAGACAGACATTCAGGACATCACCTAGGACACAAAGATGGCCCCAAACACCCGGTACGCTCTTACTTCCTGTGGTCTTTGTGCAGGACACTGTCAAGTCCAGGGGAGCAGAAAATACCTGACCAGCCAGAAAATCATTAGCCCCAAACACTAGGAGGAGCATCAAGCTGGCAGCATATACAAGAAATTTGTGCCCAGTTCTAAAATGATGTTTGCAATGATTTTTTTACTATCAGTATGACTCTTTTGGCTGCTGGCATCAATTTTGCATCAATATGCATTGAGGTGTTGTCACCACACAAGACCAGCAGTATCTGGGAAGGATGAGGAGCATGCTGTCCCATATGCAAAAAGATGTGGAGCTGAGTGCCATATTTAACATGGGCAGCCACAAGGAAATGATCCCCAGCTCCAAAAGAGAAGAGGCAGCCAGGTGTTCTTGTAATGCCAGCCAGTGACTGCTGGGCTTTTATCAGCATGCTTAAAATACTTGTGCAATGAGCCTAAGCCGAGGGTGTCGCCATGTGGAGAGGGAAATCTCTCCCAGGAAGCGCTACTGAGCGCTCCTCCCGCGCATGGGAACACAAAGGCAATGGGTGGGACCTTGCCTTGACCCTTTGCCAATGGGAACCATCCCACAACCACCGAACTCTCTGGGCAGGTTTTGCAATTATTTTTTCCCCTCTAGGTATTTGAATTAAACTAATTACTACATACAATTGCCAAACTGGCTCTTGTGATTGAGGAGGTTCTTTTTTCCCCTTTCCTTTTTTTTTTTTTTTTTTTTCTGAAGCAGAAATCCGTCCTCTTAAAAGGCTGGGCTCTCCCTCTGCACTTCTCCAACATGTTGCTGAGAAAGATAATTTTTGTTTAATGGGTTTAAATTAGATCCCTCGTGTCAGACGCCCTCAGGCTTTGGGACATTGTAAATCTCAGCTCTGCAGCATGTCCCCAGCTCTGCTGCAAAGCTGCACATGTGATGGCTCTCATTTACGGCAAGACCTTTAACTGGGACAAGTCACCATGTCAGCAGAAAAATTCCTGCATTGCTTTGTGCAGCTCTGCCAACACCCATGCTCACCTTCTTTGTCATGGCTATCCGACTTTCTGCACCTTCCTTGCCCTTTTTTTCTCCCTCTCCAGCTTTTCCTCCCCCTTTGCCTATACCTGGCATGACCTGTCCCAGCCAGAAACCCATCCTCCCCTTCCACCCCAGCCCTCCTCTCCTCCTGCAAGTTTCAGGGTTGGGTGCTGGAGGCTCTCCAAGATGGGCGATCCCTTTCCAGCTCACATCCTGTTGCCACGCTTAGATGATGGTGCTGGCCCAGATCAGCCACACGCCCATGGGGCGATCGTGGGGCCTGATTTAACGATTAGGTCATCATTGCCAGTGGCTGCTTTCAAACCAGCAAAGCCTGAGCGAAGCTGGGGGGTTCAATGCACCAAGCCCTGCCTGGTTGCAAGCTCTCCTCCAAAGGTTCTGACGTGCAAGTAAAATCATGACACAGGGGCCCGTTACACAGGGAGGCTCTGCTGGGCTTCCTGACTCCCTCCCCCAAGGGCAGGGGGTGGGTCTGTGTGGAAACAAGACCTCCATTCTTGGGGAAGCACCAGGGTTGACAAGGAGTGCTTGTGCAAAGATGTAAGTCCCCCTGGGCTCGGGACTGCCCTCCCACCAGCTCACGCATCCAGCTGAACAGCACGTGCATGTCTGTGGCTGAATTTTCTCTTCCTGCCTTTGAAGATGAAGAGAAGGAAAAAGAATATAAAAGGGAAACTAATGAATAATTTCTGCTACCTTTGTTTCAGCACAAAGTCCCAGCCATAAGCAAAGAGCAAGTGCCAAACTCGTCAGTCTTGGTAGGAAGCAACCTTGGATCAGTCCTGGAAGCAGGATGATGGGTGCAAGGGATGCTGCCATCCTACCTCCCACTGTTCCCTTTCTGAACCACCTATTTAAAATGCGAGGATTTGTGACTCAGTGTCTAGCAAGGGCGGACAGGCTTCACTCCTGCAACACCCCATCTGTTCCAGCCCTGTGCTGAGATGGACACCTGAGCTCAGCCCAAACTCCAGCTCCTTGGAAAGCCTTTTCCTGGCCCAAAGAAAAATCTCCTTTGGGCTCTACAGGCCCAAAGCTAAAAAAAAAAAATAAAAATGAGGAAAAGACAGCAGCAAGGTTCAGAAGTGCTATTTCCAAAGGCAAATTCTCAATGTGTGATTTCCTTGTGTTAACTAAAAGTCGTTGCAAGTTAGTGCTCAGATTTTTGGCACAGCTCCATCAAAGCTTTTTCATAAAAACAGATTTCTGTTTTTTTTCAGCTCATAGTGAGGGTTTCTAATGTGCCACCAGAAAGCTCTCTTTGCAGAGCCGGTCTCGGGCTCGCATAGGAAGGCGCAGCCTTTAGGAGGCTGTATGGGTGGAGCAGCCATTGCGGGGTGCCACCCACGGCCAGAGATGGATGGCAGGCATTTTAGTAGCCGCATTTCTCTGCGAGACACCCACGCCATCACTGCTGCAGCTGCTGTGGAGAGGCAGCTTGCTGGCTCTGCTGTGTCAGGCATTCCTGTCTTCGCCCCAGCTCCTGCACGGGTACGTCCAAAACAAGCATAAAACCATTAGATGCCTCTTCCCTCAGAAATGTTGCAAGGAAAAAGCACAGTTTGAAAGGTGAGGGCCAGGGAGGAGTGGCAGAGACAAGGTTTTAGCCCAGCACCACAATCCTCTGTGCCAGAGCATCCCTCCTCAGCATGCCCAGTTTTGAGCCAGCTGTAACTCTGCAGCTCGTAGTAGCACTTGGCATGACATGAGCCCAGGATGGGTGGGCAGGAGAAAGCCCCCAGTAGCCCATGGCTTTCCTGATGAACTGCAACCCCATCCTGACCATTTGCACAGGTCCACAGGCTGCCTTTATCCTGCCCTGCAGTCCTGTCCTGCCATGCGGACACCATCCATCCCACTGAGGTGCAGGCTGGCCTAACAACATACGCAAGCAGGAAGCAGAGTGAGGAAATTAAACCCATTTTCCTCTCTGACCGAAGCTTGCCTCGGGGCTTTAAAAGCCAAGCAATTCTCTGGTTTTCCTCACAAAACCCCTTTGAGAAGAGCCTGGATGAATTCCAGCTTGGTTGTATGTCCCAAAGCCACTTGGTGCCCTCCCCTCCCCGGCTCTCCCTCACATGAGCGTTCCTCCAACTTATGAAACAGCAAATTTTCTTCTAGGCTGAGTGGAGGGGCTGAAACAGTTCCCAGTGAGGTGAGGACTGAAGATAAGTGGTCCTCCCAGGTAGAAATATTGCACTTGGAAATCACAGGCTCCCAGCATTTGCGGGAGATGTGGTGGGTCAGCTCTACAAATAAACTACTGAAGTGATTTTTAGAAAAGCTCTTCTCCCAGAAGCATCTCAAAAGTGCTTTATAAACTGCACTAATGGGCTGCGAAAACTATAACTCTCATTCTCAGTATGCTCTGTGCAGAGGTGTCTGCTCAGACGGCTGCTAGGGAAGATGAAGGGTGCAGACTGGCATCCCATGAAAGCTCAGCTAAAGCAGAGAGACCCTTGGGTACCTGCTCTGGGATCAAACCCTGAAAGAACTTGAGTAAAAGATGTCAAACCGGGTTCAGCCAGCTCCATCCTGGCACAAACCCAGCAAGGCTCCCATGACAATAATGTAGGCATATTTCCTTCATCGACAGAACTAAAGCCCCAGGTATAAAGATGTGTCTACCACTGCAATTCAGATGCCTTGCACAGAGAAATACAGTAACTCTTTGACTCAAACAGGCCAAAGAGAGAGGGGGGACAATTATTGCATCAGGCAAAGAGTGTTTGCAAAGGGTGATCCAGAATATCTCTTGAGATGCTCTAAGTTAAAAGGTGTGAACAAGCAGCCCTCACTGTCACAGTGGAAGAGCAGCTTTTGTATTTTATTTTTTTTTAACATACTTTGGCTTTCCATGGAAAGGAGAGTTTGGGAAAGCCTTCCCTTTCTGCACACACCAGTATGCAGGTCAGCAGATGGCACAGGAGCATTGGGTCGTAGGGTACTTGTTCAGTGTTGTTCAAGTTCATCCTGTATAGCCCTACCAGTCCCTGTTCCTCCGCTCTGCTAACATTCATCGTGTGCTACTGCCCAGCCAGATCTGCTGGGGAGCTGAGCATTCAGCAGGGGTGTGCCACAGTGCCTGATAGCGGTGGTGTGAGCTGGGAAGCACCTGATGGGCTCAAAACTGAGAAAATACCAGTCTGATCTTTTTTGATGATTCTTACCAGTGTCAGAGGAGGGAACAGCCTTGGTGAGGATGCTGTTGGTGATGGTGGCCAGCATGCTGAAGGCAAACACCAGTGGCACCACAACGATGCAGTAGTGCCACACAGTCCTCATCAGGGCCTAAGGGACAGTACACAACAGATCACAGATCATTAGAGAGTAGAGACAGTGACTTTGTGGGAAGAATTAACCTAGAGAAAAAAATCACGAGTCAAACCCATGACTTATGTGAACTGTGGGAGCCACAAATGATACATGATGGTGTGGCTTTGGCTGTTGCAGGGTCTTTCACAGCCTGCCATTTGTATTCAGTGAATTATTCCAAGCATGCAGAGCAAGTAGCAAATGATACCTTACAATCTGGCAGCACGTTTCTCCAGCACTGCTGTGGGTATTTTTAGCGTCTGGGAATTAGTGACGTCCCTGCACCCTTCCCCCTGTCTTCTGTCTTCTGTCCAACTCCTGAGGAAATGTTGAACAGCAGATGTATGTGGTGTACTTCAGGAAGCTTCCATTACTTATACAAAACAGCCTAGAGAAGGCTTTTTGGTTCATTATCATAAATAATTAAAACTAAACTGAGCTTGTCGAAATAAATGAGCACAGTGCATTATGTAACACCGTACCTTTGGGATTTCTAATCCTGTTCTGCTGCCTTCTCGCTAATAAATTCACCAAATTCAGTAATCTGGAATAGGTCTTCTGGCTATAAGTGCACATCAGTGAGCATAATTAGGGAGAGTAATGACTTTGTTATTGCACATATTCTTAGCAGAGACATCCCTCCAGCTGTTTAATACTGAAACAAAAGCAGTGAGGCTCCCTAAGCCGTGGGGCTACAGCGGCTCTCAGCTCATTCACATGCCCTGCTGGTCAAATGAATGGATTTCTCTGGGGCATGAAAAGGAAATTCCCCCTTTATTGCAAGTCTCCTTCCCTCACTCATGTCTCAAGGTGTGTTATTGTGGCTGGAAAACATTTCTGTCACTGGTTTAGCCAGAAGTTTCATTCTCTGGAGTTCTCTGTCCCAAGATCTGGTCCCTGCCTTTTGGCTACAGAAGATGAAGAAGCCCAGAGACATTGCTCACTAATGACTTGGAAATGTTGAGGTTTATTCCTAGTTCCCCTCTAGAATAATGCACAGCCAGGTTTCTCTCCTTCAAGGGGCTCTTTGCCTACATTTTGGTTAAGATCTAGGCACTTCTGATTAAGGAACCAGAGAACAAAGAGGAAGAAGCATTTGGTACGTAAACAGAAGGAAGGAGAGTAATTCCTTGCTAGGGCAAATGTCATTGCAGGACAATATTGTGTAGTTCATAGGAAAAATCAGCTTTAATCCCTCCTACTTTGTACAAATTCCCTCATGGCTGGAGTAAATGGGCAGAAAAGAGCAGAGCCACATTTGTGCCTCCTGTAAAACCAGGGGAAATGGCTCCTCGCTTCCCTGGGACTCAGGAAGAACCAAGCCAGGCAGAGCCCTGTCTTTGCTACTCCTCAGCTGCTGGGTAGGTAGCAGTTTTTTTGACCTGAGCAGATCTGAAGGCATTTTTCAGGTGAGGAAGGCAGAACCAGGAGTTTCAGCAGACGGACTCAGAAAGCAAATGCCTGCAAAATGCAGGCAGAGAGGCAGGATGAGGAACAGCCATGCCTTCAGACAAAGAGGAAAAACTTCCCCATCACAACTGCCAAGCTCTCCTACATCCCTGCCCACGCTCTCCCAGCTCACATCTGCAGATCAGACATTAGTTCTCCCCTCCTCTCCTTTTCCAGGTGTTATTGCCGAGCACCCAGCCCACCCTTTCCCTTCCCAGCCTAGTGCTGGGAACATCCTGCAGCCTCTTCCCAGTTGCAGTGTGTCTGTCTGCAGCTGCTTGTGCCAGCCTTCCAAGAATGCTTCAGTTCACCTCCCAGTCATATAAAGATGGGCTCCAGAGTGTCTTTTATTAACAGCTAGTCTTTCTCTGCACTTCCATCCTTTGAGAGGGGAACTGCTGCATTTGGACGCCACACGCAGCAAGGGCACAGCAGGCGGGATGCTCCTCCATCAGCAGTTGTGCAGGATGAAAAGCTTCACCCATTAACTTCTGCATTTGAGCCTGCTGCTGTGACAGCACTCATCCCCACCCAGACAGAAAGCCACCCCAGAAACGGATGTTTTCTTGGCAGCTGCTCGGACAGAGAGCTTTTTAATAAGGCATCCCGGGCAAAGAGGATCACAGCTGCATTTGCCTATGAATAGTTCTCTTGGGAAGTCATTGCTGACCCTTGTCCCCAGGCCTGTGCTGTGAGGATGTCCCCAGCCCTCCAGGCTTAGCATAGTTGCCAGCTCTGAGATGATTTTCTTTCCTGGCTCCCAGTTCCCCTTCCCGTGCAGCCAATTTGAGCCCCCTCAGACTGGGATATCTATGTGCCTCTGTGTACCCCTCCACTGCTGCTGATGTTTTCTCTCCAACCTCCACCTGATTCCCTGGAGGTCAGTGAGACCTCACTGCACAAAAGCCATTTAGTCCATATTGCTCCTCTGCCTGATTCCCATAGGACCAGGCTTCAACACAGGGTTCCAGTCCCTGCACCCAGCAGGGTGTCCAGATAGGCCAGGTCCACCTTGGTCCCACCTAATTGCTGCTACCCATGACCAAAAAACAATAGTAAGACCTTCAAAGTACTTTCCAGGCCATGCTCAGGAGCTCCAAGTGCTGTGCAGAAGTCCCATATTAAGGGTGCACATCAATGCCAGCCAAAACAGCAAGACACCAATTGGAAGGGACCTTTTCCGAGCATTCTACACCTAACAGAATCTTTGTGAGCCCCAAAATCCCACAGAGGGGGACCATGCTCCATCTGCAGAGCCAACCATTCATCTGCATCCATCCTCTCTTTCCAACCTCATCTCAGACACATGATTTAGCCTCAGATTAGCTAACCTGTGTAGGTGCTTCATCTCATCCATGTAGCTGGGAACCACAAACCTCAATACCCTCCAGGACTTGGCCCTGACCGCCTCATGGCTGCGGTATGGTTGTGGGAATGGCACTCATCCTACCCACACCAGTGGGAGCACCAGCACCCCGGCAGCAAGGCTCAAGGCCAAATCCTGCAGGGAATGTTGAAAAGCTGATGCAGCTCAGCTGTCCTTTGATGGGACACTGATGGGGACGGTGCACACCCTCCCTCCATCCCTGTGGCCTAGGTAGAGCTATCAGTTCCCTGAGCATGGCTTATCTGAGCAAACACAGCTGCCAGCAGAGCTGCCTACATCAAATCAGTTCTCCAATTGCTGTTTGAGATTGGCATCAACCATCACCCAACCAGACACAACCAGCAATGGGTAACATCACTCATCCCAAAATGGAGGAGCAAAATTATTGCCTTGCTACCTCCTTCCTCAAATCATCTCACCTCGGGGGATTAGGTAAAAATAAAGGCCCAGAAGAAGAGCGCACAACCTCCACTGTCTCGCAGCACTGTACAACTGCAATGATTTATTTCCCCCTCATAATCTTCATTTACTTTCTGGGTAGTTCAGGAAATGCAGTCACTGACAAGACTGGGGCAGGATTTCTGTGCAAATCTGGTGACTCAGGAGGGACTTAGCGAGTTTCTGTGCTAGATTAATATTTTTTTAATCCCCATAGCTATTACTCACATGGCTCTTTATCATGGTTTGGCGCAATGCTTACGTTGAGCGCTGCTCTGTTTGCATAGAGGCCCAGGAGAGATGGTTTCCTGTGCCCCAAGGACCACCCAACAAAGCCAGCAGTGGCATTTCAAGGGGCAGAGCTGGCAGACAGGTCTTGTGGACCTTGTGTCACTGCATTATTAAAGACATCATGGATGATTCCACACCCTAACTCTTACCATGCCTAGACCCACGGCGGCAAAGATGAAGACGCTGAGCTTGAGCAGGGTCATCTCTGTGCAGTGGTTAGTGAGTTTTCCAACAACCAAACCCTGGACAATCTGGGAAAGAAACACATGAGCACCATTAAGCCTGATATATAATAATTTAAACAAACTCAAAAGAGAACTGCTACAGTGCTTCAAGCAAATGAAAGGCAGAAAAAGGGTTATTGCAGCAGGGTTTTTTTTTTACAAAAAAGAACCTCATTGCCCCAGTGAACAATTAGAAGACATGATCCATTATGTCAAGCATTTTGCAACCTAGGGAGAGAGCCACCCCATCAGCTGGAAGTCTTTACTCAAGGTGCATGCCTGAGTTTGCCATCACTGACTCCTCACCAGCAGTGACTAAAACTTTCTAAAAAATATTGCAAATACAAATTATTTTTTCTAACTTGTGATGTTTTTGTGAAATACACTTAATACTAAGGTCTTCATTCTTGGCAAGTCCTTCCAAAGAAAAACTGTACCTTTGTATGCAGAGGAGAAAAACGCCTATACCTTCTCTTTCCATTATTTTAACCTATAAATATACAAATTGGATGATTCATAATTTTTAGGCATGAAACAAGTATGGCAGAGATGCTAATATCCAGTCCCAGTAGTACATGCAGATGTAAGGGGTGGGGAACTGGTTTTACAGATTTTAAATAAAAACTGGGGGAGACGGGGAGGGAAGAAGAAGCAAAAAAATTAAATCCTGGGAATTATTTGACTTTTCCAGCACTTTGCAGGGCAAATTTCCTCTTTTATTTCTCTGTTCAGCATTTCCCATACTTCAGGTCGTGCTGGCCTGAGTGGACATGAGAAGACAGAGGCTGGAAGAGGTCATGGTGAAAACAAACCTTGACTGACTGCAGTTCAGGGGAGGGACAGATAGGAATCTACTGAGTTTTCCCTGCCTTGAAAGCATTTATATGACCCAAATGAAAACCCCTCCAATTTGAAAAAAAGAGTAGTTCAAAGTGCTTTTTTTGCTGGCATGACTGTGTTTTTACAACAGTCCATCCTGCAGAAAACTTCAGTGGTCTGCTTGGACCATGAATGATACTATTATGCCACACTCAACCTTGCTGGGTTAGTCCTAAGGCTGAAACCCAAATTCAGCTGAAAGGAAATGAGTAGAAATTAAATGGGAAAGTAAGTTATTAAAAAGAAAGGAAATGTTAATCTATAACAAGCAGTCCAGAAAAAGCAATTTGATTACTAAAATAAACAAAAAAAAAAAAAAAAGAAAAAAACAAATACTAATAGAGTGAAAATAAAGTTGACATAAAGAACAATAGCTGCAAAATTAATATATTTTCAACAAGCTACAACTTAGTGGAAAGTAATCAAATTTAACCCTTCACTTTGCTTCAGAGCACAAAGGATTTTTGACACGAGGACACATCACAACAAGCAGACGTTTTGGCTCCTGGGAAATGTTTTTCCTGCCTCCTTTTTGTCCTTGTCCCTGCCTTTGGCCAGGGCTTGAGAGCTTGGCTCACGTGTGCCCCGATGCCGTGTGACAGTGGCACAGGTCCTGGGTGTATTTCCTGGGTCGTGGCAGCCTCTGGGACAGTGGCAGAGCTGCTGTGGCGCAATGCTTGGACAATGCATGGGGTGACCTGAGTCATCCTGACTGAAAGCCCTGCTGTGGACATGAGAGGAGGTTGATACCAGCCCCAGCAGTTCCTACTCCGGGGGTGGGTGGAGAAGCCACTGAGTAACGCTTCATTAAGCTGAGTGCTCCAAAAATCATCATTAACTTTTTGCAACTTCCCAGTCCCTCCTACTGGCTCGCCCTAGCTGGGGCTGTGCTGAATCACATGGGATGGGGGCTGAGCCTCCTTGCAGGGCATGGATTGACTCAGTGGTGGCACCACCTGAACCCCAGTTTGGCTTCACTGAGCCACTGGAGGGAAGGAAATATTTCTCAATTTGCTGAGGCTTGAATGGCATATTCAATTGGGATACATCGTACAGCCCCGTCCCTGCCCTTCCCTGACTCATTGGAGTATATCATCAGCAACGTCCCAGAGCAGCCCAGTCTGATGGCCATGGGAGTGGTGTACCCAAAAATGTCTCCGTCACTACATACAAGCACCTAAGCACAGGCAACAAGCTCCACTGCAGCAAAGCCAGGCACTGAGCAGGCAGGACATGGAGATGTTCAGACCAAGCTGCCTCCACAGTGAGCAGAACAGAGGGGTGGTCCTTGTGCCAATGCTGGCATTCCAAACAGGCTTTCCCATCACTTGGGCTGTGGCAATATAAGCACAAGGTAAAACGTCACTGCTGAATCAACCAACTTGGGACTATTTCCAAGGGCAAGAATGAAACCAAGTCACCTGCTTTCCCTCTGGGGCTGGGCAGCAATCCCTGGGTTATACAGACTGCAGCCTCCCCGGGGGGTTATCTGGACTGCCTGCCTCCCACCCTAGCATGGTTGCTGCCAATCCATTTGTTAGTCCCAAGCAGGCAAGGCCCATCATCTTAATTTTGGACACAGAGCCTTGATTTAGGCACTGGATAACATTTCCAGGCACCAGGAGCTCTGACCTCATGTTCCAGTCTGAATTTAGACCTGAAAACCCATTACTTCCAGCCTTCAATTTTCCCTGTCCTTGGGTTGGCATGAGTAGCAGCTGCCTGTGCAAGCACATCTGGGAAGGTGAAAGTGAATGATGGCTCATGTGCACTCTCCCATGTAAGATTTCGGACATGTGCTGCCATTACCAGGAGGTATCTGAGACAACCCAAATGACTCGGTCATCACTGCTCCCATGGACAAGCTCTGGTGGCTGACAATGAAGCAATGGGATTTATCCTTGGTTTTATTTCTACTGCTGCGTTCTGGGCTTTTTCCTTGCACAGAAACTCCCCTTGAGATCAACTGCAATGGGCCTTCCCCTCCTGAATTTCATTTTGCCTGGATGGTGCTTGCCTTTGTAACCTGACCTCCTTTGAAGTCAGAGAAGAGCCAGTGTACCTGGCTGGAATGCCTTCTGTCATCAATAAACAAAAGAGAGAGGAAATTGTTTGCAAGTGAAATAACAGGCACTGCCTGTGGCTGTGTACACATGTCACAGGAAAAATCAACTCATTTTTTTTTCCTCCCCCCTCTCCTTCTTTAAAGGCAAATAAGTCTCCCAATAAATGCATAAGAACAGCCAAATCTCTTTGTCATTATGCTGGATTCACCAAACTGGGGATTTGTTACACTAATTCAGCGAATCACACAGAAAAATACTCTCTGCTTCTATTGCCGTATTTGTTTTCTGGGAAGGCAGCAGTTCACATTTGCTCAGAAGAGCCAATTACCCATTTTATTGTTAGCCTCTAACAAATTTCAGCAACCCCTTGCAGGATGGAAAAGATTGTTTGTGTTTGAAGGTTTAAGATGATAGTTTTTGAAAGGCTTTTGAAGTACTAAAGTCACTGCATGGAGCCACTGCTGAATAGAGCAGCACCTGCAAGCAGCTAATCTCACCGGTGGAGGTCAGAGGAATTATGCAGATGCTCAGCTGGTCCTCCATGTTCAGAGGACACAGGACTCTTCCTAAAGATTCTGATTGAAAGCTTGACAGAGCCTAGCAACAAAGTAAGTTCCCTTTCACCCAACAGCCTGGAAATGAAAAGATTTGAGAAGGTTGGAAAGGCAGGTGCAGCAAGCCAGATAAGCTGGTAGAGCCTAGTAGAAAAGATGCAGAGCCCCATCCCTAGCACAGATAGCATGATTCACATCAGAAGCAGCCTCCCACGCCCCGGACCTGTATCTCTTTCCTTTGAAATTGTGCCCGACTGGCAGTTCCCAGGGCGAGCACGGTGCTGGCTGGGATGGGACACGCGGGTGGGCACTGGCTGGGGCAGACCACAGGGTTCAACCATGAGGCTTTTCTGCAGAGGCTGAAGGTGGTACAAAGCCCTGGGCAGGGCAAATGGGAGTTGTTTTATTGACACAGTGATGCCAGAAATCATTTGAGAAGTAGTTCAGGTCTTGTAGAGAACCAGGAGGGTGGTGGGACTGGAAGGAGAGCTGAGAGTGAGGACCAAACTGCTGAAGGCAGCACTTCACCAAACAGGGGGAAGAGGATGGTATGTTTTGCAAACTCCAGTCTAATCGTTTTCTTTCCCCCTCCAGCCCGCCCCCCTCCACAGATATAAATCCTTCAAAGCAAGGAAACTGGAGAACTTTCTGTTTGTTGTTGCAAGGTCCTTTCACCAAGTGGGTTTTCCCCTTAGGCATACCTGGCTGTAATTAAATCCTCAGCTCTTTAATCATCTCTTTTGCTGTGCAGGGAAAAAAAAAAAGTGAGAGGGACAGACTGGTGATAAGATGATATGCAATGTAAATCTCTCCTCCAGGAATCTCTCTCATCTTTTCAGGATCACTCTGTACCAACTTGTCCCTCCAGAAGCTGCACAGCTAGAGGTGGGGTTTGTATAACAATACAAATTTAAATAGAGTAAATAGAACAGATGTCTTATGATTTCTTGATCCTCAGGGTTATAAATATCTACCCCTTTGTCCCACACAGAGTTTTGTTTGGTGCATTTTGCTTTGGGTTTTTTTGAAAAAAAGTTCTTAAAGGAAGTCTTCCCCCACCCTCTCCTGCAGTTTGAAATCTAAGCATCAGATGTGACTTTAGATATCAGGCAGAGACTCGAGGTACTTCACTTGCCTAATCCTCCAGCAGTATTTTCCAGGCCACATACTACTCTTAAAAGTTCTCTATGCTATTGCACTCACACAACTCCAAAAAAAAATACTTGGAGCCTAGGCCCATTTCTGCCCACTATGCAAAATTAAATTATTTTAAACCATTAAGAAATTAATTACTGTCTGGAGGGAGATTGAAAAGCATTTCACACTCCCAGGCATTTCCCCATGAGGGAAATTCCATTCACATGGCTTCTGAGATGAGAGGACTCTGGAAGTCCAGCCCTGGAGGACAGAGGGATTGTGTCCCTGATGGGCTCTCATACATCTTGCCTAGAGACCTACCAGTGATCAGATAAAGATGCTTCAAATGTATCATGAGCAAGGGAATCTCTGCAATGCAAGCTGCCTGGCACAGAGCTACCTTTCCTGCTGTCTGCCTTCCCCTCCTCCTTTCATTATCTCCCACACAGCTTCTCCTCTTCAACTTACACTGGCACGGTCCCAGTTCATCAGACAGCCCCACCCTATCAGGGTGCTTCAAGCATCAGTGCAGAAACCTGGATTGCTTGAATTATTACCCCCACTTGCTATTTTTATTTCCCCATCAGTCCACTCCAGCCTCAGTCATATTCCATTTTCTAAGCAACAACTTTGTTTCCTCATCAGACAGTTCTTTGTCTCAACGTTGTTACACCACCTTCCCAGGCATCCTTCTCTGACCTTGCCTGACTCTGTCCTGAGCCAGGAATGAGCCCCCTTCCCACTTTTCTACCCTCACTGCACTTAAGCCTGCCCCATATTTTCCCATATCCCCTGCTATTAGATGATGCTCTTTGCCTAACCACAAAGAGTAAATTGGCACAAGCTTCATCCAGAGAGACAGGAAGCCTCCATTCCCTGTAGACAGTCCCTGTGGACTACCATGGGAACTTTTGTAACAATGCATCAGTGGATATATTATTTTGGGCAACTCAAGTCTCTGTAAGGCAGGCTGGGAGCATGCAGGGGGACACGTTGCAGCAAGGATGTGTACCACAGTGCCAGTGTGAAGGGTGACCATGCTGTGGGCAGCCAATTTGGCAAAGGAGAGAGGGTGCCGAGAATGCCCCATGCCATGAACAGTGGTCATTGGTGCAAATCCGGTGTGGTAGGTGCAAATGCAGTGTGGTAGGGACAGAAGCCACCACCAGTACCAGCTTGAGTCACTTCACTGCTAGCAAGTGCCATGTTCCCACATGGACAGAGCTGATGAGGTGAGGCTTAGGAGCTCCGGATGGGATCCGTCAGGTGATGCCTGAATTAGCAGTGGGGCTGACTGACATTCTCCATCTGCAAAGGGGCAAACACCTCACCTCCTGCAGGGTTCATGTTTCTGTGCTGATCTCCCCATGCAAAGAGCTGTTTGAGATACTGATGACAAAGAACTTGAGTTGCCTACTTAAAATTAGGTGGACTAACCCAAAGCCACTCCAGATCTCCTCTCTAAGTACTCTGCCACTGGCTTGAATATAGGAATGAGGAGAGATGGATCCTTACAGTGCATTGGCCACTTCTGACCACAGTAGGTTAAATGAGGCTGAGAAGCTGAAAAACTAGATTAAGCAATTGGAGCATAATATCCTTGGGGTGGGAGAGGAAAGCAGGCAGACACCATCACTATTTGAGTCATCCCAGGATTGCTGATCAGTCTGGGAAAGGGAGCTGCAACATCACCTTCTGTGCAAGAAGAATATGTTAATTTTGAGAACATTTAATTAAAAAAACAGAAACTACAATAACATAAAGAAATAATACTACTAAAACCTGCCAGGATTTGTCAAACCAGACAATGCTTTTGTCAGTGTATGACTTTCAGGGAAGAGCTGAATAAAGGGCTCAGAGAACACTTGCTTGTTCTGCTGTTCCCTGTGCATCTCTGAAGCCTCTTGGTGCATGCAATATGTGCTGGGAACGGGCAAGACCCTGGGACATGATGCTGGTTGTATCAGCTGACTGTGCTGTGCAGCTGCCCAGGCACTGTGCTCTGTGTCTACAAGGAGATTTAAAATAAATAGGACATGGATGGATACTTATTTTCCTCTTAATTTCTGTGACATCCCCTTCAATCTATGAAAGTCCTTCAACACTATTAATTTTCAAGTCCAGGAAGAGATGCAAATGTGGGGGACATGTTTCCCCTAACAAGAGGGCTCAGAGCAAGTCCAGGAGGATGGGAAAATCCTCACTGTGGCAAACTAGGGAATGAGAAATCAAAGCTGAGGATTTGGTTGATGAAATTAATTGAAAAGTACATTATATTCCTTATGAATAAAGCTATAATTTACTCAGTGAAGTGGGGAAGCCAGTCAGCAGATATTAATCATCATTCACCTATCCAGACTGGTGGAATTTTCTTGCACCTTAATCTGCATTTATATCTCCACAGTATCAATTCACTGTTACAGCAGAAACAAATGCATCTGAATGCCAGCTTAGGCAACAGGAAGGCACACACGCAGCTCTGGGTCTTGGCAGGACAGAGCTGGCAGACATTCTACTCCCTGCACATGCCTTTCACTGGAGGAACCCCAAGAGAAAGCAGCCATAAAACATTAACCCAGTCACTATCTGCGAGAGATATCTTTGGGTGGTTCTAGCCAGAAACCTGGAAGACACAAATTCTAATGTTTTACAATAATTTAAAAGCCAGATAGTGAGAGTTTAATTTGGTCTGGTTGGGGATCTTGTTCTGCTTAAACCAGAGCAGAGTTTGGAATTGACAGTGATAAAGTGGAAAGAAGTACTGACAAAGCAGAAAGCAGTGCTTTGCAAGCTCCTGGGCGAGAGGGCTTTGCTGCCACTAAGATTCAGGTGCCCTGTCCTTTAAAAAAAAAAAAAGCATTTTCCCCCTTGCATTTTTGGTGTTCTGACAGCAAACCTCAATGCACAAACATGAAGATGAGAAGTTTGTACCCTATGATCATTTCACTCCTGTATTTCTGATTTCCAGAGTCATGCACTATATGAATAGCAACATGGATAGAAACTGCATGGATAGATGAAAGGAAACTGCCTGATAAGAGCCAGTTTCTGTGTCAAATGTCCCAAGGCACAGACTCTCCAGCAAAGTAGGTACTGCAGCTGAGCCTGCAGGCCACTGATGGGTTAGATCTAGTTGGTGGCAATAGTCATGTTGGGCCTCTGAGGGATGAAACTCTGTGACTATGGGAAGGCTCAGGTCCCTGGTTAGCACTGACATACGATTATCCATTAGGAAGCAGAGTGGATGCTGTAATTCCTGTATCTTCCAGGGCTGTATCTCTATGTGAGGTGCACCAGCACAGCAGTGTAGGTAACTTTATCTACAGTAGTTTCAACCAAACTAACCTGGGAAACAATAGTAGTGAAGACAGACAGATATTCCAGACATAACAACAGTGTCCTGAAGACAGATATCCTGGACCTAACAGCAGCGTCCAAGCTCCATTTAGCAACACTAAGCCACTCCTGTACTAGTGCTGTTGCTGCCCACATTACCCAACTTGGAACAAGCACATCACAGCCATGCTGCAACCCCAAATTTTATTTCTGTGTAGACATATTTAACAGGGATTTAATTGATATGTCAGAGGTAAAAGCACAGTTGTGAGGACTCCCTCTACATTCAAATGGGGAAGAAGATTCACCCCTCTAAAACTTCAGTGATTCCTGCAGATCCTGGTCTAGGAGGCTGCATCTAAGCCTCTCTAAGCAGTGAGTCTGGGTCAGAAGGTTGTTTTGGAAAGTGGCTGCTGATCACCCCTCTTTTCATACTGTTTCCATGCTGCAGACCAGCAAACTGTTCTTCTTTCCAGTAAGACTGAATGGCAGAGTGCATCAAGCTGTTTGAAGATGAGCTCACAGGACCAAGAGACATATAGTTCAAAGCCATCCTCACCGAACAGACATGGCCAAGGCACCGTCTCCTCATCTCCAACCAGTCCACTCTGCAGAATCCGCTTGCTGATGTACAGCCATATTTGTCAGTGTCTCTACCAAGATGCCCAGACTTGGTGAGATGAAAGCAAAGCTCAAGTGACTGGCAACACCATGCCGAATCCAAATCACAAGGGAAGGAACTAAAGCTGTCATTTCCCAGATGAGAAGCTCCTGCAGATCCCACAGGAACTCTGTGGCAATGCCCAGGAAATGAAGGCGGATTTAATAACAAGACCACCCGCCTTCAGGATATTGCTTAACTTGCATTCCTACCTTGAGGCTTGCTTATAATCATCTGCTGCTCTTTCTGCAAAATTATTAGGCTCTTTCTCCAAAAGGAACACTCTGCTATAACACACCACCATATTTTTTTGGTCCTGCTGCTGCCAAATTTAGCTGACCTTTCCCTTTTACACATTTTGGTAGTGTCTTAACCATGTTCCATCACCCATCCTTTTTTTTTTTTTTTCTTTTCATTTTTGTAAAGTACAAACTTGCTGTGCTTACTTCTGTGCAGCAGAAACAAGTTCTTCCTCTACACTGAAGGAATCTGTGAAAACACTACTGAGTCCATCTACTTGAATAAATGTACAGGGTAAATTTACTATGTAAATGTAAATCAGTTAACCTGTAGTAGGAAAAACCTTAGCCAAGGCACTTTACCTTCAATGTAAGTTTTGTTACAAAAACCAGGACATATCAGTCTGTGGAAATTTCAGCTCCACAGCTTAAAGATCCACAAAGAGAGACTTTCAGGGAAAGAAAGCTTTCAGGACACTCCTTGCTCCAATTCCTTCCCATTTCAAGGAACAGAATAAATTTGGAGTCAATTCTATTTTGAAGCCGAATACTGTAGGGCAGAGCTAGGATTTGCCTGTCAATACTGTGCCTGGATTTGGAAGAGAATGTGCCAAAAAGGTAGAAAATTAGAGAGCAGTGTGGCTAATCTGTCTGAGAGGGGAACTTGCACTTCACTTACCATTTGAAGGACACCAATATATGACATCAGGTATCCAGACTCCACTGCTTCCAAGCCAAAGAAATCCATAGAGATGATGGAAAACATAATCATGAACAGACCTAGAAGGAGGGTTAATGTAAAGAATACATCAACATACCAGTATTGCATATAGTGGCCCAGATCCTGCTCTCAATCACCCCCAGTATGAGCCAGTATCTCTCCCTGGGGTTGCCAGCACTGGATATAAACATGAGCAGAATCCTATTCAAAGTCATTGCAGTAATTTAATCTTTGAATATTAGCTTTTTTATCACCCTTACTTTCATCTTTAAATAATGTGACTATGTAGGCTGCAGTTTCAGTTGTTTATTATAAACTGGTAAATATTTGTATCACTGAAGCCAGACTAACCATTAAGACAGCAAGAAAACATTTGTTCAGACAAGACTGTAACCATAAAAATAATCTGATTGGATTCCTCTCCCTGACTTCGGATTTTCACCATGGGGAACAACCCAGTGACATCAGGCAAAGTGCAGGGGTTTCACTGCACACCTCAGCAATGATGTCAGTGGCACGTGAAAAATTTCTTGTGTGGACTGACAGCGGTGTTGACACAAGCAGCCAGGGAAGTACATACAGACAGAAACAGTGCAGGCTGAGTCTGCTTTTCAACTGAGGTAATTTCTGAAAGTATAACGGAAAGTGCCCACTCAATCTCAAATGAAAATACAACAGTGTGCGTTTCCCCCACCGCCAAACACACACAAATACAGGCATGCTTACACATGCTCCCATCCTACACAAAGAGCCATCAAATTAAAAATATTATGACAAAACATTGCTCTTCAAGCACGGTATTGGGTAGGAGTCTGCTGCTTCCCTAGTGTTTTGTGCACCTCAGACAGACCAAGACAGTAGGAAATTGAGGCTCTCTGTGTGTGAACAACTCTACAATGTGCCTGTTAGAGAACTGACCCCTTTGGGGACAGAAGAAGAGAGTAGATGACCTCTAGAGGTCTTGTAGGATCCTCTGAGTTAAAAAGACTGGGTAAAAAGGGAGGTGTGGTCCTCTCCTTCCTGAAAAGAAACAAGAGTCCAGGAGGCAAAGTGTGAGGACTGAGAAGACAGCTAGTGGCCTGGGAAAGTGAGTCACTAACCCCGTGGCATGGGAAGGATTTGCGGGCTTTTCCTGGAAGGATGAAGAGAGTGATCCCAAACTGCTGGTTAAAATGCTGTGGAGGACTTGCTTCCTAACAAATGAGCATCCAGCAGCCAAACTGTGCCACTACCAGTGGAGCACCTGCAGCAACAAGGACCTCCCTCCAAGCACCCCAAGCCTTTGCCTTGAGGCAGCACCACCCTCCTACCCCAGGACCTGCCACAAAGCCTTCCTGAACCCCACGAGAGACACATCTTCTCCCCTTAGTGGGAGCAGCTGCACCCCAGCTGTTCCCATGGCACTGGGGGAGAAGGGAGGGGAGGCAGGAAGGCTGCCCTGCTCTGCTGCTCTGCAGAGATTTGGAGAAGGTGCCAGGGAGCTGGGGCTCACGAAAACCTATGGCTCTGCCACACCCCTTCACGGGGAGCACCCCGTCCTTACCCAGTTACTTTGAAACTGCTCTCAGCTCAAGACAGCTTAAGGTAACATGCAAATAACACTATTTACTCACAACATCCAAATCAGGCAACAGGGTTGCACAAGTTTATAAAAGGAACACGTGAATAAATGAAAGAAAAACCACACATCGTTTCACTTGTAGGAAGATCAGATCGAAGCGGGCCCTTCATCCTGCTACCCCACTGCAGGTACTACCTAGGAGGGGCTTATCCTTCCTACATACCTGGCACTTCTTCCTGGTACCACATGCCAGCTTGTACAGCTCCTCTCCCCTTTGAAGTCCCTCATCAAGTTAAGGCAGATTTGGATCTTTGTCCTCCAAACAAGCTGCTTTCTTTTGGAGCAGGGGAATAGACTGTGCTCTTTAAGTAGCATTATATATTGCATGGCTCCCCTGGAGATGCAAAGGTCTCTTTTTTAGATGGCTGTCAGCCCCTGTTTCTGCATGGTGTCCTAAAACTACCTGGAGAAGGGAGACCACCTTGCATCCCTTCTTTCAGCAACTAAGAGGGTCTTTTCCACTAGGCAACACATTTCTTGGTGAAACACAAAAGGGGAGCCCCAGACTGAACTAAAAAAGATTTTATGCTTATCAGAACAAGCATTTCTTGCAAAGATCTCAGCAGGTTCCTACGTGGCTAGGCTAGAGGTCAGCTGAGTGCAGCCACATGAGTAATGATATGCTTCAAGCCACACTGTGAGGCTCAACATGTTAAAAAAAAAAAGAAAAATGGCAAAAAAATACCCTCAGAAACCTTGCCTTTTTTGAGGGGGTCTAAAAAGGGATTTTTCCTTAGAGAAAAATCCTGGCATCAATGGGGTGAATAACAAAGAAGGCAGGGAAATGCTTTGTGAGATACAGAAAAGAAGAGGAAAAGCACTAAGGAAAAACAGGAGTACAAACTGTATCTTCAAAAAAAAAAAAAAAAAAAAAAGGCCAGTTTAGCAATCCTCACTGCAAGATGGTGTGAAAAGGCAAGCACAGCCTCGGGAGACCGTCTCAGCCCTCCTACGCGGGACTGAAAACGTGATGGGATGCAGAGCCCTAGGGCTTGCTGCAAAATCCTGTTCCACATGTGAAATAAAATCCTTTTAAAAATGGGATGCAGGTGCTAAAGCAATTGTGTTGAAACTGGGTTTTCCAAAGGGATTAGACAGCCAAAGATTAATACAAGCGGGCAATTTCAATACAGTATTTTCAAGGCCCTGGTGCTTTCTGGTCAGTAAGAGGTACGTTTGAGATTTCTATCCTCTTGTTTTTCTTTCTGTCTCTTATCTACCACAATGCAATGAGGTTCTCTTTTCCCAGGTCAGTTGAGAAGGTAATTCAGCTGTGCTGGAGCCATCTGCTGCCTATCCAATCCCTGTCAGCTCCCCTCCTGCAAGAGGCACAGAGCCCATGTCTCTGCTTTTATGCAACACAGGGATGAGGTTCCCAGCCCTGCAGCCCTCCTGGGGAAGCTCTTTAGGTCTTAAACAAGCTAATTTTAGACAACAATGAGATCCACAAGGAACAAAAGATTTTCTTTGGTGTATATCACAAACTTGTTTACAAAGTAAATAGAGAATGGTCTATAATTTGGGCAATCTAATTAATTATACAGTTGCAGCCTGGAGATGAAAGGTAAATGAGCTCATGAGGAGCTCAGCCTCCAGCTGTGAGCTGCAGAGAGCTAGGGGATGGCCAGATCCCCTTTCAGCTGCCATCAGTTGGTCAGTCACCCGAAGTGAAGAGAGACCTGCAAAGAGAAGTCACTGATATTTAATCACTTCTCGCTGTAGTGCAAGTGCTACCGTTGTAGTGGGAGTGCCTCAACAGAACTCATTCCTATCCTTACAGAAACACTCCAAGCCATTCAGTGACAGACTATTATCCTGCCTTAAATCTCAGCTTCATTGTCTCCATCCTCTTTGCCCAGAAATTGCCTTGCAGTTTTGGGCAGGAGATGTTTATTTTGCTTGGGTGAGCATTTTTGCTTTGCATGGGGAAAGAAGAATGGATTCTCCAACAGGCAGGAATTTGCATTTAGGCAGGAATGACTAAAGTGTGTCTTGCCTGGCCTGTGGAAAAAGGAGAGTGCACAGGAAATTACTGTGCAGATCTCATATGGATGTGGTCTCAGGCGTTCTTAAACAGAAAAATGAATGCTACTCTAAGATGACAAATGAGGTAGAATCAGCAAAGAAAACCCTCTTAAAACATTTGTCTCATTCTATAAAGTGCTGTCACTTTATACACCTTTTAAAACATGGTTTTAAAAGTTTAGCTTCTTAGGAACCAAAAAAAATTGCACTATTAGGCAAGCCAGCAGTGCACTGAGACTGTGTCCTGTCTCCAGTGGCAGGGGTAGGACCAACTGGCATAACTGATCTCAGCCAGTGCCAACTATACACAAAAAGGAAAAAGAAAATCAGAAATTCTTTATTTCCATGCATGTTATTCTACAACTCCAGTTGGACTTGTTCCCCCAGTGACAGAGCAAGGAATAAAAGATGAGCCTGACCAAGCCCAGAAATGCCACCCCCTTCCGATTAAGCCACACTTCACAGCCAAATCTACTTTCATTTGTAAACTGAATTTACAGTTTACAAATTAGAATTTAATTTGTGAATCATGTTTCACATTATTTAAACTTCAAGGACTGCTCCAGACAAAAATTAATTGGAAAAAGATGTAAAGTCTAAAAGCTAAGGTGCCTGAAGCCCTCTCTTAGGATCTCTGTTTGGATGGGAAGTGTCTTAGTTTGTTCAGATGCATGATGTACATGTGTTTTGATGGGCACAAAATTCAGTGCTTGAAATCATCGTCAAGAGAAACGGCACTTTTGGGTTTGACTGGGAAAAGAGGCACAAAGTCTTTCTGTGTGGAAGGGCAGAGAACATCACGTTGTCCTTATATACCACTAACAAGGCTCACAGTGATAATTTGTCTTTAGTCAAGTGTGGGAAGAAAGAAGCTAGAGGGTAGGCAAAACTGAAGATTATGAAATTGTGGCCAAGGGTATGTAGTCAGGGAAACTGGGAGATGTGGACTGTGGCAGTACAGCAACTGACTCCAAGGAAGCAGGGAAACAGGCAGGTTTGGGAAGGGTTTGAGGTAGAGCAGGTTCCTACTGTGACACAAAAAACTGAGCAGAACATACAAGGAAGAGAACAACAAGCACCACCATCAAGTGCAAGGGAAGAAACATGCTGTGGCTTCCCTGTGTGCAGCCTGACTCTCTCATCCACCAATAGTTTTTAGTTGTTGGGAAAAAAGGTTAGGATACACATACACCTTAAAATCACTAAGTAAAACCAGGAAGGACTTCAGTGTTTCTGGCAGAGGACAAGTGATTTCCTTCCACTCTGAAGAGGGTACATGGATAAATAGAAATGACAGACAAGAGGAAAAAAACATGTAGAGCCAGGGAGATGGAGTAGACAGATTAAGTGATTTGCCAAGAGTCACAGATGCCTATGACAAGTAGTCTGTTTTACACTAAGTCCCAGGGGTTTGACCCTCTGTAGCCAAGACTGTTTGAAAGCATCCAACATCAGGTCAGCAGCTGAATCCTCACTGCTCCGTGGTCAAATGCAACGTGCTTTCAGTAACTTGAGACAAGCCTGGTCTACAATGTATGTTCTCTTATTTTAATACATCAGCAATCATGAGTAATGGGTGAGATTTACCTATGGGAAGTCCAGCAAAGACCTTGACTATAAAGACTTCCATTACTCCTGGAAACTTCATCAGACGTTGGATTTCTCTGATGCTGAACAAGCTGCCAGACTGTGATGTGCCTACAGAAGATGACATATTGGTTAATACTCTATTTATACAGGTTAAGGGTAGAGGGCAAGACACTCTGAGACTGTCTGCTCGGGTTAACCACCCGCTTTCCCAAATGGCCCATCTCTTCTGCACCAGCTTTCTGCCAGTGGTAGGCGGTTGGGAGCTGATGCCAGGTCTGCATGCAGAGGAACCCAGTGAGACAGCGGGATTGCCTCCCATGCCAGACCAAACTAACCCCCAGCAACGGGTCATCATTTACCTTTTCTGAGATGCACATGAAGCACTGGGCTGAAAGACTGCAATTCCACATGGCAGAGTGACTGACCCATAGGGAATAATGCTCTCCCATAGGCACAGCTTAGGCATTAAAGTGTTGGTATCTCAAGGTCAGGACCTTTTTGCCCTTAAATGCAACTCTAAGGTCTTTCAGCAGTTCTTGCAGCATGTCAATCTCCCATCCTTATTAAAGAATTTATTTTTTTTTTATATCAGAAACACTAAATACTTACTGTGCTCTGACTTTGGTTTAGTCTGCAAAGGAATCCAAGTCACTGCAATCAGGATATTGATGAGACTTCCCACCAGCCCAACATATGTAGGAACAAAAATGCTGCAAACACAAAAAAATACAGATAAAAATGCAGATAAAATACAAATAACAGATAAATATGATGAGCAAGACATTTATTCCTCCATCCTGCAAAGGCTTGAGCACTTGCATGAGAAACAATTCTCTTGAAGTCACACTACATAAGGCTGTAAAAGAGCTCACATCCTTCCATGGAGGGTTTGGATATGACCACCGTTTGAAATTTCACCAAGAGATGGCTATTGCTATCAAGATAGTTTATCATTTTTATTAATAATAGACTATAATACAATGCTTTTAAATCTGTAAGTGTCAGAGAAAAAAGAGCTCTTTTTGGTTTAATGAAGCTTAGAATCTTCCCACAGAAAGAACAGCATCTGCTTGTTAGAATCTATCTAATCCCCATCTAATCCCCAATTTCATTCATCTAAGTATCATCTCACTCCTTGAAATTTCTCAGCGAAATCAAGTGAAGCCAAGGAAAGTGAAGGAAGTACTCAAGATGATTAAGGATGGTAGAATACAGCCTGCAACCAGAACTAAACCCACCAGAATACAATACCACTTGAAAAGGAGCCATTAAAAATAACAAACATGATTTACAAAACCTTCTGAGAAGGTAAACAGCACTTTGACTGATGCACTTACTTTTCTCCAAAGGTGCCCCAAACCAAATCCACACCCCTTCAACTGTCCATCAGAGCCCCAAACACTGAATGTTTAACAGAAGTAGGGCCACATCCTTAGAATGTAGACACAGTGAACAACAATTATTAACTATAGTTGTACAATGGCAAAAAGGTACAATTACAATTTATCTAAAAAACCCAAACCCAAACATCAACAAAATCAATAGAGCTAGTAATTAGTCTTCAATTATTGCTGTCCTCTTAAAAGAGAAGATTAGGAAACAACTCCTCCTAGTCTTTAAGGGTATATGGGAAGATTTCACACTCTAAAGGGCTTTAACTCTGTCAAACACAGGTAGAGTGAAGTATAGGGCTAGAAGACTGAAACTCAGAGAAGTTGAGCTGAAAACAAAGAGAAGCTTGTTTTAACAGTGAGAACAGTTAGCCACTAAACTAGCTCATTAAAAGTCTCCCCAGTCATAGGAAGCCAGTTAGTTTAAAGGTTTCCCTAAAATATGTATTTAAAACCTGCCACAGGAAACAAGTTTGGGGTGGGAATGTCCAGCAGCAACAGCAAAGGCTGATGTCACAGAGGGCACAAGACTAAGAGACCTTGGACGCATTGAAATTTAAGCCCCTTGAACTTCAGTAAAGTAATGCCTAGATTTCACCAGAGAAGACTTCAGGTTCTGCAGGTCCATGCAGACTCAAAAAGCAACTGTGCCATACCTGCATTCCCATCAATCCATGAAGAATAAGTGAGCTGTGAACCACCAAACGCTGCTCCCCGTGAGCCTGCTGATGAAGGACTGCTTATTGCCTGAGTTTTTACTGCTGATTTCCTTGTCAGTCCATGGTGGATGTTTTTCATGGAATAAACAGAAGCACTAATTGTAAATGTCTCAAGTTTCCTCTGTGCTAGACAAAGGTGCAGTCTGAATAATTTCTGTAGTATTATTTAAGTCACAGAGCAAGACAATCAAGGATTGAGATGCAAACAAGCAAGGAAAGTATCAAAGAGAAAATACATATATATATATATATATATATACATACACATGCATTGCTGCTAATGGCAGTGGCAAAAATCATAGCTGAATATTTTGATTCTCATTAACTATTATTAATAGCAACAAAGTCAGATAGTATCTTTCTGCAAAGGGACTTAGTGCAGTAATTTAGACCTGCTGCCTTCCATCCACCAAGTCATTCCACTAATTAACTCAGACCACAAAATTAGTCATTTACTGGATCATTACTTTTTATTTTTAGTGCAGCAGATTGCCACTTTCTAATTTAAAAATACCTGCCAAACAGTTGCCAAATTCAAATTTGTCAACACAATTTTTTATCCAAGAAACCCAGAATTTCAACTTTGCATTGCAACAAAAAGCAAATTTATTAACAAAATTAAAAGGATAAAATAACCAAAAAGAGTAGCTGCAGCTGGCTAAATGTTTGGTGGTATTTTGGTTTGTGGGTTTTTTATTTTTGAGGTTCTGTATTTCAAGTTTTCATTCTGATATGGAAAAAACACATCACAAAAACTTTTATTGGACAGGAAAACTTCCTTTCTGGTCCTATTTTTTCCTGGATTGTCCAGAATCCCACATACCATTGTAAACATCTTTCACTCTTCACATCGAAAAAGAATTACAGCAAGCAATGAGGGAAGGATCCTTTCCCTGAGGGAGGGATCCCCTAGTAAGCAAGCAGTGCAAGTATATGATGATTCCTTGCTGTGAAAGGGAGAGGAGAACCTTGACAGTTTACATATTTGGGAAAACCTGGCCTTGATGTAATGGATTTGTGGAATTTTGTATGGCTGGTCACTGAAGAAAGAGAAATCCAGTAAAATATGGAGCTCAGAACTGTGTTTCCCAGACAAGCCTGAACATTCAAAACCCTCTGAAAACTCCTCTTTTTAACCACAGCTTTCTGTAAGTGCTTTATCTTTTCCCACATATTAAGCACTTTCATCCTTTGCTGGAAAGCGAATGGTGGTGAACGTGCACCCTCAATTTAGCTGTTCCACTTCATCCTTCTCATCCTTCAGCAGGGATGAATGCTAAAATCCGACATAACTCACCTGTGTCCAGGAAGCCACCTTTTGCATTTGTTTGTTTGCTCATTTAAGAATGATAAAGTGAAACCAAGGGTCATAAAATTGCCATGCTGACACAGCAGGTTATTAAACTTTTTCTGATGTATCTTAATTTCTTTTTTTTCTGATGTTTCACTTACAATCCGTGAATTACACATGACAACACCTCCTGTGCCACTCCTCCAGTATGGCATCAGTAGAGTGCATCCTCCCACTCCTGCAGTGAAAGGCAAGTGTTTTACAAAACAGCAGTGCTGCGCTGCTTTCCTGGCACATTGTCACCTCTGAAGGCCTGTGAGGGTGGCCTTGAGGCTTGGGAAGCTTAGAGGCTGGCACACACTGTCTTTTCCTGTGATAGGAAGACACACAAATATTTACACTGTAATGTAAAGGGACATGGGTGCTAAAACCGGGGCACAGGTGATGAAATATTATTTCTGGCAGCAGGAGAGGCAAATGTCACTTGGCTGAGAAGACAGTATTCTTGCAACCATGCTGCTGGATGTTCAGCTAGAGCTGATCCATGTTACAAGCAATGGTGAAAACTCCACCTCCACCCTTGGATGCTGTTGGGAGGGCAGCTGCAGCCTTGCAGATGTGGGTGCAAAGGAGGTGGCTTGGAGGAGTCCAGCAAGCAGCAGGAGGGAAGAGAGAGCTTGCACCCCACAACAGCCCTGAGGACCAGTGCTTTGGCAAGGGGTATGGTGATGCTATTGCCACCAGCAGAGAAAACAGCTGGTAGTCAGAACTCTGCTGTGCTCACTGGATCCTTTTCTGCACATTAAGCAAGCAGAGGACCCAGAGTCAAGCTGTTGCTCTTATGGCCAAATGAGGAACAAGTGGCACAAATCAGAGCAACAAAGCTAAAGCTGAGACCCCTCAGCAGAGCTGAAGGTAGCGGGGCAGGGGTAGGAATGCTTACTGGGTTGGTATCTCCTGCTGAGCAAGATGTGGCTTCTGGTCATGTGTCTGTTTTTTAATTTAAGATTCAAGCTTGAACTCTCATCACTGCTGATATTAGCCAAAGTTCTTCTGCATTCAATTTTGCCTGTTTGGCTTATCAGGAGGAAGCTTCATCAGGAAGGGATGCAGTGGCACTATTAAGAATCACATCAAGCAGATTGCTCCCACAGGACCTTTCCCATCCTCCTACCCTTCCTGCCCTCCCTTCCATCCCTCCTGGCTGTCCACAAACCAGCCATATGGAACCAGAGTGAGCCCTGCCAAAACCAGAAGCAAATTTCCTGAGCAGGGTGGAAGAACAAAGGCTGCGGGCAGGACTAATACAATTAAATTAAAGGGAGCAAAAGGGCGCAGCAGCTTTGGCAGCTGAGTTCATTGTATGGCCTCTTCTAGCTTCTTGGTGTTTAATAAGAGATTAAGAGCCTTTACTGTCCTGGGCTTTATGGTCAAAATAACTTGGGTAAGTTTATCTGTGTACTTCAGCATGTTATAATTCCATTGCTTTTTCATCTGGAGAGAGAGTTTTTTGCTGACTGTAGTCAGTGGTCTTCCTTCTCCCCTGGGGATTTCTGCTATAGCAAAGCCTCTCTCAGGTTGTCATCTAAGACCACAGCTGCCCACTGTTCTTTGTTTTCAGCCCTGCCAAGAAATGGAAGAATAAAGCTCATTGCCCTGTCCTGCACGTGACTGATGTGTCCCAAGGTCCTGCTGTCAGGAGGGTGCAAAGATTCTGGCTGCAGGGAGCAAGCAGTTGAATTTGGAGGAGGACTAGTTTTTGGAAACAGGAGCAACTGCAGCTTGCCCTGACTTAAAGCTTTCAGAAAAATAAGAGGAAGACATGAGCAGAGGGACCTGGAGCCCAGGAACCATAACATCTGCCAAGCACTACCTATCAACCTAATGAAAGCCTCTCCTTTTCACTTTCCCGAGGCCATTAGGCAAATGTGGTGGATGCATTAAAAGCATCCTTTCAAAGAGTTTTGAAGGTTTACAAAAAGTGGGATGGCCAGCCCAGGGCACACTTGCCACAGGATCAATGGTGTGGTCTGGTGCAAGACTCACTTGGTAGCCTGTGGCCATGGAGAAGGGACAAGTGGCTGACAGCTAGGATTACCCATTTGGAAAGTTCATCCTTAATGCTGGTGGGAAGGCAGAATTGATGATGAAACCATAAAAAGTAACATCATGGCAAACAGATTAAACCCAAAGAAATCCCATCATCCAAAGCCAGCTGGAGAAGGGTTGTATTTCTACCCATGTAACACTTAACTAGTCTCTGTATTTACTGGCAGGTAAATCCTAAGGTGCACCACACCTTCCAGGTGCAGCAAAGTGAGGACCTACTCACATCAGGGTTAGTTTGTATAAGGCAAGTGAGTGCAATCAGAGTTCAGTTTCTGAATTAAGACATGACAGTAACAGGTAACAGCAAGGGCTCCCAGAGATTCTTCAGCTCTTGTCACATGCCCCTGAAGTCACAGGTGACACACAGGAAGTATCAAAAAAATCTGGCAAAGTTTATAGCAAATGCAGCTCTTTGAAAGAGAGGCCTGGCCAAACAAGTATGTGTGGGTGTATATACATACATACATATATACAAACACAAGTGCAGAGCATTTCCCAGTAGCTTTGAAGCAATGCTTTCAGCAAAACTTCCATGAAAAACTCAATCCCACAAAGGCACGTGTGCCATGTGGGCATCAGGCAGTGTCACAGGAGCAGGAGAGAGACCACTGACCAGGCATTTACAGGCAGATAATATTTTCAACTCGCAGACAGGGTGATCGAACAGAGTCCCTGCTGGTACCTGCCAGCCACAGCCCTCAGGCAGTGCTGAGCAGGGATGGGCACCAGAGCCTCCTGCTTCCACTGAGGAAGGCTGCAACAAACCAACGTGGAATACTGTTTTGGACTCCAGCCCAAATTTCAGCCCTTGCTCTGACCTTGCTGGGCTGCAATTCCCATCTTTGGTTTCCTATCTGAAAAGGCTGGGACAGACCCATGGTGGTACCTAGGGGCTGCTGTCAGCCAGCAGGCTGCATTCAGGCTGCATGTGCCACGAGATGGTATCAGTCGCTTTCTGATTAGCATTCCAGCCACAGACCCTGCTCTGCAAAACCCAGGAGAAAAACATGATGGTGTAATTGCACAATTAAATGTTGCGTCAATACAGTGATTCTTTCGAGGAGGAAACAATTCCCAATGATTAAAGATCCCTGAGGATTAGAGGATCAATGTGTATTTCGGCAGTGAATGGGATTGCGTTTGTTTTCTTTCTCCTTTTCTTAATAAAGTCAAAGTTGAACATGGAGACAGCACAGATTGTTTTTTAGTGACTCACTCCTACTTCAAAACTGTGCTGCATAAAGCCAGCATTCATAGCTGGCCTAGATTCCTTAAAGAGCTCTGAAAGGACTCTCAAAATATTTCTTTGATTGCAGTTCAGCTACACCATCCCCTCATACACTTAGAGGGACAGCTATGGGTGAAAAAGAGCTGGTGAGTTAAAAAGAAAAGAAAAGCAAAAAACTGAGTTGAAAAATAAGAATGTTCAGGTGAAATCATGACAGAAAACCACATGCTCCAGGAAACAACTATGAGTGCATAAGAAAGTGAGCAATGACCACTGTGTTCCTGATAACTTAGTGATACATAAACTTAGCACGTAACTTATTGTAAATTAGTGATGGTTTCATTCAAGGAACCTTATTTTACTGCTTTGACAATGCTTGCTGAATGCATTTCATCTTTGATCCATTGTGGTCTGGTCTATATTATTGAGATTCCTCCAAAAGACAAAAAAAGAAAAAAACAAAACCCAAAACAAACCCCCCCAAAAACCAAAAAAACAATGCAAGCACAGAATTTCACCTAAGTTTCTTAAATAAACAAACCCACAAAAGCCTCAACCAGAAAAAAATTCATTAAGCCTACAAAATTTTCACACATTTCCTAATGTGTTTATGCCAATGTACAGAGCTTGTCTGGCCTCCACAGCTCAGGGCAAGAAGCAGCACAATAACACCCATAAACCCAGACAGCCCAATGCTCAGCAGACTTCAAGGCAGTACTGCTTGTGCAGGGTGGCCAGTACCCACCCGCACTACACCTTTGAGAGGAAAACAACAAAAAAAAACCCAAATCTTCCTTTCTGTGTTCCTACTCCCTGACCCCATGGATGAAACATCACACCAAGAGATAAGTAAGTGTGCTATGAGTCTTTCCCCAGCTCTCCTGTCCAAGCACATGAGAAAATGGTACGTCAAGCACAGTTAATGCCAACTGAAGGTGTGTTAAATCCCAAGGGGAGACAAACACAGCCTCCAAGGAAGATGTGCCACAGAAAGACACCCTTTCTCACTTGCTTCCTTGTGGTCAGGTAGAAGGTACTTCACAAGAAGTAGGACAAATCGCCTGTGATAAATCACTTGTATTTCACCATAACCCTAACTCAGTTAGACTCCTTTCATTGCAATTTTCACATTATTTCACTAGGGATTTCTCTAGAGACAGAACATAAAACTTGAGTGGATGGCCACCTCCACCCATGCATCAGCAGGAAAAGGAGGGAGTTTACCACCCTGATGAAACTGGAAACCATGACCAGGGTGTCCTTTTTGCCACATGTGCTTCAGATGAGGAGCAGCAGAAGTTGGCTGCTGCTGGTTTGGGGAGAGCAGGAGGCTTTTTTTCCCTTGGTGAACTTGACACCACTGGAGCCTGCCTGAGGAGGTGGTGAGACTTCACATCCACACCCTCCACAGAGCCCCTTGCAGGGTGACAATGAGTCATCTGCAGACTAGTGCTCATTCTACTGCTTATTTCTAATGGCAGCCATATCTGGAAAATTTGGGTGATGGGAAAGGAAAAAAATATTAGGCAGCTGGTATGACCTGTTTCCGTCAGACCTGAGCATGGGAGGGATGCTGACAATTGGCAGTGGTGCATTAGCAGGGCAAAGAGCCAAGAGTGTGACACTGAGCATATGTCAGAGCTGCCCTGTGCTGGAGACATCAGCCACAGGATGGGACAGGGCCAGGACCTCACAGCCATCCCAAAACTCATTGGAGCCAACTGTGGCTTAACTTCCCTTAAGGGACATTCATTTCTGTGTGTTGTCACTGAACCAGCCAAAGGGGGGTTACTGGTGGGACTTGACACTCCACCTTGAAGAAAAAACTTTAGGTCAGTGCAAGGCACTGAATAAAAACACCTGGGCTTCTTCCACAGGGAAAAGCCTCCTTTGGCAGAACTCCCTAGGTAAACAGTGCTCTCTGTGACTGGATAAGGCTGGCTGTCCATCAGGGGCCCTGCAGCAACAAAGTGATCTGTGCCCCACTAGTGCCTGCTGCAGAGGAAATCCCAGCAACGAAAAGTAGCTCAGACTAACCAGCCCCTGCCACAGCTCCAGCTCAGGCACAGTGGATCCTGCTGCTGGGGTGTGAAGGAGATGGTTGTGGCAGGATGCTAATTCCCAGACAGCTGGAGCAGCCTGGCCACACCAGACTGTTCTGCTGCCTGATCCAACACAGCGCTCTTCCAAGGAACTCGTCTAATTGCCGGAAGAGGCGTATCAGTTACGCTTCAATAAGATGTGGGCGGATTTGAGTGCTTTGCCCATAATCCACCACTAATTTCAAGTATCATTTATTCTCATGTGCTCTTTTCTGATAAAACACCCTATTTTCAAATACTGCACTTTTCTAATTCAAAGCTTCACTTCTATGTGGGATTGCTGCTTTTCCCTATTGCATGGCATAAACAGTCCCGCTGGTGTCTTGGTGCACTGAACACCTGCACATTTACATGAATTTATAACAAATGGGGGAATAAACTGCATTCCCAAAAACATTTTAGCCAGCTGTCTGGCTAAGGCATTGCTTGACTCACACTCATATACAGTATCACCCTGTATGTCTAGAAATGGAAAAGAGTGGACAAGGACAAGGTATGACCTGCACTCCCTGAATGGGAGCTTGCAACATCTGGCTTTGATCCCAGCAGTGCTAATATTGGATGAGCTGGGGC
Organism: Margarornis squamiger; assembly: GCA_035222235.1. NCBI lineage: Eukaryota > Metazoa > Chordata > Aves > Passeriformes > Furnariidae > Margarornis > Margarornis squamiger. Next base: position 15,309,430 of record JAWWTY010000156.1, read on the forward strand.
AGGTCAAGATAGGCCATCAGAAAGTAGGTGTAAGCAGTCGGTGCTTACAACAGAGGCACCCCACCAGTGGGGCTGGGACACATGCTCTTCAATCTGTCTGTGAATGATCAGGCATAGCAGAGAAGTAAGAAAGTTTGCTGAGGATACACAACTAAACAAGTACTGGGAAAAAGTGCATCCAGTGGGGAATTGCATATGGTCCTTACAGGGCTGAGGGATTGGGGAGCTAAAAGTCAGTGCAGATTAAATTTAAAGTGATGCATTCAGGGAAAACAAGTCTTAAATTCACATATGAAATTATAGATTCTTAACTGCTTATTATTAGGAGGGAGACCTTTGTACTATCACAGACTATTCCACAAAATCATTGACTCAGTGCTGAGCTAATCAAACATTAAGGATTGCCATGAAAGAAACAGCAAGTGAACAGAGAACCTCAATAAACCACTGTATAACCCCTTGGTTCACCACTATGTTGAATAGTGCATGGAATCCTGGTCCCCTCCTCTCTAAAAGGCATCTAAAAAGTGGGACAGGCTCAGAGAACAGCAATGAGGACAATTCATGGTAACTGGTTTCATGCTTGAGAACGCTGAGAGTCTTCACCCCATGAAGGAGAAGTACAAGTGACATCTAAATAAAGGTTCACAAGTTTTTGAGAGACCTGGGGCAGGGAGTTGGGAACTGACATATGGTAATTTCCACCACAAAAACTGGGAAGCACCAAATGAAACTGTCCAAGACTGGTTCAAAAGAAAGAGAAAGACCTAATTCTTCTTGCAACATGTGAAAGGTCAGTGGAGTTTGTTGCCACCATTGGGGAAGCAAAAGGTTTAGACAAATACAAGGAGAGATTAGATAAATACTTGCAAAAATGATGCAGTGAAGGTTACTAAAGAGTCACAAATCACGTTCATTCATTCATTCATGTCAGGAAATCCCCTGAGCTGAAAATAGTTGGAGGCTGTAAAAGTAATCAGAGAAGTATTATGCAAGTTTGTCCCGCTCTTTCTCTTCCCTAGGATTCTTACTATAACTTTTATCAGAGAAAGGATAAGATACCAAATCACATTGAGATGCAAGTGCAATTTCCTCCTCTACAGTCAGAATCAAAACCATGTCTCCCACTACCATTTCACAAACCAGACAGGCAATTTTTGCACATTCCCCTGAAAATGCTGCTTTTCCCATGCAACCCTTAAACATTCCAAAGAAAAAGTAAGAACAACCACAACTCTCACTGTGTGCTTGGGACACACAGCTGGGAAAGGGTAATGCTACATTTCAGTCCAAGGAATGTTCATGTATCTTATCAAGTGACTGTTTAATATAACACAAAGATTCAATCTCCCATCTCTTAGTCATTTTCTTGGATACTCTAAACAAAGTAATGCAAAGTAGTATTACAAATTAATAGTTTTGGGGCATTCTCCCCTACCTTCTTCTTCTTCTTCATGGCAGAGCTTTGTTCTATAACAGGTAGCAAATATTTTTTTTTTTTCCAAATTATTTAATTAAGCAGCAAAAACTACTCTTCCAAGCTCACAATGTAGTGGATTATTAAAACACTTGGTTTGGGTGTGTCACTGGGTAAGGACTCCCACACACAGACTGGTTAGAAGGTGAGCAGTGCTTGCTAGACTACTCAGTGACTCACCACCAAACGCATCGTTAATTATATGTTACAGCATGTCTGACTTCATAGAATACTGTAGGTGGTGTGAAATAATCTTTGAATGAGTTCAGCTTTTTCTGGCTTTTATGAGGTTACAGCACTTCAGACTCCAAAAGACTCAGCTGGGCAGGAAACTGTTGAGGATTTGCTATAGTAACCTGAGCTGCACTTGCAGCACATCAAGTCTCGACTCACATCAGTGGCTTTGGAGGATCTGCAAGTTTGGCATCGGTTGGAGTTATTACCTCTCACCCATCCACTCACTTACTCAAAGCTGGCTCAAAACAGTGTGTGGGCAGAGCTGAATTTTGCTGCCCAAGGATGAGGGGTGGGGTCCGGGTAGTTCCTGAGAGGGGAAGGGATAATAGGATTTGGCTAGGAAAGAAAGCACAAGAGAGAGCTCTGGTGAGCCAGGACCACGGCCTTTTCTGCTGGTGCTAAAGAGAGGCAGTGACTGCTACTTCCAAGAGGACCTCTCCCACCTTCCAAAACCAGACACCAGATGGTCTGGCTTTCCTCAAAGAGCATGCCTTCTTGACACCCTGGTGCAGGCAAGTAGACAACAGGACTGTAGGCAAATAGACTGATGCTATAGGTAACAAGCTATTTTGCCAATGCTTGGAGGTATATCAGCATCAGCCCACCAAAGGACTCTAGCTTGTTCCTCTGTCAGTCCCTTTTGCAAGCAGGGATCTGGCAAGGCTACTGCAACAATCCCAGCGAGCAATCCTAGTGTCACGTAAAAGCGAAGACTCCCTCCACGCCCCACACCCACAGGCTATGAGGTAAATAAATACTGAAGACATTGACTAGCCAAGTCTGACACTTAAATTTCATCTCTTACCCAGACTACGTTCACGTGATTGATATTTTTAAGCTATGTAATCCCTGGCAAAACAAGTTAATTCTTTACCTTCAGGTAAGTAACTGTAAATACAGCATCCTACCAGAGGTACAGCACAGACTGATCTTGCCTTGGAACAAGCAGTGGCAGCCAACACCTCTTACTTCAAGGTGTGAAAAATCTTGCCATGCTTCATCAAGGGCTCCAGCACCTTTTGTCTAATAAGACCTTTTAATGAAATAGGACACATTAGGACTAATTTTGTATGGGAAGAAGTGTTGGAATGCTAATACCCAAAAGTCACAAATAAAGCATTTCACGTGACAGATGGAAGACTTTCCGGCATCCCACTCCAACCTCTTCGGTTGCACAACAGGTCCCCTGAAACCAATCCTTTCTCCAGCAAAGACAGGGCCTGAGGGCTGTGGTGCAGCTGATTTGATTCTGTGAAGAGTTTGACCCCAGAAGGAGGCATCTGCATGAGATGAGTGAGTCACTCCATTTCAATAATGGGCGAAACCATTAATTGAAGGTGCACAGTTTGCTTGTTTGGGCAGGCTTCCTCTGCTCAAACCAGGAGTGGTCTCTCTGCTACTGTATTTACTGAACTCCTCCAATTAAGTACTTTGTTTCCCTCATCCATAATGACAATGGTTTCTGCATGTTAAATATATTCAGAAAGGAGGCTTCTCTGTGTTTCATAGTTGCAAACTGTAATAGCTTTCTCCTCTACACAGTTTGTAGAAGAAACATAAGGAACGGCTAAGAAACGTCTCACTGCGTGATGTACTTTCAGCTGCTTTGTTTAGAATAGTAGGAAATCATTTGTTTGGTTTTAAAAGCACATCCATTATTAACTGAAGTTGCTTGCACTTTTTTGGAGCAATGAATTGAAAACAAATGTAATGCTTTTCATATCAGTCAAATGTAATTGCAGAGACTTCTATGCATCTTGCATGTTTTGGTGTATTCCAGCATTGCCAAAGCCCTGAACAAGAATGTCCTTTAGCTGCAGACCTGCTGCAGCAACTGCATCTCAAGCTCTGCCTCACACACCTTTGCTCTCAGTTGGAGGCACTCCCCTTAGGGAGAAAGAGCACTTCGCTCATTCTTCTCACCACATTTCATCTTGGCCCCACTACAGAGACCACCTACAGGGATGCCAGTTAGTATCAGCTGCATTATGCTGAACCGGTATTTATGGGAGCGCTCGGTGGGAACCACATCTTAGGCAGCCTCATGGGCACCTCTCCATGCAGCCACTCGCTTACGGCACAAGCCTGCTCCTCTCACCACCAAATGTCAGAAACTGCAAGCTAGCTACCTGATGGACTCGTACAGAAATCGAGAGCAGAGTGTTTACTGTATTTTTAGTTGTGTTTAATTGCAAATTAGCAGCTGGAAACAAGGAGGGGTGAGCAAAGTGTGAGCCTTCAGCTCCCTGCAGAGGAGTTTGGAAACCTCCGATTATCCAGAATGACAGAATATTCTGAAATGGAAGGAACTCAGAAGGATCATCAAGTCCAATTCCTAAGTGGAAGGCCCATACAGGGATCATACTGATGAGGAAATTATTTACCTTTTGAGGTTGTTGGCTTTTATCTTTTCAGTGCAAAGGGGGAAAAATTGTGTCTTTTCATTTTGCATTGATTTTATTTTCAGCAGGGCAGAAACACAAAAACAGACTCTAAAGTGCTGCCCAGCCTGTTGGACATACATCTGTACAGCACCAGGGAAATACTGGGGTGTCCAAAGTACACAGATTCACAGACCTGGGTCCACATCAGTCCTTGTGATAGTCCTGTTATAAAGTTTTCCTTCCTTACATACATAAACAGACCTAATGCAGTGGCAGCTGAAAAACCTCCCAGTTTAAATCTGAAAATTTATCTTCATAACATCCCTATGGGTGACAGTGGTGTAAACACTCCAGTTGTACTCACAAGGAAATGAAGCACAGAAAATCTAAGTGCCCTAGTAAGGTCTCGTAAAGATCATGGTGAAAAAAAAAGCCCTAAAAATCAGGTGTCTCACATGCAAGTTTTGTGCTCACACTAGTGGACCACAATTTTCCTCTCTTTCTTTTCCCTGGACCACCCAAAAGGCATTTTCTGCCCCAGCCATAACTCTGATGCAAAAGGAAGCCACAACTTGCTGTGTCTTGCAGCACACTGACAACGCAACACCAGCACCTACATATTACAGCACCACTGATGAGAGAAGCACACACATGTAGATTTTTGAATCGTGTGACATCCCTATTACTGTTTCAAGAATTCCTCCCCAGGAGCCTTGACACTGCACACTGGTGTCTGCTGGCTCAGCTCAACAGGAACCAGCTGCCCTGGAAACAGGTTTAGCCCCAGGGACACATCCTGGAGCCTTGACTCAATTTAAGCACAGATTTGAGTCAGTGGAAACTTGTCTGAGTGAAAACCACAGGGTAAGAGTAAAACAAGCCATGCAGATCCTGAGGAATTAGTAAGAAACGCTGCAATCCTGGATGCACAGGGGGCATCATGGAAAAGGGGTTGGAAAACACCAGCTGGGGGCATCATGGAAAAGATGCAAGTCGGTAAAAGCTGCAGTTTACAGGATCAGACCCAACATCAGTGGTGTGGGTGTGATGGCTGCCAATCCCCATCAGAATGGCAGCACCCAATACAAAGAGTTCAGCCAGACTGCAGAGATATGGATTGGCAGCAGGGAAAGACCTGAAATTCATTGCTCTTCAGTAAGTTATCAGATGGCAGCAGTCAAATGAAAAAGATGGTATGAATTTAGTACCAACATCTTTACCTTTAATGCCTGCTTCAGATCAAGGCTAGTAGTGACCTCAGACAAAGGCCATTTTTTTACTAAATTACACAAATTAAGCACAAGCTATTGTATTTACTGATACAGCAAACAAATCCTGTATTTCAACTACACTAATACTATGATATCCTAAAAGCAAAGCGCCATAAAATTTGAAGGTGTTAGGGATGTTCCTTTGGGGTTGCTTTAAGTCTGGTTAATATTTGCTTTTAATTTCTTCCACAGACCTACTTCTTGTAAAATCCAAACATGACTGAAAAAGAGAAGAGAGTATTAGCAGATCACTAAACGTGTGGGAAAAGTTATCCCAGGGGGAATATGAAAACCATCTGCCCAAGACTTCCTCTGCACTCATCTCACAGATGCGAACAGCAAGATTGGTGCTCTGGTGGCAGACACAAAGTGGCAAACACTGGTCTTGCTGGCATGAAAAGAACTGCACAGCCAGCTGTCCAGAGAGTTCGTTTAGCTAAGAGCATATTAGCCCCCAGGCCAGCCAAGACTTTATCGGTTGGAAAGTCCCAGTCGTGAGCGCTAGCTGCAAGGCGGGGGGGATGGAAAAAAAGAAACCAGGAAAGAACAGAACAGGCAGGACAAGCCTGAACATGTTTAGTTTGTCCTTCCTACATTACAATTATATCCTCATTCCTCAGAGCAAAAGGCAGTTCAAAGACACAATAAACTCCTTTCTAGTCTTACGCTTCTCAGGAACGTCACTGAAACGGAACTCAAGTGGTTCCCAGAGATAAGGTGACAAAATAAAATTAAACCCTTCCCTACAGCTACACTTTGGTAAAATATCAGCAGAGAAATAGAGGCACCATTCAGACATAACTATGGCATTCATCTGAGGGAACAGGACTTACCTTGGAGGTTTCAAGCTGATCAATTTAGTATATTGCTCCTCAAACTCCGCAGCTGTTCCTTTCTTTGCATTGCCTCTAAGGCTCATACTAACTTCATTTTATGGGTTGAATACAATTTTATTGTCAGAAAATGTGATTCCCTTTTGGGGTACAACATGATAAATGCTCCAGTTAAGGTCCCAAGAAATTTGGGCTAAAGCACTATAGACCATAGGATGGCTTTGGAGCAGGCAAAGCCTGAGGGACCAATTAAAGCAGCCACCAAAGAGGAGATTTCCAAAGCTTTTCTTTCATCCCCTCAGGCCAACAGAGGGGATAAAGAAAAGAAATGGAACTGAAAGACAAGGAAGGAAGCACGCTCAAGATGGACCTGAGAGGTCTCCAAGGGCATACCCACTCCATCCTGCCTCCCTCCCAAGCCAAACAAAGCAAAACCAAAGGCATGGGGCATAACAATGACACAGGGGACAATTAAGTGGCAAGGGAAAAATAATTAGACTTTCAGCTAAAACCATGGGTCCCTAAACAGCCCTAGACAGCAAAGCATTTGACAGCTGTAAACTTTGACATGGATGGGACAGACAGAAACAAAAGGCTCCATCATCTATTATCAAACCATACAGAAACCATCGCGCAGATATGTTGAAAGTCTACAGTGAAGTGAAAGAACAGTGTTTTTTTAAAAAAATATTTTTTAATCCCCTTCACCAAGACTTGGATAGAGTATGGAAATCACTCTGCTCACCATCCCAACCCTGGGGTCTCATTTCTCATGTACATTCATGTAACTGTTACAAACTTCAAGCTGGCACAGGACAGACACCTTTTCTAACCATAACAGGGCTGCATGAGAACTTAATTACCCAAATGGAAAGCCACAAATACTTCAGACTGACTCAGTTCGGGTGCACTGGACTTTTTCTGCCTTTCATTGGGTCAGGGAATTTCTTTCCACCCTACAGCCCTTAGGAAAGAGGCACATGGCTGAAGGAGTCAGCAGTCATGAATAATCATGGAGGGACTTCTCCAGAACAAGGCAGCAATGTGAAAAAGTCTTTTTTCTGGGGCGACATTTGCATGACCGAGGAATGAGATAATAAGTTCATGAACAAAAAAGGCTTTATACCTTCATGGTGGCTTTTGAAACCTCTCTGCACTGACTTAGTCCTTCCCTTCTGTACAGAAGCATCACATTTTGGGGGCAGGAATTCAAGCTCCATCTGCACCAGGTCAGTTGCCTTCTCTGCAGCCACGGCTGTATCTCATTCTTTCTGACTAACGCAATCCTAAACCCACATTAACGATGCTGTTTTGTGGGGCACAGCGTTTCACTGCAGGACTGAAGGGATTTATTTCTGCGCTGGTATAAGGGTATAAGAGGCAGGCCCAGGGCTACAGACCTGTTTGGATGGGAGAACCATCAACATACAGCTGGAGCCACCTCAAGAGGCGAGGGCAGTGCCTGGACATCAGCTTGTGGTGATGGACAAAAAAGAAAAGGTAGAAATGGTATTGTCAGAGAGTGAAAGAGCAGCAGCATGCTAAGACCACTCCCACCTCCACTTCAAAAAAAATAAACAAAAAAACCCCCCAAACCAAACACAAAACCCAAAAGCAAACAAACAAACAAACAAAAAAATCAAGCCCCTGTTAGACACTTGGGAGCTGCTGAGAGCTAAACAGAAAAGGAGGTGCAGAAGTGCAGCCAGAGGAGCTGCATGCCAGGACACAACCTTGAGAAGGCAGCCCAAGCACTGCGTGTACCACCAGGGCACCAAACTGGTGCTGGAAACCCAGCCAGGGTGTAAACATGTGGTGCACATGATCAGACTGAAGCAGAACTAATACTTCACTTCCAGCATGGGCCGTTTGCCACATGTGCATCTCTGCTGAGAGTAAACTGAAATGCATTCAAAACTCTGGACAAAACCCTTCACTTTGGAGCTAACTTGTTTTTAAGGAGAGGGCTGGGCAGTGATCTAAAGAGTAAGAATCAGATAATTCAGACCCCCACAGGAAAGTGGCTGGGGACTTTCAGAGTGGTGAAGCAGGCGCTACAGGAATGATGGATGCTGGACCAAACCCAGCCTCCCAAGCCTAAGGGGATTCGCTCATGCTGCCGGGAGCAGGGAAAAGGTTTCTCACCAGTATAGGAAATCGAGTGCTTGGCAACAAGGAAGGCAGCTCTCCCACAACTCCGGTTACGCAAACAGCTGCCTTCTGCTGGGTTTCAACATGCTTCACTGCTCCAAAAATAATTTCCTGCTTGATTTGATACCATTAGCAGGAGCACAGAGCACAGCATGAACAATCATGCCACTTCACACTGGATCGAGCTAGCCACTGGGTTCTAGCAAAAGCCCTGATTTCTCTTTTTGGCAGAGGGGCCTGATTGCGCAGAAGGAAAGGTAAGGGGCGTGATAGCATAAGCCTTCTCTTCCTCTGTGAGGGGTTTTGACGGAAGCCTGGACTAAAGTACCTGTCACCTTTCTCCTTCCAGCGCCCTTTCCAGAGCTGACATTTCCCAGCCCTAACAGCTCATAACACTCATGGCATACAACCAACACTCAGCAATCAAACAGGAATCAATGCCAGTATAAAGTTCAATGACAAAGTCACTGCCTGCTGGGCAGTTAGGAGCTCTGCTGGTCTCAGACAGAGTTGCGGGAATTCCCCACAGCACAAGCACCCAAAAGCTACTATCACACCTTCTTGCATTCCCCACTGGATGATTTTGTGTCCTCTTTGGGTGTTGCTGGAGTAATACCAGTCCAACTCAGCACTTTGGGAACAGCAGCACTTTCTGTTCCTAGCTGGACTAGAATTTGGATATCAAATTTTTCACTGAGGTGCATCTGATTTCCTGTTCCCTGTTCCCAGCCCAGGCATCTGCATGCCCTGTCCCAAGGGCCTGCCTTCGGGGGATTCCTCCAGCGGCCTTCATCACCAGCGCTTTGGAAACCTCAAGTAGTACAGAGAGTTAAAGATTCCAAGGCCCAGCACATCAGCACCTTGGCCTGTGCACCACCAACAGCACAGTGCACCAACCTTCCCAACTCATGGCCTTACACAGCGGTTGGCTGGTATCTTCCAGATGAAGGTCAAGTGATGTCTAGCAAAGAAATGAAGCAGCAAAGTAGAACTCAATGTCACCCATTAAAACAGCAGATTGAAAGCAGGATTCAGGAGCTGAGAGTACAACCACAAAATCAGCCTATTTTAAGGCAATCCTCTTATACTTTGAAATCAAAGTTGTGAAATGGAGCATGTTTATATTTCTACATTTTAAGCCCAAAGAGACCATGAGGGACCATTTCATCTGATTTGCATCACATGAGTCTCACCAACTTCTTTTGTCCTCAGTCATTCTTTGAGCCACACAATGGCCTATGAAAGATCTCCCTTGGCCATGACTAGAAGAGTATAAGGGGTGATGAACCCACCACTGATTTTGGGAAGCTTCAACAAAAACTAACCTTGGAAGGTAAAGCCATAAAAAGAGAGCAAAAGTCCCATCAGCTGTCCTGCAGGGGACATAACTGCAGGCTGACATCTGAGCTTTCACACACGACAAAATATGCATCTGAGCTGACTAAAATACCAGGTGGAGCCCCTCCTGTCACTGCCACAATAAAAGGGAATAACCCTGCAAAGAAGGTGACTCCTCAGCTGCTACAGGACCTTAGCTGGGCAGCAGGACAGGCCTGGTGGGAAGAGTGTGCAAGCTGGTTTCCGTGCTCAACTGACCCATGTCTGCAGCAGCTGCTGGTGCTGCTCCCACAGCCCGGGGCAGTGCAGATAAGCAGCAGTTCAGCTTTTCCAGACATAGCACAATTCCTGTTTACAGCCCCTGGGCTAGTCTTTTCAAAAGAAGGAGCTAGGTGTCTATTCTTGCAGGAAACCAGGTGTGTAAACAGTTCAATTAATATACCCAGCAAACTGTGCTCTAGCACAGCAAAGAGGGCTAGTGGAGACAAGCCAAGAGCACAGGAGCTGAGGAAGGAAAATACTTTTAAAGAATATGCCTAATTAGAGATGGGCCTGGGCCAAAAGTTCATATTTGAACACCTGGAATCGCTTAGGGGAGAATGGTAACCTGAACCCAGATCCATGTTTTGTAACTCTCTCCTCTCTCAGATGAAGTAAAACCCAGCCCCAGACTCAACTATCCCACAGTCTGAGTTACAGGTCTCCAACAGCCAAAGCCTGGAGTTCTGGCTTTCCACTTCCAACCTCGTTTTGACCAAGTCATTGTGCTTGGCTGCTGGTGCCCTCTGTTCCTCTCACCCCACACCACCCAGTGTCCTGTTGTGGGCCCACTGTGCCCCACTCAAGATCTTGCTATTGTTCCCTGGCAGCATGCCTCTGGATCACTGACTCATGGTGGAGATGCCTGTTCAGTGCCTGATGGCTCATCCATTTGCTCCAGCAGCCATGGAACTCTCAGCACTGTGACCAAGCCCAACCTTTCACTGCATTGCCTTCTTCCTGCCCTCACAGGTGACAGCTGCACCTCCTGGTCAAAGCAAGAAGCCTGGCCTATCACAAAGCCAAGTGGCTCCACCCGTGTCTGTAAGAAAAATATTGACATTGAACCATAGTTTTGTGCCAAATTCTCATATTTATGGCTTGTTTTGAATGACACAACCTCCGTGGTAGGGAAAGCCCCACCATGTCCTTTATGAGTGCTGGCAGAAGTGACAGACTCCCTTTTCTTCCCCACAGTTCAGTTCTCAAGAACTGAAAACTAAACTTCCCCCACACCTTACCATCTCTTTTGACTATAGATTTTCTTTATAACAGAATCACATTTGACCAAAAAAAAGGTCAGCCTCGTTCCCATAAAACCTCCTGTCACAGGCACATCACACATTTCAGACAGCTTGCAGGGCTCGATAAACATTTACTTTTGGATGGCTTATGTCCAAAGTCCAGAAATAGGTCCCAGTCCACAGTAAAAGAGTGCCTGGATGTGCCATGAGATGGCTTCACTGCCCTGTTACAGTGTGCCATTTGCATTCCTGCATTTCCCCCCCACTGGGTGCCACTGCTGAGCTTGCTGCCACACGCCCCTCTCAGGGCAGACCTGCAGACAGGTAAGGCTTTACTTCCTAGCTGGATTATTCTTGGTAGGTATTTGTCACTCATTTTTGCATCATCTGACCTTGTGTCCTGTTAGGCTGAGGTAGGTGACTAATGCACGTGGCTCTTGATTGCTTTCCTGGTGGGCACCCGGCCTGTCACCAGCGCAGAACAGAGTGAATTGACACAGCTGGAGAAGAACAAATGGGATTTGCTCACACTGGATGCTGTAATAGTCAAGGCAGTGTTTGTGTTTTGAAAACCTTTGGAACAATTTAGCTCCATTGCTATTCAGAGCAGTTTTGCAGCACGGATGCACTTTTGTGGTTATTGCAAATTCTTCCCTGCCGCATCTGAACCTCCACCTCAAAGAAATAAAACAATTTTAAAAAATAATAATCAGACTTTATACAAAAGCACAGGCAAAACTGCATGAATCCTTCAAGGGACAAGAGACTCCATCTGAAAAGTGCTTGCCACACAGAACCCAGGCAAAATCAAAATGATGCAACTTTTGGTAGGGTGTACAGATTACAATCAGGCAATTAAACATCCCAGACTGTGTAATCATATGCAATGAGAACACATGTGGGTGTAGTGTGAGGTGTGAGCCTGGTGTCACCAACCACAGGCTCCTCTGGTTACCCTAAAGGAGTTATCCAACAAATGCTTTAAAAATTTCTTTTCTAAACATCAAGAAGTCCATCAAGAAGAAGGTCTCTCTCTGTATGAAAAGTAGTTCCTGGAAGACTGGGAAATATCCAGGACTACACTGGAAAACATTAGCTATAAGAATTGATCCATCATCTGTCTCATATCCAGCTGTGTCTGGACAGTTGGAAAGGGGAGGGAAAGAAACCCATCACACACAATACAGAATCTGTTATACAGCTTTATATCAGGAAAGAGCCTCTCTAAGCTTCTGTAGGCAGTAAGTTTAAACATCTGACGTATGAGCATCCTCAGCTTTAATAACCATTACTGTCTTTCATCCCCTTTTTTTTTTAAAGTCTGAGAACAGCATTTAAGACTCTGGCCTCCTGTAAGCATTGCTCAAATGCTCCCCAGATGGCTTTTCCAAGGGGATTTATAATTATTCAGGCTTTTTAAAGAAATATCCTGCAGGAATCCTTTAGGTTTCTGGGGCTTTCCTTCCTTCCTCTACAAATTTCTTTACCCAGAGCTTGATTTAAAACCAAACTCAAAGGAAACACTTCCAATGACTTCAATATGTCTCAGATCATATACCCTGAGGTAAAAAAGAAATTAACCAAATCCCGTAAAAATAAAGATGGTGCAGATTTCAAAGGGATTCACAGTGAAGTTTTGTAAAAAGAAGTAATTAGTCCAAAAGTTTTAGCCTAAAATATCATGAAATAAAGGAATATTTAGTGAGATATTAATACTGAATACAGACCACAATGGATTAGACATATAATCCCCACTCCAGCAAGAAAAATAAATTAAAGCAACAGTTGCTATAACAACTAAACAAGGAAATCTCTGATTCTCAAAAACTCTCAAAGTTTACAGGTTCTGAACTACTTTAAGTGGATCAGATTTCCAAAAGTGCTAAATTCCTATCTGCTGAAAATCCACATTAGACATCCTCAAGTGGGAGGCTGAAATAAAATCACAGTCATTTCTGGAAAGGCTGATGACCATGCTTCTGCATTAGAGGGCAGCTGGAGAGCAGAGCTGAGCCCCTTATGCAACAGTAAAGCAAAGCAAATTATTCTAATGAATATATAAGGTCTTTGTCTCTCTCAGGCCACCTAAGCCATCTCTCAAGCAATAGTTAATTAGAACAAGGCATGCTACTTAAGCAAAGCTTCTGGTCCATATCCCCCCAAATGGGATACAACCCCAGAGGACACATTGTCCTGCCTCTTGCAAATGCTGACTGGGAAAACTGCGAGTGTTTCTGCATATGCCATGGCACAGACGCACTGCTAGCTCAACACACAGTGCCTGTGCACTAATAGACTCTCACCATGGTGTCTGGCCCCTCAGATCCCACCATTAGCATTGCCCTCCTCTTGGACCAGAATCTCTGATCACCAGCAGTACTTTAGGTAATTTTCTGAACCACTTGGCACAACACACAGCTCAGCCTGAGTGGTCAGGAGCTTGTAATTTGAATGCTACAGAGAACATTTGATAGAATCACAGGATACCTTGGACTGGAAGGACCTTAAAGATCATCCAGTTCCAATCACCCTGCCGTGGACAAGAACATCGTTCACTAGACCAGGTTGCTCAGTGGAAAGTGCTCTAAATGTCTCAGACCTGCCTTGGCTCTAGGCTGAAAAACCCCAACTATCTCAGCCTGTCTTTGTAGGAGAGGTGCTCCAGCCCTCTGATCATCTTTGTGGCCCTTCTCTGGACTCATTCCAACAGGTCCACAACCTTCTTATGTGGGAGTCCCAGAGCTGGATGCAGCACTCCAGGTGGGGTCTTGTTGTTGTTGTTATTGTTGGGACGGATGATAAAAAGCAGGCGAAGATCCCGAATAGATGAAAGTGAAAACTTTCTTTATTATATATATATCTTTTCACACAGCTACTTTTATATATTTCCTAAGTGTATGTGCACTAACATTATTGGTGCTCATTACACACAAA
>JAWWTY010000156.1:15323437-15357733 GCA_035222235.1 Margarornis squamiger
ACGGCTACACAGCAGTCTGGCCAAGGTCAAATTCTTCTTACTCTGTCAAGAAATCCACAGGCCTGGTGCAGTTTCCCTCAGGGTCTCATGAGACCAGAGGAGAGAGGCAGAATCCCCTCCCTCAGCCTGCTGATCACACTTCTCTTGATGCAGCCCAGGATGCTGTTGCCTTTCAGCACAGCTGTTGCTGTTGCAAGCACACACTGTCAGGTCGCACTGAGCTTCTCATCTACCAACACACTCAAGTCCTTCTCCTCAGGGCTGCTCTCAATCTATTCTCCATCCAGTCTGAATTTGTGCTTGGGATTGCCCTGACACATGCACAGAACCTTCCAGCTAGCCTTGTTGAACTTTTTGAGGTTCGCACAGGCTCACCTCTCCAGCTTGTCCCTATGGATGGCATCCCTTCCCCCTCGTGTATCAACCACACCAGTCAGCTTGGTGTCGTCAGCGAACTTGCTGAGGGTGCACTCAGACCCACTGTCCAGGTTCCCAGCAAAGATGTTAGATAATACTGGTCCCAGTACGGCTGCCTGAGGGACACCACTTATCACTGTTTTCCACCTGGACATCCAGCTGTTGACCATAATTCTTTGATTGCAGTGATTCAGTCAATTCTTTATCCACCAAGGGGTCCACCCATCAAGTCCATGCCTCTTCATTTTAGTGAGAAGGGTGCCATGCAGAACAGTGTCAAATGCTTTGCACAAGTCCAGATGGATGATGTTACTCATTTCCTCCCTCAGCCATCAATGTTGTATCCCTGCTGTAGAGGGCCACCAAATTTGTCAGGCATGATTTGCCCTAGTAAAGCCTGTTGGCTATCGCCGCTCACCTCCTTATTTTCCTTGTGCCTTAGCACAGTTTCCAGGAGAATCTGCTGAAACCAGAACCAGGCACAGAGGTAAGAGTGACCCCTGTATAGTTGCTATTCCTTTTTTTCCACCCTTTAAAAACAAGCATTTTGTTTTCCTTTTCCAGTCACTGGGAACTTCAACAGACTGCCAGTTTTTCAAATATCAAGGATAGTGGCTCAGCCATTTCATTCACCAGTTCCATCAGGACTCATGGACACTTCTCATCAAGTCCCAGAGACTTGTGCACCTTCAGGTTCCTTAGATGTTCTCAAACCTGATCTTCTACACTGGAAGGTTCATTCTCCTGGTTCCTACTTTTGCCTTCTGTGACTTGGGCAGTGTGGTTTGGGCACTTGCCAGAGAAGATCAAGGGAAAAAAGTCACTGAGTACCTCAGCCTTATCCATATTCCAGCTAACTCGGTCTCCTGTTCCCTTCTGAAGAAGGTCCATATTTTCCACCATCTTCCCTTGACCAGCCACATATCTATAAAAGCTTTTCTTGTTGCTCTTGATGTCCTTGATCAGATTTAATTCTATCAGCTTTTGCTTTCCTAACCTGATCCCTGGCTACTTAAACATACTCTCTATATTCCACCCAAGCTACCTGTCCTTGCTTCCACCCTTTGAAGGCTTCCCTCAGACACCCTCTGTGTTTGAGTTTGTCCAGGAGCTCCTTGTTCATCCACACAGGCCTCCTGGCATTTTTGCATGACAACTTTGTTGGGATACATCTATCCTAAGCTTGGAGGAGGCAATCCTTGAATATTAACCAGTTTGCTTAAGCCCCTCTTCCCTCCAGGGGTTTATCCCATGGTACTCTACCAAGCAGACCCCTGAAGTGGTGAAAATCTGCTCTCCTGAAGTCCAGGGTAGGAAGCTTGCTGTGCACCCTCCTTGCTGCACTAAGCATCTCAAACTCCACCATTTCATGCTCACTGCAGCCAAGGCTGTCCCTGAGCTTCACATTCCCCACCAGCCCCTCCTTGCTGATGAGAACAAGGTCCATTGTTCCATTACCCATCTCCTCATTGGCTCCTGTATTACTTAGAGAAGGAAATTATCGCCAACACATTCCAGGACCCTCCTGCACTGCTTAAGACCAGCTATGTTGTCCTTTCAAGGACCAGAGCTTGTGAACATGAGGCCACTCCTTTCTACCTATAGAGGGTCTCATTTTCTTGGTCTTTCTGGTCAGATGGCCTATAGCAGACCCCCACTACAATGTCACTGTCCCTGCCCTTCCTTTAATCCTGACCCATAAGTTCTTGCTTGTCTTCTCATCCATCCCCAGGTGGAGCTCCATGCACTCCAACTGGTCACTGACATAGGGGATTCTGAGAAGCATCAAGAAGTTTCTGATGCTGGAAATACCTTCTCACTTGGCTGCAACAGCCCATGGTTTGTCAGGTTGAAAAGACAAGCCCTAACAAG
Organism: Margarornis squamiger; assembly: GCA_035222235.1. NCBI lineage: Eukaryota > Metazoa > Chordata > Aves > Passeriformes > Furnariidae > Margarornis > Margarornis squamiger. The sequence goes on from JAWWTY010000156.1 coordinate 15,325,727, forward strand.
TACTGGGGTTAGACTGGAGATGGCCATTCAGAAAATCCTTTGCCCTCTGGCTGCTTTCACTGCCGAAATGTTTCGCATACCTTTGGCTCTGGTGGTGTGGCTGTGAGCAGGGTTTCATAAGGAGACTGCAAGGGAACAAAAACCCTGGGTGGAGCCACGGAAGCTTGTGTAGTTCATGAGGTCACACCCTTTTCATTTCATTCTGAACACCCCATTCAAGCAGTCTGGCCTTCCCCCTGGGTCATGGTGAACTGGAACCCCATGACAATGGGGTGTTGCATCTTTCCAAGCACCCAGCAGCCTCCTGCTCATCCCAGCAATCTGGCAGCAGTGAGCAAGAGAAGCACTGGGAATGGTTTAAAACCCAAACACAAAGTCTTCCAAAGGGGGTGTTTTTCCACCCATCCTTTACAGCAGTCATATTTCAGGCAGGAGGAAACCAGGAGAGCAGCATCAGAGGCTGTGCTGTCCCCCTTCTTCCCCTGTGGCAAATGAAGGTCTGTTTTGGAAATACTCTTTCCTTCCAGCCCAAGCTCCTTGGGGCCCTAATCTTACTGCTCCAGGTGACACAATACATCTAAAAGCACTAACTCTGTCTCTTGCAGAGGTTCACTTCTCATCTCCCTGCTCCAGGAGTCTTTTCTCCTCCCAGTCCACCCTTCACATGCCAAATCCACACATTTCCGTTCATCCTGACCTTTCCTCCCTCCCTTGTCTGATAGTCCTTCCCACACAAGCACCACATCCTTCCTGCCCCAGCCTCACCACAACGCTGGGTTTGTTCACTGAAGCAGATCAGAATTAAACATAAGCATGACCCTTTTAATCAAAAGGATTAGGAGACATAAACGAGAGAGCTACCCATACCAATATGTACAGACATGAAGGGAGGAAGGTAGTGCCACCTCACACTGCCTTCCAGGTCCCTCTGCTCACTCCTGCTGGGCTTAGACCTGCACTTCAGCCCTCAGCATCTGGGACTCTCCCATGATCACCACATTCTGTGGCTGACTGAGCTTGGTTTTCTCACTGCTTTGCTAAAACAGCAAAAAGCTGGCATTGGCTTTTTACAAACAACTGAAACTAAAAAAAATAAAAATAAAAATAAAAATAAATAAAAAAAAAAAGTATGATAGTTGAGCTTAGAAAGACTTTGCCTGCCCAGGACACCAGGGGATGAAAAAGAAAATATATCCAGGAAAAACAGGATGTATTCCCTCAAGGTAGTAGATATTTGCGTGAGCACACCTCATGACAGAGTCTGCATCCCAAAGGCTGTATAATCTAAATAGCAATATTGTAAATGTATTGGAGAAGGGAAGGAAAAACCATCTCACTGCCCTATATTATGCATGAGAAACAGCAGTGCAGAGGGATGGGATGACTTACTCACATCACAGGAAAATCATAGCAGAGCCAAGTCCCAAATCCCAATTCAGGGACTTACCCACAGTCTATTCTGTACTTTCTATTTTCTGTTAACAAAGAAAACAGTATATCCCTGTACTTCAATCCCTAGTGATATTGGTGGATTTGCTGCCCAGTCATGAAATATTCCAGGAGTGGGAAGAGCAGATGAAGCTTTAGTGAGTCATGAGCAGACACTGCCTTATTGTGCAACCTGCACTATGAGGGTCATATTCAGCCCTCCAACATGACCTCTGCTAGTGAGGCCAAACCCTTGTGCCTTTTTATAAAATTCTAGTTTTGGGCTTGTTGTGAGTTCCCCCCCACCCCCCATTTTTTTACACTTACTCCTTGTGGTTAATAAGCCAGGCTTAACAAGAAAAATCACCCATCACCTCAACGCAACCTTGCAGGAACACAGCTAACAACCAGCCAGGCAGAGCATTGTGCTGCACAGAAACTCAGCACTTTCAAAGCATCAGGAGAGGGGAGCAGGGTTCAAACATCCATAATTGCTTAGCAGAGCTGACTTCACAAACACACACGCTTTTGATTGCGATCTCGCGACCACGCACACAAACCAGGGTTTCACTCACCCACCACCCCCTCACTTTCTGACTCCAGGCATGGGGTGGCAAGGCAGGGCAGCCTCCCCCAGCACACAGGCACGATGAAAGCTGGAAAAGGCAACAGGGAAATTTCTTTAGCTCCCCTGGAGATATCTTCCCCCCTTTTTATTTTCTAACTGCCTGTTGGCTTGGGTAACTGCTGTTAGTCCATGGAAGGACCAGGTAACTCATGCCCGGAGTCCCTCTTCCCCTGGCTTTGGTGCAAGTCAATTCCCAGCAGCCCCCAAAGCTCAGCTCTGTCTAAGCAGCACAAACCAGTTACAGAAGGAAGTTCTGACACGTTCACCATTTTTTAAACATGCCTTTTCACCTTGGTTTCCTTGGGAAAATGAGGCAGCTAACCCCAAAAGGCAGAGATTCCCAGGAGGAAGGAGAGTGCTGTGGGGAGAAGGGGCACAGCCATACTCACAGCCTTTCTACCACATCCCTGCAGAAGGTTAAGTGGGAACAAGGTTTTTGAAGGAAAATGGAGAATGTCTGATAAGGCTGAGGAAGGGGCTGCCAATAAGCCTTCCATTTGCTCAACCCAAACCTAGCTCTCCTCAGCCATATCCCACACCTTTGAGGGCAGCCACAAGGCATGTGCTCTCCTATGAGCTGCTAGCTTGTGCACTGATCCCCACTCTTCCTCCCTTGGGAAAGGGCCCCACCTATGGGTGAAGGACCAAGGAGGAGCTCTTGACCCCATCATCACACCTTCCTTCACTGCAGTTCAGACCGGGGTTGTAGGGAGACCATAGAAGAGGCAGATTCACTGAAGGTCAGCAGAGGGGGAATGCGGGCACCTTTGCAGTGTCAGTGTAATCTCCCAGTAGGTAAATGGGAGAAAGCTGGTGGACCCAAACCTAAAAACTGATGGCCTAGAAGTGGAAGGCAGGTTAGAGGTTTGCAGAAAGGTAGGGCTGGGGCTGAGCTTAGTGCAGACCTGTCTGTTGCATGAAGGCAGCACAGATGGAAGACTGCTTAGAACCTGCACCTTGGTGACTTCTGGTGTGTTCACAATCCAGTATCAAACTCCAGGACCATGACCACAGATACAATGTGCTGATGGCTGGGGCTAGTTCTGGGACTTTGCTGTTAAGCAAGCAAAATCTTAGGAATCAGACTGTTCTCTGAGCTGCTTCAGGCCTGATTCATGAGGAGGTAAGTGATGCTGTAGAAGCATCTGTGCCTCTCCATCAACCACACAGACTCTGAACAGCAAATTTAGGTGTAGCTGTCTCCACTGTAGATGCCTAAGATTAGATGAGCTCCACCCAAAGAACACTGAGGCATGTCTCAGGTTCAAGAATAGGTTAAACATGTCATTAGAACTAGAAAACTCTGGTGCTGGGAATAGAGGACAGAAGTGCGCTAGACCTAACTTCTGAACCAACAAATTGTTGGGGGATGATACACATGAGCCTCTATCATAGACCTTACAGAATATCTTTGGGACCATGGCTTCCAAAACTAAGATCTTTGACATACAGAGTAAATGAGAAGAATCCTCAGATCCTGTTTTATTTTTTCCAGAAGACAACAGCTGAGGGCCTCTGCACCTTCCCCAAGACATCAGAAACTTGACAAACAGCCCATTTGCTATTCTGTGCTCATCTGTCCCAAGACACCACAGAGCTCAACCAACAGTGACAGACCATGTTGCAGATCATGGATGAGTTGCTTGCTGGTAAGCAGTCTTCACCTCCCTTTCTCCAAAGTCCCTTCATACAAAGGACAAAACAATGCCTGTACAAGCATCACCAATCCTTGATGCTTGGCTGATCAGCATCATCTCAGGCAGAGAAATACCATAGTTTCTGCTGGGAGGGAGCAGGAGCAGCTCCCAGAAGCAGAATGCCCTGCTTTGTCCTGAAATGGAGCACAACCCTCTCACCCTTTGCCATGTTCCCACCCGCCTTCCCAGCTCCCAACCTTCAGCCCTTTCAACACCCACAGTTCTTCCACTCTCTTATGAAGTGATGAGAAATTCCCTGCCAGAGGACATTGTTCAAATGGGTTATTGAAAAGAAATGCAATTCCCTACTCCAGGCAAACAAGCTCCTTCTTTTCCTCATGAGGAAGAAGGATAATAGCATAGCCAGGAAAAATTAGAAAAAAACAAAACAACAAATTCCCCAAAGCCTGCTGCAATAATATTAAATAAGAAACCAAAGGGATTTGGCCAAGAAAATCCCAAATTCAAATAATTTCTCCAAAAAGATTTAAGCCTACAGTTGAGTCACTAAAATGAAGGAAACTCTCTGTGTCCACAGAAAGCAAACAAATTTCAGGTCATGCAGCAAAGCTTCTCTACATTCTTGTTAGAAGGAAAGAAAAAAGAAGTCAAATGCAATTAATCATAGTCCCAGAAGAAAGGATGAAATATCTGTAATTAGCTACCTAGTCTCATCTTTCCACTTGAAAACTAATCCATCTGCCTTTTACCTTTCACCCACAGCGCTGCCACAGAAGTCTGCTACAAATACCAAATCACTTCTCTCCAGGGGTTCACTCATTTGTGGCAGGGGGTCCCATAACAGCTTTGCAGTAAGTGGACAGGCACAGCCATTTGCAGAGTGCCAACAGAGCTTCTTTTCTCAGTCACCTTTTGTGGATGAGCTGTTACGGAGTTTTACCTGTCCAAGAACTTGTAGACCTCAGCTGAAGTACAGGAGTTATTTTCAAAATAGGTATTTTATATCCACAATCCTGACCCAACTGATCAGGAATTACCAGAAAACACCAAATTAATCAATCAATCGATCAATCATACAAACATGAAAACACTTTCCAAATATTTAAAATTACAACTGCACATGTTAATAAATTGTCTCATATCTCATCCTCATGTAAATTTGCCTGACCATCACCCTGCCCATAGAAATCCTGTTCGCCACATCTGTACACACAGTTTGTACAGAGGTGAGTGTACAGGGCTATATATTCACAGAATATTCTGAGTTGGAAGGGACCCACAAGGATCATCAAGTGAATGGCCCACATAGGGATCAAACCCACTAGCATGGTGTTATTAGCACCATGCTCTAACCAACTGAGCTAATCTCAGGGTATATTAAGAGCAAGATCTCAAGCCATTAAATTCAGTAAGGCAACGCCAGTTCTCACGCAATTGCAAAAGGCAAAACCACATTTCATCAATGAAACATGTCCACATCTGACTACAAGTTGTAATTCCTACAGTTTCATTCAAAGTTTTGGAAAACATGGTGGGTAAGAGAAAAGATGAAAGGCTGGAGCTGGTCATTATGGTTTAAGAGCAGAGGTCAGGATCTAACATCCAAAAAATCCCGTGCAAATCAGAACAGGACATTCAACTCCCCCAGGGTTCCCGTAATAAACAAGGGTTGACAAATATTGTTCCAACAATGAAAACAATAACAGAACAGCTCTTTAGGTCAAATACATCAATGGTAAACACAATACAGTAGAATAATACCAAAATTACATCAGCTGAGGAACTGAGACTGATTTCTATTCCCTCTCTTGTATACAAAGCACTGTTAAGATATGAATAATGTTGTCAACAACAGACAGGGAATGCTGGCCAGCTTTGTGGTGAGGGAGAACAAAGAATATAGAGTGGACAGAAATCTCCAGCTTTGCTCTTCCATGACACAGCAAAAACACTTAGTTTTTAATTGGAAAGTGATTGAGTCATTCTCCCATGAAAAAAATGGAAGTGATTATGCAGCTCCAAGTACAGCTGGAGTCTTCCTGTACAAATGTGGGAAACAGGGAGAGATGATTAACAGCCAGACAAGCAACAAGGCCAAGGAGCCTCAGGTATGTCCATAATGCAACACCCACTCCTTTCCCTCCAGGTCGGTGCTGTAGACACAGCCAGAGGGGCTGGAGAGGCTCTGGGGGCTGTTTCATGGCACAGAGCTGCCTCCAGCTGCCTGCACAGCTGGATTCCTGTTCGTCACCGTTATCAGCCAAAACACTGAAGCCCAGTAGATTGCTCCTCTAATCTTTGCACCGAAATCTGGCAGAGGAGCTAAGCACAGTGTCAAAGCAAAGGTGGGATTTGGCTGCAGCAAGGCTTTCTACCAAACACCCACAGCAGCTTTCTGAGCCTGAAGCTGCTGTTTATTAAATCCTATTAACCCTCTGCGTGTCAGGGTGCCCGGGAGGGCCCTGCCAGCACGGTGGAGTTTTCCTCTTGTTAATAGAAATTCCTGTCATCCTTCCAGAGGGATGCACAGATCCTCATGGAGAAACCCAAATGCTGCCGGCAGACAGGCTGCCTTTCCCAGTCCTGCCGCGGGACCGAAGGGCAGCCCCAAATCCGCTGCGAAGCGCTGCTCCTGCTGCCGGGCAGGAACAGCGAGCCGAAGCTGCCCCCCGCCGGATGCGAGGGAAACAACCTCTCCATGGGAAAGCCAAGAGCTAAATCGTTTTCCAGGTGCAGGTGCCAGACTTTCCCATAATTACGGGCAATGTTCACTTTCCTCAGTGTTACGCTGCAGGCACAAAGTTGAAGGTCCAGAAGCGTTCAAAGTTAAGTGGGGAGTCTGGAAGCCTCATGCTGTCTGACAGCACCAAGCCTTAACATCCAAAAGCTAGACTGTGTTCAAGTCAATGTCTCTGTCTAATTAAATGAAACAGGAGATTTTCTCCCACTGCCGGTTTTTCTATAAACCAGGGACTGATGCACACACTGGAAAGTGAAACCCCATAAATTTCTGCTGGATAACAATGCTGCTTCACTGCTGATATTTAAATATGTGCATATAATCAAAGCCAAGAACCTTTACTTTCAGACAGTTAACACACAGAAAGGATGCAATCGCTGTATTTGATTAAAGATAGTACTTAATAAAACCATCACTCAGCCAGCAACATCTATAAGTACTTTCAAATGCTGATTAGTTAATATTACCCATGTCTCCAGTTTTCATTTTATGCAACTCTGTAACAACTACAAAATGAATCCTCCTAGCCAGCCCGGTGTCACTTGGCCAACACAGAACAGGCACCAACCCCAGCAGAATTAAAGAAAACCTTTTTCAGATTTTCACTCAAGAGGAAGAAAACCCCTGAGATTCTGCAAGAATTAATTTGGCCCAACACTGCCAAGGTACACTAGCAAAGAGTTTTCAGAGCTGCTCCCTAAGGCAGCAGGGTTAAATTGTTCTACTCAATTAACCTATGCAAAGATTTGAGATGCAAAGTAGCATCACTGCAGCACCTGAACACATGTGGATGCACAACGGGGTTCAGAGAGCAACACATGACACCCCCCATCATAACCCAGAGTGTCCTATGCAAAACACCCAGGAGATGTATCACCATACACAGTCTGCAGTGCTTTGGCACCAGGACAAGGATGAGAGTGATTTTTACCCTCCATCTTTTGTGGTAGAGTTATTTCCATGCCAGCCTGAATCTGCAAAAGCAAGTGCCCGTAATAAAAAGACACAAAGGAAAACAAATGCTTGAAAGTTCACAAGATACTTTTTTTTCCCCCCACCAGAGAAATGCTAGGGAATCTTCCAGGAAGGCTACAGCCACATGTACTTCCCTGCCTGCAAAGCTCTCCAACACACTACACCTTTTGAGCTTCCTTTACTATGAATGAACAGAGAGTGGTAAATTCAGTAAAACCAAGCATTTCTTTCCCATTGCAGAATATGAGAGGGTCGCAGCTTGCTATGATGTGCCATCACTGTTTGTGGAAAGCAAACAGAGAAGTGGAAGGCACGTGCTTCATCTTTCTGTGACAGGGCTAAACCTGTTTACTCTTTTCCCCCACTGTTCCAAACTTGCCTTCCCCTTTCCAAAGGTCTCGCTCTATACTGAGTATCCCCCAAGAACACCAATTTATCCATGAGTTTCACACTGTTCCCAATTTCCATTTCTCCACTGCACTCTATCATTTTGTAAAAGCAGACTATGCCATGAGTGCTGCTTTACAGCATGCTCAGCTCCAGAGAGAAGAAAATTAGGAGGAAGACAGAATCCACTTCTCAATTCAGCTTGTTTTTACATCAATTTAAGTAGACAGGAGAGATTTTCAACAAGATCTTCTTAAGAACAGTGGGAGCAATTCTTTGCAGCAGCATGGAAAGCTAATTTTCAAGTTCTGACATGATCCTCTACTGCCACCAGGAGTAAGCTATCATCAAAAGCTGGGGGGGAGCAAAATATGCCTCAGCAGCTCCCTCTCAGTCATTGCAACAAAATCAGTACCAAACAAGCGGGCCACTCACCCAAATTTGGTGGAGAGAACACCTCCCAGGGCAGAGCCAGTGATGATGGCTATTCCAAAGCAAAGACCCAGCTTCCCCAAGGCATCAGCACGTTGGGAAGAAGTAGTCACATCTGTAATAACCTTCTGAGCACCTGCATGGGAGAAAGAAAAAACAATCTCTTGAAATAGGTTTGCTACAGGGTCTGAGAAGATGTTCCAGCAGTTCTCATGATTTTATTGCTAAGCCATTAAAAGCTTTTTTTGTTTGTCTGTTTTGTTTTGTTTTTTTCTAATTAAAACTTTGCTGGGCTGGTTTATGGCCAGAGGCAGTTTCCCCAGCTCACAAGTTTTGAACTCTGGATGGAAGACAGCTTTCAAATAAGCGCTCCCCTCTGGGAGTCCCACAGTCCATCAGTTTTGAACACAACAGCCTGATCAGCAGAGATTGTCAGATGTATTGGGACACTCCATCAATTTAATGTGGAGACAGAATCCCCTTTGGGAAGTACCTGGTGGGGGCAGGGGGCAGAATAATAGAGACCAGATTTTTGTTGGACTCTGATCATAAAGGTCTTTTCCAACCCAAATGAATCCATGATTCTATATAGATCTCCAAGGCATAAAAACAGTGCGTGGCACAGAATGATCCTTTCAACCCCAGGGCAAATGCTCATACACACCACTGAGTGGAATTGGTTCAGCCCATCAGTCATGGGAAACAAAAACATTCAACCCACTCAAATAAACCACAAGTGGCAAAAAGCAGCTTAACACCATATCACCTGAGTCTTCTTGCATGAGTTAAAAGAACTTCTGGTAGCTGAAGTTTGGTTTTTACTAGAAAAATAGGGGAAATATCAGCTGAAGCAGAACATCTTGGTGGGTAATGAAAGGTATTTCTGTAATAGTGGCTTTTTTACCAACATGCTCATTTTTCTGGAAGAAAGGGAAAGCTCTAAGATATCCTGGTTGCAAGAAGGCAGCTGAGAAGCCTGGGAGGGCACTGCTGTCAACAAGTGACTTTCACCCATGTCTGGGTGGTCAAACCCAAACAATTTCCTCAAGATTATACAGGAGGATGGACCTGGAACTACAGGCTACTAAGTCCTGCTTTCCATAACTAATACACCTGCTGCCTCATGTTCTCACCATTTCCCCCCTGAGGACCATTAAATATTCCTTCCTTCATTTTGTTGAACCTGTTGACTTCCAGTAAAATGAGCAAGAATAGGGGAAACAGGCAATAAAAGCAATTTGGAAAGCCACTCAGCCCTGACTGACCTTACCTGGTATCCCATGCATGAACACTCCTGGTAGCCTGGAGAGGAAGAGGAGAGGGATGCTGGTGGAGATGGACATAAGCAGGAACAAGACACTTGCAGATGCACAGGAGAGAATTAAGGCTGCTCGGGCACCAAATTGGTCTGCAAACCTGGTACAGAAATGGTAAAAGGTTGTCAGTTTTCTATTTAGATTTAAAAACAAACAAACAAAAAACAAACAAACAAACAAAAACACCAAAAAACTTCTCAATAGTATATGAATTTTTCTTCTATTTGAAGGCAAAAACCAATGTCACAGCAAAACACACAAATAAGCCCCTCAAAACACAAACAAAAACCCACAGCCAGATCAGGTTTTTGACCTGACTTCAATTCTTTGCAGTAATTCAGCTCCAAGATACTTAAAAAAGCTAAGCTGGACAAAGTCTGAGAGTTCCACAGGAAGGGTTCCAAACAATTGGGGACTAGGATGACCATAGAACAGCATTAGATAGTGTTTTTCACTGCAATTCCTCCTTCCTTCATTTTATTGAAGCTGCATATTACAGTTGTCAGAAGAACGTTACTTTGCATAGCCATTAGATGTGCTCACACTAAGAGGAACAATCCCCCCAAGAAACACCAAGACTGTTCCAAAAACAATGCTAAGCACAGGTAATTAAAAAGCTTTCTGTTGAGGAAGAGGTACAGGTCAAACCTTCACTGTTCCCATGAAAGCAAAGGAAGTTTACATTTGCCGTTTGTAAACTAAAGACCACAATTTGCTATATAGTCCAGGGTTGCTTGTTGTGTTACTTGAGAGTAAATTCAATGCTTTATCTTCTCATGGTTGTTTAGGAGCACCAAGCAAGAACACAGAAAACTGATCTAAGAAACATTTTTCTCTCTTTTATCCCCCTTATTCCTATTTTCTATTTATCTCCCTTTACACTGAGGTCAAAGCAGCCTCACGTCTAGGAAAATCCATTCTATCTACAACCTACATTGCAAATTTTGGCTTCAGTCTGGCAATAGACACTCTCAAGTCTCAGATTCTGGTTTGTCATTTTCTTTCTCTTCAGCAGCTCTTTTGGATATTAGTGAATGACATGCACAGAGGAAAACCAGATTTCATATTGCACCAGATCCAGAAAGAAATATTACTCTAGGTATGTATATTAATAGAAAAAGTATTTCAAATGGGCCTTTGGCACCATCTCCATTCTCAGGAACACATTTTCTTCCAAGCAGTACTGTAGGATCAAATGTTATTGTTATTTATTTTAAAATGTGTCCAAGGGCTTTTAGAGATCAGATCCTCAAAGTGCCACATACCATGTACCAGACGACCCTGTAGTGCTCACAACTACATCAACCAGAAAAGTTAATCCCTTGCAGGAAAACTGAGGCACACACCAGCTCCCTATCTGTTTATTGCTTTGCTGATCAGTAGCAGGTCCAAGAAGAAAAGTTAGATTTTCTCAACCTCATTTTAGCTTTTTTAATCACTGGATTACACACCTCTTTCAAATTCTTTCTGCTCTTTGGGAACGCAATGTCCTACCACTCACATTTTTTGGGACGATTTGCATTTCATCAGGAATAGGAAAGTGTATCCCATGGGGTGAAGATGCAGGAAACACAAGTCTTTTCCACTCTTATTTTGATAGATGAGTTTATAGATGTTCTTAAAAGATCCATGCAAGTCTAACTTTGTATTCAACATGGATGCAGCGAGATTCAGCTGTAGAAATTACGCAGCCCTTAATTATTTTCACTGACAGCTCTACTTAACATTAATAAATAACCCCTCTTGTTTTGGTTTCCCAGTCACAAGACATTTCTAAGGTTACTCATGGATGTATTTGCAAGATTAAGCTGTTAGGACCTGGACTCTGAGGACTGTGATAGTTTAAGCCTTTCCCAGTATATTGTTACACTTAAATCGCTGTCATTAAACTGTAGCTAAGTTAATATAAAAGCTGCTTCTATGTTGCACTATTTCTAACTATAGTATTTATTTTTCCCTTGCTAGTTATAAAATCTTCAAACATTTCAATAGGACCACAAACAAGAACTAAATGATTTTTATGAAAATATAAAAATGTCTGGCCTTCTTCAGCTATGCAAAGGGTCATGAGAATCATTCTTACTTACCTTCCAAAAATGTAACCTCCCACAAGCTGGAGGACACCAAAGGTTGTCTGGAGGTAGCCAAACCCCACCGAATCCAAACCTAGACTCTTTGCCAAGTACTTAAGAAAAAAGAACAGGTCAGGGGAAAAGAAGTATGTTACGTTTATGAATAAAGAGCTTAATGTGTGCATTTAAAAGACCATAGCTCCAAAAAAGCACTTCCTTCAGTTCCCCATACCTACTTACAGATTAAATCTTTATTGGGGCAGACAGAGGCTGCTTAATAAAGAGCAAAAGTCTCTGTCCCACACCCTTAAGATCAGAGGGATGTGATTAAAACCATGAATTCTCCACCAGGTGACAAAACTGTATCACCATTTACCTTTTCAGTCCAACACAATGGAACATATTCAGCAACTGCTAAGGAGGATGAGGGAAACTTCAAGTGCCTTCCTGCCTCCAGACCTGCACCAAGGGCAGGCCAAGCACCCTCAAGGGGATGACTGTGATAAGGTCATGGAGCTGTTGTTTAATCAAGCAAGCTGGAATCAATGGAACTACAACACGGGCAAAATATTGCCTTTACTTAAAATCTGGATGGTGCACTCACAACCCAAACTTGCAAAAAAACACAGATGCATACCATGAAGAGCCACAATACTTTGGGGTTTGGTTTGCTTGTTTTGGTTTGGTTTTTTTTAGTCAAATACTGTATATTTAAGGGACAGCTATTTCTGATTCATGATTTTTGCTTGTGCCATCTGCTAAGAATTGTTTAAAACTCTGAGCCAAGTTCAGCTCTCAGAAGGTGCAGAACTGCCCCAGTCCTGCCCACTTCCCAAATACATGGTCTGCACCAGGTCCCCACATCCCCTATGGCTGATCAGTGATCGACTACACCAATTTCCCATACAAAAACTGCATCTCAGGTTTACTGACTCAGAGCACCGTGGGCTGGTTTAGTTCCATAAGAAGGGAGTAGTTTGCCTCTGGAGGCACAAAACTATCATAGAGATCTCCCAGAAGGCATGGACTCTCCAGAGACAGGTGTGGACAGGCATATCATAGATTCAGGAGCTCACAAGAGTGGGAAAGCTGCTCAGCAGAAACAGAACTGGGGGTGCTAGTTGATGTCTGGCTGGACATGGGCCAGCAATGTGCTCAGGTGGGCAAGAAAGACATTGGCATCCTGGTCTGTATCAGGAAGAGTGTGGCCAGCAAGACCAGGCCTGTGGTCATCCCACTGTACTCAACATTGATTAGGCCACACACTAAATCCTGTGTTCAGTTTTGAGCCCCTCATGACAAGAAAGACATTGAGGCACTGGAACTGGTCCAGAGAAGGGCAACAAAGCTGGGGAAGGACAGGGAACACAAGCCTTACATGGAGCAGCTAAGGGAGCTGGCATTGTTTAGCCTGGAGAAAAGGAGGCTCAGAGGAGACTTATCACTCTCTATCACTACCTGAAAGAAGGTTGTAGCCAACTGGAGTCAGTCTCTTCTCACAAATAACAAGCAATAGGACAAAAGCAAATAGGCTCAAGGTGTGGCAGGGAAGGTTTAGATAGGATACTGGGAAAAGTTTCTGTACTGAAAGGGTTGTGAAGCACTGGAACAGACTGCCCACTGATAGCAGTGGAGCCACCATCCCTTAGGGTATTTAAAAGATACATAAGTGTGGCACTTAAGGACATGGTTAGGTGGTGGACTTGGCAGTATTAGGTTTATGATTGGACTCAATGATCTTAAGAGTCTTTTTCAACCTAAAGTACTCTCTGACTCTATAAAACCAGGTGGAAAAGTCCAGTCAGTGAGAAGCAATTAATCCCACTCAGAGTTGGTTTATCAGACAATCAGAAAAACCTACCTCTGATCAGAAACTTCTGATTTCTGCTACCTGCTGGTTAGGTCATTCTCACACTGCAAGCAAGCAGCCACTAGCTACATCAGCTTTACCCAGAGCCATGGAAAGGGCTCTAGGTGCTACTGCAGTACAAGTAATAAACTAGCTTTTATTGCCTGGGTGTACCCTGAACGAAGTCACAGCTTGCCTGCTAGGTAAGAATACCAAGCATTCCTTTCAGAATCAAGAATACCTTTTTCCTTTCCTGACAGAAAGTCTCTTCTGATTTTGCTAGAAAACTACATAGCCTGGCATTGAAAGAAACATGTGCTGTGAACCAAAATAACCCATACTCACAGGCATGATTCCCATCTGCATGAAGAGGAAGGTCAGGTCTAGGGCTGCAATCAGGTAGGCAACGAGGATAACTTGTCTCCTCTTAACCTCTCCCAAGTGGTCACTCTCCCCCAGGGTCTCATCCCTCATTCCTGAAGCTTCTTCCTCACCTTCAGAGATGGCTTTTGCATTCATAGTGCTCACGGAATGACTTCAGCAGGACAGGCTGAAAAATGACACGAAGGCACTTTTTGCTGAGAACATGAAGCATAGATAAGGTGCAGAAGCTGTGTGTACAGTTCAAAGCTTACAGTGTGAAAGGTGCTGAGTCAGCACACCACGGATTTATTGTTTCCTTTTTTTTGTTTCTCTTCCCTTTGCTTACTTGCGAGGCAGCATCAAAGGTAACCAAGCACCAAAGCACAGATTTCGTTCTTTAGCCTTGTCCCAGGTGGGCTCATTGCTTCAAGTGCCATCACAATAAAGTGCCATCACAGCTTCAGTGCCCCAGCAAAGTGAAAGTGGACATTGCCCCAAACAAGACCACGTGACAAACTCTTCCACTCTTTTAACTGTTTCACTGCATCACTTTTATTCCCTCTGGTGGTCTGGAAGAGATAACTATTTTAATTCTTCATTAAAGGCATTTTGTTATTATTTTTGGAGGTTGCAAGTGAAGCTTACAGCAGAACAGCTATTTCCAAGTCCTCCCACTTCTCGCAGTAGATTTATATAGATCCTGGAACACAGACAGGTCTTGCATGCAGTTAGAGCCACTCTCATCAACAGCTCTACCTGAGCCATTTCCCCTCCTTTATCAGGAGCTTCAAATTTATAGAAAATCTGGGCTAGCAAATGTGACTCCACTCAGACTACAGATTACCAGCCAATGCCAAAAACATTTTAAAAAATGAAGTATTAAAGCCACAGAAATCATGAGGCTGACTACAGAAAGGCAAATTCAATAAATAAGACTTCTTTGTCCTTGGGATGTTTTGTTGTTTTTTTGCTTGTTTACTTGGGATTTTATTTATTTGTCTGCTTGCTTGTTTGCTTGGGGTTTTATTTGTTTGTTTTCTTACTTGTTGAAGCTTGGAAGTCTGGTTGAGCATTATCTTTATTTTAATGAGAAAAACAAAGCAGAGATCCCAATGCTCTGACTTTGTAGAATTACAGGACTTTTGGAAGGAAGGGAACTGGAGATCTCATCCACCCTGCTGCTTGGACACATCAGTTCAACTATGGCTTTTTCTAGGCAAGCTTTGAAAACCTCAAAGAAAAGAGATTTGCCCCTTCCCTATCTGGAAAGACATTTTTCCTAATGTGCAATCTGGATTTCTTGAGCTGTGGCTTGCACCTATTGTTCCTCATGGTATCTGCTGCTACTACCAGGAGGCATCTGGAGGCATCAGGTATCATCTCTGGAGCTGCCCTCCAACAAGTTGCAGGGGACTGTTAGATCACCCCAGCTTCCTCTTTGCCAGGCTGAACAAGCCAAATTCCCTTCACCTCTTTCAATATTAGGTACTCTAGACTCCTAAACTTCTTTGTAGCTCTCCCTTGGGTCCAATCCAGTTTGTCTACATACCTCTTGAAGTGGGAGGCCCAAAAATGAGTCAGCCTCACCAGCATCAAGCAAAGGGGAATGACATCTTCCCCGAACCTCCTGGTTATGCTCCTCCTCAAATACCCCATTACAAGGTTTGCCTTATTCCTGATGAGAGTGCATCCTCAGCTCCCACAGCATCACTGTCACCCATGGTCCTCATGCTGTGGGTGCTACATCTCCAGTTGGGCCCCAGCATTGGTGCAGGTGGATATTCTGCCTCAGGCTTGAACCAAACTGTTTCCACTTTCATCTTGTTGAAAACCTTAACGTTTCGGTTGATCCAGCTCTCACCTTTCATGCAGACCTTTCAGCCCAAGTCTCCATCACTGACCATGTCAGCCAGTCCCTCTAACATAGCAACATGTCTGTTCAGAAGCAGAGTCTTCACTCACCATGAAAGCTGACACAGACACGTCAATACAAAGACACACACAGGTGTTTGCTGGCTCGGATCTGGTCCAAATGGTTGACAGGGCTCTAGGTTTCCAACCAAGTCTAGGGAGAGTAAACTGTAAAACCTTGGGGCACACCTTTTTATTCAGCATGTGCCACTACTGAGACCTGGGATTTGCTGAGGGCTGCCAGGCTCTACTTCCTGGTGAAGAAAGAGGAAGACCAAAGGTTAAATCTTTCACCGGGTGTGGGTACCATGTCACTGGAGACTGCACAGAAACAACCTCTCACAGACTCAGACAGAGCAGGAGTAAAGAAGCACCTTTAAAAAATGACTTTCCTACAGCAATACAGCACTCAGACAGAGCTCACAAGACCCCAGAATGTGTAGTTGTTACTGAAGAAGGATGAGTACCCAGCATGTATCCCAGTTTAGCAAAGGATCAGTGCTTGACATTTGGTTCATCTCAGAGTGAAACAATGGGTTTGCCTGCACTTTGAACATCCTTCAGCACAGTACCAACATCATCACTCCCTGGTTTGCACTGGATAGGCACAATGTACAAATTACCGGCATTGAATAGAAGAGTAAAATTAATGACAGAACTCTGGTTTTGGAGGTTTTGAGACAACCAAAAAGGAAACTCATGCAAATGCAATGTAAAACATTGCTTACAGGAAACCTTGCTGACTTGGACTTTAAAAGTGTCAGTATTTTGACTGGTGAATTTGTCTCAGCAGCAACTGAAAACAGATCCCAGCGAGGCAACCAAGGGAAGCAATGACTTGCAGATGCAGCCATTCTGCATCAGATATGAGCCTCATCCTGCCAGGGCATGCAGTGCAGACAGCTAACCAGCCACATGCTTGGATTTAGCTTCTTTTTACTGGCATTGACAAGGGAAGTGGAGTAAAAAAATCCAGAGTTTCATTTCCAGTCTCTGGGGCAAAAGACACAGTTCTAAAAAGCAGGAAACTAAACTCAGTGCCTGCTGTGGAGGTGTCCATGGAGAATAAGCTATGATCATTAGGCTGGGTTTCCTGTACATCCCTGGATGCCTCTTGATGGCTCAGTACCCAAGCCTGCTCCTTAGAATCCCAGATCAGGCTGCAAGTAAGAAAGTGCCCTGGGTCCAACTCTGTGATCCTTTTCTTGGAATAGTCTCTTTGAGCAGGATCATTTATCTCCCCATCCCTGCACATTGGCACAGACAGGACAAAGGCAAGATGGTGGAAGTTTTAAGTCACCTTTACAAGCCATGAGCCAAGTCGTGTCCGTGCTGCCCTGGCCTCAAGGATGCAGGGATGAGCTGCATTCTCCAAACTTGGCCAAGATGTTGGCAGCCTCAAATCATCTCAGTATCATCTTGCAAGGTCTTCTGCACAGGAACTTGAACTTTCCTAACTTCCAACACTTGATTTTTAAAATCTTGTCCCATGATTCAGTCAATCTAAGGGCTAAATGTGGCAGCAGAAGCACTGATGGAAATACAGTCAGTGTGATCGACACAAGGCAGATCCTTCTCCTTCCCTGAATAAGAAGTCTCACTGAAAATGTCTTCAGGAGCCTCGTATGATGAAGATTAACTTTGTTCCCAGCTGCACTCCACTGAACATCATGTTTGCAGGCATCCAACTCAGGGCCAGTTAATTTATACCTGTAGTGATAATGCACCATTAATGACAGGCATAAGCTGTCACTGCATTTTTATTTAAAGGCTCCTTCTGGCTCAGTTATAAACTACACCACAGGTAGCACTTGGTCACTGACAAGCTGTCTTTGAAAAATAAAATTAATTTTAAAACTGGGGAGGAACAGGTTGTGAAGAGGAAATTAATTTACTTGTGTAGGATAAATAAACTTTAAAAAGACAGATATTTCAGAAAGACTATGGTTAAAGCAAGCAAGGAGATAAATGTCTTGTGATAAAATTGCAGATTAGGCCATTAGCTATGCATTAAGCCTTGACACTTATTCTTAACATTTTTGGAGCATTTATAGTAGCCTTTTCTCATATGTCTTTTCTGAGGCCTATTTATCTGGTGATCTCTGAAAAAAACAGAGTGGAAAACCTGAGAACATCTTTTAAAAAAAATCATAAAAGTTTACTGTTTATGTTACTTGGGCATAAATCTTTTCTTAAATTACTGGAAATGGGAAGCAAGGCCAGCACATGCATGGGAAGGGGGATATCCACCCACATCAATATGAGAAGTTGAAAATGTTGGTTAAAAAGGGATAAACTCTGGGGAAATAAATCTCGAATCCTTCTCTGAACTTGCATTTTTCCACAGAGGAAGCTTAACATGACCTGGAGGAACATGAGGTACCCTGGGCAGGATTATGCTGTCTGCAGAGGGTCAAAACAAGCTTCACAGCCTCAAAAGAGCCTTGAAGAGGGATGCAAGTTCAAATGTACTGCCCAGCAATGAAGACCACCTCTCAGGCCTCAAATCCTCTATGAATGGGAGCTAATAGGTCTCTTCAGTGAAGCAAAAAAATCAGTGGGATGACCCAAATCCTGCTTCAGCACAGATCAGTCACAAATCCTTGCCCTTGTGGGTATGCATCCATACCCACGACAAGCATGAGAGCTGGCTGGGAATGCCAAGGAGGGAATCGCTGCCTCTTGCATTCAGCAAAACTTTCATTTCTCCTTGCAAAGACAAACTGCATTTCTATGGGCTGTGTCCTGAGAGTTCCAAGAGGGACGTGAGGTGTGAGATGAATAATTACAAACATACTTCTTCTCCCTACCCAAGAAGCAGCAAAGATAACCCCTCCTCTCTTTGAAAGAGCATCATGAAGCCACTACATGAAAAACAGCAAGGCATGCAGATATTCAGACAAGGAGAGACATAAAACCCCTTTATGGAGACACAGTCCTCAGGGAGCTATTGTCCTAGGGATGTTTCTTAAACTCTGCAATATGAGACAGGAAATGGAAGAAATATCTCGAAGTGATTCCTCAATAGTGGGAATGCTGAATTGCTGTAATGAGGGAAACTGCTCAACACCAGCTATGGTCAGTGGGAGCTATCAAACTGCAGGATCTGGCCTGATCCCTCTCTTCCCCCGACCCTAAGACTAAGGGAACAGGCCTCATTTGTATTCTGGTGAAAGATTTATACAGTTAAGCAAATAAGAGCATAAACGGCCTGGTATTGCCAAAATTATATTCCATGTTTGTTGACTGATTTATTCCTTTGTCTAATTGTATTCATGAAAAAAAAGCAGCTCACTAATGAATGGAAAAAGACTCCACATGGCCAGCAAAAAAAAAAAAAAAAAAAAGCCATGTTTAGTTTACAGAATAGCACAGTCTTCAGGGATTTTCATAAAAACTGCAGAGACAGTCCAAATTGACAATGAAATCAGATTCCCGATGGCTGCTAAACTGTTTTGGCTTTTTCTATGTGTGTATTAAATTGCAAAAAGCAATTATTTATAATTTGTTTTTATAAAAATGCTGGTGCGCTTATGCTGCTTGGCAAATTATTTTGTGAAATGGAAAAGGCTATTGTTCATTCTCTTGGTAAAGTCTTTGTTACTTAGCATATTAAACTGCAAATCACATTTTATCTGAAAGGTCCCTTCCAACCCAAACCACTCTATGATTCTATGAAGTATGGCTGGTTATTATTAAGTTTTTACTGGTAAAACCCCAAAGCTCCAACTAATATCAAGGCCCCATTTGGTGCCCTGCAAACACAAAAAGAGGTTGAGACTCAGATGAGGGAAAAGTATTAAATCCTCCTTGTCTTGCAGATGGGACCCTAACAGACAGAGGGGTTTAATGGCTTCCCTGAAAACACAGAGGAAGTCTGTGGAAGAGGCTGGAGTCAGATTCAATCATCCTTTGGACGCCCGTTCTGTTTTTTAACCACAGGGCAGTTTCTTCTCTCTAATATTCTGGAAAAATTAAAATAAAAGAGAACATTTCTGAATGCTGGAATTTGACAACACAACATGCAGATGGGGCAGACTGTGTCAATTGTAAAAGAGTTTTGGAAAAATCCCATGGCTTGAATTCAGGAGAGTTACACCAAAAATAACATGACCAAATAGGAAGAAAAAGCTCATTTCTTTGTCCCCGTCCAGCCTTATTGGCTCCAGCAGGAACTCACCAGGGCAGGAGCCTCACATGCCTGCTCACACCAAGTGGCACCTTGCTTAGGATGATTTTAGCTCATCCAGAGGACTCACCTCTCAAGTTATCTCCCAGGCGCTGCCATGGCTGTGACCTACCTCTACTCAGAATCTCTCCTGAGCAAACAGAAACCCCTCAAGTTTCAGTGAGCTGCTGAGACACAGTGGAGAAGGGCTGCTGGGCTGCCCAGAGAGCAGCCACTGACCTCCTTCAAGCAAAGACATCAAAAGACAGCAAATACCACCAGCCTCTAGTCTGCTCTGCTACAACATTGAGGAATCAACAAGCAAAAAGTTACTCTTCCCTTAGTGAAAGCTCAGGTCTGCTGCTTGACCTCTCTCCTGGGCAAGGGATGGTCTCCCCCAGATTTGACGCTCTTCTTCCTAGTGCTCAAGCCACACTTGTTCTAAGCAAGTGTGACCCATCCGTCTCTGTAGGAAACTGTGATTAAAGGACTCATCATACCACTGGCTGCCGAGCCGGGTCCAGGCAAAACTCCACACACTAATAAGTGATGGTGACAGCCCAGAAGCAATGGATGCTTCTGCCGCCACTGTGGTTGTGTCTTCAGCCTTCTGGCATGTTGGCATGACCAACCTTCAGACAACTCACTGCTGGATAATGGATGAAGCCCTGGGTTCCAAGATATACAGAGTGCATTGGAAATCCAAGGTTTATAGCCAAAGAATATGCTAGAAGTGACAAATCCGGATACACACACAAATAGAGCCTCATACTTAGCCTGCAATATGCAATATTTCATTCAGCTGGTATTATACAGCCACCTTCTGGAATTGCAGCAATGTCTGGAATGCAAAAGCTGTTTATCATTTAAATAACATTTAGGCCATTATAATTTATATGAGAATTGTAACTGATTGGGGCTGTATGGAGCTTCTTGTTGTGGTTTGCTGTAGGAATGCTGCAGATTTCCTCTGCACACATTACATTCTGCACACAATAGGAGTCCCAGACATTTTCAACTAGTCTCAAGCCTTCTGCCTTTACCAAAACATTTTCCTGTGTCAGAATCAAACAATTGCCTGATTTATAAATCTCAAGCATTCAGGAGACCACCAGCAACACAATGTAACAAGAAGCTCTCTGTCATTCAGCCTTCCAACAAAGCTATACACAGCACAAACAAAATACGGATGTGTATGCAGTGTTTCTGCTAATGCACATTTCTGTATAGAGCAATTAGAAAAAGGCAAACCATGTGTCTGTAAAACCTTGCACATCCCAGATACGACTTCTCCACAAAGAGGAGGGTCTGTGCTACATGCTCAGACAAATCCTTACCAGCTCAGCCCTCCCAGCCTTGATCCATTCAGCTGGCTGATTTCACCACATAGACTTGGGAGCTGCATGGAACCAACATGGCATGTAGAGGAGAGGGGACAGCTGACCCCATCCAAAGCTGGCTCCATCCTCTGTATGGGTGGAGGACAAGCCTATGTTGCAAGTATTTGCTGTATATGCTGCCTATGGGTGGAAGAGGTGGGACAATGATATCCAGAGTCATGAAGGGCTGGATTTATCAGCACCTCAAAATTCATGGAATGTGCAAACATGGCTAGACAACCCTTGATCTATTTGGACTCTAAATGCCTTACAAACCCTCATCCAAGGTCGTCATTTTTCTCCCTCTAAGCAAACACTTCATTTCAGATGAAGGCTTGAATGGGCCTTGCAAAGTCAGAGCAAACCCTGGAGTTCACACTGGTGCAAGTTGGAGCAGAGCATGCACTCCTGCCTATCATCCAACTCATCCAGGAAAAAGAGTTTTTAAAGATCTAGAAGACACTAGCCCTTGGAGGTACCTGCTCTGACAGCTAGGCCTGCATCCCCTGCAGTGTAAAGGCTGTAGGCAGGTCTACTTTTAAATTATTACCGTCTTGATTTTAGTTAGAAATACAGGACCAAGGACAGTCTTACAACTGCTGGTTTTCTGTTCAAGCCATCAGAAGGGTTTGGAGACCCTTCAGTGTTTCCTCCTGGCCTTTCCATCCAACCTTTGCTTGAATTCACCTGAGACAAAAAGAAATCAAACCTTCTTTGCTGGAGGCAGAAAATCCTTGTGGACTCCTTAGCACTTAGATTGCAGGGGAGACCCATTGATGGCTCTTGAATGGGAAATGAGGAATCTTCACAGTGGTTTTGGGAAAATTTTCAAGGTAATTCAGCAAAACCAATGTTGAACACTGAATACAACTCTAGCATGCACACATAAATAGAGGTGGAAAAGCTTAGAAGACATATCTCTACTTTCAATCTATCATATAAGTAAATCCCACTTCAAATATATCTGAAACATTGCTTTAGAAGGCCAGAACCTGCATGGTACCATTTTTTTTTTTCTTTCCAGTTTAACATTTATAGGCATGGCCTTTCATCAGTGCAGAGGATAAAGATGCATTTCTAATATGTTGCAGATATGTCTGACACACACAGGAGAACCCCAAACCTGTTCAGCTACGTCTGTAAGGTGTTCTCTTGAGAGTTCATTGCCCACAATAATTCTTCAGAATTATTTTGGAACAACACCAGGAGCTATGAATTAATTTTTTCTCTCTTGTTAAAGAATCAGAGAGAACTTTACACACCATCAGGATCCAGTCCTTTCATCAGGATATGAGTGGTACACAGAAGTTTTCACAAGAGAAAATTCCTAAGAGCTATTTATTTAAAAAAAAAGTATTTCAAAATAATTTTAAAAGCTTGTCTCCAAGATGATCATAGGCCCACAACCCCAATAAAATCAAGAAAGTCCTACGAATTTTTAGATTAGCTCTGTAAAACTGCCCCATGGAGGGTGCTAGGAAGAAATTCTCCAGCTTCCTATACTGGTTGGGTCCTGGAGGTTCCTATTAAAAATGACACCAGCCTACTCAGCAGCTCCGCCCAGACTCTCTCCTCACTACCTTTAAAAAAAAAAAAAAACACAACAAAAAAAAAACCAACAAAAAACAAACCACAAAAAACAAACCACAAAAAACACCCCTCATAAAACAATAAGGATTTATTCCTTGTATTTGTCGCCCAGTACAGCCATGGGAGTGGTGGGTTATATTCCTCCTGAGCCTCATCAATCAAATAATTCACCACATTCAGCTGTCTCTGCACAGGTGAAGCAACAACCACCACGAATCCCACTGGAGGTGCCCTCAGAAGCCGTAGGACTGCAGTGGGTCCCAGGACCTCATCAGGAATGCCAGGGAATGTTAGAGGAAAATCTTGCCTAATGGTTCCAGTGCATTAAAAGACTCAAAATTAAATTTGCAGCCTGGTGGTTAAATGAATGAATGAATGAATAAATAAATGAATGAATAAATAAATAATGCCTCATCCTCCCATCTGCAAAGCAAGTGCATTTGATCTAGAAGGCAATGTCTCCATAAACATAGCACATCCAGATGTATTTCTTTCCTTCCAGAGCAAACTCACAACCACTTGGCCACTGTCAGCTTAAATGATTTCACCTGGTTTATATTTTCTCTTTGAATACCAGTGATGACCAGCTGACTCATTTTTATTTTGAGAAGTGCAAGATCTGGATTATTTGGCTTTAGATCGAAACTCTGACCCCAATTCACCAGGAATTTTGCCTTTGATTTCCCTGTCCTCACTCTAAAATCCATCCTACATAAAACTGAGGGTCAGGCACCTGGAGCTCCCTGCCCTGCAAACTTGTTTTTGCAATAGCTCCTGCAAGAAGTTTCAGAGAAGCTGGAAAGGGTTATTTTTAAGGCTACAGGATAATCTGATGATGGTTCAACCTGATCATAGCACAGGAAAAACATCACTTTCTCCTGGTCTCCACCATCTACCAAAGGACATTACTATCACACGTAATCAGCAACATTTCTGACCACAGCCCAGGGTAACAGGTCCTTCCAGCCTCTGCCCAAAACCAGAGAACTGGCTCATTAAGAAAAAGCTCTATCAGTGGATGTAATGCAAACCATTAGAAAGCCTTTAAACCAACGTTACCAGTGGTCTTCCACCTCCTCTCCCCTGTTAGGTTATATCCACTTCATTTCTCTTTGCATCTATGGGATGCTGAAAACTAGTGGGATTTGTGCTGACTGCTGTTGCAGATGGCACAGACAAATACTTAAATGCTGCATCATATATAACACAGGCTGAGCTCCCAGCAATGAGTCACAGCATTGCTGTTGCTAATTGGTTTGCATTATATAAACGTGCTCACAGTGTGCTGGTGGATCCAGATACAATTAACCACTCACTCCATAGGAATACGTACCATATTGCGGGCAGGGCAGTCTTATTATAGCTAAACTGCTGTAAAACGAGTAATGAACTCACCCAACAGAGATCATTGAACCACTCCCTTGCAGGTTCACCACTGGGTGATGTTTGGTCCACGTTCAAAGCTTGCAGCAAAATTAATGCTATGATTCTAGCAGGGAGATTATAAAGTGATTGCTTTTCAAGATTAAAAGCAAATAAAATTTTAGTGCTGTGCCTTCACAAAGTTACTATGCTAAAAGCAAATTTAAAGCTGTAGGCAAGAAGATAAATTAATTAAAGAATACAAACAAGAAGCCAGGGGGTGGGGAGGGAGGAAAAATTATCTCATCATGCTGCGTCATTTCATGATATCTCAACACCCCATCACAGGGAATGCAAGGAGCAAGCCTGAGGGAGAGGCAAATAAGAAGAGGGAATCCAGCTTGGGGAAAAAGAGAAGGAACTGCCAGATCTCACAGCATCATATTACTTTGCCACCCGCTCACAGGGAGGGAACCAGCCCCAGAAAAAACGTACAGGAGACAGAACTCCTAGGGTTCTCTGAGACATGCCAGCACTGCATGAAGTCAGACGTGTGTCTCATGGTCCACATCCTCTACATCTGCATGTGCTTCTCTTGGACTGCCAGGGTTTGAGCTGCCATTATGCTAAGCCACTATCTGTCATATTTGAGAAACTGTGGCAGTCCAGTGGTGTTCCCAGTGACTGCAAAAGGGGAAACAAAATGCCCGTTTTAAACAGAAGAAAAAGAAAACCCACAGAACTACATACTAGTCAGTCTCATCTCTGTGCCCAGCAAGATCATGGAGCTCATCCTCCTAGAAACTACACTAAGGCACATGGAAAATAAGGAAATGATTAATGATAGCCAATCAGAGCAAACTGGGCCTGACAAATTTGGTGGCCACCTACAACAGGGTTACAATGTTGGTGGATGAGAGAAGAGTGACTGACTTATCTGCCTGGACCTGTGCAAAGTATTTGACACTGTCCTACATGACATCCTTGTCTCTGAACTGGGTGGACCACCTGCTGGATAAGGAATTGGCTGGATCTTTGCAGTCAAAGAATTGTGGTCAACATCTCAATGTCCAGGTGGAGATCAGCAATAAGTTGTGTCCCTCAGGCAGCCGTATTGGGACCATTATTATTTCACATCTTTGTCAACTCTGTATACTTTGGGGTCTAGTGCACACAAATTCAGACTGGGCAGAGAATGGATTGAGAGCAGCCCCGAGGAGAAGGACTTGAGAGTGTTGGTAGATGAGAAGCTCAGTGCGACCTGACAGTGTGTGCTTGCAGCACAGAAAGGCAACAGCATCCTGGGCTGTATCAAGAGAAGTGTGGTCAGCAGGCTGAGGGAGGGGATTCTGGCTCTCTCCTCTGGTCTCATGAGACCCCACCTGGAGTGCTGCATCCAACTCTGAGGCCCCCAACATAGGAAGGATGTAGACCTGTTGGAACAAGTCCAGAGAAGGGCCACAAAGATGATCAGAGGGCTGGAGCACCTATCCTGTGTAAACAAGCTGAGACGGTTGGGGCTGTTCAGCCTAGAGAAGAGAAGGCTTCAGGCTGACCTTAGAGCAACCTTCCAGTACCTCAAAGGGACCTAAAGGAAAGATGGGGTGGGACTCTTCATCAGGGAATGTAGTGACAGAATGAGGGATAACAGTTTTAAACCAAAAGGCTTAGAATAGATATTAGGAAGAAAATCTTTACTGTGAAGATGTTGAGACAGTGGCACAGGTGGCCTAGAGAAGCTGTGGATGCCCCATCCCCGGAAGTGTTCAAGGCCAGGTTGGATGGGGTTCTGAGCAAACTGGTCGAGTGGGAGATGTCCCTCTCGGGGAGGTTTGGAATTAAATGATCTTCAAAATCTCTTCCAGCACAAGCCATTCCATGATTCTGTGATAGCCAAGTTACACATTAACCTTAATTTTTCACAGAATGTATTATTCTATTCATAAATATTGCCAAAAAATCACAAGGACTTGGAGCAACTTGAGAAATCTCCAAGATGGTGGTGATAAAAGCTACAATGCATTTCATACTCTAGAAGTACACTGCACACCTTTAAAATCCGCACGTTTCCATAACCTGCTCTCCCTTGACCTGCACAAGGCTGTCTGCAGGTTAGTGGCCTTGAGAGCAGCGCCCCCGCCAAACTATACCCAGAGCCCACTCTGCCAGCTGCAGGAGAGCCTGTTACCATGCACAGCCCAGCCCAGAGCTCCTGTTACGCGCTGAGCAGCATCTGAAGTCCCCGGGTCACACGCAGACATCCCCTGCGCTGGATGACGGAGAACACGCCAACAAAGGCACGGGGGGGTCCGAGGTGCGGGAAGACAAGGGGCTGCTCATGCGGGGCGAAAGGGGAACCGCGCTGGAGCCCGGCCCTGCCGAGGGGCGGCGGACATTAGAGGGCACCATTGCCCCGCACATCGGGACATCCCGCGGGCAGCGCCGGCACCGGGGCCCGGGCGGGGCGGGCACGGCTGGCCCCAGCACCCCGGGGTGATGCTCACCAACCGGGCCGAGCAGCGGGGGGAGAGGGGCAGAGAGCCGCAGAACGGCAAGGAGAGGGGCAGAGAGCCGCAGAACGGCGACGAGAGGGGCAGAGAGCCGCAGAACGGGGAGAGTGGAGCTGGGGGGCATGGCCGGAGCGCAGGCACTTCTCGCCCGGGTCAGTTTTCCGTGAGCTCGGTGCTGAACGGACTGGGGCGATTAAAATTTGGATTCGTTTACTCTCCCTTGAAACTGTTTTTTAAGGTCTTTATCGTCAGGATTCTTTAGATGCCCTCCACTTCTTGAGTGTGTGTTGCTTTCAGGAATCATCTAGTGTTTTGGGGAGTTACTGCATACTCTGTAGATTTTGTCCCCTTTAGGCATGTGCTGGGATCCATCTGAAGATGCCTCTGATGCACTTACCGCTGCTCTTGGGCTTGCCTTTGAACCAGGCACCTTCCCTCTGCAACAGCCTCGGCCATGAACGATCTCCTTCAGGACTCGTGCTAGACTACCAGCATTAAGAAAACGTGTTTACTTAAGACACATGAAACCAAAAATAAAACCCATGTAATGGCCCCTTCACCACCCCCTACAAAAAGTAGAAATAACCTATGAAAAGCTACTCCAAAAATAACATTACCGTGGATCAAGATGAAAGGCGAGGGGAATGTCAAAACAAGCAAAATGCAAACCTCTCGTTTAATGCAAAGAGTGGCAATGAACAGGACCTGTGAGTGTAGAGCATGACTTTGACAGAAATTATACCAACAAAAAAGCAGGGAATATAAATAAATTGAGTATTTAACTGCTGCTCAAAAATGACTACACAGTCAGCAAAAAAGAGCCACCCTCCATGGGTACGTACTGTGAGCTCAAAATGCTGTTTGGTACCTGCCATTCCCAGCCCGCTTTTCAAGTTAACAGCACAGCATTGGTAAGGCTTGCCACAATGCAGTTCACAGAGAGCATCCTGCAAATGAGTCAGGCTTCCAATCTGTATGAAGGGCCAGATGGTGAGTGGACTTCATCTAGTAAAACAACATGATGGAGAGAGCAAAAAAAGAGTGTGAAGAGAGAATGCGATGGCCCCCAGTGCACTGGCACGTCCATCAATAGATTAGGCTAAATTCACTGCTACCTTTGTGCTACCCTAATGATGCGCAGCAGCTGGACAGCAAAGCTGGCTATTCTTTTAACAACCAAGAACAGAAAGAATAAGAAAAAATAATTAAAGGAAATTAAATTAAATGAAGCATTTTTCTGAGATGTTAGCCTTCGCATATTTTTGAGAACACAAGAGAAAGCAAGTCAAATTGAATTAAAGCTGCCAGAATCTTTTCAGGTTTCTGTTCAAATTACCTTTTTCCATTTTAATCCCTGAACTACTGTGGTTTTGCCCAGCTATCAAATCTAATAATTTGACATTTTTGGACCTTGTCAAGAAATGGAAAATTCTGAGTTTCCACCAGCTTGAATAATTTGAAGTGTAACTTTGGTAGTAGAAAAGTCTCGATGAGGAGTTTGATAGGTCTGTCCTAACTTGAACTTTAATTGTAATCAGTTTTTTAAAGCAGGATTCCAAAGTACCAAGCAAAATTGCCACTGGTGTATATGCAAAACTGCAAATTGCTTATGATCACATGCAAGAGCGATAAAGTTATCGATGTTTATTGGTCTATGCCTCTGCTAAAGCCATTATGGGATATAACATGTTCTAAAATGAAGCAATCACATGTGGATCACAACATTTGAAGAATCCCAAGTTAAACTGTTGAGTGTAGAAGACAACTGTATTAAAGGAAATGAGAAGAGAGCAAAGCACAAACCTTCAAGCCTCAGGGACCCAACAAGAGGTCTGCTTTTCTGACAACATGCTGAGGACAATTCCTGCAGGAGAAATTCACTCCAAGCCTTACCAAAAGACAGAGTGCTCCTCCATGGCACCACATCATGGGGACTATTTACCTCTACACACAAGCATCTCACTAAGCCCTCTCTTCTGAACAAGTTAACCTAGAGCTGTGCAGCAGCCAGCCCCATCAGAATGACAGTGCCAAGGCTCTCTTTTGTTACCTCTGTAACTTCTTATCAAAGTCCCTTGGTTACTCCTTGCTCAGTTTACAGTGCAAGGACCTCTCTTCCCCTATCTGCCAAGCCATCAGACTCAGTCCTGGCTCTGACAGTCAACCTGGACTATTTCCAAACAGGAATAGTCAAACGCAATAAACCTCCTGCAATTGCAGTCTCTTTGCAATGATGCACAAGCCATAAAGCAGTTTGCTTTTCTTTTCCTCACCGTTTTGAAATAGAGCAGCCAGCAGGGATACATACTAGTTAAAGTCATTATTTTTTTCTGACATAAGCAGATATGACTTGGATATTTTGAGCAAAAATGTTTCATTCTTATGGGGCATTGTTCTAACCATAGCGGTAATTACTCTGCTCAGTGTTCTGGAGCAGGAATTTCTAAAGAAGTTAATAGGCTTGGTGGTAGGAGCTCTTGGGTAAGATTTTGTGGCTCATGTTAGACAAACTGCTGGTTTAGAGGATCATAACCTACCCTTCTGGCCTTAGAATTCACATATTCACTAAATTAAAAACATCTCTCTGTGCATACAGTATTTCCTCCTCAAATGGGCTGGATGCTCTCTATCTCTACACAGAAAAGAAACAGAGACACTGCTAGAACTACTGCGAGCAGAAAGTGCTCTGGACTTTCACCACCAGCTTAAAAACTAAATGTATAGTGGGTCAAAAAAAGAAAAAAAGACCAGTCAAAGTATTGGGGAGCATTGACAGTGAGCAAGTCTAACTGAAAAGCAGAGCTGGTAACCTCAGACCTGAGCTGCTTTACCTCCCAGGTGAGCTGGAAGCTGAAGTGGCCTCAAACACGAAGCAACCCCTGAATGTTCACACCGTCGTTCCCTGCGTCCCTCAAGCACTGCGTAAATATTGGCTAACCTCCGAAAGGGGTTTGGAAGGACAACGATGTGGATTTTGCAGAGGGCACGCCCACATCTTGCAAATAGCAGGGGATCTTGCTCGCTCAGCTTTCGTTGCAGGAATGTATAAAACCGAGGAGGCAGAGCACAGGAAAGGCAGTCGCTGGCCTCTCCCGGCACGGGGGGGAGGACGGCAGCAGGTTTGTGAGGACTCCTCACAAAGAGCCCCTGTCTGCAGGGACCTGGCCATTGCCTTTTGGCTCACATCTTAAATAGAGGGCACTTTTTCAGTAGGTTTCTTGGGGAACTCAAAGTATTTTCTCTGCACAGCACATTTATTTCTAAAACCACCCCAACCTACATCCCAAGAGATGTGTCTAATGGCTGCTGAGAGAAGTCCCAGTGGAACATCGTGCCATGTGCCATGTTTCATGTTCCCCAACCATGCCAGCTTGGTGTGAGACCTAGCCCTTCTCTCCTAGCTGAAGCCTTGCTGAACTGCTCAGCTCCTGCTTTTTAAGATATGATCTTAGTGATGAGGACCTAGGGGAGTCTTTTCATGGCTTGCTCCCTAAATTATATCCTTTGGGCCAAGAAAGATCCACATGGCCATCTTCAAGGGCCATTTTGGGAAGGAAAGGACAGTGTGGTAATATTCACCTAAAATAGCCACAGGGGTAGATTGTTGTCCAGCTCATGTGGAAAACCAAGAATGCCCATTGAGAACATCACATCTGAACAGGTATCTTAAAAAAAAAACCCAAACCAAACCAAACGAAGCCTTCGCACTTCCTAAGAAGCTGTGCTACCATTATTAGTGAAATGAAAGTGGTCTGTCTGTACCGCTGGTCAGCAAAGTCTTCTGCCAGGTGTGACTCTATGCCTGCCCAGGAAACAAGTGGGGATCTGCAGACTGAAAGCATTTACTGCATGTTCTTCTCTCAGCCACAAAGCTACAGACCTCTTCTGCTGAGCAGCACACCTGTCCCCACAAACATTAGAAAATTATTTCAGGAGATCAAACCTGCTGCAGCATTTTGTCGTTCATCAGCGTGAGAATGGATAGACCTCCACTGTGCAATAAACCAGGCTCCAACATTCTCTCCATTCTCTCTGCCAGCAGCAGCCAACCCCAGGTCCATGTGTCCAATACCATGGGCACTGCTGGTGTCTCCTGGCCTGGCTGGGCTTTGGGAACAGCATTGAAGGTGCAGTACCTGGGAGCTGTTGGGAGCTGTTCCAGCTGCCCCAAGCTCCCCACCAGCGTGGCAAGGTCAGGAGCGAGTGTCCTGAGCAGTGCTGGAGGGCTGCTCTGTCACAGATGTGGGCTGAATGCAGAAATGCCACAGAGGAAGGTGACTTATTCTGGTGCAGCTGGGAAGGGCTTTCCAAGCGTGCAGAGCCTACTTACCCCTCTTCTTGAAGCTGACACCTGTCTGCAGACACCATTGCCCTAAGCAACCTAAAGCTGTGACCCCTCCAGCTCTGCAATAAGGCAGCACCTGGGTGCTCTCTACAGAGCCAGCACATCCTAGGAATTCATATTAGTTTTACTCCCTTTCCCCTTGTTGTTTACAGATGAAAAACTCACTATTGTAAAGACCCTCTGAGACGTGCATCCACATTATGATGATGATGTTCTGGGCCCACTTTTAGCACGGTGTCAATTATGCTCCCCCTCCTCTTCCTTTCATATTCCTCCATCCCAAAACAACAAAAGGCAATGATTGCAGTGACCTGCAGAAAATGTAAAGCACAAGCCAGCTGATCTTTGGCAACACAATAGCGAGATTAGTTCATCTGCAGTGAACAAACATGTATTATGTGGGTTTTAAAGTTAGGAGAGGAAAATGCTGTGGTTTTCATGTATTTCTATTCACTAAGGCTGCAAGTTATTACTTCCATGCAGCTGAGAAGCCCTGTTTTTAAAAATAGCCTTCAGCTTGTTTTGAAATCTGCAAGCATCTCGCTTTGTTTTGCAGCAGCGTAATAAAAAAAACCCAGCCAGAAACGATCCCGTTTTCCACCACACGGATCAGCTCCCCCGCCCCAAAACTCCTGGCGACACCCCTCGGAGGGGGGGGGGAGGGAGGAGAGGGAAAAAGGCAAACAAACAACAACATAATAAAAAGGCAAACAAACAACAACATAATAAAAATAATAACTACAACACTCCCACACGCACCCTACGCGCGGAAAAGGCAGCACGGAGAGGGGGGAAGAAAACAACCCCGAGGAGCCGGCGGGTTGGAAGCGGCTCCGCCGGCAGACAAAGGGAGCGGGGCCGGCAGCGGGCGGGGAGCGGCGGCCGCCCCCCCGG
>JAWWTY010000156.1:15359079-15370067 GCA_035222235.1 Margarornis squamiger
TAACGTACAGCTGTGCAATGTATGACGTTCTGTATAGAAATGTATTATGCCTAATGTGAGTACACTGGCAAGAAGTGTAAAGCTTTAAAAGTCATTTATAAGAAATGTTTAATCTCTGCTGAGCTCTCAGTGCAAAAAAAGGAAAAAGGAAAAAAACAAGTGTATATTTGTACAAAACTTTTTTTAAGAGTTATACTAACTTATATTTTCTATTTATGTCAGAAACGTGGATAACTTTGTCATCCAATAGTCTTTTTTTTTTCTTTTGGTTAAGCCAAAGGGCACTATATTTGCTTTTGTTATTTACAAAATGTAAGTTTATTTTTATAGTGGATTTTTTTTTTTGCATTCACAAAATGTAGCTATGAATCAAAACATTTTTTAGACTTTACTTGAAGACAAATCTGTTTCAATGGACCCTGAGCCGGTTTGTACCACTGCCATTGCAAATAATGCCACAAATTCAATAATAAAATAAAAGTCAGGAAACGCCTGCAAGGCTGCTTGGTGTGTGCTGCGGGGGGAATCCGGGAGGGATGGCAGGGGAAGCCCCCAGAGCTCGGGCGGTGGAGCCAAGCCCAGGTCTTCGTGGGGGGAGTTCTCCGGAGCCCCAGGCGCCCCCGGACCACGATTCCGCCGCGGGGAGAGCGCTTCCACCTACGGGAGAGGAAAGGAGGGCTTTTTCTCCCTTAAAAACAAGCGTTCCTGGACGCTGCTGGAGTTAACCAAGCATGAGCGGAGTACACGCCCTTCATGACACCCTGAATCCGGCCTTTCGCCACATTTGATGATTACTTTTAGCCATTTCCCCTTCCTTCCCAAAGCTGTATCTGCCCCCTCTCGCGTACCCTGGCTGTTTTGGGGCAGTCCCCCTATCCCCTCGCACTTCATCGGGGCTGGGCCGCTGCCTCCGTCGCTTTGGGACAGGCTCGGGGGGGACTGGTGCGTGCGGACCGTGGCCCCAGCGGGCTCAGCACTAGGGGGACGCCCCTGCCCTGGCTGTGCAAACCTTCCCCTCCCCGCCCCCAGCCGCGGGCCCCCAAACCTCCCCCCACCCCCAGCCCGTAGCTTGGAGCCGTGGCTACTGCAGGGAAACACTTCCTGGTACCGCTTGCCCGGCAATGATTTACAGGGCAAACACTCAACAGTTCTGGGAAAGGCAGCAGTTCCAGCTCGCCTTAAAAGAGCTTGAAAAGCAAAACAACAAACATACAAAATAAACCCTCCCAACAGACAAAACTGCCAGCATTTCGAGATTAACACTTTGGTGGCCGTGCTGTCACAACCCTGCATCCAGAGCACTTTGCAGTGTCACTTCATCCCCATGGAGCAGGTTCAAGTCACGGCGGGATATGCACACAACCCTGGGGGATCAGGACATACACCCCGCTCTGGGTCCCAAACCCTGCGCTGCCCAGGGAGGAGGAGCAGACCATGGCTGGTCTTGGCTGCAGGTGCTGCAAAGATTGGGGTGCTGGAGAGTACAGATGGGGAGCACGGATGCGAGAGGACCAGGATCTTAGAGGCGTGGGGACTGACTGGCCAGATTTATCCCTTTCAGACCCCACTCCCCAGCCTTGCACCTCCGTGATGCGCTGCACCCCCGTGCTGGACTCAGCAGGTGGGGGCGACCAAGAGGGCATCGCTCCCTGGCTTTATGAGCTCTGTATGATACTCTTTCACGGAGGGGGAGGGAGTTGAAAGAATGAGGTTCAGAGTGAATAAGGCTCAGGGTTTATCCACATCGTCTTCCCCCGGCTCCCGCAGCGCTCTTCTCTGCCCCCCCGTCACGGCCGCCAAACGCTCCTGGCTGTAAAAGTAACATTGATTACCTCCAGCTCCATGATCGCTTAATCAGAACGGGATTATTTTACACGCCCGCATCAGTGGCCGCTGACTCAATACGATTTTCCCCCCCTTTGAAAAGAAAAATAGCTTTTCCCTTTCCTTATGAAAGCCAACAATACCCGGAGTGAGGCAGCTGGATCCTCCAGGATTTATGGGCTTTTCTCTCCCTTTCATGAAAGCAGGTGCCTTTGGGACCTCCATTGTCCCAGCCCCCAACTAATAATAGGACTTTTTGCAATGAAAGATCCCTGCTCCGAGCTCCCAAATACCTCGGCCGGAGGAGCCACCGCCTGCCCCGAGGTGTGCCCAGCCTGGCTCAGGAGGAAAACTCTCACCGCGGGGAGAGTTTAGGCACGGGGCTCTTTATTAAAGCAAATAGTTCCAGCTCATGGGCACTGCCTGAGAGGAACCGGCGGGTTTCCAGCCCGCAACTGGGAGGGCCACATCCCGCAGCCCCCTGGGCTCTGCTTTCCTTGAGGGCCCGGGGGTGCGGGAAGGTGTGCGGCCGCCCCCGAGCGCTGCCCCACCCAGCCCGGCCGGCCCTCCTCGCCCCGGCACAAAGCACACTGCCCCTATTCTTTCGGCCTTTGTAGCCATATGGCAAATCCATGTAGACACAGCCAACATCCATTTATTCAGGCACATAATGTCCCGCAACAGGGAACAATTGGAACTTTGTTTGCTTCTATTATTGATGCGAATGGGCGACAGAGAGAGAGAGAGAGAAAAAAAAAATCATTTAACTATAAGAGATATCCAGCTAATTATGAACCATATGTGCCTATAGTTTCAAAGCAATCCAATGAAGTTCATTTTAAATCTAGACTACTTTATTAGTACGGAAGACAGATGTCTCAACAGTACATGCATCAGAGGAAACCATGTAAAGAAGTTCTTGAAATATTTAACTAGGACTCATTCATTGTCAGAGGGGCTTTAAAGTGCCCTTTATCATGAGAATGCATAGGCAGAAGCGGAGGGAGGCTGCCGGTTGTTACTGCCAACCCACTTACCCCTTAGTGCTAAATCCCAAATTCCACTTTGGATTTGACGACAGGAATATTTTTGGAAAGGATTCAAAATATCAGGGGTCTTGAAGGACTGAGCTTGCTGCTCATTACAGCTACAAAAAGTCAGGTCATTATTTGAGCCGCCTTAATCCCAGACTGAAACCAGCTACGCAATTAGAGGAATAATCTACTCCAAATCACCACTGTTCCCTCTCCCAAGGAGCAAAGCCATGCATTTGGAGGATGGCTACTGCCCTGAGAGAGACTGAGATGGAAGTGTTAACATTGCCAGGCCTCCAGAAATTTTTTCATACAAGCATCTCTCGATGTGAATCTGTGGTGGGCACCAAAAGGGAAAGGGCTCTGAAGGAAGACTGGGAGGGAAGCTTGATGGGAAGAAGTCTTTCAGATTTTTTTTTAACTTTTTTTTAAGGGAATGCAATTATCAGCAAACAATCTTGGCAAAAAGGTTAGTGCTATCTTTATGAATGCAGCAACATCTACCAGTAATTAAGCCACTTCAGTTAGATGAATGCAACATATGGTTGACACTGGGAATCATTCTCCTTCCTAGCCACAACTTTTCTTTCTGGGCCAAAACTTGTTCCATTGTCACTAAAAATAAACAAAAAAGCTGCTTTCCACTTCTTCAGCAAATATTTGTTGCTAATGAGCAGGAGGTGTAGGTAACAGGATGGGGAAAAAACCCCATATTTTTTAAAGAATAATTTCCTAAGGTTGGATAAGGAAATAAATTCACTAAATGCCCAATTCACTTGAAATGAACTGCGATTGCTTGGCAGGAAGGCGACACAGGGAGATTGAAGGACCCACGCAGAGAAATGTAAATTGAATTGACCATTTTTAAGCAAAGAAACAGTTATGAAGAGTACCTGCATATATACAAACACACACACACATACATATATACAAGAAATAACTGATCAGGGAGTCTAAAATAATTTATCAGGGAACTGGATTTTTTTGAAGCCACATTGTCACCTATCGCTAGAGAATAAACTCACAATGGTTTTCCAATGCTTTCCCCTCCACTAGCCTGTATTCTCTCATAATCTTTCTTCTTGACATGGATTTTTGGAACAGAGCAGGCCAAAACACTAAACAAGTCTTTGCCTAAGATGAAAGGATATGATTATATCTGATTCACAGAGGATGGAGAAGAATCAAGTACCTTCTCTCACATTGGACAGTATCTACTACTAAAGATCACACAATCTCTTTTGATGTCAATGATGAAATTCCCAATGGAAAGTACTTCATGTTTTGGTTTGTTCAGTTGTTTTTTAAATCAAAGGGGATTTTTAGCCATATGTTTCCAATAAACCTTTTCTGGGACAGATTTTGGGGGGAAAGAGGGAGAATGACAGATGCTAAAACAGTTAGGTGATGTATAGAATGCAAAAGTCCTGAATCAGACCCTGCTGCAAGATAAAATATAACTCAAACTCTTATAAACACAGAACAAACGAAACTTTGGAGCCACTTTCCACAATCTGCATGGCCAAGCCTCTGCTCCAGGAAAACCATTGGCCAGTGGTGCTTGCGCAGCTTCCTGTCTGTATCTGTGGTGTCATGTGGGCCCCAGTA
Organism: Margarornis squamiger; assembly: GCA_035222235.1. NCBI lineage: Eukaryota > Metazoa > Chordata > Aves > Passeriformes > Furnariidae > Margarornis > Margarornis squamiger. The sequence continues at coordinate 15,363,546 of JAWWTY010000156.1, forward strand.
TCTAGGATGAGGATACAGAGAGAAGGAACAAGAGAACTGGGAGGCAACACCAGAAAACACCTAGGATGGGGATAACAGGACACGCGTGGAGCAGAGGCACAGTTGGGTTACACTGAAAGCGGCTGGGAGGGGGGCACCAAACTGCTGGTGTCATCAAAGGGAAGGAGAGAAGGGAACAGATCAAAACATTTATATTCTGCATTATATATTAATTTCTATTTATATTCTATGCATTCCTTCAGACGCTGCCTGGTTCCAACATATCTCTGCTGTCAAAAAACACCCATGAAACTCATCTGGTAACATCCCATCCCTCCCCTCAACTCATCTACAGATGCGTCCTAGCAGTAATCTTCTCTTTTTCGTCCCTGTGTCCCAGGTCAGTGTGGGATCTAAACAATGCCCCAGACCTGCTGAGGAGTCACTAGGCTTCACATCATCACAGGATTACTTCCTCTCCCCTATCAGATTTGCTTTAGCCTACTTGATGCTCCCTCTCACACACACTACACTTGTATTACATGGAGAATGAGGACTGGGAAGGAAATACCCAGGTTTTGGAGGTGCCCAAGCTGTCTGTATGATTTCAGTCCAGATCTTTTGCTTCTAGTGCATTTTCACACCATTTTTATCTCCAGGACACACACTACCCATCCAGTGCTTTCCCTTGCAGAGTGAATCTGGTCTGTGCAGCAAAGGGAAAACTGCTGGATAAACTCCTGCCAGAGAAACTGAGAAAGTAAAGCAAGGGCCTGCAGGATGCTTTTATCCTTAATCCAATGCCAGCAGTTGAATGCAGCCTTTATTATTCAGAGAATAGTTGGCTCCTCCTGACCTGTTCCTGCAACAGAGGCTTTGTGCAGTCCAGGGCAAGGTGCTTCAAGTTTTCACAAGCGGCCACTAATTGTATCCACCTTTGTTGGGCAACTGATATGGGATGCTGGGGTGTGACTTGTGAAGGTGCTGAGCATCCACAGTCATAGCTGCACCTGACTTCTCTGCATGTGATTTTGTCCAGATGAAGCCCAGGGTTTGGAAGGGGACAGCCATGGAGTGTCTTGGACCATCACTCCAAATTAATTCTTAGCTCCCACCTTTTTTTTATTTCTCTTCTCATCACTAAACAGGGATAACAACACTCATCACTTATATTTTAGTCCATTAATGTTTGGAAAGTACTACCATGAACAGCACTGTATAAATCTGGTGGGGAAATTAATAATGTCTTTGAGCAGGGTTTGAATAGTGCTCAGTTAATAAGACATAGCACCATTCATTGAACGTCAAGAAAAACAAAATTGAGCAACTGCTCATTAAAGCGAGCACCGTTCACTCTGTGCACTCAATGTGATCATTTAATTAAAAGATTTTATAATCATGCACAGACACAAGGGGGCAGAGCCAAGGCCCCGTCTTCCCTCATCCTTGCCTGCTGCACGTCAAACACACGAGTATTTCTTGGATGTAAGCTACAGCAGGAACCCAAAAACCATTCATTTTTCTTCTTCTTCCTTTTTTTATTTTTTTTTTTTTCCCCCCAAGGCCCCTGCACTAATAGAAATCATAAGCTTTGTCAGGTCTTTTCACCTTGCCAGATCTTTTATTCCTTACCTGTCACCCCTCATTTGCATCCTCACCCTGCTGACCCCTTGAGGAATGGGGAGACTCCTCAAGTCTCACCACTTCCTGGACTACTTCAGGAGCAGCAACTAGGTCCCAGCCTGTGGTCTCCACCACCCTTGACATCATGGCCAGCATCGGAAATCACTCTGTGCCTGGCTATGAGGTGAGGCGAAGGAGAATGGCTTTTCAGAGCTGGAAGGTGCTTTGATCAGGGCCATTTTGCAGTGATAGTGAATTAAAGGATCATGAGCATGCAGCTCATCTTGCATGCCACTCTCCTTGGGGGCTGGTTGCAATAAATCTGCAAACCAGCCACCTCAAAATCTAACAAATGAAACTAAGAACACCTTTCCCCAAGAATACATCACCACCATTTCCTCTGTTTCTACGTGGAAATACTGAGGAAAAGTCCCTGTTTGGGTCACATCAAGCAGCTTGAGACATACTGGGACTGAAATCTACAGTAATTTACTGTGGAAAACAATGAGCACGAATTAAGTTGTTTTCATACATTTGGTAATTGGTTTAGCAAAGCCAGCTTTTCTTAGGACCTTCAGTCAAGATGTTTTCAAACATGAATCTAGTTAACATTACTTCAATTTTGCCAATGCAGTACAACATCCCATCTGCTGGTTGGTGGTCCCAAAAGCTTTAGATATATACGGGTTTTTTTAAGGTTTTCTTCTTTCACCAAGAAAAAGTGAGCAGGACTGGGAATACTGACACGTGGTTCTCTATTTTCTTCTGCACATCATTAGGCATAACCTGTTTCTTTGTCCTGCTAACTGAGGGAGTCCAAACATATATCCCTCCACAGGAAGAAGCCCATCTATCTTTTGTGCTAAGACCAGCCTTTTAGGAGCTGTTATGACCAGACTTCTGCTTGGAATGCTGCGGTGGTACCCACCTCTGCCTTCCCAGGCTGCCGCCCCTGCTCTCTACCGACCCCTGGGCAGGATTGCCACACCAGCCCCTGCCACACAGGTGAGGAGCCCGGGGAACGCAGCAGGTTACTGGATGTTACAGAGGAACACAGGTTTAATTTGTGCTGAGATGGCAAAAGGCACCGGCCTGACGCAAAGTCTGTTCACCTGCCAAATTGCACATTTCTCCCTCCAGAGCCCAGAACATTAGCGGGGGAACCGGGCATGGCCGGGGGAAAAAGTGGGAACACCCCGCAACTGCTAGTGGGAACCCTTTCTCCCCATCAGCACAAATACTGGGCTGGGCGCTCCGCTGAGAAATGGCCAGGCACAGCCTTTCTACAGCGTAAATAAAATAAAATAAAAGCGGTTCGTGTTTGCTCTCGGGTGTGCAGCACAGGACAGCACAGCTCCAAGCAGCAGCAGTTACCTCTGCAGGGGCATTCAATAGGAGATTGGGGATAATTTCCATAACAATCGCTGTTAGCAAACACCCATAAAACACAGCGGGCAAAAACACCTTATCAGGAGTTAGCTGCAAATTAAAAGACATGCTTGTTGGTTTCGGTTTCGTGCCCGTCTGCAGGATTTCGAGGACTTAGTGCTAAAATTCTCTTTAACAATATTAAAGAAAATAATCCTAATTTCATTTCAGTGCTATCAACAAGCAGAGAGAAAATACAAAACTTGTATATGAGGCTTGATCTATGCTTACTGAGCTATTCTGTCAGAGAAAGGACAGAAAAAGAAAAAGGAAGAGAATAAAACTTTTCCTATTGTCATATTTCCCTGAAATTCAGCTATGCTGAACCAGAATAATTACAGGCTGAGGAGAAATATTGCAAAACGTCGGCACGGAAGGGGCTTTTTCTTGACCCTGTGGACTATAATGGGAGATAAAGAGATTGACCATTTTGGGAGGAGGATGCCTTCATTTCTCGACGTGACTGTAGATTATTTCGGCTTCAGGAGACAAGAATGTCCCTTTAACATCTGACCTGGCCTTTATTTAAGAGCAGCACTTCACGGTTCAGGAAAGACAGACAATTTTCTAATTCCCAGCTCTGCTGGAGGCTGAGGCAGCAACTTCCAGACAGGACACCTGCTAACACTAGAGAAATGGCATTATTATGTCTACAAGTTTACAAATCTGAGGATCAAAAAGCTTTTGCTTCTGCTGCTACTCCACAGGCCAAGGAGGACGACTTCTTCAAAACAGAGTTTCACAGAGGTTTTTCTTCCCCCCCTCCAAGAAATGGTTTCTTTTCACTTTCAGCAGATCGGTTTCCACGTGAAAAAGTCAATAGTCAAAGAGTTTCCTAAGTTTCATTGGTGTGTAGCAGAAAGGGGATTAGACCTGGGGCCTTTTTACTGGCAAGCCTTTAAGCAAATAAATGTTCTTGAATTCTTAGAGAAACAAACCTAACTTAAACAAAAATCCAGAATATATGGGATTTGCCCCTCCCCAACACAAATTTAAAAGAACGAGAGGGAGAGAGGGAGAGAAAGAAATAGTTACTTAAGATTTAAGGGATACTAGGGTTAAATCTTTGTCTACTGTAATTTTGCTTTTATTTTTGCAGTTAACCCAAAGAGAATGGCTGTTTCCACATATTCACAACGACCTATTAATAGTAACTAGTGTAATGCAATATCACAAACTATAGATGAGGATAGTACAATATAATAAATACATATTAGAATAATGCAATATTCTAATATCAAATGTAATGCAATGATTCATTTTTAATGGATCAATTCAATCCAAAGCTGTGATTTTGCGGAATCAAGAGAGGTAAAAAGAGGACAGCATGCACAGCCCCCACCTCCTTTCAGAGTCCTACCTGGTAGGCAAAGGCACTGCTTAATTCCTTCACCCATAAAAGTCCCAAAGCTGAACCTGTGGTTTTTCTTTTAGGACACAATCATATCACAGCAGAAGACAATATTTTTTTTTTTTTTTGAATGTATGTTTTTCCTAAGCTCCAAAGATTACAATAGACAGGCCACTCAAAACCCCAAGCATTTAAAGTGTATATACACACACACTCTTAAACATATACATATACAAATTTGTACCTACAGCCAACTGGTGCTGCAGAGCTGCTCCCCCAGCCTACAGATCCAGGTGTCTGTGCCAGCCATTTGCCAGCATGCCTAACACCTGGGTCAGTGTTTCCAGACTGGCTTTAATTAAGTCAGAAAACTAAAGAGAACTCAGGCAAAGCAGTTGGCTAATATGATCCAAAGTAAACATCAGCATCTTGGTATAACAAAACAAATCATAGAGGAAAAAATAAAGTGTAGATTTGTGACTGCAGAGAAAATGATAAGCTGTCTGTCAAGTTTGCCTCTCTGCACTGTTAAATAGTTTTAAAAACTTTTCGGACATTAATGTACTTTTCCCACCATGTACCTCTGGCGAGCCCAGATTGTAAATTTCACCAGCCAAGTTACTATTGCTCTGTGAAGTGCTACCTCTGATTTCACTATGACCCATCCTACAGTTCTGCCTCTGCATGCTTCCAGCCTTGGTCCCTCTGAAAACCTTGACGGTGCCTTAATCCACATCCAACTCCATCGGCAACCGGGGCAGACCCTGGGCCTTTCCTACTGCTGAGGGATTTGCTGCAGAGCACGCTTCCAAACCCAGTGCCACCCAAAATGCAGAAGTGCCTTAAAATTGTGACTGAAGGGAAAGGAATGGAGGGTTTTGCTTGCTGCGCTAGCAGCACAGCGGTCAGGATGCTTGCCTGGGTGACCTGCATTGAATAAGCCTCCATCTAGCTGAAAACTCAGGAAGCAAATCCACACCTCCTACTCCAGGGGCAAAATCACCCTGCCATTGGGTGAAGAAATGGAGCACAGCCTCGCCTCCGCCCCTCCAGTTACAAAGCCGTGAGTGGGGTGCTTAAATACCCTCGAGAAGGAGTAGCCCAAGAGCGGGGCTCTGCCCCGATTTACCCCTGTGCTGCTGAGCTGTACCAGCCGGTTGCCAATATGCCGTGGTACGTGTTAACTTGCATCCTGATAAAAATGAAGTGAGAAGGACTCTGGGTTTCATCCTGTGCAGTTGCTGCAAGCACAGTCTAGCTGTCTTTAAGGAGGGAAAAAACTCACTTTTGCTCTTTTGGCACTCTTTTCCCCCTTGAGAGCAAGCATTTAAGTGCGACCATTTTAAGGCATTTCAAAGGTCACAGACCCCGTTTGAGGACAAGTTCATCCTACCAAAAATGAGTGACACCCTGGAGACCCCCAAAGAAGAGGGCACACCTCTCTCAGCATCTCTTCCCGACCCGCTTTGGTGGCTTTCCCATCTCCACCACATGATTGGAGGTGGCTGGGTTCCCCTTGCGGGTTCTACATGCTGTGGTGCCAGCAGCTGCCCACAGCTGCCCTTCTGTACAGTGTAGTCCCAGTCCCCACCCTCAGACACTCAGACCTGGGATGGCACCCGTCCCTCACTTCCCATCAAGACCAATGCCTGCCTTTTCAAAAGGAAGCTTCAAAAAGAGAGAAAATACTTATTTTCATGGGAAATCCAGCTTTATGGACGGCAAAATACTATCTATGGGAGTAATTTTCAAATTCTCCCAAGAAGATGAATTTTCCCCGAAAATCTACCTTGATTTAGGCAAAATCCACCCTGCCTCTCGCCCCAAATCGCTCCCCCTAGCTCAGGAAAGAGAAGAATTTGCCTTTTTCCTGGGAGGAAAGCGGAGGGCAAGACTGGAAAGTAGAGCTTTAAAGGGAGGGAGGGAGAGAAGGGAGGAGGCCGAGCTCATGCACGGATTTTAATCTGATCACTTCCCTGTCAAACTAATCCCTGCCTGCCTCAGATCGGATTTTTAGAAACGTGCCTGGAAACCAAAAAGCAAACCTCATTTGAATGAAGCACACACTCCGCAGCCCCCATCTGCAAAGGGCTGCAATTAAATGCAAAAAAAAAAAAAAAAAAAAAAAGAAAAAAAAAAGG
>JAWWTY010000156.1:15370077-15410979 GCA_035222235.1 Margarornis squamiger
CCCCCCCCCGGGGGGGGGAGAAGAGAGAGAGAAAATTAGCATTTTCCGCGGCCATCTGGCATGAGGAGCAGGCGATGGGGAACAAAAGGAGATTTAGGCAAAGGGGAGAGGCGAGTGTGCCATGGCATTGACCTGCAAATGAGCCTTTGTGAGCGAATTAAAGCTTCCCGGACCCCCCGGGACACCCCAAAACAGGCACCATTACAAACCATCCGGACAAAAACCCACTCATCAAAATTGTCTGCGTTTGAAGGGAGGGGGGGGAGAGGCCATTTAAATCTGCACCTTCCCTGCCCCCACCCCCAGTAATAGGCGGTTAATAGGGGCTTGGCGGGAGGGGTCGGCCCCCCTGCGCCCCCGGCCCTACACCCCGCTCTGGCGGTATAACGGGGGGGACACCTCAGACACCTCAGAAACGTGTCTCCTGCATAAAACCCACCCGAAACGTTATTTATAGCCCTAATCTTAAACAATAGGGACGACAAAAAAAAACGGGGGGCGGGGGAGGGGGGGGCATTTGGTGATATATCGGCTTCCAGATGCTGTTTATTTAATTCGGGAAGAGGGAGATATAGGCTTATATATAAGTATATCCCTAAAGCAATAATTAATAAAGTTTTTTCTTCATGGAGATGGTAGAGAGGAAAGGGATAATCAAGGCTGCCATGGCCCAAAAAGAAACGAAAAACCGTGAGGGTTAGAGCTTTTATCTCCTATCCCCCTTCCCCCATGACTCTTGCCTTTAAACTGGGAAAGCTTGAGGATTTGGAAGTGAAAGCACAGATTTTGGCCTGGGGTAGATACATGAAAAGGGAGGGCGGGGGGGAAGCCATCTCCCCCCATCCCCTCTCCAGAAAGGGAATAAGGACTAAAGTCGGGGGCCAGCTGGGGGAAACTTGTAAATGAAACGTGTTTCTTTTATGGTCCTCCCCCCCGGGGGACAGCCCCATTATTACCCACCAGCTATATAGACTCAGCTGCCGCCTCCCCAGCCTGCGGCAGGTACCCGGGGGAGGACCGGGGGGGCTGCAGCCAGCCGGACCCTCTGCCCGGGCCGGGCCGAGCCTGTCCGGCCCCCCTTGGCCGGGCGGGGGATGGCCCGACGTGCGCGGCTGTACACGGGTGTGCGTGGCTGTACACGCCCGAGCGCCTGTCCGTGGGCGGCTGGGTGTGTGTGTGTGTGTCTGTCTGTCCGTCCGTCTGTCAGTGCGTGTGCCCGCACCCCGCAGCAGGTGAGCGCGCTGCCCGCCGGCGGAGGGAGGGGGGGCCGGCGCTCGCAGCCCCCCAGGTGCCGCTCACCCGGGGTTTGTTTGCAGTCAATATTCATGTGTTTCTGTCACCGGGGCGGCTCTTTTCACAGTGATCAGCCGGGCAGAAGGCTGAATGACAGGAGACTCGTGGCTCGGCCGCTTTGGGGAGGGGGGAGGGATGGATTCCAGCCGCCCAACCCGCTGCCGTTGTGGGGTTTTTTGGGGGGGTGTTCAGCCCCTGTGGGAGGGGTTGTCCTGCTGGGGGCCATTACCCTGCCCTGGCTGGGCACAAGGCAGCGGTGCTGGGCACTGGGCACCATGTGCCTCCTGCTCCAAGCAAACAGTGTGGTTTTGGGGGACCCCCACCCCAGGTACAGGCACACACACTCACACACGTGATCTGTGGGCTGCAAGGGCAATGGGCCTGGTTGGTCACCCCCTACCGTGTGGCATGGTTGGGTGGGGTTCTCCACGGTAGCTGGTGGATAGTGGAGTCCCTTAGAGCCGCAGTGCACAGGGGAACCCCAGGAAGGTCTGAGCAGGTAGGGTGGCACTAGGGCTACCAAAACATTTTTGGTTTTTCTGCACCCTGAGCATGAGGAGATGGCCAGCAGCTGCCTGTACCTCACACTCCTGATGCTCAGGGCACTGCAGTGCTTTGAGGAGCAATGCTCCTTTGGGGTGCCCAGTTCTCCTCACCCCCAGGGTGTTTCCTGGCTGTGCTGACGATGAGGGGCAAGGGAAGAAGCTCTTTTCCCAGCTGGGAATTGTGGGGGCTGCTCACCAGAGAGGTGGGCATGAGCCCTCCGTCGAAGGAGCTACGTTTTGTTCCTTCCAGCTTGCCCAGACGCCTTCCCCTCGCCTCTCAGCACTGCTCTATATGTGCACGTTTTGTTTGGTTCTGTTCTTTTAAAAGTCCACAAACTTGTGATTTTCTGTGCAACTTGTGGGGGGCAAATCAGTATGAGGGAGCGCCCTTCTCATTGAAACCGGAGGTGAATAAATTATGAACAGGCGAAAATTGGAACAATGTCTCTGAGCGAGTGTTTTCTAGAGAGTTACTATTCCAGGCTTTGAAATCAATTGATACATAATTAGATTCCTCAAGAGAGGACAAACAAGGGCTGCCATTCACCCCCTCCTTCTCCCACATGCATCCCAAAGAGAGACCGGAGGCTTTAGCAGAAACCAGACAGCCAGCATTCTCCAGCACTAAAAACATATTCTGGCTTTGGGTGTTCATTTAACAAACAGATCCTTGAACCTTGCTTCTGTTTTCAGTTTATTTCGACCATGTTTCTTTGTGTTCAGTTCATTAAAACATGTCTCTTTTGAGATCTATTTTTACATTTCAAGAATCCAGTATTGTACTTCTGCGGTGGCAGATGGCCCTAGACATCCAAGCATAAGCTCTTTCCTGCTTTTTTCGCCTGTTTCTTAGGTTCTTTCTGTGCTGCACTTGAAGCTGTTAGCAGCAACCATCCCTATTTGCAATGGCTGGGGCCTGCCTGCCATTCAGCACAGGGGTACTAACATGTTACAGTCCCTGCTGTACCCTCGAGGTGTATTTTCAGCATAGTGGATGCTACTGCCTGTAAAATAAGAGCACTCCACAGCTGGATAGATCCTCATCACGTGAGTGGCATGAAGACTAATTTTGTATCTTTACCTCATATTCACCTTGTGTTAATGTTCTGTGGTTCCCCAAATGAATTTATTAGCTGTTAAGGTTGAGTTTAATTCTTGATGGAGAGAGAAAATAAAGATTCAGCTTCAGAAAAGATGGGAAAAGCATGCAGTGATTAGAAAAAAAATATTTTAGGGGTTATTGAACGAAACAGCAGCACCCCCAGCCAAGTGGGCCACCGAATTGAAGGCAATGGCTTGGCTTCTCTGGCTACCCTTGTGATTGATGTACTAGCAACAACCACTTCAAAACCTGGTATCAAACATGGAGCAGAGTGCTGCATCCATTAGCATTCATTATGTCACATATGAATAGGATTAAAAAAACCTGTACCAGCAACAAGAAGAAAAAAAAAAAAAAGGACTGCCTGAGCTGCCTTAGACCCATCTCTTAGGTAAGGTGCCAGTACTATGGCCTACAATAAGTTGGGTGTCTTGAAGACATTACAAACAGATTTACCAATTCCTACCTCTTATTAAGTCATGTGATCTTTAGGAGGAGGTAAGATAAATCTGAAATGTATTTTTTTGAGGCTTAGGCAGAGGTAAATCTGTGTCCTCTGTAGCAAAAAGAAAAACAGACTGAGTAGTTTTCCAACAAAGACATTTGTTTGGATAATAACCAAAACAGAAGCACTCAAATATATACGAGGAGGCTATTTTGTACATGTTTGCTTCATAGATGGTATATATTTATATATACATGTGTGTATGTGGTTGTTTCAGTATTTGGTTTTGTGTGGTTCACTACTCTACCTGAGTTAAGCAACATTCTACAGGCAGAGCCAGCTGGAAGATCTTGGTCATTGCAGGCAAGACTGATTTTTGCTGCTCCATGGATACTGCACAAACATGCCAACACAGTCTGCTCCCTGATGGGAAGCAGGATAAGTTCAGAACCACATAGTGCTACCTCCGCAAGGCAGTGCTCTGCCTTGATGCCTGCTCCTGTACCCCAGCCTTGACCACAACAGCCACTGTGCTCTGGCAAAGGTGAAACTGACTGCAGGCCAGTTTGCTGTCTGGAGTAGTCTGTTGCTTTAAGTAATTGCCCACCTTATGTCCTGAGACAGTCCTGTCTACTGGCTGACTCTGAAGAAGAATGTGGATTGGATTTAGCCTCAAGGGGTTGTTTTTTCCTCCGCCCCCACCCTTCAGCCTTAGCACAGTCTATATGCCTTTCTGGTGAATTTGGACAGGACATCAGTATATCAGTGGAAAAATTTTCCATCACTGTTGCAATTCCTCTTGTGTTGCTGGCCCCAGCCACAACAGGTAGTGCAGCTGGGACCACCAGTGACTCCTGGCTGGGTGTACAAAATGCTTCAGCCCCACCAGGAGAATATAACCCAGGATAGCACAGCAGTAGGACTTGTACTGGCAATTCCAAACTCCTCTAGGATGAGTCTGTTTTAGGTTTGCCTTGTGTCAGCCTCCAGGTTTCTGGGAGTGCACAGGAGGGGAGCAACACAAGCTCCTTCCTCTCCCCTTCACATGGATTCCCTCTACCTTCTTCTGATAGGACCACACTCAGAAATGAGAAGTGGCAGAAGAAATCACTGTATTAGAAGCTATTTCCACCTCACTAAACACCTTGGACTTCTGCAGCCCAGAAACCATTATTTTTGCCCTCTTTTGGTTGCCTACTCTCTCCAAATTCAAAAGGTGAAGTTGGAGACCATTTGGAAATGAAACAACCCACAGACTTATAGCCTGGATAGAAGGGGGGCCTTGGCAGCTGCAAGCCAAGTCTTAGAGAGGTCAGAGAAAGGCAGTAAGAACACAAAAGTAGAGAGCAGGAAGCCCTCAAAGGGCAGGGAATGTTTTGGGCTTGTCAGGAAAGGAAAGAAGAAGGAAAAAAAAAGCTCTGCAGATCCAAGCTTGATTACTCTTAATCCTCCTCAAAACCGCCCTGATCCTTCCAACATTTGCTTTTTTTCCTTCCCTATCATCCCTGTTATTGCTTGTCTTGGTGATTTGCTTGAAAATATATTAGAGAGCTCCAGATCTTTCACTGATAGAAGCATGAAAATAGAGGATAGGTAGTATTATCCACTAAGTAATGCTCCCACAGTTAGCACAGTCCTCTAGAGAGACCTGCCGGATAATGGCTTTTGAGAGGAGCTTAGAGACATCTGGAGAAGCCATTTTCCCTCATTGTACATAGAAAATAAAGATTAGCTAGGGCATGGGGAGGGCTAAGAATATAATGAAGGGCAATGGACAAACCAATGTCGCATTGCCCATCTGTGTTACTGGCTTCAGGTCTACTCCTGCAGAATGATTTGTGCAGACTCCCCTATAGCCTGTGGATTTCTGTGCAGGTGGAGTCTTCCCCACCATGCATTGGTTTGTGAGTCTGGGGTCTCACAGGCGCTTTGGGGTGGCTTCTGTCTATAAAGCAGCTGGTCCTTTCTGGGTGGCAGATGCAGAAATATTTTTCTTTTTAAACAAATAAGTCTTTTCAAGAGTTTTCTTTTCAAATTTTGATCATTTTCATGCAAAAGACTTATTCCAACCCGTTCTGCATCAAGAGCCACAAGACTCTGGGACTGAGATCAGTTGCTGCCACTCTATGGGCCCTATACCCCATCGGGGTGTGATAGCTCCAGCACTTGCAATCACAGATACTCACAGGGACTGCAGAGGTGATGGTCACATTTAAAGCATTGGTGACATACTAGGGATGACATTCCTGGATACGGTGTCTGCTTAAAAAAGACGGTGGGTATTTGTGGGTTTTGTAGCGTGTTTAGCGAAGAGATGCTCTGAAGGACAAAGACAAACCGTACAGTCCTTAGGGCGAGGGTTCGGCCCCGCAGCGGGAACTGCCCAAATCACGTAAAATGTTGGCAAAAATCACATACGCGCGGACCGCAGCAGAGGTGGGGAAAGGGCAAAACCGTGGCTGTTTGGGAAATACCTTAATTCTCCGCAAACACACCCACCCCCCGCCCGGAGCGGGGCCGCAACAGCACCGCGTCGTGTGCGCTCCCTCTGCCGGCCCCGCCGCGCCCCCGCACCCCGAGGGGCACCGACCCTCCCCGGCACCGCCGGCCGCTCTGCCCGCCGGCAATCGCCGCGGGGAAACAGGGCGAACACAGGCGGTTCCTCCCGGGGGAATGGATGAACACCGCCAGTGCAGCCCCCGCTGGGGTGCTGCTGCAGAGGGGAGTGTGGCAGACAAAAGGTGGAGCAGGGCGGGAGCCTTGGCGTGCACCCCCCGCCCCCGCCCCCTGCCATTCTAGAAAAAAAGCAGTTCGAGCCATTTGCCAAAATCTGCTTTGCGATTGACTCACACAGACGCGTTCCCCCCAAGGACTGCTGAGAATGCACCTAGAAGAAGAGAGCAGAGGAACAAATGGTTAAGCTCACACCACATCCAACTGCAAGTTCACGTCTCGGTTTGTGGGGATAAGCCCAAAGGGAGTGAGGGATAGAGGCAGCACCGCGTGTTGTTTTCCCGTGTGCTGCTGTGTTTCTGGGTGAAGAGGTGTGTGGGGAGTCCCACTTCTGTTCCTGTCATAAAGACCTTAACCTTGAGCAAGAAACGAAGCTGCAACTCCAGACTAGCTAAAATGGTCTGTGGAGACAACCCATGCTGTCTCTGGTTACAATGAAAGGGGAAGAGTTACAGGTAGAAAAGGGCAATAATTAAACAACTCTTTTTTGGGACAGAGATACCTGTCCAAAGCCACCCACCAGGAGTTAAAATCACTTGTTCAACACCAGTGAGACACAACTCATGCCAGGACTGAGTTGAATGCAGCAGGTTTTACTAACAGCTACCAGATGCTAAGGGCAGGGTGGGAGGGTGCAGCTAATGATACTGGAGTGAGAAAAGTTTGTACTGCTCCTCTCCTCACAGTTGTTGGACTCTTCAAACAAGATGGTTGTCACTGGAACAGTTTATATCTAATGCCTCTTTAAGGCAGCACTTCAGAATGATCCTGGTTTTGAGATAAAGGGAGCAAATTGAATGGACTGATTACCAGTTGAGATCCTCAGGTGTGCTTCCAAAACCTTGACAGTTTTGTCTGTCATCTCAGACCAATGAAGGCAACAATAAAAAGGTTGTGACTCATTTAATATTTAAGATGTTTATCCTTGTGGTTGGACTAGAAGGTTTGGTTTCTTAAAGCTTTATTTCTATTTCAGTGAAACATATTCCTATACTTCATGTGTGACTAAACAGAGAAAGTTTGGCCCTTGTTGCCATCCTGCTTCCCACCAGCTCCATCCTTCCCCAAACCCATCCAAACCCAGAGTCCAATCTGAATGCTGCAATTAGAATAGAAATCACAGAGCCGCCAGTGTTTTAATTGGCCACAGAGCATGCATCACATTTAAATTTCTACTGATAACACAGAGAACATAATGAGTAACCTCGATGATTTTTAAGACAAGCACGTGCAGTTCTGATTTTATTGTACAAAAACACCTGAAGTGATTTTAAAATGAGGATAATGGTTTTTTCACAATACCCAGGTGAGTGACAGTAAAATTAAAGTATTTAAATGTTGATTTTTGGATAGATTCAAAAAACTGTGCCGTATTAAATAATGTTTCATTAAATGACTGCTGTAGGTGTAATTTGGCTAAGGAAAGGTGGTAGAGTTGTTTCAGGAGCAAAAACTACCATTATAAAAAATCAAATGCAGTATTTTTAGGAGGACTATTTGGTAAAAAAAAAACAGGTGACAAACAGAGAATCGTAGAATGGCAAGTGGAGAAAACAGGGAGAGGAGTAGTATTCAAGTGGAGGAGATAAAAATCTTAACAAACACTGTTTGAATAAACACATTAGAGATCTATGAAAACATAGGACAACTGGTGAGGCCAACACTAAGAGTGTAAATAATTTAAAAAAAAAAAGTTTAATCAAAGTAGTCAAAAACTAGAAGGCCAGGATTGTGACTGTATTTTGAAATTTTGGTTGCCTCATAGTGGGGATCTAAACTGGTCCATAGTTTAGTCTGACTTGTGCTTTGTTCTTGCCGGAATTCATCTTCAAGAGGGTTCAGATTAGGTTTATTCAAACACAGGAACCTTACATTGCTGATTAGGTATGGAAAACGTGCCTTAACTTGTTTTTGTGCAGTTGAGTATGGAAAGGGAGGAAAAATAAGCAAATGGAATTGAAGTGAATGAGTCTGTGAGACGGGGAGCAATCCCAGGGTACGTAGGGAACCGTGAACTGGAGAAGGAGCACATAGGTGGATAGATTGGGGTCTAAGACATTGCATTGTGAGGAAGGATGCTTAAAAAATTGGCCCAATCTGATCTGCTTTGATTCTTTCCTAGAGGACCCTCAGCTGAGCTGAGACGCCAACACCTGAAATTATTCTCCATCAGTAGCATTTATATACCTACCAAATGGCACACTGCATGGTTCCCCTGTAGAGTGTACCTGAGGATAACATCAGAGATGATGGGGCTTTTTTTGACAGCTCAGTGCACATTTTCTGCTCTTGATCTTTGCCTCATAAACAGCATGGAGTAGGTTTCTAAACTAGAGACAAACCTGCTCTGCTAACAACTTCAAAATACACCACCAAAAAAAATATCCTAAATTTTCCTTACTTGTGTTTAACAGAAAAAGAAGCTGATGAGATTTTGTAAACTTCTATATATATAAACACAGAAAGATTAAAAAATCACCCCTAGATAGGTGTACCTCTATTCTCCTTGGGAAGACATCAGTAGTGCTACTCACCCAGGGCATGATCTATTCCAAGGCTCTCTGCAGAGAGAATTAGGCAAGGAAGTTCAGCAAAGATCAAACAGGGAGGAGAGGAGTTTTATTCATGGGATTATTCCTGCTTGTCAAATTCCTGGCAGTCCCACATCTGTGGCCATAATGGATCTAGCAAAGGGCACAGCAGTGCTCAGAGTCTGCAAGCTGAAGTCAATTATGGCCAGGTGCATACAAACCAGGTTCTGCTGACTTTCAGGATGCTTTGCAATCTGATCACACTTCCTAACCCCACCCTGCTCCTCCCAAACAGAGGGCTAAACAGCTCCTTTTTGTAACAAAGAAACCCAAAAACTTTTGTGTTCTCCTGTGGGTTCAGAAGCTGCAACTCAGAAAACAAATCAGCAGATCACCATTGGTCAAATAATAGCAAAGGTGCCATTTTAAACAGCAATCTTCCCTATTCATAGCCTAAATGCCATTCATTTCAAGCCATAATGTGATATCTAGCAGCAAATTCATGAAGCAGGCTGGCTTCCTATGGTTTGTATAACCAGGAGAACACTAAGCCTGGTTCAGCTCCCATTGCATCCCCTTATGGTATGTTCACCAGCTTCATCAAGAGGTACATCAGGCCTGGAGGAACAGTGCATTGTTTAAATCTCAGTGAATCCTCATTGTGGCAATACCACAAATCTTTTTATTTTGCCTGTGAGCAGTGAATATGCTGGAGAGGAGGCACAAGGCAGCTGGAGAAGAAACAGTCCTTCTTGTTTTGCAGACAGCATGTTACCTAGTAGGAACTGCCAACATGTTTGTAGCTTTCTATCCTAACCTTTAAAGCAGGGTAAAGCTGGAAGTGCCACCAATATTCTCAAATCCATAGGGAACTACCATCTGGATAGTCCTCACATCTGGTGTTTTCTCAGCATACTTGGTAAATGACAACACATTTTGTTATATGTAGAGCCCAGTGTTTGAGATAAGCTTGTGACAAAAAGTCCATCTTTTATGTTTGGATTTGTAAAATATGTGAAGCAAAGTCTTTTTAGGAAAAAAAAAGCTGCTAAGAGGAGACATTTGCATCAACCTTACCATCTGTGGAGAGCAGGAATGATGGTTGCTAACACTGCCACATAACATTTTGAAGAAATACTAATTGTTTTTCTGAAAAACCTGTGTTCTTCCATGCACAACTGGCTTTGAAGGAATCCCACCCCTATCAGTTGGTTATTCAGCAACTTCTCAAGAACTTGATTTCAGTATTAGTCATAAAACACTTTCTTGTGCTCTTTTCCTGATGAAAAGACCTTAGAAGAGGAGGGACTGGACACTTGTATTTTAAGTTTGGTTCAGTAGGTAGATAATTCTTCTAAACATGTGAAAGGAAGGTAACCAACACAGAAATAACAGATTCTAATGGATAACTTATTCTCCAGTTATAAACTGTATGTTTTTTTATGACACACCCCCCCCCCCAATTGCAAGCCATTTTTTACCACAGAGATGATGGACAACAGTCTGACCCCTCCTGGTATTTACTGTTTTCTCTTAGAGAGGTTTTGCAGGCTGAAGCCTGATCCATTCACCATCAGACGCTGGATTTTACACTGTATTAAATGTTCTCTCTTGCAGAGTTGTTACTTACACAAGCTTTATTGGCACAGGGAAACTGTTGCCATAAATTTCAAATTAAAAACAGTTTCCAGAAATCATCTCTTCAAGTAATTTTACTGCTAGAACAGTCTTGTATAGCTGTCTTCCTTCACGCTCCCTTACAAAACAGAGCCAAACTCATGTTGAGGTAAGCCATCCCAAACAGTGATGCCCTTCAGACATGTCCAGCAGGTTTATCTCACAGTGCACGTGATCTACGTCTGCTTCCTTCATCAAACTCCTTTCCATTCCTGGAATGATCAAACAAACTCCACCCTTTCCTGGAATACCTGTATTGGTAGGCTTATCCAACAAACTTTAAATAAATGCCATCATTTTGGTTACTAGGCAACTTACTCCTCCCCAGCAGAGCAAATTCCATCCCTTTTTCAGTTGTTTTTCTTCTTTAGGTGTAAGGGTTACCTTGTCAAAACTTGTTTAGTTACTGACAACTAGTCACAACCAGAGCAAAACCATCATTCTCCTCTTGGGTATATTAATTTAAGCCAGGCTTTTGAACAGTATTTTAGACAGAACAAACACTTCACAGCTTCTGCAGGACAAGGGCAGAAGGATGCAGAGAGTGGGCAGTGGAAGGACTGCTGCTGCAGTGGGGGCCTGAAATCCTCCTGCAGGTTAAAATCTCTCCCAAACTCTATCTCATACTGCACTGGTAAACATAGCTACATTAAATACAAAAATCCAAGTTAAAACAGTGTGAAGGCTTCTACAGTTCTGAACAGAATTTATTCTCAATGTTTTATTTCCAAGTTTGGCTACATGCTTTCTAAATCTATAGAAAACACTGGTTCTGCATGTCTCACTTTCTGCTTAGTTATCTCTTTACCTGAGTCATACAGATCCAGAATCCTGTGGCTCATATTTCTACCTTGAGCCTAAAGAATTATTTTTAGGTAAATGCCTTGCCTTTGCTCCATTTCTACACCAGCCAGCGGCTGTTTCTGGATGTGCTGTAATTGTGGTTCTGCTAACATGGTGACAAATTGTTCTCAAACTCTGTACCACACTTTGGGATTTCTTTTGGTGTCACAGCAACAAAATTCTGCAAGAGGATTTCTGAGAGCTAGCGATGAAAAGAAAGAATAAAATAATTTACAATCTATACCAGTGGTTCTGATACAAAGTTCAGTGACTTACTCTGCATACTGTCCTCCAGCTTCCCAGAAAGGAGAAGGGTTTTGCAATATTGGCACCTGGATCTGCAGCAGGAGGCAACTGTGCAGTCCAGGCGACCGACCAGGGACTGTTGGGATATGGAGCATTTAGTGGAGCCCAGGGCTTGTGTCACAAGTGTATTAGTTGAGTAGTCTGGTAGAATTATTAATGTTGGTATTATGGACTCGCAGTACCACCAGGAGATGCCACACATGAGCGCTTGGACTGGTATGACATGGAGACCACTCAATGCCTAACGAGGGAAAAACCAAACTGAAGGGATGCACCAGACTTTTTAGAAGTTACATAATTTGAGCTCCTGGTTTTTCCCTCTAGCTTATAAGGTGGTGTTATACAGTGTCAACAACAACAGTACTGTGGCCCGGCAGCAGCAATGCACCTGTCATAAAAGAGTCACTAGTTATCAAACATTTCCTCTCCCTGCCTCCTTATTCCCCCCATCTGCTGCTCATTGTCTTATCCAGCCTGGCTCATATCTTGCAAATAGCATCTCATTTGGTAGGACACGCCCTCGAAGTGAATGCAGACATGCTTGCCCAGTCACACAAACTTTACAAAAGCATCCATAGTGATGGAATAATACAATAATTTAAAATAATAACGTGTACAAGCTCAATCCAAAGCTTCCATGATGTGAGGGGAACTGTACGAAGATCAACAGCACTTGCTGTTGCCAATAATCCACATGTGAGGATGTGTAATTAAAGAGTAAAAGGATGATGGTTGCAACTGTGGAGCTGACAAAGCTGATGTAGCTCAGGCTGTTGATTTTCTTTCCACAAACCTAGAAACCGGACTTTGGAGAAATGACCAAGTTCTGCAGGATTCTGTGATGGTTCTGCAGAAACATCCTCCATTAACTGCCACGAAAATGTCCCCTACAGATCCCCCCCCAACAGATCACTGTTGCACACAGGTTTTGACAGCATCTGTTCAGGCTTTGAAGGACCTAAGCATGTCCCCTGGCACATGGCTAGCACTGGCTAGAGAGTGCCCAAACATGGTGTAAACTAGAGATTAGAACCCAGTCTGAACCACAGCTGAAAACGGTGCCAAGGGGCATTTCTGTGCAATTTTACAGACTGTAGATGCTGTTTTGCTACAGATGTCTGTAGTAAAACACACAAATAATATACTACAAATATTGCTGGATTTAAAAGTTTCCTGGAGAAGCAATGCACATTTGCAAATCCAGAAAGAATATTACTGGGACTTGTTGAAGGGCTCAATATAAACTGTAACACATAAGCCATTAAAATGAGGATGTTTGGCATTCAGAGTCACACATATGGGCCTTTCAAAACCATTCTTCTCATTTGGCAGCTCCTACGGTCCTTGAATGATGCACAACCTCCTTTCATATGTTCCTGTAAGATGCTTCTGCAAAGTTGGCATTTTTTTTAAAAAATAAATTGTGGAGGAAATATCTGACTGAGAAACACAGATCTGGTGTAAGAGAAACTTTGGAAAACTACTTCATTTGCATGATTACTTTTGCAAATCCTAGCTGATATCTGTGCTTTGTGTCCTGTTTTTCGTTTGGCTGCTTCTAGATGTGCAAATCTGGAAGCCTACTTGTTCAAAGCAGCCCTGAGCCAGGCTTTGCAAACGAAATGTCAGCGCTGTCCGAGGCCGCGGACACTTTCTGTGCTGATAAGCAACTCCTCTGAGTGGCCAAACTGATCCATCTCCCGCTCTGACAGTGCCTTTGTCTAACCTGACTGTTGAGCGAGGCTTTAAGGCTAAGCAAAGGATAAAACCTTACAATTGACCATGTCCAATGACTGCCTCCATCATGTGACATTTCCTCTACGTACATAAAGGCATAATTGACACTTTGGACCTTGCAGATGTTTTGCAATTCGTTTGGTTCCCACAAAGATACCAGAAAGTAAGTCTCGTGAACTGGCAATACTGTGTTTTCCTCTGAACAAGTTCTTATCTCTAAAACGTATTTAGATGCAAATTATGTCATGTCTCATGGCCCCACTTGTTTTGTTTTGCTTTTTCATCTAAACTGACTGTGCCATGATTTTTTTTTAAAGTATGAAAGTATTCAGATGTTCCTGAAAAAACTCAGTATCTTTGACTTCTTAAATCACATGCAAACAGCAGTATATTTTTCTGCCCTTTCCTCATGGCAGTCTGCTTTATGCTTCCTAATTTAATTTGCTTTTCTGACTCTTCAGTGCTCTTTTCCACAGAGAAACCTCTGCTAAGAAGCCATTTTCTGTGCTCTAAGTGAAACAGATTGTATGAAAAACTGGTTGGCTTAATCTGGGTCTTGGAGCTCTGAACAAAGGCAGAGCAGCATGGTCAAGTGTGGCTCTCAGTGCAGAGATACCTTAGTATAAACCTAGAAAAATGATCATGTAATTGAGCAAAGCTTTATACTCTGTGACTTGTCCTTCCTATATGTAAAATGGGAAAGATGGTAATTCCCTCCTGATTCAGCTAAGATTTTTCCTATAAGCAGCATTTGCTTTCACAGATGGAGATCCCTTGGGCTTTCTTTTCACCCCTATTTGCTCCTAATTAGCAGCTTAGAAGTAGTAGGACAGTAAAGGCAGTGATATTGCTATATGCAGTATCTGCCTGGCGTACCTTCCTCATTCTGGATTTAATAGAGGCAAAAAAATCAGAGGAGCAAAGTCAGCTCCTCTTTTACACAAGAGAAATAAAAATTGTTCCTTCTAGGCTGAGTCTGTAGCCAATAAATTCTTCTAGAAATGAAGTGAGATCTGTCTTCTGCTTCCATATTGCATGTGTCACTTGTATCTGTGTGTGCCTTCATATTTCTTTAAATGGTGATCAAAATATTTATATATTCATTTATTTGTATATAAAAATAATGTTTCATTCTCTGGTGATGGATGCTACATGCACAAACATACATCCATATACATACACTCTCCTCACTTTCTCAGGAGCAGCTTGGATCAGCACAGGACAGGGAACTTCACACAATATTATTCAGGAAAGAAAGCAGGACCAGTCTTGACCATTAGGCAGCACTGTGCTATGGCCGGGGCGGGGGGGGGCGGCGGTAAAAAAAAAAGGAAAGCACAGATCCCATTCCATTTTTCTTTAAAAAGACCCATTCTCCTTCACAAGTATAACTCTGGGTCTTATTGTCATCATTTCCTATGCTGGAAGGCTTTTTAATTTGTAGTGGAAAGCCCAATACTTATCAAAGATACTTTCAAACAAATTCAGACCAAATCAAGTGAAGTTGTCCATTTGAATGGCAGGGGGATTAAGGCTGGAACAAACCTCAGGGAAAGAAATGGATCTTGGTCTCTTTATGTCAAGACTGAATGAGTTTTTGTAAGATAACTTCTAAGTCAGACAAATTGCTGCTCAGCAAAGAGTAACTGGGTGAGATCTATGGCCTGTGTAGTACAGAAGTTCAGACCAGATTATCTAATGGGTTCTTCTGTCTTTAAAACCAATGAAATACTGGCGCAGCAGGGATGTCCTGAGTCACAAGGATCAGTTCCCTGACTTGGCAGGCAATCACAGCCTATGATCTTTTTCAGAAATTGTTCAAGTGACATCTTAAAGCTGGGAGTTTTGGCTCCCCATATTTACGCTGGAATGCTGTTACAGAAAGCACCTTCTCTGATGTTTAGAAACCTTTGGGAATCTATTTGTGGACAACTCATATATTTGTTCTTGTGGTAACACTGTCCTTTGGGTGAAAGAGCAATTTTCTTTCCTGTATATATTTATGGAAACCAACCTTAGTGCTTTGCTTTGCTGGGTTAGACAGAGATCTAACTCCTAAACAGGCTCTTAATTCCTCTGACCACAGTTGTTACCCTTTTTCTGCTCTGTGCATTTCAGGAAAGACTCATCCAGCTCAAGCAACCAGACTACTACACAGTGCTCCAGCTGAAGGCTCGGTACCATATGCAGCTCCCACAGTTTCTAGAGAAATACCTCACCTGGCACTGTACTGAGAACAAAAGAACCTTGTGCAGGAGGGGACTGCCCTCTCTGGTTCACTGTCAGTTGTTTTCATGCTCTGAAGCTGGAAAGATGCTGAGGGACCTCAGGGCTGCAGCTCTCCATCTCTGATGTTGGGAGAGTGGAGGTAGGAGAGCTGTGAGAAGTGGAGAAGGGCTGCATGACTGAGACCCATTTTCCATTTTATGTGATAGACTTTGGCATATGGACCTTTCTGGAGCACTCACAAACTCCTGAAGCCCAGGTGCTTTTCCTGTACCTTCTCAGATGGTCTTACTCAGTTGGCCAAGATGGAGGGTTTCACCTCTACAGAGGTAATGCAGAGGCTCTGATGGAGCAAAGTGCTGACAGCTTTCAGTAGTTAGACAGAAAAATAGGAACTCCAGCCCTTCCTCCTCCCTGCTGAAAGATGCCAAGCAAAACATGGCTAAGCAAGCCTTGCCCATGATCAGCTCTTTCTTCTCTTGTATATGCACCGTAGTGTGGTCTCTATTTTATGATCACACGCCATCTCAAGCATGTGATGAAGTAAATGCATTCACTGCCATGGCACACCTAATGAACAGCTCAGGGGCAGAACATGCTGCAAAAAAACTGAATTTCATTAGAATATTTAAAACTAGTCTCAGGCTCAGGGTTGACTTCCATTGTTATTTTCTGCCACCAGCTCTGAGGTCTAAAAGAAAAGGTGTTGTTCCATGCAGGGAAAACCCTATTTTTTTCCCTCTTTTTCTCATAGTAGATCTGAAACATTTTAGGCAAATATTTTTAGAAAATTGTTTTTAGGTCATAAATCTTTATTTGACAGGTGTTACTTTGAAAGTAAAATCTCCCATTATAAATAAGTGAAAATAATGTATCAGATGATGTTATAGCAAACTTACCACAATATCAATATATATAGTTACTATTATTTGATATGTAGATACAGAACCTCTCTTAACTGTTGGTTTTGGTTCTCTAATCCTTGACCTTAACCCCGAGATACAATGCAGTATTTTAAAGGTAATCATACCTTTAAATACCTTTAAATGATGTCTGCAGTTCAGCCCATTTTTGTTTAGGCATCTCTGGTACTTTCATAGTTTTGTGTTTTTAATGCTTAAACCTCATGCTTGATGTTTTAAGTTTTTAAACAGCTTTTTTTAACTCCATTGAATGAAAAGTCTACTCCATGCAGGTATAAGAAGAATTTGGTGGGATTTTGGCTGGCTGGGACAATTACAGATATGTGAGGGAGGTAACACTGCTAGTAAAATTGTTCTGCAACAGAGTAAACAATTTGGTAGGGCATATGTCTTTTATTGGTGGAGAAAACATTTATCTACTATTTCTTTTTGCTGATTAAGCTTTCTGATTTAGGTTGCTGAGACTGAATTTCAAAGTACTACACATAAGTGCCCATGCTTAGTGATGGTTATAGGCCAGACCATGGCTCTTCAAATAAATGGAGAATATCAGCACTCAAAAAACAAAGTCACTTCACAAGAAACCTGACAGAAAATTAAAAGGAAGGTGAGCCCTTGAGCCCTTTTTTTTTTTTTTTTTTTTTTTAATCCCAAATAGTTCCCTGCAAGGAAACATCCAGAGACTTGCCAATGAGCACAGCTACTTTTTCAAGGCTGACTTCTCTATGGAGGCTTTAAGCTTTTTTGGATCTGGATTAAAAGATGCGAGCACCTAAAAAAACTGAAACAGATAAATAAATAAAGTCACCTCGGTGCTTCATGGATACCCTGGCTTTTGCAAATGCTTGTCCAACCACAACCTAAATAATTCAAACCATCGTTGTCAGGCAGCAGCTCAGCCCTCCACAATAGGCACTTGCCTTATCACTCTACAGCAGATGCTTCAGTCAACCATTGGATATTGAAAACATAAATAATGAAACAAAATTTGGAGACAATGGTTTCTGGGCCGGGGACAAAATACTGATGGATATTGTCAGTCTCGGTGTAACCAAGCAGCAAAAGCTCAAGTGACAACAATAGGGAGGAGAAGAATAGGGACAAGTGAGGAGCCCTGAATCTCAATAAGGCCTGGAGTTGCACATGCTGCTGTTACCCTAGAAACTAACCTCTCCCCTGAAGAGGTTTGCTGGGGCATTGTCCGGGGGACACAAGATGTGTCATACACCAGATGGTCGTGTGCTGTATAACTCAGTTATCTGAGCGGTGGAGTGGAGGAATGCACGCCGCAGAGCGCTCCGGAGGGCCGCCCAGGGCACCATCTGTTCTTTCAGACCCAAGGCACTGCTTTGGCGTTGGCTTTTTTTTTTCTCCTTCCAAGAAAGGAGGGGAAAACAAAATTAAAATGATTCACCATTCAGCAGGGAAGAGAAAAAAAAAAAAAAGCAGCTTAATACAGTTGCCATATCTTGCTTTCATTTAGCTAATTTTATCCCTGGGTTTTATGTCAGGTGAATTGCTTTTTTACGCCTGGGAGAGCAGCAATTATTTCTCTCTCAGGAGTCTATCATTTATAAATAAAACCCCTTTGAGACCTCATCGGTCATTTACCATCTGAAAACCCCCAAATGCTTTTAGCCATATGTTCTCCAAAGTCTCCTCTCTCCTCCCCAAAGCTCCCTGCAAAGGTTTCGGCAATGCAGGGGAAAGAGCATTTTTCTTTTCCAGGAATTGTTCTCCCCTTTGGCTGGGAATGGGGGAAGGAGGAAAACAAAAAGTCAGAGTCGAAGCGGCAGTGTGAAGGACTGGCGTAGGAAGGAAATGCTAATCACAGGCTGTGCGATGCCAAGGAGCGGTGACTGATGTGCCTGTGAGGTGCCAGCACCATGAAACATCCTGGGGGCCCAGCTCAAGTGCCACCAGAGCCAGCCAAAAGCCTTGCTGCCTTCTGCTGGCTTTGGACTGAGACCTGAGCCAGCTTGTGGGAGTGGGAGAACCAGACAGCAATCAAGGTTCAGGACACTTCAGGGTACTTTAATAAAGGTGTATTAAGGCACTTAATACACTCAGGTGCAAGAAGATCAAGTTAGAGTAGTAAAGCAATGCCCAGGCAGGCAGAAGCAGGGACTAAAATGTGTGTGCTTGGTGCAGTACCTTTTGCTTAATGACAAGACCTGTTTTTTTGGTGCACCTTTCTGCTCCCCTGCTTTTGGTTTCTGTCCTGTGGCTGCTGAGGATTCCCCCACCTCTTAGCACAGGAGAGAAAATAAATGGAAAATAAAGTACTGGCTTGATTGCCAATGGAAATAACAGAGAAACATTTGCAATCATTTAAGCAAAGGCATTATTTCAAATCTGCTCTATAATGGCTGAAAGTGAGCACACGTCATCGTGGCTGTGACTCTGCAGCTCCTGTGGCATGGGCAGAGGAGGGTTTCAGCAGGGGAAGCACATCTTCTTGTCATTCAGGCTTTAAAAGACAAATTACGATTAAAAAGACATTGTGGCTTGCAGAAGACTCCCTTGTGCAGTTGCAATCAGTCCTCAGGTGGATAACTTTTAAGTGATCATTCCCAAAAGTGATCCCTCTACCAATCAAACCCGCATCCAGTGTTTCAATTAATAGAAGGAACTAGGAAAAGGGACATAATCAAAGAAATTTGCATGCAGAATAAGGGCCGAGGACTCAAAAAGGTCAAATCTGAAGCACATTTACATTTAGGTTCCATGTATAGACAGCTCAGTTAAAAAACACATTAGGCAGTTACTAGGACTAACAAATTATTCAGCAATGCTTAAACAACAGGCAATACCATCTCACAGGCTGTTTGTAAACCTAACATTTCATACGTGCTTATTGTTCTTACAGCACTGGTACTGCTTGTCTTTATAAATTAATGGAATTATACAGCAGAACTGAAAACTGAATTTATTTTCCTCCTTGGCTTCTTATTTTTTACTCCCATGTATGGTTGCCAGCACAGAAAGCAGCAGTGATGCATTTCAGCACAGCTGGCTTTAAAGGTTTAGGGAAATGTAGAGGCACCAGGGGCTTGGTGTGCGATGCTTCCAGAACTGGGAAATTATGGCAAGCAAATCTCTACAGACTTCTCTGCACACCCCCACTGGGAATTTGCTCCTCTCTGATCCAAAACAGTTCACTGAAGGCTGCCTAGCCCACTTTCTGCACCTGGCTGAGTGATTGACCAGCAACTTGATGGGGTCATGGAAGCTTTATTCCCTTTGTTCCATGGGTGTCTGCCATGGAGAGCCAAGCTTGGATTAACTGAGTTTAAATCCCTGGGCAGCTTGCCAGAGCAATGCTAGCTCTGAAGCAAATGTAGCTCCAAGATGGTTTCAAGACTGGCTTTATAGATCAGTTCTTCTTAGGTGCAAATCCACAGGCAGAGAACATAATGCCTCATGTCAGACCCCTGGGAAGTCTCTCCCCACAGGCAGCACTTGCCAGCTCATGTGGGAGTGATATGAACCTTGCCAATACTGTTTCTTTTGGGCCAGCC
This sequence comes from Margarornis squamiger, assembly GCA_035222235.1. Lineage (NCBI taxonomy): Eukaryota > Metazoa > Chordata > Aves > Passeriformes > Furnariidae > Margarornis > Margarornis squamiger. The sequence continues at coordinate 15,389,960 of JAWWTY010000156.1, forward strand.
CTTCCCCAGCAGTGCTCCATGGCCACTGATGCAGACATCCTTTCACTGAACACCATGGACACGTCTCATAATATGCTGCCCACCCAGCACCTGCACGTTCCTTGCTGTGGCACCAAGCATTTTGATGTATTACCTTCTAGGTCACTGACATTTGGAGGGATGTAAGAAAAAAGCTATTTTCCAACATCTTTCAATACCTGATCCAAAGGCAAGGTGCATTAAAAGCCTTGCAAGAGCCAACAACTCCCAAGAACATGTCTCCTGCAAGTCTTCTCCTCTCCCCAGGAGCTAGAGGTTGTCTTCTGCTCCAAAATGAGGGGTTACATTTCTTTCAGACCTCTGGATTTGGGCAGGGGAAGAGAGGACTTTCAGCCTAGTTCCTGGGGAAACAAGGTTAATGCTTTCATGCAGTGTTTGTTTTGCCTCCCCCTAACAACTTTTGAACCCATCAGCCTTGTTCTACTCGACAGAAGGATACCGGTCTAGAAAATATCTAAAATCTTTTAAGTTCTGTGAAAACAGTCCCTGATGTAGAAGACAGAGGGGCCTGGTATCAATGTCCTCACCAAGGAAAGGCTGAACATGAATGCACATCAACTTGGGCATCAGTGGAATGACACAGAAAATAAACCTGGCAACCATAAAAGGAAAGCTTCAGATAAAATTTACACTTCTTAGACTTCAAAGTCTAAGAAGCTAGCTTCAATCTAAACTCAATGCCTTTTGGCTATTCCATGGGATCGAAAACTTCTCAGGACATAGCCAAGTGTCACCTCCACATTGCACTGGTGTAACAACTCACTGCCTTCATCACAGCTGCCTCTGCTCGGGGAACCCAGGATGCAAAATGTTACACAAGCTATTTTAAATGAAATTGGAGAGCATTTCAAAAGCCTTTGCTCTTTGTGAAGGACCACTCTGTTGTGTGTGCGCAACAGGTAAAGAGATTCCTACCACTGAAGTGGAAAGAAATACCTCTAACTGTTGTGGCTTGAAAACACAAGTAGAATGCAAGAGTATTAGAAATCAATGATTTGAAAACAGAAATGGGAAGTAGAAACTTGTGAATTCATGTAACTCTGTGACCACGAGGAAAGCAATGCTGGACAATTGAGTCCAGCTTCCACTGAAAGACCATGGAAAAGCATCTATTACACATTTTCAAATTCCAAAGGCTTACATTAACCTGCATGGACTGAGTAGTCTCCCTGCAGGCAATAGCCCAACTCCTGTGCATAAATCAAGTGCACAAGTACATTTTCATGGGAGTCACATCAAACCTTCATTCTTTTTCCTTTTCTTCTCAATGCCTCTCCTCTTACCAAATCACCACCCCAACAGTCAAATGAGAACAGTAAAACACATCTCAGCAGAGCACATAAGGATTATCTTAAAATGGTTTTTACCTTTTCTCCTTTAAACTCCCAGAAAAGAATCTTCTTGTATTTTACTTTTTTGTTTTCAAAAAGGAATTTGTTTCTTTCCCAGACCTTTTCAGCTCAGTGGCCTGGAATACTTCCACCTTCCTCAGAACTGATGGGTGCTAATCAGCCCAGAGGTGTCTGCTAGTAACAAACCCCCTTACTTTGTTGTACTGTCTGTTTAATCCACTGACATCCAAAAACTTCTGCCTCAGCTAGTATTCAAGCATAGCAGTAGCCCATTGCGTTGATATGAACCTGCTTTAAAATAGAAGAGTGAAAATGTGTGATGGCTGGGCTTCTGACCTTTTGTAAGATACTATGTCAAAAGGCATCTAAAACTCAGCCTCCTCTGTCAGTTCGGCAGAGGTGCTTCCCACCTGCAGCTCTCCTTGGGCTCAGAGTATTAAAGGCTTTGCCTATAGCAGGGCTCTAGGGTAATTATTTGAGAGTGCTACCTCCAGTCCCCAGAGGGCAGGTCCCTTTGTGCTGGGCAGTGAGCAAAAACATAGAGGGGCCAGCCCCCTGCTGAGGAATTTGTGGTCTAAATAGACAAGTGGGCTGAGTGCAGGAGAGGGGGCAACAGAGGTGGTCAAACAGGTGAAATGATTTGCCCTGAGGCCACACTGTAGATTAATGCTGATGGCAGGTACAGTGCTTCTGCCTCTTGAATCCCAACACAGTCCCCTAACTAGGAGCCCATACTTTTGCTCACTGACTAAACCTCCTCCCTTGCACGTATCCTCCCCGCCTTCCACAAATCTTTCTTTCTGCAAACTTGCACAGTCTTCTGCTGCTGCTGCAGGCTGAGGCAGGGTGAATTTTCATCACCACCCTCAGCTGGGCAGCCTCATATTTTGGCTCCTCTCCTATTCACTGGCTTCCTACCTTCCATATCTGGCATCCCCCTGGTAGGCTGGGGAAGCTGAGCCAGCTAACATTTTTAGATGACTTTTTTCTTACCTGACCTTTATTTTTTTAAGCAGGGATGAGGATCTGGGTCTGACTTACACCACTCTTGAAATGCAAACTGCTATTGAGATGTTCTAAGAGAGAGACTTCTTTTGCAGCCTCAGATGCCTTTATTTAAACACAGTTCTAAAAAATGGGGTAGAAAATTATTAAGTCATGGCTTGGCCTACCTTACAGTTTCCTTTGCTCCTCTTCAAGCTATTTACAAACACTTCCTACCCACTTAAAAAAACTCACTCTGGACAGTTTGAATGAATAGCAGACACCAGTAGAAAAGGTTTCAGCAGAAACAAACATTCACTGCAGGCTGGTCCAGTGCTGAACTGTTCAGCTCGTCTTCCTGCTGCTGCTGTTCCACAATGCTCCATTGAAGAAAGGATGCTGAGGCACCTGCTTCCAGGAGAAGTCACTGAGCTATGAAGCAGGGAAGATAATTCCAGTCCTCCAAGCAGAGAGGTCAGACCTGTCCCTGGTTAGCACTTGAGGATGGCTGGTTCCAGGCAGCTGTGAGGCAAATTTGGATGGCTTATTTTATAACATCCTTTTCAACTGGGAAAATAGATCATCTTCTTTTTCTCAGGGAGGGGTGGATTAACAGATTCAAGTAGTGGGTCTCAGAGCTGTGTACTTTCTGAAAGGATCAGCTGGACCCAGGTGAAGAATCACTGACATCACAACTTGCCACCAGCCTTGAGAACCTGTAAAATATGATTATTCCGAGAACTCTGGTAAAGGTGACTTTCAGGTGGCTATAGATGAACTGACAAGAGAGGGAAATTATGTTTCACATTAATTGTTTGCTATGCCAGACTGTTATCACCAAGGCTAGTTGCCAGAGAATGGAGGTACAGCCTTGGGAACAAACAGGTAGGAATGCACAGACCCGGCTGCTTTCAACCAGGGGGCTATGTGACATACCTTTCTTTCCAAAGTCATTCCAGACAATAAAGTAATGATTTTCTTTTATTTATCTAGTAAAGAATCAGCAGAAGGTTTAGTCCTGCATTGCAAATGAGGCATCTGTACCCTGTACAGTGGGCTGAGAGAAAAAAAAGAAAAGCCAGCAGCTTTCTTGGTTGTATGAAGTATCTGGATTTAAGAATAACCAAAAGACATAGCACTCTTGTCCTGTATTTTATTAGGAAATCAACAGGCTGATTGATAACCTAAAATTACATAGTGAATCTCATTTAAAAAATGTTCAAAATCACGAGAATAATTTTGATTTCTATGAAAACATAATGCCCAGATACAATTCCTCTTTATGCCTGTAAATTTCTACACCCTTAACATTTATCTACTGTACAACTGAGAAGCTGGATAATTGTAACAGAATCCGTAAAGTTAAATACAGGATACTTTCTCTGCAGTCCAAGTGAAAGAGATGAAATGTTGAAAAGAAAGGCCCAAAATGTGAGCAGCACTATGAGAAGGTTCCTTGTGATCTCATTCATTATGTGTCAGTATTTCAGATTGCTCAAAGATATTAAAGACTGGTAATACCTGCTGTGCCAAGTTAGGAGGCTTTAGGGCATCAGTGTTCCAGAAGAGGGAGAGAGACCCCTGTGGGGTATAGGCTCTGCAGTGAGAGGAACAGGGTGTACTGGATGTGTATGATGCTCAAAGTGTGAGAGCTGATACATCTATCTACATCTCTCTCTTTCTGCCAGCAGTATGAGCTACCACCATCACCACATTGGATTAAATAGCTTTTCCTGACACTCTGTCAGCTTTAAAGACATTTCATGTTCAAAGAAGGGCTGATATGATTCAGGTGCTGAATATCTGCATGGGCTGAATTTCAACCATAGTAATCACAGCCCAACTCCTGCTCACGTTGTGTGAAAAATCACTCTGAGCCAACACTGTTGGTTTCACTGCAGCTAAATGAAATGTTGGTTTCATTGCATGTGGGGTAATGTGCTTCAGCCCTGTGGGCTGTAGCTGAGGCCCTTGGTTCTCTAAATAAAGAGCTGGCACTTTTCAATACCAAATGACTCTTGTAGGGAGTTGGATTTCTCAAAACATTATTCAGGAAATCATTCAAAGTGTCATATGTGTGGGTGAGAGATGCTTCCCTGAACTGGGGTTTTGATTCCTGAGAGGATTATGGACGTTCTGTAAGTGGCCAGCTCAAGCACTTGACCAGCGAAGTCCAGTCACTTCAGCTTCTTGTATTATTCTTGGCCTCTGTAAGCTAAAAACTAGAAGATTTAAGAAGCAGTGGCCCTTCTGTTTAAAATCCTATGTCAGGACAAGTACATTCAGACCACAGTGTTTTCTATTTATATATAAATTCTTTGGCAACAACTTTCTAGAAAGCAGAATAATTTTTGCTATGTAATACTTCATTGTTTCCCTGTGAAAAACTGACATCTGAGAAAATCTATATCACTTTTCACTATAAATAGTATTGTTCCAGATTAAGGATTAGTTCCTCCCTGAAGAAAAACAGATTTCAAAAATCTGGTCATTATCTGATAACTCTTCATGTAGTAACATTAAAATAAAACAGAAAAAGAAAATCATTCAGTATGTGGTTTGTTATTCTCTAGAATGTTAGTGTATGTTTATACAATAAAAACAACATAAGTTATCCTAGTTTGTTTTAAAAACCTTAGTAGTAGAAATATATTGCTATCTGCAGATTCATAAAGAGAATGCACTTTTTTCCATCTAAGTTCAAGTATTATTAGAATATTATTATTGCTATTATTATTATTATTATTATTAAAGGAGCTCTAAATCCTTGCCGTTTTGCCTGTCTTTACATCATTTTGGTCTTTCTGAGAAATAACAAGTTGTGAACATTTGTTCATGAACAAAACCAAGGTGGAGCTTCCAGAAGTTTTGCCTGGTAGAAGACAGCGTGGCAATCCTTTGGCTACTTTGAGCAACTTTAGAAGAGCGTATTTGAGACTATTGGTACAGATAAGTAGTCACGTGCTTTCTTGGTTGGCTGATGGACCTAATTTCTTCGAGGTTCTCAACATTCAGTCCCATTTAAAGGAGAAAGGCAGGAAGAACCCAGCCCAGACTCATCCTGCATCAGGATATATCATCTTCGTTTCCTCTCGGTACTGTCAGTTGCTCATAGGTCGGCAGGGTGTTGTTCGGGAGGAAAAGATCCGAGCTGACATTGTTGCCTCTCTGAGATGATCTGGTGTTCCCTTGATCCTCCTGCTGACGGGAAACCAGATGATGCAGCATATCCGTAATGAGGTTCAGTTTCTGATCCATTTGTGTAACCTACAAAGGCAAAGGGGAGCTTTGTTTAGTAGCAGCATGCGAGAAGACTGCAACAAACCAGGTAACACACGTGCAGTATTAAAAAGACAATTTGCTTAATTAGGATCACAACAACCTCTATGAAGGTACCACAGAGTCACAGTTCATCAAACAGATCACTAAAAATTTAATGCAATAGGTCAGAGTTGGATGAGGGCAGGCTTGTTAATACTTACCTCTCATGAGTACTTTGATGCTCATTTTATAGCTGGATGAACACACGAAAGTGGGCTTTTAAAGAGATGTGCTGTAATAGAGAACTAAGTTCCAGAACTGAGTTTCTGTGGGGTTTTTTTTGTTATTATTGTTTCCTTTTTTTTTTTTTAAAGAAAAACATGACAAACTTCTAGCATGCTTATGTGCCTTAATTATATCAACATGCTCTAGTAAATAGCTTGACTTGCAGTGATCTAATCAACTCTAAGCTAGGACTGACTGATGCTCTTTGTTACATTTGGGCCCAATTACCAGCTCAGGCCACAAAATGCCCATAGGTATTTTTGCTGCTGTGAATGTGTAGCAGCTGGGCTCTGTGGCAAGGACTGGGAGTGGGGCTTGATTCAGTTTTATGCTCTCACTGTGTCATGATCAATGACATGATTCCCAGCAAGACAGAAACTACGAATTCTAAGATGGCTGAAAACTAATTTCTGACTGGGGAACTCCAGGTGTTCAGCCTGAATCCATAATACTCAGTTTCTTCTGCCTTTAGACAGAATCTCCTTAATTTTTTTCCCCTGCTCTTTCTTCTGGTCTTTAGGAGAAAATGTAATGAAAAATCAGATACCTAAGAGAAGTTAGGTTCTGGACACTATTTGGCATACATTTGTGGTACTCAGAGGAAAATGGAGAACTAAATGTTTCTAGGAGCACCACAGATCCAGTCTCTAGTTTCTTGCATCTTCCAGTCAAGAAGTAACCTGTATCATTCCTTTTATCCAGCATAGGAAGCCTTCTCTCTGTGCTGACTTCAATGTACTGAGCAAGATATCCCAAGGGGAAGATGTGCACTTCCAGCTTCAAAGTCCTGCCCACTCTCTGACCCTTGGCATGGCAAAAGCACTGAAACTGGGCAGTAAGATTCTGGCCTCCTACTCCCTTCTGTAAGGCTAACAATTTTGCCATTGCAATCTCTGACCCACAGATCCACAGGGATTCCAAAACATAGAGTAAAATCTAGGCAAAAAGATGTAGTACATTTTACAAAGAGAAAAGAAAGCAAGCAGAAAAAAAAAGTGATAGGAATAAATTGTTGCCTAAAATATTTGCTAGAAAGTAGTGAAAGGCACATAAAACTGCCAGAGAGAGCATGAGTGGGAGCAATTTATATGTGCCTGGCTGTCATCCAAGTATCACACAGGATAGCAAGAGACAGTAAGGCTGAGAAGAACATCAACAAACCTGGAGGATTTCAGCAGAGACTAAAATGTTTTTCCACCATAGAGAAAATGCTGGGTTTTTTCAAACACTCTGTACAACTGGTAGGGAAGCAGATACAGTGATTTAAAAATATGAGGTGCCAGAGATTTATACTTTGCAGCTGGTTTTGAAAACATTAGGCAAAGCACCCTAGACGGTACATGAAACACTAGTAATTCTGGATGGAAATGGCTGTTGAAAGATGAGATTCTATGAAATGAGGAAGCTGAAGAACACATAAGTTCAAGATTTCTAGAAGGAAATACAGATGGAAAACTGAGCAGATCATCAGGTTTTCATTTCATTGCTATTTGTTCACTCCCTTAAAAAAAGACACATTTTGCCCAAATGGTGCCCATCACAGATGGCAAACTCATGATGGTCCAAGCATGACAGTACAAATCAGTGGTAGTGAAGTCTGCAAAAATACTTCATTCCTGCACCCCCCACTGCCCAGGTATCATTTGCTATCTGAGACAGCTGTACTGGAAAGACTGCAGTGAAAGCCCACAGGCTACATAGCTATCTTCAGAGTCTGAAGGACAAATTTTTCTCCTACAAGAAATGTCTTTTTGCCAATTATTCTAAACAAACTAGGGGATTTTTATATGAATATATTTCTCAATTTGTGATTCCAGGCTGGGATTACCAGAGGAAATACAGGCTGGAGATAGATCTGGAAAATGTGCATTTATGAAACTCTTGCAGTGATGAGCTATTGAACATGACAGTAGGTTGGACTGAGATCTGGATAGTCCTTCAACAGCTGTGCATCTTGGTGATGAAGTACTGGAGAGAAGTGAGAAGTGAAAATTCTTGCTGGGAAATAAATTCCCAGAGATAATTGTCTAATTTTTTCTAGGGAACAAGGTCTGGCTGCTGCAGCTGTGGAGTGCAGGAGGCCCACAGAAGCAGAGGCAGAAGCTAATTGCTGTTGAGCTGAGCCATACGAGATCAAAAGTAAAGACCTTTGTCTTCTATTTCCCTGCTTGTTGTGGCTCTAAAGTCACAAAGCTTTTGTGGAGGGAGGTCCAGAAAGTTGGTTGTGTTTAATTGTTGTTTAATCAGTTTTGCTTTCCAATAAAACAAGCCATTTCCCTGGGCGTTCTGTGCCCATGAAGGGCTTGCTCCAAGACACACTGAAGTCAGTGGTAGTTTTTGGCAATCACAGACTCCCAGTGACTTCAGTAGGCTCTGTATCAGTCTTGGACTGAGTCATCAGTCTCAAATAGTAACATATTCTTTGGATATTACAAGAGAAGGATCAGTCTGGATTTCTGTACGTTGATCTTCTGATGCTTCGTGGGGCTGCATCAGAAAAGATGACATTTACAAATGAGACAGCAGTGGGATGATGGGCCACCATCCTCGGTTCTGCTACAGGAGTATCTGCTTAAAGTATGAGACATTTTAAAAAGCGAAGTAAAAGCCAGTAGAAGGGAACTTCTACTGTCATCACAGACCTCTGATGTACAAGAATAAGAGGCTTGCTGGTGAACAGCCTTGCTTATTAGTGTGCCATATCTGCCTGTCGTCATCCAAACACACATCCTGAAATACATTGCTCACTTGTTTGCTGCAGAGAGAAATATACCTGCTACAAAAATGTCAGCATGTGCAATACTCTTTTTATTAAACTAGCTTTATGCACTTAGCACAGAGAAGTGTATCATCTCCCCCTGAATCATGCTTTCAAACACATTTACTTGATTAGAAATTAGCCATGATGCCAGAACGAATAAAAGCAAAGAAAACAGAAAAACTGCTGATGTTGCTCTAATCTTAACTGCTTTGAACAACTCCGATCTCTGTACTCAAAACAGCAAACATTGTTAATTACATAAAAAAATAACTCAGACTGATTTGTTTCCTTTAGGAAAAACTAAGTAAGCTCTTTGTAGCTGATTTATGTTTCATTAGAAGGATGATGTTTGCATGTTAAAATTCTTTATATGCAAATAATTTCCTTTGTGTTTCATAGTTGTTGGGGAGAGGAAACAATGTTTGAAACGTCAGAAATTACACATCACAGCTATTCCTAAGTCTTACTGAAATATTGTATGAACACAAGATTTTTCCATCCTCCGAAATAAGTTTGTTTTATTTTTTTTAAGGAAAAAAAAGATTCAAGGATCATAGATTGAGCACAGATGGGGAGAAGCAGATTTAATCAAGTTTTGAATCTAGCTCCTAGAAATTAATACAATCCCATCCATGCAATGCACTGAGATAAAAAACCAAACAAACAAAAACCCAAACCCCTGAATCAAATAGCTCTTCACAAAGGCTGAAAGCATACAAGTCTTAAATGGAACATCATGAAGAAATGTAGCCATGTTACAGAACAGATTTTTCCTCTTCCTGAAATGCCACAGAGGCACACAACTACTCTGCCACCACGTGCAAGAGACTAGTGGTGATGATGTAGGTGCTATGAATCACAAAGTCCTCTTAGGTCATGTTTTCAGAGCAGCAGTCCTCTACAACTGGATATAAATCATAGAATCATAGAATGTCCTGGGTTGGAAGGGACCTTAAAGATCACCCAGTTCCAATCCCCTGCTGCAGGCAGGGACACCTTCCACTAGACCAGGTTGCTCAAAGCCCCATCCAACTTGGTCTTGTTACTACATGGTGTTATAATAGTCTCTCTCCATCTTTCTTGTAGGCCCCTTCAGGTACTGGAAGGCCACAGTTAGCCTCTTTTCCAGGCTGAACAATCCCAATTCTTTTAGCCTAAGTGACATGTTTTTATAAAGGTATTAACTTTTATAAAGGTATCAAAGGCATTCCAGGAGGTGCTACTGAACAAGACAGAGAATTATTTTGTTGAGAAAACAAAATAATTTATCAATTAAAATTATCTATTTATCTATTATATTTACCTTGTATTTTATTTATGAAGATCTGAGGAATTTTAATATTCCTCAGATCTTCACATTATATTAATTTGAAATGCCCTGTAATTTTAAGCACTTATAGCAAGTTTGTGGCATGATTCAGAACATAATATCTAACAATGAATTTATTTCCCTGCTTTTAAAAACAAAACAACACAACCAAAACAAAACAAACCCAAACTCAACCCAAACCAAAACACAGAAGCCTAAGTGGCTCCAGGAACAGTCAGAGAAAGGTCGCTTTCAAGCACCCCTGTAATAACTAAAGAGCAGCACTTTGGAGACCTATTCCCAAAACTAATTTTAGGAATTTATCAGGAATGGGCAAAGACAGAATTACAGAACTGGGCAAAACAGTACTTTCAGCCATGGTTATTCAGGATAGTGGAGAAGCTGAAGGATAAAATCTGGAGTTTGGCACAATTTAGGCCACAAAGACAACAAATTATTAATAAATTATTCCAAATATTGCTCCATGATCTGGAGGGATCAAGGCTGATTTTTGCTGCTGATTAAAATTCTCTCATCTGCCCTCCATTTTCATCCTCAGAGACTCTAAAAGTAAAGATTATTAAGGGTAAAAATCATAGTCACTCTGGACAGAATGGTGGTTTTAAGTATCTGTGTTCTTAACACGGTTGACTGATTGACCAGATTATTTATCCTTAATCATGAGACTTTTTATCAGCACACTGCTCACTCAGGAGGTTCAGGGGGACTGCCCTTGTTCTCAGTAAAGAAAGTCAAGAGTGAAGCTGCTAAAGAGGGAAACCTTAATGCAAGCAACACTTGGCTGAATGAAAATCAGACTCCCAAGTCTGCTACCCTGACTTATCCTGAGTAGCATTCATTCCTCAGGGTGCTGCTTTTTAGCCCAAAGTGAGCTAACTTTTTAAGGCATTTTTTTAAAATAACTGAAGATGACTGGGGAGACCTTCATGTATTTATCACTCCTCATGGCCTGTGACCTGTTAATAAGGAGGACCCTATTGCTCTGCAGTGTAGTGAACTTCTAGTGAAAAAAAATTATGCTCTTTTTAAGCATCTCTTCATGTTGTATGGAATCCCAAATGTGTTTGCAATTCAATGTTACACTCAGTAATAAGTTAGCTTTATATTTCAGAAAAACACACAAAAAAGTCCTTTCTGTTAACCAAATAATCCACAGGCACTCTAATGACTCAGCTGAAGAAAAGACTAAAGGCAAAAAATATTCCAGAACTCATGATACCTGTTAATGGCAATGTTAGGAATGAAGGAATGTATCAGTATCCAGCAGTACTTAAGAATAGTGAGCCTGTTCTGCAAGAAAAGGTGTGGTTACAAATCACATTTGTCTTTGGTGGGATCATTTCTATTTAAGTTCTCCAGAATATTTGAGGAAGCTTCAGAGAGCAGCTTCCTGGCTCCTCTTCTTGCTAAGCCTCTACACATGTTGCTATCTCAGTATTTCTAAAAATCAGTGCTTTAGTTTTGAGGGCTCTTTGGGCAGGAACAGGTATGATGTTAGGAGTGGCTTTCTAGAGGAGTTTAGGGACAGGTATGGGAATCTTCACAGGGAATTTATTTTAAGTACTTGTCTATAATAGTGGCAGGAGAGACCAACAATTTCAGTATTATTTAAGCAAGTGTCCTTCTTCAGGTGCATGATTCTTCCAATATCATGGAATTCATCTTCCTTCCATTTGTAATACCCAAGATCCCATATTCTTGCAAAACCCGTTATCAGAACTCCTGGCTTCAATGTGTTTATTTTGTTGGCAGAGAGTAGGCAGCAGTTTTGCTGGAGGTTATATACCCCTCACGGAGGTGTTTATAGGAGAATGTAATCTGCACGAAGGAAGATTTATTCTCCAGACTGTCTGTACTTTCTCTTGAGAGTTGGCCAAAGAAGAAAGTATGTGTGCAGTGTCCGGGAGAAGGATAGAAGAAGTGGAGCCAGTGAGAAAACAACTCTACTATAAGATTGTTCATTGCTAGGAAAACATCAAGGCAGAGCTTCTGAGGAACAAAATTAACAGGTTTTGAGGGTTGCATGGAGAAGCCTCTTTCTAGTCAGTGAAAATATTGTATGAACACTGTAACCGCTCTCTTAACTGGCAAACAAAATGGATTACTTTTAGACAAAAAGCATCTTCGGAAAGAAAGGCACTTGCTACAGCCTGAGTCCTAAAATAAGCTCTCTTGCATAAAGCTATCAGTGACAAGCTCTGTTCTGAGACACTAAAAATTGTTCTGTTTTTTAAATAAACTGAGACTGTTGCTGCTCTCATCTTCCTCTGTATTTTTATCTTATATTTCTCAAAAGTGTAAAAAACCACTTTTTTTTTTTTTTTTTTTTTTGTAGTAGTAGCCCTTGAATGGCTGCTGAGAATTCACCACTGATCAGGGTGTGCTGCTTGTGCCTTCAGCTGAGGGTGTTGACTTAGGAGTTGTCAGTCAGGACAGAAACAACCAGGATTTATACACCAGTTTCTGGCTCTAATTCTTCAGAAGTTACCTTGATATCAGTGCACTATTAAGAAGGGCTTGGCTTGGTACAGTAAATTCCTAATGCACTGTACAGAAACCCAGTTTTGTCACACTTTTTTTTTAAATAGTTTTGGGAAGACAAACAAACTGGAAACACCAGCATGTGGCCATTTGATTACTGACTATAACACTTGTGGCATTTTAAAGTAATTTTTGTTTGTCTGAAAAATTTTGTCCAGATTGTGCAGCACAAGACCTAGGGTACCAGATGCTCAAGCTACAGGAAATGGGAGAAATTACAGGGTTCATGTATGCATACGTTCCTTTCATTAGAATTTGGAAAGCAATTTTGATAAGCAAGTAACTAAACTACAGAGAATTATTTTTCTGTTCCAAATGTTCTTTTCTCCAAAGAAAAGTGTGATTTTCTAAAAAGCTCCTTAAAGTTTCTGGAAATATGACATCTCTGGTTAACTATTCACTCAGCTTCCTTTCTTTCACGTTGATTTTCATGATTCTTAGAAGAGTGTAGATTACAGCCATAATGTCATTTTTCGGATTAGGTATCTCCCTTGAATTCTATTTGAAACCGATGGTAGCAAGAGACTTTGTCAGTAACTTGCTGCGTGACTAACGGAAGCAGAGCAAGATGAATACAAACCTCTCCTTCTAACAAGGAGGTTGGTAGGACACACTGGCAAATGGGAGAATTAAGTTACAGGAGAGTGAAATAAATTTGGCCATGGACTGTTACAGAGCACAAGACCTCAAAACACAGAAAGCTTCGGGGACAGTTCTTCTTTTAAGCGCTTTTTGTTTTGTTTTTTTTCTTTTCTCAGTTCAAACTGGAAAAAGGGGAAATTTAGGCAAGGTATAGGAAAGAAATTATTTCCTGTGAGAGTGGTGAGGCACTGAAACAGGTTGCCCAGAGAAGCTGTGGATGCTCCATTCCTGGCAGTGTTTGAGACCAGGCTGGATGGGGCATTGAGCAACCTGGTCTACTGAAAGGTTTTCCTGCCCATGGCAGGAGGGTTTTGAACTAGGTGATCTTTAAGGTCCCCTCCAACCCAATCCACTCTCTGATTCTATGGTTCTTGTAGAAGTGGAGAGGATTCAGAAAGACCTGCAGGTAAAAAAAAGGTTGGAAAGGGATGACCTAAAATGCGAGTAGTCAAGACAGAAATAAGGACCATGATGGATGTGGCTGGAGATGTTAATAAGCAGGGACTGGAAACGGCTGCCACTTGAGAAGGGCGAGCAGAAAACTGTGGTCTTGGTTCAGAACTTTTGTTGCTGTTATTAACAAATTGCAAAAATATCTGGCTCATTTAAAGCACCCAAACTGTTGGAAACCAGCTCTTTCTCAGAGCCTTTCTGTAGCTCTAGGTGTAGTTTTGGGCCACGAAGCCCCTTTGCTTGCTTATCACTTCCCAAGCTCTAGGCCAGTCCTGCTGGCCTCACAGTACTCAGGGCATGCCCAGATGTGTGCAGTGCTTGCAGACCTATCTGGCATCCAGAAGGCTATAGCCAAGTGATTAAAATTTGTGGTTGACTTTTGTTTGAGATAAATGAGATGAGACTTTAAACACATGGAAATTTTCAAGTTAGAACAGTGTCCAAAATCTACAGTCTTTGGCCCAGCACTGCCTCAGGATACAGCATTTTTTGCTCTTAAATATTACAAGGGTCAGATATTATTTTTTTAACCCTTTCCTCTAAACTAACAGTGTATCAGTAGATGAACAAGGGAGCTTGGAATGTTTTCCACTCCTTGCATGAAACCAGGAAAGTGAAGTTAAGGGTCTTGTCTCTAAATATAACTTTCATCAGAAATTACTAGAGATGATAAAATCCACCTATCCTATTAACAGAATACTCTGATTTTTTCAAGAATTTGCTTATCTTCATTTACTATAAACCCACCTTCAGGAATGGCATCTCTTTGACCAGGCACAACTGTCTCCCCTCTCCATTTAAAAATAAGACAGGAGTTGGCAAGAAGAGAGGGATTCTTTCTTTACAAGAGAATCAATGATACCAAAAGCATTAGAAGCTAATGTATCTGCAGAAATCACTGGATATCCATCTAGCACCATCATCACAAACAGCTTCCCAAATTTTGCTTAAATTGAAATCCAGCCTTATGGAGGATGTGAAACAGGCTTGAGAGAACAAGACATATAGGAGAAATGTTGATAAAAGAAACTAGGAAAAAAAAGCCCCTTATCTTTGTGCAAGAGTTTGTATAGAGTTCTAGAGTAAATGGCAGTCATGTCCAGGACCAGGAGACAGACTCTGATAATCCCTGTGGGTCGCTTCCAACCCAGAATATTCTATGATTCTCTGATTAGTGCAGCTTATATCTAAAGCACTGTGTGAACCTGGATGCAAAATAGAACACGATAGCAGATAAGTACTGTTACTGTCAGCACAGCGTGGGGGAAACTGAGGCAGTAAAGTTAGTTGCCCCCCTTCAGATACACTAAACATCCTTAACTTCAGCTTGGATGAGAGGCTCTAACAAAACCTTAAAAATATTTTCCCCTGTCCTGGGCACATCTTCCAATCTCAAAGAAAACCTCACAGCACCTTCCTGGTTTTTATTATTGAGACAGAAGGTTGGAAAACTGATTGTTTTCTCATTCTCAATCACATTCTTGTTCAGCAAAATGTTCCTGTGCTTGGTCTTTCTGGTTGAGGCCCCTGGTACCTACCTGCAGAGGAAAGACAGACTTTTTCTTTAGCTAGCAGGCACTTATATTTCAGATGCTTTAGCTTCACAGATGTGAAGAAAACTCCCTGTGGTACTTGCCTCTGGAGGACTCTTTCTGCTGCCTTAATCGTGGCAGTACAGCCTCTGAATATCACTCCATATTTTCATTGTCAGAAGTTTGGCTATCAGACAACAGCTTTCTCCGAGCTGTAGATTCCTGTTCCCAGTGTGGAACAGTGGCATATTTACAACACTTTAGGGTTAAAAAAAAAAGAGTAGAACACACAACTGGCATAAAAATATGCCCCGAACTCCTCTCCACTACAAAATAAACTCCAAATCAAGCCAATCCCCCCATCCCCCTGCTCCCACCCCCCCATTAAAGAAAACAAAAGTGACTAATCTTGACCTCTCTCCAAAGGGGAATGTTTTGCTTCTTGAATCCTTGGCTCTGGCTCTTGTATGATACTGGGACTATGACTAATGACCTCTTACTGGAGTACTGCTGATAATTTCACCATTGAGTAGCTGTTCTCGTTCTGGATCATTATAGTGTGCACTTAACTTGCCAAGATTTTATTTTTAAAAAAACAAAGAATAAGATACACACTCATAATCCCCAGTGTTAGAAATACATTTTTCAGCTTTAACTGTTAGGTTTTGCCTGACAATTTTTTCCCTGTCCTCCAAGCTGTTATTTTTCAGATGCCTGCTACGAAATGGTTCCCTTTTCCCTTTCTTTCTCTCAAACACTTTTCCTAATTCAAAACAGATTGGAGACTGCTGCTCTTTTTAAAGCAAATATGCCGTGTATCATGTCGAGTTAGGTCAGCATTGCTTATGTTATGTTTCACACTTCATCCAAATGAGGCATCCATACTGCTTTTCAAAGGGAATAAAGCCAGACAAGGTGTGGTAGGTTTCATGGTTGGAATAGAAAGTGAGGCACATCCACAGGTTATGGATCTGATCTCGTGGCATGGCACAGGGAAGGGCACTTACCTGCCTTTTTGCTTAAAAAGTTAAAACCAGGGTAACTTCAATTATTTCTTCAAAATAAGTTTTTTTGATAATTTCTTTTTTAGCATCCATACTCTACTCATTATTTGTGATTTGACAGTTACTATATGGGCAATAAAGGACATAAACTCTTTTGTCCCTAAAATGAGCTTAAAAAATTAATAACCATAGAATGACTTCTGAAGCAATCAAAAATGGAAGAGTAAAAAGAGTGGGGGAGAAAAAGGGAGAGAAGCAATTATAACAACAGTGAGTTTTGAGATTCCCTGAGGGCTGCTGGTAATTAAACTAACGGCAACATGAATCTCTGTTTGATGTGGTCATGAATTTGTTTTCAAAAGAAAAATCTTTAAAAAGATTCTTTCAAGAGAAATTTTTAGAGAACAAGCTCAGCATGAATAATTAGACCAGAAATACTTTGATAAATATTATTATGGAGAAGTCATTTATGGGCCATGGCATTGGAAGGTTAGAAATCCTGGTGATAAATAAGGTGGCGAGTTTGTGCCCATTTTGAACACACAAAACCAGGGTTTGTATGCTTGAATCTGCTCCTCAGAAAGGAGGCGGCCTCTTGTTTTGCCATTGCATTAAGCTTTACAAAGACACAGATGCAAGACAGAAAATTTCAGTGGGAAAGCTCAGTGGAACGAAAGAAAACCACACACAATTCCAAAGGCACTTTTCATTCCCAGGGGCTGCACAGAGATCAGAGGTGAAATTTAGTGGTGATAAAAAGTTTGCAAGCCCACTCTACTCCCCCAGCCTTTCCAACCACCATTCAATTCTGCTGAAATCATATCCTTGGAAATATCTCCTTCAGAACACTCTAAAAATAAAACCACTTTCATTTTGTAGAAACGCAAGGACCCAGCAAAACCCACTGAAATCCAGAGATGATGCAGGTGCTCTGCACCCTCTAAAATCAACTTGCCTTGGACATCCCAAAACCACATTTCATTTGTTTACTGGCTGCCTCAAAAAGTGAAGGCAGATACAATCAATCACAAGCCAGCAAATAACCAACGAGCGAAGCAGAATGTAATATATTTACCAGTGGAATCCCATGTTTAAAAGGAAAAGAAACCGCTTGTTGGCTGTCATGGTATTATTCATAAAGGCAAACTAGGAGATCTTATGGATACCAGGAGCAGAGCTACAACAAAGGCAACCAATTGCTAATGAAGAAGGGTTTTCAGTCAAATTTCATGGGTCATACAAAGTCATTACCATGCCTGCAGGAGTTCAGCAGCTCTTCCAGTTGAATTCGGGGGAAACGAAGTGATTATTTGGTTATACATTTTGTAGTTTTGGACACTTTTCGTTAAATTTCAAGTTCTGAAGCCAACCAGCTATGCAAGAATATCCACTTCAGTTTCCAGAGTTAGCTTCTAACCAACATTATTGCAGAGGAAATCTTGAAAATGGGTCTTCTGTGTACACCAAGGTCTCAGAAATTAGATTTTAAGAACTCTGATATGTTTCCTTTTTTTATGCTTAAATACAACCTTATGACTTTAAGCCAATTTCCTAACACTTTGTAAGCTTCATACATTTTGAAAATTAAGAGGCAGATCATTTGGCTGCTGCTGGTAACAAGTTCTGCATGGGTTAACTTTCCAAATTACTTCCATTGCAGGTTTCCCTCCGGTTTTGAGTCAGTTAAAATATCAAGGCTCTTTTCCATAACATTTTAAGCTATAATGTCTTCAAATGTAAGCAAATGTTTCTGATAAAATAACATGTTTGAAAAATTTAATGGATGACAAAGATAAGAAAAAATCCTTAGTGCTTTTCTTTGTCAGTAACTTCTTCTAGGAATATAGCCAGGCTGGGCATTTGTTTGGACTGGTAAACCGTGACTCAAAAGTGGATCTCTTGGCAGCACAAGCAACTGCTCAGTGGTGGAAGCAAAAGGCTCACAGTCTTTCCTAGCTGATTAATCATCATGACAGGCTTGAAGACTAAACGATCTGCCCAGCTCCAGATGTTAGCTGTGCATCCACCTCTTATTCTTCTGGTTCATAGGCAGTAGCCTGAATTGCTCATTCTGAAGATAATGATGATCGTTACTGTTCAAAACAAAAAGGACTTCAGGCTTTGTAATATTATACTATGATAGAGGAGGCCACTACACATGATCACACAATACATATAGTCTAGACATGATGAAATGCTGGAAGATCCTTCAGGCTGAGGTGGTGACAGTTTTGCACATAAAGCTTTGTGACGTTTCCCTTCTCCATTCCCACCTCCTGCCAGAACTGTTATCAACTGCACAAAGGAGGAGCATGGATATGCTCCCATCAAGTCCCTGCCACTATGGGCTGCACTAAGCCCTGTTAAATCAATAACAAATTATAGCTTCTTTTTGATGGGGGCAACATCTGTTCCACAACACAGGGTAACACTGCATTTACAGGCAGGAACAAAGAGCAGTGGTATAATGAAAGCAGAGGGGAACATCATGGTATCAGAAAAAAGCTACTGAACCCTGTCTGAGACAGCCAAAGAGTGCTTCGGGATCTTCAGTGGCTGCAAGTAATGAGAGACATCACTTTAATTGTCATCTAAAGGATGGTCCTGCACAGAGGGACCAAGTTTGTCTTGGGCAAAAGTCAGGAAGGACTTCATTGACAGTGGCACTCCAGGAAGGGAACACCAGAGAATCAGCACCCTGCGTCTGAAGCAAGCTGCAGCCTGCTCCTCCTGGAGATTGATCACCTGTGTTCACAGAGGACAGACCATGTGTACCACCACACAAACTGGTTGAGATGCAGGTATTTCTTATTTTCCCTTTGCACATTTTCCTTGAATGAGTGAAAGAGGTTACTATGAAGTAATTTATTTTCTTCTGCTAATCTCTTTTTAAAAATAATACTGTTCCCCCAGTCCAGAGAGAGTAATCAGCTACTCTGGAGAAATTCATTCACTCCCAATCATGCAACCTGTGAAAAAAAGGTTGTCAGATAGTACCTAAGGCCTTTACAGATCAAAATGCTAACATAATTAAGAATTAATTTCAGATTTTTTTCATCCATTTGCATTGACGGCTTTATGTGATTTGACTAACAACTTTGACACATCTGCTCTGAAACGTGAAAGGGCTTTAACTCAGTCTCAAGCATCACAGCTCCTTTCAGGTATAGGTTGCTCCAGTTTACAGTACCGGCACTGTTGATTTATAGATCCATAGAATCATAGAATGTCCTGGGTTGGAAGGGACCATAAAGATCACCTAGTTCAAACCCCCTGCCATGGGCAGAGGCACCTTCCGCTAGACCAGGTTGCTCAGAGCCCCATCAAGCCTGGCTTTGAACACTTCCAGAGATGGGGCATCCACAGCTTCTCTAGACAACCTGTTCCAGTGTCTCACCACTCTCACAGAAAAGAATTTCTTCCTAATATCTAGCCTAAATCTACTCCTTTTCAGTCTGATGCCATTACCCCTTGTCCTGTCACTACATGCCCTTGTAAAAACACTCTCTGCATCTTTCTTGTAGGTCCCTTCAGGTACTGCAAGGCTGCAATTAGGTCCCCCACTAAGCCTTCTCTTTTCCAAGCTAAACTAACCCCATTCTCTCAAGTCTTTCCTCATAGTAGAGGTGCTCCATCCCTCCAATCATCTTGGTGGCCTCCTCTGGACTTGCTCCAAGAGGTCGACATCCTTCTTGTGTTGGCGACCACAGAGTACTCCAGGTGGGGTCTCAGGAGAGCAGAGTAGAGGAGCAGAATCCCCTCCCTTGCCCTGCTGGCCATGCTGCTTTTGATGCAGCCCAGGATACAACTGGCCTTCTGGGCTGTGAGCTCACACTGGCAGCTCATGTCCAGGGTCTCATTCACCAGCACCCCAAGTCCTTCTCATCAGGGCTGCTCTTGACCTGTTCATCCCCTGGCCTGTATTGATATCACCAACAGTTTTTTCAAATAAAAAAATAATCTTCTCAAACTATATCTAACATAAATACAGAACAGCAGTGGGAATAAAAACTATAAAAATACCAAGTGCTTCTGTTTTCATTTTTGATCTCCAAGCCTCAAAATGCTTTAGCATACCCACTACTCAGGGCTGAGGAAATGGAAACAACAGAAAGTGAAATGAATGTGCCTAAAGTCCTGCAGAAAATGATGTCTGAGCCAGGTACTGCACCCTCACCACTTAGAAACCCCACAATAATCACACCAATGCATCTTTCTAGATGCAACATGGACTGTCACAATGACACAAGTGTCTGACACTGCCTTTTAGAAGTTAATTTACAGAGAGGACAGAGAAGGTCTGTTTGCACTTCTCTCTGGCTCAGCCAGTACTCACAGTGTACATGTTCAAGTGAGTAGACCATGTGTGACCAGCTCTGATATGCATTATTTGTGTAACAGTTATAGTGAATTAAAAACTAATAAATCCACAGCTGCAGACGATGTGCAGACATACAGACACATCATCACAAATATAACTTTATCTTGATTCTTTGTCTTTTTTCCCCTGCTGCTGCACAACAGAGAATCTAGTACAATAGCAAAATAAGCCTCTGGCTAAAGCATAAACTTGTTTAAATCGCAAAACTTCTCCAATAAAACTGACACATAGAAATAAGTGTCATTTTCCAGGGAACCATTTCTATATGAGTATTTCACATAGATCAAACACTGTCAGACTTGTTTGCAACGCAGTGCTGCAAGATGCTCAACACTTCTCTTACTCTCTGAGTGCCCTCAGCTCCAGTGAGATATTCACTGAGGAAGATCCATGTATTTGGATAGAAGGATATGTGAAACACATAGCCTATAACTTTGCCTAACAGTGGAAGCACA
>JAWWTY010000156.1:15411079-15508340 GCA_035222235.1 Margarornis squamiger
GGTTCATTGCTCATGGCAAAGGTTTTAAATCAGCCACCCCAGGAGACAGACATCATTATAGTTCTAGAGCAGTCATTCCAATGCTGCAAAACTAGGCAAACCTGGAAAAAGACTCACACTCTGAAGTCTCTAGAGGTGAAAGACTGAGATACTCCATTGCTGCACACAAGAAAAGAGACCAGAATGTTTGAATGAAGAGAGTAATCAGAAACTACTGTTGAAATCTGAAATTTAGCATTATTTTAGTGATTCTTCTTTCATGTAAATGACATTTTTTCCCATCTCTCATATATCAATACCTAACCCAGCAAAACTTGACAGCATGTGAGAAATATAAAATAATTTGATTTTATTCCCTTTGTGATTCAGATGTGCTAGTTATGCACCTAAAGTAATCAATTCTTCCCAGGTGGTCCCTGCTTACACTGATGCTAATCAGTGCTGGTTCTCCCCTTAGCTCAGTATGCAAAACTTGAAGAATCCACAGTATATAATCTGAAAACCAGCATCTAAGTGGTCATAGAGGGCAGAGATACCTGCATTTCACATTCCTCTTCTCCCAATCACTGCATGTAAAACCTGTCAGCAGGTTTCTCACGGGGAAATCATAATACAGAAGTTACTCTAGGTAGGTGTTGCCTTCAATTAAATAAGCTCCTGGGTGTTTCGCTGTCCTCAGCATAAAGGGAACAACATCTACCAAAGGCAAGGAGCAGTGATGGCATGGGCAGGGTTCTCCACCCAGGTTAGAGCTCCTCTGCACTGCAGTACCATACACAGGGTAAGCAAAGGGGGAGCAGGAGCAGAATTTGTTCAGAATCAGCAAAGCACAGGTGCAGAGGCAGAAAAACAATGAAGTCAGTGTAGAGAAGGGATCACTGAAGTATCCGGCATTTTCACAACTGCCTCCTATGTGAATGCTAAAAAGGTTTTCAAGGATGCAAATGACCAAATACACTAATTCTTCCTAAGATGCCTAGGAACTCTAACATTCAAGCTAAAGGCAATGAATCTATACATTTTCTATCTCCAAACTCTTTAATCTGTACTTCATCTTGTATTTTACAAGCACACAGTATAAACTTTCACGGACATCTAGATGCAAATTTTTTCTACCATTTGTGTGACCCTTTTCAGTCAGATTCATTAGGCAACATTAGAAAAACAATAATCCCTTGAGCTCTGTGTACGCATGAACCTCTCTCTCCCTCCACTGTGACTCAGGAATGGGACATGTTTTGCAACAATGTCGCCTAAATATACAATAGTCCCAGTTTGCCTCTCTTTTACCCCAGAGTAAATGAGGAGTAAACTTATTGATGTCAATGGGATTAAGGTAATATAAATGGCCTGAAAACACAGATTGCTGTTAGCACTCAGAAGAGCACGCTCCAGAGGTTTGTCCACTTGCACACAACATATCCCCTGTAGCGAAAGAATATAATAAATGACACATATCACTGCAAAGAACTCTTATGACTAAATGGTGCATTGTATAAAGCAGATCTTTCGTCACTGCACGGAGACAATCTTTTCCTTTACTTTTTAAAACCCAACCCTGTCATGCAAATTCTTGCCAAGTCATCACTATTCTGTTATTTAAATTTCTTAAGACTTAACAGCTTCACAGAAAACATTAAAAAAATATAAAAAAGATCCAACTTAAACAGAAAACACCAAACCTGGCAGGGTATATTAAGAGAAACTATAGTTTTGGAAAAGAAATTGCAAGGTTTTTAGCATACACTGTAAAAGTAATGAAAACCAAAAGGTTATCTGAAGTGTAATTTAAAGAAATGTGTTTGCATTGTTTTCAGATAAAACAATCCTGAGGCCATGTGTATAAGTCCTGAACTGCAGGGCAGTAATGAGTTTGTGAATCAGGACTGTAAATTCCCTTGCTGTGAATGTGGGAGCCATCAGGAGCACACAGGATTGAGTCAGCAGTTACCAAGGCACATACATACAGCACAGGCCACTCAAGTCTCCAAACTGCCATTTATCATTTCCTGAGAGAACAGTTTCTTGGCAAGCCTCCTTTAAAAACATTTTTTTTCCAAAACAACCAACCATTCCAGCAGGCTATGAATACCACTATAATTTGGTCTATTTTTCATATCAAGTAGACTATGGGCTCTGGTTTTCAGTTAATTAAAGAAACCTTCTTTTCAGATTTCTAAATGTCATCTGCAGCAGGATAGAACCCACAGTGAGCCAACTCTGAAACAGTGCCAGTCACAGACCAAACCATATGGAAATGGAAGAAAAACCTCCCAAAACATAAATAAACCCATGGCTTGAAGTTGCAAAGCCCAGCTTACATAACACCAAATTTGGTCGCCCTGCCAAACTGTTAACCTTCCTCTCTGATGAAAATAGCTGTCTTGGGCTCAGCTGCACTTCATTCTCCTGAATGGGTAATGCTCTGAATTGTCTGTCAGAATTTGAACTCCATATGATATTGTTGTTGTTATTATTATTACTACTACTATTACTACATGCTAACAGCACTTAGAGGTCTTGTCTGAGATCCACACACAGAGAAGAAACAGCCCTTTCTTTGAAAAATGCATGATCTAAAGAGAAGAGATAAAAACAAGGGGTGGAACAAAGATCATATTTTCATTCCTGTTTTATACATATGCAACTGAGATATGGAGGGATTAAATGTCTTTCCTGTGCTCACACATAAAATATCTGGGGCAAAAGCTAGGAACTGAACCAGTGTTTTCCAGTTCAAATCAACTTCATCTTCCTTCATTAACCCTTTATTTACTAACTATAAGTCTACTTAAACCTGTATAAAGTAGTTGAGAGCTCAGAGCTGTGCTCAGTTTTTGAGCACACAGGGTCTAAGCACAGGAGGGGAGCAACATACTTCTAACCTCTTGCAAGAACACATATGTTCACATAGCAATAGTTATTTGTGAACTTATTACTTGAAGCCTTAGAAAAATCCAATTTAGGAAATAAAGTCCCATGTTTTGATTTCCTATTTGGTGAAGGAAGTCTGGATTCTGCAATTTCTCTGCAGAGTCCTCTGTGCAAGCAGCCACAGAAACAACAAACTGTGCCATGCTTCAGGAAAAAAGTAAATAATCACTTAAGGGATTTCTCTACACATCTGACCTGCAGTTCACACATTCTTACTAAAAAAATAAAAGAATTATTAGACTAGTTTGTCTTCAGAAGACTTTTGTTTTCTGGGAAAAAAAAAAAAAGAAAAAAAAAGTAGTTTTCTACTTCAGAAGTAGCTTTCTCCTGAAAATCAACCAGTTTTATTTATTTTTAAAAATTGGTATTTAGAATAATTAAATATCCCAAGTTGGAAGGGACCTATAAGAATCTTTGACTCCAATTCCCTGTTCCTTCCAGGGCTACCTAAAATTAAACCTTATGACTAAGAGCATCATCCAGATGCTCCTTGAACTCTTTCAGGTTTGCTGCTGTGACCACTTCGCTGGGGAGCCTGTCCCAGTGCCCAACCACCCTCTGGGGAAAAAAACCTTTTCCTAATGTCCCACTTGAACTTCCCTGATGGTGCTTCATTCCATTTCCTTGTGTTCTGACACTGGTCACCAGAGGCAGGCAATCAGCACCTCCCAATCCAGCTGCCCCCTCAACCATAGACTCTGTGATTTTAGAGGCTCTTACTTTGGTCAAATAAAAAGGTTTCGTTTTGTTGTTTGTTTGTTTGTTTGGGTATTTTTTAATAGGAAGAATAAATGTACCTGAGATTAGGACAACTTCCAGATGAATTTCAAGTGTTCATTCCAAAGTATGGATATAGGAGAACACCACAAAACACTTACTAGGTTTAAAAATAATCACAGTAATACGCACAAAATTATGTGTCTCTTCCTGCCTTTCCTCTTGGAATGACTGAAGCTTTTCAGGTGAAACACTCCCATAGATTTTAGTCAGAGACGCTCAAAATGGAAAACTTCAGGTCAGATGGCTAAATATGCACACAACTGAAACAGAGTCTTACAGTGGGCAATGTCTTAGAAAGTTCTGGTAAGGCTCTGAAGCACTCCTAATGCCCAAAATCAACAAGTGTGTATGAATAATAAATCCCAAAATACCTGTACATGGTAGACAAACTGTGCTTCACTACTTGGCTGCAACACCACACTTTTGGTTACTCTTACAGAAAAAAGGGCTGTCATTACTCGCCTTGGTCAGAAAATAGAACATATGATGTATGGAAATTATGACATATCACAGTTTTTTTAATCTCTCAAAATACTGAGATATTTCAAGGAGTGGAGATTGCAACTATTTTAAATTGGAAACACCTAAATGGCTTCAGCTTAATAATGAACATGGACAGTACTGAAACATTTCATTAAAAAAGTAAAAACTCTACCACTATTCCAAAGGGTCCAAAGAAGCTCCTGCCATGAGGGCTATCAATTGTAAAACAATTCACAAAACTGCAGAATTTCCTGTTTCTCTAAGTGTCTCTAACTGACTCTTTCAAGCAGAAATCCCTGGAAAGACAAATGGTTTCTCCCTGTTTTGTTTTGGTTTGGTTTTTTTTCCCAAAAACTTATGTATGGTTTTTGGACAGTTGAAGTGCACCTTTCCATGTCCAGCTTTGCTCAGGGTGAACAGGTAGCATGTTCTGTCTGGGAGTCTTATAAAGCAGACTCTGTGTTGAGATCACTGTGTGAAAATAGGATAGGATGGAGGTCCTCTAAAGGCAGCAAGACCTTTGCCATTGCCTTTAAAAGCAGCAGAAGCACAGTCAAGAATAATTATTTTTTATCAACAACATACTTTGGGATTAGCCCCAGGAGCATTCAGGTCAGGGCACCTGGAGGTGCTTCAATCTGAACAGTCAATTAGTGTCAATGCTAGTCTACTTTTTCAAATTTTGATAAGAAGTCCTTCCAAGAATTTTATTTGTAGAAATGGATGGAAAATATAAATCCATCTAATGATTAGAGGTGAAAATTTTCCATTAATCTCTGGTATTACTCAGTTTTCAGTGATACAAGAAACCATCTTGATCCTAAAGCCCAATTTGTTAAGCCAGTCTTGTACACATTGATCTGATTACCAGGGGAAATACACAGGGAAAAGAAAACAGTAAGAGCTGGTCATGTGGTTTTATGAGACATGGATCAAAAATCTTAGCCTTGATTGTCTCTTGAGGACTGTAACAAACTTGGGTTTATGAAGAATATCCCTGCTCAAGAAGAAATGCAGTGAGATCTGTAAGCTGCATGGGAAAACACCATGATCCATGACGCAAATGACAGTACCAATGGAGACTCACAACTGCTCCTGACAAGACCAGAAATACTGTGTAGAGGGAATTTAACATAGAAAAGGATGATGTTGAGGATCACTGCTTGGAAAATCCAGTTGCACAAGGTAATTCTGGAAAACATGGAGGGGCATTGCCCTTTGAAGGAACCTTGCTCGGAGTCCAGTGTGTTCTGCCCACTTCTCAGGAATGCTTGCACTTTGATTTGTGTTCAAGGAGGTAATAAGATAATACCTATTTCCTGGAAATCAGGGAGTGCCTGCTGTCCAAGATGCTTTCTCAGTGAAACCTTAATCTCTACTTCAACAGGACTCTTGTACCAGGCTGCTGACCCAGCTCCTGGAAACCCTCTCGGCCATCCACGGGGATCTCCCTCTTTGGCTATAAAGGTATCTATGTAAGTTTTAAAATCCTATTTTCTAGACAGCCTCTCTACTCTGTGTAATTATGACATTGTTTCTGACATGAAGCATTGTCCTTGCCACCAACCTCCTCCCTGCCTTTTCCCCAAAATAAAAAATCCTGCTTGAAAACCAAAACAAATAGTAGATTTTTATCACACAGAATTTGTTAATAATACTTTCCCTGAAATAGTTCCCAGGCCTTTTTTAATGCTCAAATAAAGGCCCAAACATTTACAGCCAGCACTCTAAGCCAACTAATAATTTATTTGAGCCATACTGAAAAGCTCATGAGGGATTTTGAATAAAAAAATCTAGTGAATAAACTGATAGCCAAATACTGCCTTGGAGTCCTGCCACTATAATACACAGGATGCATGGAGCTCTGTCAGTGACCATGACATGCACTGAAAAACAATCAATGAGATGGTAGTTAAGTGTTGTCAATTTGAAGCAGAAAAGATAATGCCTTTGAGTAAGCCATGAACCTTAATATTTCCCAACTTCAGTGGCACACAGATGACTGGGTGTTAAACTCCCACTGCTTTAAAAACTTAAAGAAAAAAGGTATTCAATCATTTGACAGTAAGATAAGAAAGGCAAGACTCTGCTTTCAGAACTTCATGGGAAACTTAGTACATGGAGAATTCCCAAAGATTCTACTGAGTGTTACAAAATCTGCATGTACAGACCAGGATTAAAGCTCATAGTGTTAGAAAAAAAGACGTTTTTTAAAAAATCACTTCAGAACTTTAAAATTGCTTTGAGATATCTAAACTAAGATCACTTTCAGGACTCAGCTGCCATCTTGTCAAATGCAAAATAAAATATATAAAAAGAAGTAAAGACTTTTAGAGCACGTAAATAAACAATCTTCTCAATTAGTAGTTTAGAATTTCTTTAAATTCACTATTCTGCAGCATTGTGAACTTAAGACCACAAAAAAGCTTTTTCTGTAACTGGGAAGATTTCTTCTTCCTCCTTTTGTTTTGTCTCAGATTTTTCACCCCATTTTGTAGTTGAAAGAAAATAAATTCATATAAGAGTAGCAACATGAAAAAATAGTCTTTACAATTTACTGCACAGTAGTTTGTTTCCAATATTGCAATAGATTGGAGTTTCAAGCACCCTGTGGCTTTGGCTGGAGTGAGAGGGCTGGTTTAGCCTTGATTTGAACCTGCTGTTTACAACACACTGTAAGCCCTTCCCATATGGCTGACTTTTAGTGAGGGCTACGTGAAAAAGAAAAACCCACGGCCAAACATACACAGGAAAAGGGAAAATATTTTACATGAATATATTTACTGTTACAATTACTTTGGAGTGCAAAATGAAAGAATTTATATTATAGAAAATGTACATTTTACTATGAAAAAATAATTGTGCTGCTCTTTTGCTTGTTATTTGGCTTTGGTGTAAGATACAGAACATGTGGGAAGTTCCAGTTGTAGGCTCTGAAGAGACTGAATGTCCAAACTGCTGCGGTCTTTGCAGCTTTACTGAACTGGGCTCCTGGTGCCTTTTAAACATTTTGCCATATTAACCACCTTGGGGATATTCTGTGCATGTGTGCATGCACATGAGTGTATTTAATTGATTGTTTCACCTTCTGAACTACTCAGAGATCTGGAAATTACTTTCAATGAGCAAACAAACCATTGGAATAATCTCTGGAACTTATTTTAACCTCTGGAGACTCCAACGTTGAACTAAATACACTAGGAAGCCTGGATTTGTATTTCAGCACTTCTGTTTCTAGCTACAACCCAGAATCAGAGATGAAATTTAACAGGAAAAACAATTTATAGCTAGAAACAATTCAAAGCTCATTTAACAAGGCTAACTTGTACAGTATTTCATGTGTCCCAACTGTCCCTTTGCTGCATATGCTTAAGCCCTAACCAAGACTTACGACTGCGAGCAACTATGTACACTGAGAATATTCCTCATCCACCTCAATGGTGTTTCTCAAGGTGCTGAGGGACAAGCACAAAGATATGTCTTGGTGATGCCTGGGCTCTAGAGCACACTCTGACTCAGAGCTGCAAAAAAATTCAAAGGAGAAAGATGCTGTCATAATTAAAAGTATACAGCATGGGCTCATGAGATTTGGGTCTTGAGTGGATTGTTTTAGAGAGAGTTCTCTGAAGTATGTAAAGAATTTAACTACTAGTCCCACGGTTTTGCTTCAATTTTTCATCCTCAGCTGTGCATTCTTTGCCCTGTTGCCACAGTTCCCGAAGTGCAACACACATCTCTGACTCATAATGTCATGGACATAAATGCATCTTGTCTGTTGACTGTTCACATTAGGCCAACAGACGCCTACCAGCTACAGAGGTGGGAGGAGAACAGATTTACAATTGCAAAGGTGGAGTTGAGCCTCCCAAACAGAAATGAACGGGATGCAAACTTCTGAACTTTGGGAAAGTTTAAATCTGTCTTTTCTCAACTCACAGCACTCTGACTCAATACTCATCTCAATGCCTCACTGCAGTTTGGGGAGACAGGGAATAATATTTTTATTATTTCCATTCTACAGATGGTCAAACTGAAGCACTGCAAGGTTTATTGACTTACTCAGAGTTGCACAGCATGCTTGAATGGAAGCAGAACCCCAGCTGGCCTGATTCCCACTCCTGGGCTTTTAGCCGTTACACTGTGTTTGCTCCTTTTAACATCTGATTATTTTACTGTTCTAATCAGCTCCCCATTTCATACTCAAATTATTTCCTTTTGTCACGATACCCAGACAAAATTATAGATGGGTTTTTTTTTCAGCAATGCACGGGCAGAAATCTAGTTTCCTTTGTTTAAATGCAAACATGCACAGGGTCAGTGAGAGGATCCAGCCACTGAGAAATTATTCCTCTGCTCATTTTCATGTTCACAACATGAACTACATTAAAAGCAGAAATTAGTCACTAGTATCTTCCCTGTATTTACTGAAAAACTAATAAAAGATCACATTTTAAGTGCTTGTTACTGCATACTTTTGTTAGCGTATCACCTCTCCCAGTACCAATGACTAAACAACTGACATAGCTGGATCTTGGCTGGGGCTGTTACAGAACAGCAGGAACACTGGGGAAGCATCTTCCAAAAGTGAGTTATTTATCTGGCCAGGGAGCCTTTTTTCCCCCCTTTCTCTCTTTCTTTCTGTGCGCGCTCATGAACCTGACCCAACATGTTTCCAGAAGAGACTCTGCGGTTGTTGTTGCCAGACAATGCCTGCAATCATTTTTCTCCAGTCGTAGATCCAAAATAGGGGGAGGGCGAGGGGGGAGGAAGAGAGAAAAGCTCTTTTGTTTGAAAGTGTGAAGAGCTCTGTCGAAACATGTCTCTTCAGGGTAGTTTTAAGTTGCAGAACTGATAAGAAAAAAACTAACATAATGATTTCCTTCTGCTTGCTGTGCCTACCCTCCAAGCACTCCCCTCTGCTTCTGGTGCCCATTAGGAATGAGAGAACTCTTCAAGAAAGACCCTCCCATACCCTCAGCAGAGAGGAGTACATTCACTACACTATTGTTTTTTTTTGTAGGTTTTCAGAGAATCATGAAATCCTTTGAGTTGGAAGATGACCTCTAAGATCATCGAGTCCAACAAAAATCTGGTCCCTATAAATCTCCCCCACACCACCACCAGGTACTTCCCAAAGGGGATTCTGTCTCCACATTAAATTGATGGAGTGTCCCAATACATCTGACAATCTCTGCTGATCAGGCTGTTGTGTTCAAAACTGATGGACTGTGGGGCTCCCAAAGGGGAGGGCCAGTGCTTATTTGGAGGCTGTCTTCCATGCAGACTATGAAACTTGTGAGCTGGAGAAACTGCCTCTGGCCAGAACCCAGTCCAGAGAAGTTTTAAGTGAAAAAAAAAAAAAAAAAAGTATCTTAATAGCTTAGCAATAAAACTATGGGATCTGCTTTGAGCATCTGAGAGTAGGAGACAGTTTGCTCATCATTTAACTTGGTTCACAAAATTGAAGAAAAAGCATTATGCATTAGCTTAAAGGGAATAGGTTGCAAAAGAGGTATGTAAGAAGTGATGGAGCATCCAACAGGGAAAAGCTCTTGATTGAAAGGAGAGTGGGAAAACAAGCCAAACAGTTCTTTTCACACTAATTAATTAAATAAATAATATTCCTGCCAAAAAGTTGCCAACTACCTTCAAACTGAAGAATAACATGTTCACACTGGATCAGCCTAGGAACATGGCAGTTCCTGTCCATTCCTGTTTACAATTTTTTTAATTTCCTTTTTTTTTTTTAATTGAATAAAAAAAGGCGTCTTTGCTTTGGCAAGAATTTTCTAGTGTGTGACTACTGTAACACATAATAAAGCAGTCTGCTTAATCTTTTTATGAAAGATGAACAAAATGGATTGATCTTTGTTCAAGTTTGTTCTAGAAAAAAGCTGGACTTAATCCTTTCAGTAACAAGCCCTGAACCTGTTCATACACCACTTTAGCCATTTTTCAGAGGAAAAAATACCTACCTAAACTCCAAGGTACCCATGCTCCTAATCTGGACTCTGCTATGCTAGGATAATCTGTTACACCACACTTCTTTTCTCATTAAGAACATGCCAGAATTAAAAAAACAGGAATAAACAATCAGAGAAAAAAACTACAGTTAGCTTGGGGAAAAAGGGAATTTTCCAGTTTAAATGGATGTGCAGCCAGTGTAAGCTGTTTATGCAAAGAGTTTCATCATTTTACCATGCCTCTTCCAGGTTGCACTGTCTCACCGTCTAAAATTAAAATTCACAGTGTTTGTGTTACTCTGTCTCTCTGGTGGAGGTGAATGATGCCCTTCAGAAAGGAAGGATGGCTTGTTTCCTAAAGGCTGAGGAAATCTCTTCACCTTTGGAGTGCTAATCTAAACCCAGTGCTAGGCAGTGTTGACCAAAGTATTCTTGCCTGACAAGTCTTAACACACACAGGAGTTCATGTGGTAGGGAGGAAAATATGCTTAGAGGGTATATCTCTCACCAATCCTAATCAAATTAATCAGTTCTGTGGATTAGTAATTTAAAGAAAAATAGGCAAGATGAGATAGGGGATCATGTAGACAAAAGTATCCACCACATAGTGAGGAAACTTCATACATTCTTTCTTTACAAAGTATGTCTCAATAGTCTGGGGACATCTGGAAACTCACACATTCCTTTTGAAAAGTTTTTACTTTCATTTTCTTTAAAATTGCTAACAATTCTTATGTGCCTTTTTTTTCCAACTCAGAAAAAACCCCATCCAAAACCCAGAAAAGAATTCATAGCTTTAAGGAACAGCCACATACAACTTCAGGGGCTTTTTTTTTGACATCTGATGCACATAGACCTTTCTCCACAATTAGAGAACAGCGACGGTAACATGAGCCTTTGGAACTGATCAGAGAGTCACTGAATGGCTTGGGGTGGAAGGGACCTTAAGGATGATCTAGTTCCAATCCCCCTGCCATTGGTAGGGAAACCTTCCACTAGACCAGGTTGCTCAATGCCCCATTCAGCCTTGAACACTACCAGGGATGGGAGATCCACAACTTCTCTGTGGCAACCACAACTACTCTGAGCCAGTGTTTCACCATCCTCATGGTAAAGAATTTCTTCTTAATATCTAATCTAAACCTGCTCTCTGTTTGAAGCCATTCCTGCTTGTCCTGTCACTACACACTCTTGTAAATGGTCTCTCCATTTTTCTTGTAGGCTCCCTTCAGGTACTGCAAGGCTGCAATGAGGTCACACTGAAGACTTCTCTTTTCCAGGTTGAGCAATCTCAATTCTCTCAAGTCTTTCCTCACAGCAGAGGTGCTCCATTCCTCTAATCATTTTGGTGGCCTCCTCTGGACTTGGTCCAACACTCCAGGTGGGGTCTCAGGAGACCCAAGTGGAGGAGCAGAGGGGCAGAATCACCTCCCTTGCCCTGCTGGCCAAGCTGCTTTTGATGTAGCCCAGGATATGGTTGGCTTTCTGGGCAGCAAGAGCACATTGTTGGCTCACATCCAGCTGGAGCCAAAGGAATGCATCAGTTTGTGCTGCTGCTGATAGCAGCTTCTTCCTCAGAACTTCTGTAAAGAACATGGGAGAGGATTAATGTCCTTATCCCTTTATGCTGATCCAATGAGCAGGTCAGAGAGTTTGCTGCTGACAAACACTTCTTGAAAGCAGAGAAGATTGCTTGTGTTTCCACACACAGCCCAGGGTCCTGGCTTCTGACCAGACCTCCCTCCTGTGTCATCTTTTGGGCCAGCAGACTCCTCGCTTACCTAGATGGGATTCAGAGGCCAGCAGAACTCAACTAGAGATCAATATTTTTTTATTCTTAAGTTTTCTGGGACAAATTGTTCAACAGCTTATATGTCGGGCTCTGCAGATGTATCAGCATGCTGCTGTTTTGACACAACATGTGATGATAAATCACTGCTCCCAAACTAGCTCCTGTCCTTCACAGAGGTTTCCTGTCCTGAAAGCCCTCCTGTGATAGGTTCATCATTAGCTCCTGGAGAGATTGTGAATAAACTGCTCTTTATTTATGATGAGCTGTTCACTTCTCTGGACATGTGTTCTGCTTAGTTTTACAGCTTTAGAAATCCTCCAGTAAACAGATTGCTGTTTAATCATAGCAGAGGACAAGAGTGTCAGAAAATGCTGTGACTTCAGGAGCAGAGAAGTGACTCACATAGGGGCTGAGTCCTGAGGCTTATGTACTGTACACTACCCCAAACAATGCTCATGTATTTCACACCAAATACTGTCTTTGACATACATGTCATGAACAAGCCACTTTGCACATTTTTGCATTACTAAATACAACAGCAGGAAATAACATTGTAAGGTCCCTACTCACAAAGCCAGTGGCTAGACATTATGAAGGGAGTTATTCAGATAACTAATAGCCTTCAGCTAATCTTTTCCTGAAACCATACAGATGGCAATAACCTTGTACAAGCCTCAGCATGCTGCCCCTTCCACTACCATCTTCAACTTGCCTGACAGTACATTTATTTTCCCTTTAATCAAAGAAACCTTAATTGACCACTTAACTGACTAACTGGTCACTTAACTGACCCAAGATACATAGAGAAAAAAATTAACATTAGTAACTGAAACCCCCATGCAGGCAGAAAACATTGCAGTGAGTACATACATTAAGCAAAGTAACAGGCGCATATATAATATCTAAAGGACAGAGAGACAAGCTCAGAAGTTGTTCTGGTTCCACATGATAGCTCAAACCAAGACACATTTACTTTCATCTTAGTTAAAAAACACAGAGGAAAATCCCTTCTCAATCATAAGTGAATAATTACAAGATGCTGTCAGTGACAAATATTTTAAATTTCAAATACTTTCTTAAAAGTTAATTTCACAAGAGGGAATATGTGTCAATGTCTAATCTAGCTCACTTTTGAACTTGGTTTCTAATTAATGCAATGACCCTTAATCTTCCTTGGGAGCTGGCAGGTCTGTTCCCAACAACAGTAAACCTGGAGAAGCTGAAGAAGCCACAAAAAAAAGTGCTGTGTGGAAATGCAGGGTGAATGTGCACTGGAGGAGTCCTTTACACCCTTAGGCCACATGCATGAGCAATGACAACCATTATGACCATTTCTATTATGTATTTATTATCATACTTTCAGGAAAGACTAATCTGATGAGGATTCCAGTTTTTCCAGAGTACAAATTAAAAAAAGAATGATAACAAGGGAGAAGACAGTTCCTGCTTCACGTGTCTTCTAGTCCAAGTGTCATAGAGTGACAACAAATAGATGGGGGACAAAAAGGACACAACAGGCAGTATGATGGGTACTTTATAATGGCATGTGTTTTACAGAAGGATCTGAAAAGGTGGAATACCTTTATGGAGACTGACTCAGATCAGATCCATATATATATATATGTATGTATGTATGTGGGATGAAGTACAATTGAGCTTCTCTAATGATCTGGGAAGTATGTGATGCAAACTGGTGTGTGCGATAAACCAAAGGCAAGGGGACAGCCAGGAAGGAGACAGATAATGAAAGACCTTTAAAATTAATCTAAGTACTATCTGCTCAGTATGATGGCAAAAGAGTCAGAAGTATGCAAACAGAATGATGAAACATCAAAGCTGTGGGCTTGGAAGCTTGGAAATAACAACAGATGCTTCAGTGAATTAAGACAGGGCGAAATTGTTGCATTTAACATCAGATAAAATTATGTTGTAATAACTGAAATTTTGATGGCAACAGCCTAAACAAGTCTTAATATTAAGAACTATAATTAATATGGTTTGATTGAAGTGAAAACAAAATCCTAGACATTTTAGGCTGGATTTTCATCTAGGATAAATTGGTATTTCCACTGACTAAATGGTGTAACAGCAGTTTACACCAGGTAAATACCTATGTCCTCACAATTCAGAAAACAAAAACATTTCAAAAAAGGTATTACGTTTTTGAAGAAGTCACTTGGTCTTGGTTGGAAATGGATAGGCTGAGTATGCTTTTAACACCATGGAAGAGAAGTCATATGAGTTTCTATGCTGTTACGCAGTTTTGCAGTATTTGAAGTATGTTCCTTACTATAAAAATATACTCTTTAAAGACAAAAAATTCTGGCATCCCATGTCCATAACTCATGTTACAAGTGTTTACAATTACAGCTGTATTTACTTTTCCTCTTCCCCCCCCCCCCATGGTGAAACTGATTTATGTTAGCATTGACAATAAGAAGTAGAAAGAAAAATAAAATTTTCATAATCTTTAGTTTATTCAGTTTGTGATGGCTATTACTAAGCCATATGAAAGCATGAAAGAATCACCCATGGATTCTTCATAATGAATTGGAATTTAATAGGAAATGGCACAGGTACTCTCTAGTAACTTGGAAGCTCAGGTGTAAATGATTTGGAGCTCCGCTTAAAAAGATTTCACCATCTTTTTCATGGCTTGTGCTTTGTCTCAGGTTAACTACAGTCTTTAAAATCATCTGTACTTGTGCCTCAGGACAATATATTCCATAAGAAAGACTGGATTTAATGCATGACAGTGAATTAATATTAGCCTTTAAAGACATATTTTAACACATATATGTGTCTGCATATGTTTTAAGAAATACCTATTTCACATGAAAGATGAAAAAATAGATAATTTTTATACTTAGAAAACCCCAGTAATCAAACCCAATTAATTGAGACAGCTGCACAGATGAAATAGCTATTGAAAAACCTAAACATGATGCTTTTGAAATGTAGAACAAACTTCATCCATCCAAATTTTACAAGCAAGCAAATAAGTTAGGAAGAATCACACGTCCCATAAGTCTGTTTTCAATTCTAAGAAACACTTTGTGTTCCACATACTCAAATGTTTAAAAGAAACATCCAGAGATATTGAATATCTTAATTTTGTACATATTAATAAGTATTACATATGTTAAACAAATATTGACAAATCTACACTTCCAAATATTGCACAGCTCATACTTTTGGGAAATTATTTAGTCTTCACGCTTCTGAGGGCACTGAAAGAATCATCCATCAAGTAAAAATGTGGTGGATTCTACTTAGCATAGTACAAATTTGTTCTGAATCTAACACAACTCAGCACCTCAGGAGCAGCACTAGATGAGTTATCTAGATTACTGGCAAAGGTGAACGAACAAGAGTGAATGATTTGTGAAGACCAAACTGGAGAATAACCTACTTCTGAATGACCCAACTTTCAAGAGTGCAAAGCTGTGCCATCAGTAAATCCAAATTTAACTAAAAAAAAAAAAGTTAAATTATCAGTTACAATACTAGCTATGCCAATTCCTGTATGATCAAACTTGTTTTAAAACAGAGAGTACCTTGAAGTATTTTACGAGACTGTATTTCCAGCTACATCAGTTACTATTGTTCACATGGACAATTAGCACAGGAACAGTAGGGGAAGCTTAGAAATGCTGAATGACTACTTACATGGTAAGACCAGCAGTAGGAAACACAGCATAGTGAGAACAGACTAATTTACGTGCCTTAGGTAACAGTAGTTGGCCATTCATATGGACAATTCACATTGTTATATACCATGTTAACCAAGAAATCCAACCTACATACAGTTTGTGTTTCTATCCCTTTTTCACCTGAAAGAAATTGATTGTGAAGCATCCTTCAAATTCCTACTGTAAAATTAGGACTTAATGCTGTAAAATCTCACAGATCTCTGCACCAGAGACTCTAAAGCAGACTTCAGAGCTGAGCAACACAGAGATTTCTTGAATTTAGGGCTCAGCTCTTAACTACATTGCATCTCAACTGTTTCCCAGATTCTGAGAGAGTTCAAATCTAAGTTTGGCTTGTCACCAATTCATACTTTAAAAGAAGCATTTATTATAATCACTGAAGATCTCTCCTTTGACTTCAATGAGTGGTGAGTCAGACCCATAACCCATCAATCTCTGGTCTTCCCTCTAGTGACAGAATTACCTGCAGGAATACATTTTTGCATTACAGATCTCTGTTTAGCAGAACACTGGCATGGCTCCACAAAACTCATCTCAGAGATGATACAAGTTCTTACCTCTTTCCATCCTTTTATGTTAGAAGAGAAACCCTGAGTTCATGGTCCCCAGATTAAGAGCTATGAGATACACAAACCAGCACTGGTATTGTAGACACTTTGACTGAGAGAGATTGGGGCTGGGAGAGGAGAGGGGAAACAAAAACCTCCAATGGCCTGAAATACATGAAGAAATACAATTTTAAGAGTAGGTGCTGAAAGTTAGTATCTATTCGCTGTGGAAGAATCTAAAAGTTAAGTAGTTACAGGGATTCTTCAAAAATGGTTTCCTTTTCATGCTTTGTTTTATTTTTGGAATCTGCAAAAAGCTGGATTTTGCAATCTCTCAATCAGTACAAGTGAACTGAGTTTCTAATGTCAAATAGCCTCTGTCAGTACTGCATCATCTTCATGTAACAAACCATCACATTAGATGCCACAAATCAAAAGCCAAAGCAAACCCTTGGATAAAACAGACTTTCCTTAAGTCATGTTTTGTGTTAAACTTCTCCTCCTTTCCTGGAATATCAGTTAAGCCTTATAAACATACCAGAGCAGAAAGAGTTGCAATTAATTACTGGGAAATTTGGATCTGCATAATTAATTATTTTAATGGCAAAAACATACCAAATACTTTCCTATGCCTCATATGAATATATAACAACAGTCAGTTACACCACAACAGACAGGCACTATAACTTATTTGGGAGGATTTCATTCCTGTTTCTCAAGATTCCTGCTTTGGGAAAACAGTGCTGTGATAACTTTACGTTACTTGACAGTTTACTTTCCATTTCACCTGTTCCCTCCTGGAATTGCAGCTGCAGGCTCACAAAATTGCCTGAGCATGGAGAGATAAAAGTCAAAATAAAACCCAAAACAAACAACTCCCCCATATCTGCCTCATCCTGAAATATCTCAGTTTGATAATAATGCAAATAAAGGGGGATAAATCTCTCCCATGAATAAATTTTCTCTTTCCTCTCTGTGCAAATAGTGCCAGTAGTGGTACGGTTCAGTGACCAAAGTGACTTGGGCATCATTAAAGCTCAAGGTTTTGAGTATTTTCACAGAATCATAGAACCACTAAGGTTGGAAAAGACCTCCAAGATCATCAAATCCAACCTTTGACCAAACATCTCTGTATCAACTAAATCACAGCACTAAGTGCCATGTCCAGTCATTTCTTGAACATTTCCAGGTATGGTGACTCCACCACCTCTCTGGGAAGCCTGTCCCAATACTTGACAACCCTTTCAGTGAAGAAATAAGCCTCTAGGCAAGGAGGAACAGATGCAAAATCCTCTTCCTGAAGAAATGACAGATCCAAGCTAGGAAATGAGCTCAGTTCTGCACTGGCATGCTCCACATCACTTCAGACACTGGCCTCTTTTGTGAGTGCAACTCCTGAACTCAAAAAGTTTAATTTCAACCATAGTAGCCATTCCAGTTCTCATAAAATTCAGGGCACTGACTCATTCAAGCAACCAATGGCAGTTCCATGTGGCAACATATGGCTCTAAGTTTTGGAAAGGAAATTTTAACATTATGACCCTCATGAGGGAAATCAGTCTGGCAGTCAGGAGTACCATTTCCTATCATTATGGGGTTAAGGACATACTAAGTGGGTCTCATGATCTATAGAAATCTCATTAAATGGACGCAGACATAAACATAGTAGTAATGAAATACTTTTGGTGGAAATGTGACAGCTCCAAGCTACCCTATGTTTCTGCACTGATTATGATCTTGGAAAGAAACACCTGCTTGTCAAAGAAACCTCTTCCAAGAAAAGTGGAATAAAAAACATGGAAATAATTTAGTAATTCAGTGGCTTGATTAACACAAAAAGTATCATCACCAATCATTGCCTCATCCAATATGTAGGACAAAAGCTGAAATACGGTAGTTTTATGAATAAATGTAGATTTTCCATGATCAATTTGTTTCAGTCCTTTGGATGACATAATTTCCAACAAATAATGAGGAATTACTAAAGAGAAGCCAGGAACAATTTGACCTATAGCAGGGTATATTTTAAAATTTCCTGTGTAAAGAATTAATCAAATTCAAAAGATTTCAGAATATTTCATCCTGACAGAGTTACATGCTGGAGCAGCAGTGCATACTTCCTTGCTGCTTGCATTCCCTGTGCAGCTGGAGGAATCTCTTTCTCCAGGAGTGTCCTGGGTGGTGCAGAAAGTTGACATAGCTGATTATATCACTACAGGGAAGTGCTGTGTGGAGGAAACACAACCAAAAACTAATGAATATTTGTGGAGCCAACATCTCCTTAGCTGCTGCTGCAGCTGAGGTTTAGAGGAAGCTGCCCGGTGTCTGCTCCAGGTGATGCCCAATCTCTAGGGCACAAAGCACCTGTATAGAGCTGCTATCCCACACCTGCAGCCAGATCAGATGAAGCACCAGACCAAAAGGAGAAGTGATTATGCTTGTTAAACGTAACAAAGCATGTTACAGAAGTTATTTAAAAGTACCAGTGTACCACTTACTAGAGGATACACAATAAGAAATTAAGTTGCTTTCACAAGGAGCTGAGCAGCAAATGGTTTCCCTATCTGTTCAGAACAGAATTTTTTTATTTTTTCCTTTCCATTGCGGACAACCTCAAAACCTTGCAAATTTGTGAGCATAAAGCCACAAAGAAAATCTCAATCTGTTTCTCCCTGGGACATCAGAGTCTAGTGGTGAGAAAGTTATCAAGAAGCAGGGAAGTCAGGTCCCCATCTGTGGAGTTCCAAGAAAAAAACAACCTTTTAGCACTCCAGGTGATGACTCCAGCCACCATAACATTACCAAGTACCACGATCTCTTCTTTATGCAAAACTTTTGCTGGAGCAGAGATTTCAACCACAGCCTCCTCTAGTGTATGTGAACACTACTGGCTCCTCTAGAAGAGGTGAGAAGAGGAGGTCACTTGCTTTCTGTTTTTCCAGGAATTCCAGTCTGGGCCCCTGAATCATCTTCCCAGTAAAGCTTTGTTAAAACTGGCATGATCTTGATTTCTCCTCCTCCTCTCCTTATTTTCAGTTTTTACTAATTTGACACTCTCTAAGGAAGAAAAACCAACAGCATGTTGCTGGAAAATTTTTAAATGGCTCTTGTTACAAAGCACGGCAGTGCCAAACCCAGGAGCAGAACCCAGGGAGTCTAGTGAATGGTCATAGCTCTAATCACTCAGCTGTGTGCTTCATACTACTAATTTGTCATAGGAAAACAGACGGTGATGATGGTGAGTGGGGCCAGATTCTTACACCTCTTTAACATTTACAACTTGTGTTGCAACAGCATCTTTGGGACTTCAGGAAGCCTGGGGCCCTGTTATGTTAGGACTGTACAAACAGAGAGTAAGATACAGACTCTGCTTTTAGGAGCTTCCTGAGAGACTAAATAGACAAGACAGATAGAGGGAGGGAAAGCAGAGAAGTGATTTGCTCAAGGTCACATAGAAGAGCTTGCAGAGCTTGGAGTAGGTCTCAGATCGCAGGTCAGTATATTTCCACTTGTCCAAATCCTGTCTGCAAACAAACAGCTGTGACCATTAAATCACTTGCTGAGACTCCAAGAACTTACACAAGTCACTGCTCCATAACTACCCTCTGTATTTACTCCTACAAAGACAGCAGAAGTTCCCCAGCATGGCACAGATGGGTGTCATCGTTGCTGTACCTTCCAAGGACACAGTGAATACCACAACACTGGGTGGGCAGCAGCAAACTACGTGCAAAGTGGTTTTTTCAGAGTGGCTTTATACAGAAAGTCACATTAAAATATACTGACCCTGAGGACTAGAGAAAATGCCTGCTTTCAGTAGACCCCAAATACCATATAAACTCACCTGGCCAAAGGCTGAGGCACCCTTTGCCTTCCAGTGTTTTACTCTTATATCAGGTTCACTAGAGAGGCCAAGTGCACTTTAACCCCCTCTATATCATATGTTTATAAAATCATTCAGCAGACATAGGAGCATAAAGTTTCCATCTTTTAAAAGTTAAAAGAACTGTTTTAAAATTAAGGCATTATTTTTCATATGGAATAACTGAACTGTAATCTGATGGGAAGTCACAAATACCAGACTGCAAGGACATTCACTGTATTCCAGGATACATGTCTTCTACTCAGGCTCACAAAAATGATTATTCTACATCAGAATTTTAGTAGAGGTCAATTAACAATTGCTTCTCCAGAACCTCACAAAAAATTGCATATATTCTTATGAGTTCCAATGTTTCTCTCTGTTCCATGCTGCTCACTGCTGCATGCAGGACAGTCAGCTGGATGGATTTCCATTCAGATCAATACTTCCCCTCTCATGTCTCAGGATAAATAGGGACCTGAGTCATGATGGCACCAAGGCCTGGACTCATCCTACTCAGAAGTGCTTTATGTCAGAAGTGGAATTGGTTTATATTTCCAGTGTGGTCAAAGACCTGACAAAACAAGACAGAAATATATGCACCCTCTTCCTCTTACTCTTCAAGAGTGAGCATTCTCATTTGGTGCAGAATAAAAGGTAAGAGGAGACTTCTGAGTTTGGGAACCAGTGGCTGTCCCTGTGTCAGCAAGTGAGGCAGTGCAGGTGAGGGAGATCTCTGCAGCAGAGTGGCAGAGCCACCACCACCACTACATGCCTCTGGAGGTGGGTTTGCTCCACATCAGCTCTACTCTGGACCCAGGGAGGGAATGCCACTTAGTGGCAAAAGTATGCTAAGTGTATTCCTGCAGCATACATGTACAGTTTGATTTCATTCATAGCTGCCTCATGTTCTTTTGCTCTCAAAAAACCCAACCCTGTAACAAATGAGGACTGTCAGATGACCTTTTCAAAAGTGCATTCCTGCTCTGAACTAAAGCACCAAGGCAATCAGTGAGACCTACACTGCAGAATTACCATTAATTTTTTAAAACCAAACAATATCAAGTAATTTAGCACTCAAATTGACAGTAGGTTTTTGTTAAAAGCAAAAAGCAAACAAAATCCAAATTCTTAATATCCTTAGGAGTGTTTTCATCGCTCATTAAATTGACTTTCTCCCTAGAGTTTTTGCAATCCCACTGCAGTAAGTTGTGAAGCAAGAAAGAAGATCTTCACTGTTATGAAGTCTGACAAGTTAAATTCTCCCAAATTGAGCAAGCAGAACAAAGTTAAACAAGACTTAGAACAACTGTATTAACCCAGGATATGATAAGCCAACAAAATCCCAGTCATGGGTACTGGTAGCATGACTTCTTGAGAAGTTTATGTCTGTGTGTCACTATACATTGGACTACCCACTCTAAAGTTCCACTGAGCATGGCAAAAGCAACAGCAAGAGTTTACAAAAGATCTTTGGCTCCCAATTAACAGTATTTTATTTCTTCTACTCTTTGCCAGTTAGTGTTGCAATCCTTGCAGCATATTAGGTTATCACTACACATTACTGAATTCTTTTTAAAAGGACTGTTCTTGGCACTTGCTAGAAGGCAGCAAGACCCTTCTCTTCATGTGAGGATACTGCCACACATACAGTGCAACTGCTGCACTTTCAGGCTGAGCATTCACCCTGTGCCCACTCTGGAGGTACTTTTAGAGTGCATGGATACTTCTAGTAATGCAGAAAATGAGTGGTCATGTGTTGAGCAGTATTTCACAGAGTGAAACATGAAAGATACAGATTTTAATCTATACATCACTATGCAGCTAGGAGAAAAAGGGGAGGAACAACCATATTTCATAATTGCCTGCAGCCCAAAAGGCAGCTGGGGTCTGAGTCCTAGTGAGAAATGTTGAGCTGATTGTGGGTGCTGGCTATGGGGAGAATTTTCCTGCTGGCATGGGAGTTGGATGTTGATTCAGTGCTGGCAAAAGTTTTCCTCTGCACCCACAGAAGTTAAATCTTCTATCACCTCTCAACAAGTACCTTATGATGGCAGAAGGTTTTTTTTTCCTAGCTGATGACAAGAAAGCCTGTGAGGCTTTTTTGAGGATCAGAGCTAAAAAAACACAACCTGATAATGCCTTCTGTTTCTCTAAGGTGATCCTCAACTTCAATTAATCTTGTTTGGGGAGTGGCTGAGATACCACGGTGAGCTGGCAGGGAGCTGTGCAGAGCTCC
Source organism: Margarornis squamiger (assembly GCA_035222235.1). Lineage (NCBI taxonomy): Eukaryota > Metazoa > Chordata > Aves > Passeriformes > Furnariidae > Margarornis > Margarornis squamiger. The sequence goes on from JAWWTY010000156.1 coordinate 15,433,394, forward strand.
TCTGAGTGGGAGCAGGGAGAGGATGGGTGGGCAGGATGTCAGATGGGAGGCACCACTCACAGACCATGTCCGAATGACTCCACTTCCATCCTGTGCCACTGAAACAAGGAAAGTGCCAGTATGGGGTTTATATTCTCAGAATTTATGACTCGCATTTTAAATTTAAGGAGGCAACAAAGAGATGAAGGACAACCATCCTCTGTGATAAAGCATGACAAGTCTCTCCAACAGCTGTCATCTACTGCTGGCTTAGGGAATACCTGGTAGACAAGCTGATGTTTACATTAGAGCATATAAAAAATGACTGCACGGTTGTATTTGTTACATGCACACACACCACTCCAGGAGCTGTGCTTCTGTGTCCACTGCTGCTGGGACCCAGTGAAAGTACTTTCTGCAGTGCATGGTAAAACTCAATAACCAGAAAGACAGACCTTGCAGGGGCAGACCTGGGCCCAAGAGAAAGATCATGTGGGAAAACGCTGCCTAAAGGAACAAGTTAGCCAACAGAAGATGCGATTAGTTTTAGTTCTTGCTGCTACAGTTTAACATTTTCACCATATGTCTTTGGATGATGTAGGAGATTAATGGCATTTCAGGCACAACATTTCAGTATAATTTTCTGGGAAAAAAATTAAAAATCAGATTTTTATAATTAAAAATTGAGGCTTACAGAGAAAAATTAGTGATCTGTCAAATTCAGCACTGTGGGACAAAGCCTTTGTGTAAATCTTCTGCTTTGGTTGGGTTTGTGTGCTGAGGTTTGGATGTCCCTTGGTTTCAGTTTGAGGTTTTGACCCACAAACCATGTGGGAGCTGGACTTTCCTTATGCTGCCATGTGACTCCAGAAATCATCTCCAATCTGAGTGCAAGAGGGCCCAGTTTTACCGAGCAGTCTGAAAAACAGTCGCAAAATTTTCCACACACCTGGACTGAGCTTTGAGTCTCTAACAAAGCTGAAAGCTGGCCAAGTTTCTCCTGGCTTTGTTACCGGGCTTTTTGCACAGATCTATTATTCACTGCATTATTTTTTTTTTTTTCCTTTTAAAACTGAACCACTTGGGGAAAAAGGTTTGTGGAGGGGGAGGAGAGAATGTAAAAGAAACAAGAGCGTGTATTTGCCTGCAACAGGGAGATGCAGTGCTGCGGCAACCAGTATCACTGCATGCACCAGCAGCTACAAACAGGCTGAGAGCTTCAAATGTAGGACAATTCAGGGGAAGGGGAAAAAAAAAGAAAAGAAAAAAAGACAGAAGACAGCATGAGCACTGTTTGTCTTGGCTGGTTAGCGTTCAATCCCCACCTGCATTTGATTCTGCTCAGTCTCAGGACTCCTCCCTCACTTTGGAGTCATGGCAATACAGGAAGGCAGGAGGGGAAGGGAGACAGAACACTTTGTACTAGCAGCCAGACCACTGTTTGGCTTCTTCAGCCAAAAAACAAATATGAATATGGAAAGACTTTATGGTGAGATACATCAACAGACTGAAGTGGTTCTGAAAATCCTTCTACAGTTGCTCATTCACAGTTTTCAACCTGCAGACTTTTCTGCTGATTAATCCCAGTGTTTGTTTTGTAGTAGTAGTTCTAAGTATTTAACAAGCGAACTGAACCATCAGTTCTACCACACAGAGCTCTGTCTGCTGGGAATATTTTCTGGTCTTCAGAATTTTCACTCATACCCAGCTCCCACTGCTTTTTCAGTTTCACTATGGTTTGAAAATGAAACCCAGAAAATGATCCCTGTGCTTACCAGCAAAGAAACCTGGGTGCTGAGCAGTAGGAATACAGCAGCCTTGAGCATTTCAAAATGCACAGAGCAAGAGAAAATTCTGTACCGTACTTTCGTCTGCACAGTAAAAACTAAATCACTCCTTTATTTACCTAAAAAATTCTTTTATGTCAGACTGCTTTTGCAGATATTCTTCCTCTAAAAGCAGAGCAAATTTTAGCAGCACAAATCTTGCAAACAAGCCTTAAGTATGTTGAATCTGGTAATATCCCCCCAAATGATGCCATGCAGAGCAGACAGAACATCAGGCATCTTCCTTCCTTATGCCATAAGAAATCTCAGAAATGAAAGTTCATTTTATAATTGGAGATGCCTCACATAATGAGACAAAAGAGAAATTGGAAATAAAACTTGAAGGGCACCTGATAGTGCGGTGGCAAGCGCTTCTTCTGAACAAGAAATTCTCAGAACCTGACAACTAGACAGTAACAGCTAGATAATAACAAAGTGTCTCTGAATCCACAGGCATCACATCAGTGAAATATCCCGATCTCTTCTAAAGCCTTGGGGATGGTAAACTACTATCAACTTTTTATCTCACACAGGAAAAAAATGAAGTTTCTAAATGCTTGAGCAAAAAAGAACTAGAAATGTAAAAAGCACTATTTTCATTTTTGTACAAAAGCCCATCATTGTAAAACCATGACACCTAAGAGCAATTGCTTAAAACCCTGTTGAAAGTGAATATCCAAATACTCTGTTAAAACTTTACAGCTATACTGTGCCTTATATGGAGATTATTAATTTTTTTCATTAGTTTACTTAGAATTGAGGGAGGGAATGGCACTCATGATTGGAAGCTGCAGTGTTAAATTCTAAACATTTGAAAATGGGGAAACATAACATTAGGATAAATGAAAAAGAGTTTGAAACAAAGGAAGAGGCACAAAGACCAATTCAACATGCCTTACTCCTTCCCATCTCCTCCCACTTACCAGCACAGGGGAACGTGCAAACGGAGGGGTTAGGAACCACAAACAATCCTGATCTCTGAGTCACTCCTGAGTCTCATAAAGAGGAATGTTGCAGAATATGTACTGTATTATTGTCCATAAGGTAACAACACTGATAAGGTAACTTTCCACCCAAATACTATGGTGGGATTTTTTTCCACATCATTTCAGTCCTCTGCAGCAAATGATCTTTCTCCAAGTGCCAACAAAGATGCGAGTTTGGAGCTAGTCATACTAATGCTTTCTATAGTCAGCAGAGAGAAACGGGCAGCTAGATTGTAGTGCACACAATTTATCTTAGATGTCTATTTTAGGATGAGATGCATCATGCTCTAGATATGCCTTTTTCCCTCCCCTGGCCATTGAGTCTAGACTTATAGATCAGAGATCAACACTTAGAGTAAAATACTCAAAGAGTCAAGATGAATCACCTTCCCTCTGGGTTGAGTCCTTTACCCTGCTGAAGTAAATAAGATCTGCCAGTGACTCTGCTGAAACCAGTATTGCACTTATCATTGTTCTGTCTCCATTACAGCCACACTGCTCCACTGTCCCATATCACATTCAACAGACTAAGAGTCAACAACCTTTTGGGGCTGTGCTTTTCCAGTTTAGAAGCTAAGTATGTTGTCCAAATCCTCATGGGGATAGGAATAAGCTGCTAGCAATAGTAACTTGCCTCAGCTAAGGCAGTGGTTCCTACAGACCTGGAGCTCAAAGAGAGGCAAGAACAGGGAGTCAATGCCAAGTTAAAAACATCAGGGCTGTCAAAAACAATAACCCAAACCTTTACATCTCAGCTGAAACTGCACATCCAAGAATCTTTCAGTGCTCACCTTTTTTCTTCTCCATTACAGGAACATTCGCTAACACAACATTCTAATATCTCCCTCCCAGAATCTGGCTTTTGGTAATTCTTTATCTGGAGCAGCTTGAAAAAAACAAAAGTGGACTTTCAAAGAAGAGCCATTTTTGTGACAGCCTTCCAAAAAACTATGAAGACATACTAATTTTTCTCGAATCAAAAATACCTATTGTTATCCTCCAAAAAATTCACTATCAAAGCTTATGTAGATGGGCTTGAACATAAGAAATTTCTGAAGACTCGTGTCTAAGGAAAAACCCTAAAGAGAGTTACAAGAAGAAAAAATGGCTTTCTAATGAAAAAGTTTGACAAACTATTCAGGAAATAAAAGCTGTGGGACCACAGTAATACACCATTTTCAGTCAAAATTTCATTGCCTTTCAATGTTAATTATGCTTCAAATTGCCCTAGATGGTGCCAGAAACAGTCTTAGAAGTAGAATAAAGGATGATAATGACACCAGTTTGGTTTTGTGGAGCCTCCATAGCTGGGTGGCACCTAAATAAAAGCATCTAAAGTGCCAGAAGCCAATTTGCGGTTTGGTTTTGGATTCATTTACAATTTGGTTTGGCTTTCAAACAGATCTAAGTATGATTGGGGTAGGGTATGAGAATACAGAATCCTCTTATTTCTGTGGGGTGGGCAAGGTTTATATTTCACCATCACTGATTTGTGGTTAGCCTCTTCTTTTGGCTATTAAATTTAATCAAGATTATAGAACTGCTGTTTGCTCAAGGCACTCCTAGAGTCAAAGATGCTCTGCATATGTATACATATAGGCTTGTGCACATGTGCCTGCAGAATCAGGCCCAAAATTTGGATGGCCTTTAAGTACATACAGAAAAGAATACAGTGACATTTACTAAAATACAAGACTGGTCTCTTAAGTAAGTATGGCTGACTGCCATAGCAAGGTGACCCAGGAGAAGTCATCCAAAATACCCTTTTAAGTGTTCCACAACACAGTAGTTTCAGTGCACAGCTTTCTATCAAGAATTTGCAGGTAATGAAATCAGGGGAAAGTACTGACAGCTATATGAGCATTTAAGCCGTATGCAATTATAAGAGGCTTAAATAAGGAAAATTAAAATTAGAATGGCGTAACAGAGTTAAGTGTTTTTGACAATGTTTAAAATATGAGTAAGATCCTCCTGATTTATGAAATCCCCTAAGATGACTGGAGTATGAAAAGTGACATGATAACAACATGCCTGGTTCTAGGGTTTCTTTATGCAGGAAGCCATACATGTAGGGGCACATACCAACTTTCTAAAAACGTAACTAGGTCAGGTTACACAATTCTCAGAAGGTAAGAGGAGGTAGCTGTTGTTTATTGTATTTTGATATGTTTTGATTGTCTTTGTGCTGCACTTTCCATCTTGCAACTTAAACGGAGAACAGCTCCAAGACATCCAGCTCAAGCACAAGGGTAGGAGCTTGGCAAGATCCTGAACAGTGATACTTTTTTTTTGGTTTAAAATACATGCATAGAGATACATGCGAGAGTGCATAATTTATGTTTTAACACATATACACAGACAACTTACTGAATGTTCAAGTCTCAAGTTTCCCAGATACCCTTTTTCTAAATATCTTAAGGACAACCAGAGCATTTTAGAAGAAACTATGTTTCAAAGAAGGATCACAAAGATTATTAAGGGAGAGAAAAGGTATCCTGTGATAGGAAGATAGGAGAAGCTGACTTGCTCAGCCTCATAAAGCAAAGGCAGAGAAAAGATATCATGGCCCTGTATGACTGTGACCATAGAGAATAAGATCAAATTGTAATAAAATGGTCATGAATAAATGTAGTCCAAAGTTAGAAAAAGGTTTTTAGGTGTCTGAAGAGTGAAATTCTGTAAGCTGCTTACACATGAAGTTCATGGTGACAGGTTGCCTAAACGGCTTTCAGATGGATTTTGAGCGGATTAGGGAAGGGAATGATTAATTTATAGGGAGAAATTCCCAGAAAGTATATTTCTGATTCACATCTGTAGGTATCCAGTGTATTAGTAAATACAAGGGAGTTTGAAAGGGGAATGTATCTCTGTTTGTCCATTAGTTATATGAAATTAACTTCAAAACTTTCATGCCTTATGAAGAACTAATCACCCTGCTGCCCTTGTTTCTGGTATTTTCCTCCCTCTGCTGAACAACTGGATGCTGGCAGTAAAATGCAGACACACTCATGCTTCATGCCATTACATTCCCTTCAGTATCGAGTTGGCACGTGCCACTGGCACTTATGAAACAGCACAGATTTTTCCTTCAGGTCACACTGGCAGGTTCCTCATTGGATTTCCCTCTTTCCTCAGAAGCAAAGGTTATTAGTCAGCTTATTTTTTCACCTGGGAGTTGTATTTTGCACACAATCTCGTTTTGCAGTGCCCTTGATATCTCCTGTTATGCTCCTATGGCACACTATAGCGTGGCTTTTGACCTTGCACTATCAATCTGTATTTTTTAAGGCTAACAAGTAGTACTTTGTGTGCTGTGATTACCAGAAGGTCTGTGCACTCCTGAACTGGGCATCTGTCTCATGGTTGCAGCTGTGGGAGATCAGCCTCAAAGGCGGGTGGTTCCTTCTAGCCCGATGTTTCTGAATACAAACTATTAGAAAAGACCTGTATATCCATGAACACAGGGACTGGAAAAAAAAAGTCAACAGACAAGTCTTTTTGGCTTGGGTAGCATTCGATAATTGCATTTGAGAAAACATTTGAAAACAGGTTTAGCATGGATTCATCTGAATTAAGTAGAACATTCAGTTCCTTCCTCACTTTGGCTCCTTTGAAGGCAATTTTCATCCCAGACATTTCAGAGCCTCAACTTTGAAATGCACATAAAGGGAGATAAAACAGACAGCTATCTGGCAGGCAAGAAATACAAGTGCAATATTGATAAGAAGTAGAAGAGGGGGAGAGAAGTCTGGTTTGGGAAGAGAAGACAATGAGGTTGAAACCACAGTACCCCAAGCAATGGAAAGGCCAAGAGGGCCCTGGCATTTTGTGACATATTTCTATACCAAAAATACATCTTTGAATCTTCAAAGAACCAGAGAAGCTGCAGCTAGCTTATACTCACAGAATGCTTTGCAACAGCTATGTTTCATTTTAGTGTTAGGAGAAAGCAAGAGAGAGTTTCCTACCACAACAAGAAAAATCACCCAAAGCAGAGGCCAGAACTCAGGAACTTTTTCTCTCCGTCCCCTATTTACTCCTCTTGTGGACACTAAGAATAGATACACAGTAAATGCTAAAAAACACGTTCTCTCTCTCTCTTTTTTTTTTTTCTTCAGGGGAAAGACCCATGAATATCTGGTATTCCAGGAAAGTATCATTCCTGAACAATTTACAGCACACGCATATGTTTCTTGAGATGAGAACTTGGTGAAGCTCTGGGTAGGCACTATGAGGGTTTCCCTCTCTGTGACAGCACACTGCCATTGCCATCACTAAATCATCCATGAAGCTGTCATATATACAACAGTGCCTTCTACCTTCGGAGGACCAGCTTGCCATTCCTGGGGTTTGGTAGAGGGGGATTGTGTTGGGTGCAATGGTAGCCCATGCTTCCCTTTCTAACTTAAAAACCAGCACAATGACCACCCAACTGCAACATGGAAAGAAATGTGCAGAACTTATTAAAGGGGAAAGAAAAAGGAAAGAAAAAGCCTGCAGCTTCCTAAGGTATTAGGGTGGAAATGGTGTAGATGCTAACTTGGGTACAGCTCTTTAATGACTGAATAAATGGCAGTAATGAGGCAGTTCCAAAGTTTATCAGATGACTGTATTCATTTGCTCTAAATATCATATTTAGTGATTTGTGCTGATTCTTCAGTTTGTGGGATTAGTTACAGTTCATTGTAAGTTCTAACTATATTTCCATGTATTGTGTTAAGACCTGATTCAAGAGTAGTTTTATTTGATAAAAACCAGATGTTCTTAAAAGAGACTCACTCCTTCATAGTACAAAACATTATTCTTAGCAATTGTATGTACCTTACAAAATTAATAAGCACAGCATCTCCCTGCATGACATATGACATTATTATATTTTTCCCTGTTGAGGGACTTTTAAGCCGCTGGGGTCACGACCTCTGTGCCTTATGAGAAATGGAGAAGCACATGGTTCCAATTTTATCTTCAACCCTGCCCTGCTGCTGACATGTATGTTTACAATATGGTTCATCTGTTGACCCTTCACTCACATTTAAAATATTAGCTAACATTTTTTGGTCCCAATCTCAACGGTGCATGGCGATTAGCTTTTAAGACCAGTTGTTTTCTTTATTGCCTTTTGACATGCACATCTTATCCAAAAGCCCTTGACTGTTTTTCTAATTTGAAAACAGCACCAGCCACAAAACCAACTCCGGTTTGCCTGGATGCTTCTGCTCTCGTTATGACGCCAGGCACTTCAGATCTTTAAACACACAATATCACCCCACTTGCAGAGGAGACGGGAAACATCCTGCAGTGGTTAGAGATATCCCCGAGGAGCCGCCTGGCTCTAATCCTGCTCTTGGCCGCCCTTCAGTCTTGAGCTGAGGTGGGTCAGGGTGAGCTCAGCCTGACGCATGTCCCAGGGGAAACAGTCTGTCCCCCGAGTCTCCCTGCACAGGATTCCCTGGAGACAGCAGCTGCATCACGCTACACGCGAGTCAAGACGAAAACCATTCCAGAGAGACCATCCCTTTTCCCAGTCAGGGTTGGGTGCTGAAAGAACACACACTCACTTTTCAGCATGAAGCAAAAGAAAGTGTGACCAGTCAAGGCTGACTTTTTGAAGGTGAGGCCCTAAAAACTGAGAGAGGTGCTTATTCTCCACTCCATTTTCTCTTACATCAAAAGGAGGGTGAAGGAAAAAGGAAAGAAGAGAGGGAGAGATATCTCATTTTTCCTTTTAAGTTAAAATAACAGACAATTTGGGAAGATACCTTTAACAGTTGAATTTCTTCAACATTTTTCCCTTTGTTTTAGATTATATTTTTAAATTTTAGTCAACAACATAAAATGTGCTCTGATAGCATGATTATAAAAAAAGAGCACTTTCACTTATATAAAGGAAAATTATTTATTTGCTTACTTTCAGCATACTGTATTAAATGATACCATATTAAATGAGCTCATATAAATGTATGTCTTAGCTTAAAGTGCATAATAGGGTATCACATTCATCATTTGCTCAGTTCAAAGTATTTTCATAATTCTGAAGCTCAGCACTCTCAGTTACCCTATAATCCACTGTCCCAGTAGGTATTTTCAATGTGCTTATTGATGTATTTGGCTTCCCATAAAAATTTTGTAAATAACTTCCAGGCCTGAAATGTACCAAGCGTATTACACTGCTAAAGAGACCTTCAGAAGTGTTAATGCTTTATTTTCATGGATTGAGAGCAGGGTCTCTTTTCAACTGTTATGAGATATTTCAATGAAAACCAGGCAGTTTCAGGATCACCCAGTTTTTTGGAGGCAGGGATATGGATATTGCAGCTTTAAGTCAGGCTCTGAAAACACCTAGTTCCTACAAGTTTCAGCCATCACATATATGTCCTCAAACGCCTTGAGAAGGTTGAATGAGGACAGAGAGAAAAAAGCTTCTGACAGCTGTAGGCTAGAGCCACTGCTTTATACTGCGGAAAGAACTAGCAGAGAAAGCTGAAGAGAGATACTATCTTTCCCCTAATGAGCACAGAAGTACACCTAGACACTACAGAGACATTGCTGTGTAGAGCTATAATCTTATGATAACAGCAGAGAGATTTCCTATTTTATATATGTGGGTAATCCCATGCACCTCCAGGTAATTTGGCTACATATACATACAAATATCCACATTCATATTTGTTTAATAGCAAACCGATGTATTCCCAAGCCATCTTGTAAGAGTCCAGTCCATAAATAATCCTGTTGCAGTGTTGAAGTCTTTGCTGTTCACAGGGAGTTGATATTAGCTGGAGAACCAAACCCTAAAATTGTCTTCCTTTGTCACTCCTGTAATTACTTTAACCTTTTAATTTTTTTTTCTTTTCATTTTTCTTGGTGGCTCAAGTTGTCAGAACAGCAGACACTGGCCAAGAGACTTGGCAATCCCGTGTCTCAGGAGCTGATGCCAATGGCAGCTGGGGGAACAGCACTGGTGTTCAGAACAATTGGCTTTTCTCCTTTAAGTAATGAAGACATCATCCTGCTTCTGCCCTCCCATCCCCATAGCCTCTGATCCTGGATGTGGAGTCTCTGGGCATGAAACACAGAGTCTCTCATGGCTGCATAAAATCAATCAAAGCCAGTGCCACCAGGGAGGCTGTTACTTGCCATGTTGGCAATTCACTAATCGCTTCCATTATCACTCTGGCAAGGAGGACAGATGGACAGAGCACTCCTGAGTCAGCTGCAAACTGTGATCCATTTCCACATACAACTATTTAAAAAAACTTCTATCATAACCCATCTTTACTTATTTGCATCTTTGACTTATGCAGAATTTAAAACTGTATCATTAGCACACCGGATCTGTGCCACTTAGGCATGACAAAGCTGTGTTTTCCACTTAAATAGCTGGGTGCAGCTCAGCTTTTGAAGAGGGGATAATAAACCATGAATTCACCACCTCAAAATTACACTGTAATTTATTAATATGTCATTATAGGACATGTAGGCCTTCCTCCCTTCATTTCCACCAATACACAGCAGTGCAAGTAGAGTACTTGAAGGTTTCTTAATCCCTGCTTGCTCACAATTCCTATAATCTCATGACAATGAAGAGCAGATAGATTTGTTTCATCATGCTGTCCATAATAGTCAAGTAATTAAAACATAGCCATATAAGTATTCTTTGTGTGCTTAAAGAAAAGGCTCAGCAGCAGTAAGGCATAGTGATCAAGCAGCACTTTGCCTCAAAGCCTTTCATAGTGTACCTTTTCCACAACTTTTGACCTCCCCATGGAAATTGTCCTATTTTATCAATAAGGAAAAAGACACAGAAACTTTTTCCAGTGTGACAACTTTGGAACATGAAAATGAATGTTTTAGTACAAGAAAGAAAATCTACTATGTCTCAGTTTTTTGCTACTTGATGGAATCATACAACTTTAAGCTATGGAAAACAGAAAAACTGCACCAGCAACTTCTTCTAAGGCCTTTCTTCATGTTAGAAGAGGTCTTTGCTCCACTTCTGCTATAAATATTTTTGGTGCTTAGAAGAAGAATAGGTTTTTAACCTTCTCATACAACATGAGCATCAAGCCACCACATAGGACCCTGCAAGGTGAACGAGGGCCTTCATGGGTAACTAAGATATAGAAGGAGTGGATGATGTACATGAAAGCAATCACTTATCTTCTGTGAACAAGGCTACCACTATGCCTTGTAGCCCAGGCTAGTTTGCAAAATAACAATGACAGTTATCTGAATAAACTGAATAAAAGCGTTACACAATGTAACTCCTCATTAAGTGAGTATATAAAGGGTTAAGACCAGTCCTGTTTTTCATGCACTCTTGACAACTTCTCATTGCTACAAACCTTCTCTGGGCTCCCACTGACAGTGAAGAAGAGGATGTACATGACTCCTAAAAGCTGCTGATCTACTTAATTGGTTCATGGCCATGGCTGCAAAGTACCTCAGCCTGAGGTACTGAGTGAGATCAGTACAAGTACCAGAGGTTCCAGTCACATTGCTCCAACATGTGCAAGAGCACTGAAATGTATTTGACCATCCAAATCAATTAAACTTGATTATTTCTGATTCCTCTGATATGTGGCATCATCACCATCACTTCAGCTCTTCTTCTGACCTGCTGCAACTCACTGTTCCTCCTCTCCATGCCTGATTTTCAACTGATCTTTTGTCTGCAAAGGAACCCTCTCTTTTCTCTATTTTGTAGAAACTTATTGAGAAAAGGGCTGGGCCTTGAGGTACTACCATAACTCAAATATTATGATTACTACTAATAATAAGAGCAACAAGAATAGGCATATATGTCACATTAATATTAGAAGCGCTGTGTTAACAGCTTCCCTTATGCAGAGGTAAACACTGACGCTTAAAACCATAAAAAGCAAGGGAACGTTAAGTGTACACTGACTCAAAAGAAGCTTGCTTTAACTGGTACAGCATGGTGGAAAACATAACAAGAAATGCTCCAGATACTACATACACACAGATTTATGCACACATATACTTAATCCATTTTTGTGTGATGGATTCTCACACAAATTCTTTGCTGAAATTTAGAAAACCATCAACTTTTCCATTTACTCAGATAAAACAGTTACAAAACATTAACTCTACTGAGGGTGATTTGAGCAGAGAAAGCAACTCTACAAAGTAAAAAACCACTTTCAAATTCTAACTGTAGCAGATGTTGTTTTGGTCATTTCTAGCTGGCTGTGAAGTTAGAGCGTCAGAACTGTGGTTTCATATGTGGCTCAAGCTTTGGCTGAATTTATGCTGGGGGAAAAAAAGGATTGTTGCATGCAGGATCTGGCATGCATTGTTTAAAAAAAAACAACAAACAAAACAAAAACCCAAACCATGTCTGTCTTCAATTATTTTCCATTACAGCATTGTCTGCATATAATTGCTCCATGTTTTCCATTAAGGAGTGCCAAATGAATGACTATATTAGAGTATAGGATGTAAAAATTCCACTGGTGATGCTGCCCTGTATCAGTAAATAACATGAAACACAATCCCCCTTGACCTGTATGACATTTTCATACGATTAATCTGTGTTTTTCAAGTGTCCAACATTATTTACTGAATCCTCCATCAACAGCTGAGACTGGGGATTGAGAGAAAATGCAGGCAACATGAAGTTAGACAGTGATTTCAAAGAGATCCTGACTGAGGCTAAATGGTCAAATGCCTTGTAAAAAGGCTGTAGCCAGAACATGCAGATGGGGTTTTGGGATTCGTCTCTTTGGTCTTGTTTCCAAAATTTGAGAGAAATATACACCACATATTTTGTTCATGAAAGTAAAGGACTTTCATAGGTTTACACAGATTTGAAGATCAGGCCCCACATGGCATTTTGGTTGCTCCCCCAAATCATCCCTTTTAACATTAGTCTTTCTGCAATAGGCTTTGTCTGTTTCTGTATCCTGGCTACGTGGATCAGACTCACTAGTCTGGGGGCAAGAGGAGCCCCCAGGAGTTGGCACCTACAGATCTCTAGCAGCCTTCCATCTGAGCATGACTTGGGCATCCCTTCCCAAAAGCAGAAGGCATGCGGTAGCATGCGGTGCACACCAGGAAGTATACTGTGCCAAACAAGATGCAGGGCAATTTCAATGATATAAGATTCCAGAAAACATATTGTCATTTGCCAGCTGTTCATGTCATCCTGCACACAGTTGAGCCTGGGCTCAGCTCAGCTACAGTGAGATCTTGCCTTTTAATATCAATACTTATTAACACCTATAATCAGAACAAAATAGTACGGGGCCCAGAATAATTACACTGTGCAGAAGAAGTTAATACACTTGACCTATAACACACTCATGACTACTTCTGCCAAAGGGGTCTCAGTAAGCAAATTGGTCAGGTTTGGCAGTTCATAAATAAGCTGTAATTATGCACTGGAAACAGCACAATTACACCTTAACTGCAACATGGCAATAACCTTCCCTTATTAGTCTGACCAAGCTATTGAGATATATGTATCTCAACAAAATAAATCCATGACCTTCACATTGTTAAGACTGTACTACTGCATCCCTCTCTTTTTCCTCATCAGTGCACTCCCCTCCTCAGCAGTGCTAGCTGCAAACTTGAGACTGCACGCCCTTGGGTATAGCCAGCTGTGCTGCAAGATGGGAAATCTGAGCATATGCACACTCCATAATGAAACTCAAATAACAGCAGAGAAAACAAAACAAAGCTGCTTGTGTAAAAGAAGACACAATCACACTCTTTTACATTAAGGAGTGAATGATGCCCAAGTGGAGTCCGATACTCCATCACAGGGACATCTGCAGAAGAAGTTTTGAAAAGGTCAAGAAGTTATGATTTGCAATGGAAAAATACTCAACCACTATCTGAGCTATTCTTAATTGAACTTGACAGAAGACGTGTGCACTGACACTACTAGGTTATTCAGAAACTGAAGCTGGATCAGTTCCCTAATGGAACAAGAGAGAAATATATCCACGGTTAAAGAGGCTGAACTTTCACTGGAATGGTTGTTTTTTAAAAAAAACACTTGATGAGATGAAGAACAAGAGCAATTACAGCACACATTAAACAGAATATGTCTTAAGTACAGCTGCTAATTCTTATTTTGAGGGAAGAACTACTTGGAAGAACTACTTGTTTTGAAGGGACAAAAATAAAAATACAAAATAAACAGAGTTTTTAACTTAGTTATATGATTGTAGCCGAGTAATTGGTTAAAAAAGATAATCAGTTATTTGTTCAGACTACATTAAAAAGTCAGGTAATTAGTCTGAAAGCAAAAAGCAATTGTATTAAAAGAACAGACTTCTTCTCCTACCAGTATAACAGCTTTCTGTGTGCTTTGGGTTTTGAGCCTCTTCAGGCAGGATAACTGCCTTCTATGCCTTTAAGTAACTCCTAATACAATGGGCTCCTGAAGCTGACTGGATGCTCCAAAAGAGTAACTACACAGCATACCACTCTCCACTGGCAAAAAAAAAAAAAAAAAAGAAAAAAAAAGAAAAAAAAAGAAATATTATATATCAATCTATTTGATTAAAATGATCTACTTAAAAAACACACTCATCCTGCAAAATGGAAACAAGTCCTACTCTCATGCCCCTTTCACATACAAGCTTGCAACTAGTTAGTAGCTAATACCACGTTCCTTAAATATTTTCCTTTCCAGAGAGAAGACATCTCCAGCATGAACTTTCACTAGCCCATACCATGGTGAAGTAGCCTTTCCCAGAGCTTTTAATTTTACTTCAAGCACAGTATTCTGTGAGCAATCTTGCCCACTACAGAGGAAAATGTCCAGGGCTGCTCAGCATGCTGGGATGCATGGAAGGATACAGTTTTTAGACAGAGAGCTTTGAAATAGGCCAGCTAGCCATATTTTTTTGAGATGTGAATCATTAGATTCACTCCTCAGACGTACATGCATAAAACCAGAACTTTTCTCACAGAGGGCAACAGTGAGAGTTGTTATATGGTGAGACACTGGAACGGGTGGTAAGGCCCTGGAACAGGTTGTTTAGAGAAACTGTGAATGCTCCATCCCTGGAAGTATTCAAGGCCACGTTGGATGGGACTTTTCACAACCTGGTCTAGTGGAAGATGTCTCTGTCCATAGCAGAGGGGTTGGAACTAGATGATCTTTAAGGTCTCTTCCAACCCAAACCATTCTATGATTCTGTGTGCTCAGCTGGGTGGTGACCAGAAGACCTGCTGTAACTCTTTGGGAATATGTCACTGTCTGCCAAGTGCTGTGTAGCAGTGGTCCTTTGGTGGCAGGTGCTTACAATCTCATCATTACTTCTTTTGAGAAAGGGGTAAGAGCAAAATCCCAGTCTAACTGTAGTTAAAGGAAGTTAATTTACTTACATTTGGATCTCCCAATCACAAAATGGGAGTAAGAAAAATCAAAGGGTGGAAGTGTGACCAGCACATTTTGCAAAACAGCGCATGGAAATGAGTCCAACTGAAATGCAGAAGTGGTTCCACCAGCAGCATTCCCTGACATGTCTGAGCTCACACCTGATCTTCAGAATACAGGATTGGAAAACAAGAAGTAGGGAACTGTGTAATCTACAGTGACCTAAAGAAGAATAAGAATAAAAGCCCCAAGTTTCCCACAGTAGGTGGAAAAGAAGGGAAGCAAAACATGTGCTTTGTAACTCTAACAGTGCCTTTCTATGTCTTTTCTACATGTAAGAACTGCATGTGTAACTGGGAAGTAATCATTTTCTATTGCATGCTTTTTTGACAGCTGTTAAGACATCTGGATAGAAATCCATCTGGTGCTTAGAATAGCAAACACCACCATAAACTTTCAGAGTCCCCTTCCTTTTGCAGAGTTACATGAGTCCCCTTCTTTTTGCACAGTAACATGAACGTGAAACAACAGCAGGACTCTGAAACAAGTTTTGCTTCCAGGATGGGAGGTGGGAAGCTATGAAAAGAAGGAAGATTTTTCAACAGGAAGTTCAGTTACTAATACAAAAAATCCTGACTCCCTTCAGAGTCTCAGAACAAACTTCTGGCTTGGCACTGCCTGCACCTCAGGTCCTCCCTGAAGGCAGCAGCATCTCCAAAGTACTGTAGAGAGTTTGATTTAATCTCATCCTATCCTTTCCTGGGTATTTTTCCATTAGGGTTTTGCACAATCCTCAGGATTAGGGAAGAGCCAGACCTGACTCTGTCAAGTTGTGGTTCTGTTTTCAGTGGTTATACATATTGTGCTCTGTGTTGAATTAAAACTACAATAAAAGTCCTCTCACTTGTTACTGTATTTGTGTAATGCTCGAATTAGATGGGAACAGTTATTTGAGAGAAACTAATCCCATGCATATCCAAAGCCACATCAGGTTTTAATATGGAAGCTATCTACTAACACGCTGCATGGTCAAGTGGGGAAATTCAGTCAGATCTTTATTATCTACTACTGGCAGAACTGGCCCTTCTGACTTACCAACTCCCCCACTGCCCAAGACAACAACATAAACTCATAAAAATGCACAGTGGTAAATCTTCTTGGCAGGATGATACCTTAACATAATTTTGTGCTTCAAACAAGCCATTTTCTGCTGTCACATTCATCATGGAAGTCCTGGCACCCAAGAGCTGAAGTGATAGGAGGTGGCTGGGCTACATGAGGTACAGATGTGTGTTACTAGGAGAAAGAGGATTTCATTTCAGGTTTCTGAATTGTGAAAGAGCCATGGTTACAAGATATGCAGCAGAGTTTCTAGGCTCCTTGAAATACTTTGGCCTTTCATTTTCTGCATATGTGTAGCCTGGCCTGTATAATTTGTCTGAGGTGCTGAGTCCTATGTAGCTGATTGCTACAAGGGTTGTGTCTAACATGGAATCTGTTAATCAAGTTACTCTTTTAAGCTAAAAAGCCAGGTTTGCTACATTTTTTCAAGAGCAATTTGGATTGCCTTGTGTACACACACTGGATTTGCACTGCACTCACAGAAGTGAGGTATGTGGTGTTAAAAAATTATCCTTTGTATTTACATAATATCTATTACAAGAGATGTTTCAATTGGTACTAATCATCTTTCATGAGGAAGTGGAACGGAAAATCTACCTCGACCCTAGAGTCATGGATACATGAGTTGCAAGAAAAAACAATCACAAAAGGGAAAATTACAATTGCCAGTGGGCATTTCCCCAGATGGAGTAGAATGGCTGATCTTAATCCTGATCTTGATGAAGGGACTTCTGATTTGTATTTACATGAAGAGAGTAGTGAATACTATAACTGGGACTAGAGAGACCCTCTCCAGCCAGGTGGAGGAGAGAACAACTGGGTTACTGAACTGTGTAGATTCAATGATCTGGCATATCAGACTCACGAGGAGTGTAAGTCTCGAGTAGACACTGGTGCACAGTCTACCCTAAGGCCATCAAGTTCTGCAGGGACAAAACTCATCTGTGTTTCTGGAGTGGTGGGGGATCCCAACAGCTACCTGTGTTGGAGGCCAAAGTGGGCCTGACTGGAAGTGAGTGGCAAAAGCACCCCATTGTGACTGTCCCAGCTGCTCTGTTGTGGGGTTGATGAAAGTCAAAGAACAATGCATATCAATTGCCCCCATAATGACGCACTGATGGCAATACCACACCAACTGAGACTCTGGGATACCCATCCATAAGCTGACTCACCAACTGGAAAGCCATGAAATGATCAGCAAGACACTCATTTACCCTTTAGGAGTCCCATATGGCCAGGGCAAAGGTCTGATAGAAAGTGGAGACTGACAACAGACTATCTTGGCCTGCCTGAATGAAGTCATGCTGCTGCTGAGTGCTGCCAGGCTGGAACTTTGATATGAACTGAAGTCAAAGGCAGCGAAGTGCTATGCTGATACACTGATACTGCTAATGTGTTTTTCTCAATCCCTTTGGCAGCAGAGTACAGAGCACAATTTGCTGCTGCTTGGAGGGGTGTCCAAATACACCTGGAACCAACTGCCCCAGGCATGGAAGCACAGCCCTACCATCTGCCATGGGCTGCACTGGAACAGGGGGATGCTCCAGAACACCTGCAATACATCGATGACACCACTGTCCAGGACAATACAGCAGAAGAGGCTTTTGAGAAGGGAAACAAAATACGTGGAATCCTTCTGAAAGCCAGTTTTGCCATAACGCAAACCAAGGTCAAGGGACCTGCACAGGAGATCTAGTTTTCAGGAATAAAATGACAATATGAAAGTGAGATCCCATTCAGATCCCAATAGATGTGATCAACAAAATAACAGCTTTGTCTCCACGAACTACCAAAAACGAAACACAGGACAATGTGAGTTTTTGGAGAATGCATATTCCAAATTACAATCTGACTGCAAGCCCTCTTTATCAAGTGAACCAGAAGAAGAACAATTTCAAATGGGGGCCTGAACAAGGACAAGCTTTTGAACAAACTAAATGGGAGATAGTTCATGCAGTAGCCCACAGGCCTGTCTGGACAGGACAAGATGTAAAATATGTGCTCTACACTGCAGCCAGGGAGAATGGTCCTACATGGAGTCTCTGGGAGAAAGCACCACAGGAGACTCAAGGTTGACCCTTAGGGTTTCGGAGTTGGGGGTACAGAGTATCTGAGGCCTGCTATACTCCTACTGGCAACATATGAGGGGGTTCGAGGTGCTTCAGGAGTGACTAGCACTGAGGCACTGCTTCTCTTGGGATCCTGACTGCCAGTGTTGGGCTGGATGTTCAAAGGGAGGGTCCCCCGTGAACATCATGCAGCCGATGCCACGTGGAGCAAGTGGGTTACACTGATCACAAAATAAGCTCAAATAACTAAACACAGTTGCCCGGGAATTTTGGAAGTGATAATGGATTGGCCAGAAGACAAATACTTTGGAGTGTCACCAGAGGAGGAGATGACAAGTGCTAAAGAGGCCCCACTGTATAAGAAACTACCAGAAAATGAGAAGCAACATGCCTTGTTTACTGATGGGTCCTGTCATATTGTAGGAAAACATCAGAGGAGGAAGGCAGCTGTGTGGAGTCCCCCATGGCAAGCTGCAGAAACTGCTGAAGGGCAAGGTTAATCAAGTCAGTTTGCAGACGTGAAAGCTACCCAGCTGCCTTTAGATACTGCTGAAAAAGTGGCCAGTGCTCTACCTCTTTACTGACTCATGGATGGCAGCAAATGCTCTGTGGGGGCAGCTACAGCACATCACTGCCCTGAATACTATCCTGGGCCTTGAAAAACAAGCCTTATGGTGACATGGCACTGCAAAAAGAATCAGTTCAGACCACAGGACTCATGACATTGGGTGGGTATATCCCACTGCCTACCATGCACCAGCCTCTGAGAAAATCAAATGATATCATGGACTGTTAAAGACTACAGTGAGAGCAATGGGTGCTGGGACATTCAAACACTGGGATACACATTTTGCAAATGCTGCCTGGTTAGTCAGCACTAGGGGAACTGCCAATTGGGCTGGCCCTGCCCAATCAAAGTTATTACATACTGAAGAAAGGGATAAAGGCCCTGTAGTGCATATACAAAATATGCTGGGGAGGACAGACTGGATTATTCCTCCTTCAGGCAAAGGCAAACCCATCCATGGCATTGCTTTTGCTTGGGGACCTGGATGCATATCATAGGTAACAGGGGAGGATGGGGAAGTCTGATTGGTACCTCAAAGGGATTTGATTCTGGGTGAGAACAGCCAATGATTTGAATTGTATGATGTTAGATCTATACAATACTGTATGTCATCACTACTATGCTTTTTAATACACAATATCAACTGCATTACAGTAACAATTGCTCTCATTAATGAAGAATGCAATTTGATGAAACTAGGCAAAGTCCAGCAATGATAGAACCAGACAAGCACAATGGTGATGGAACCAGAACTGGCTCTGGTGTGCAACAATCCAGCACCACAGACCATCTCTCTTACCCTTTGGACTGCTATTAGGCATGGATACTGTCTTGGTTTCAGCTGGGATAGAGTTAATTTTCTTCCTAGTAGCAGTCAGAGTGCTGTGTTTTGGATTTAGGATCAGAATAATGTTGACACACTAATGTTTTAGTTGTTGCTAAGCAGTGTTTACACTAAGTCAAGCACAGTTTCCCACACCACTCCACCAACGAGTAGACTGGGAGGCACAAGAAGCTGAGAGAAGACACAGGCAGGACCAGCTAACCCAGCTGGCCAAAGGGATATTCCATACCATAGAACGTCATGCCCAGCATATAAACTGGGAGAAGCTGGCTGGGAGGAGCCAATCACTGCTTGGGAACAGGCTGGACAGCAGTCGTCAGGTGGTGAGCAACTGCATCACTTTTTCTGTATATTCTATTATTATTTCCCCTTTCATTGCAACTGCCTCTATCTCAACTCAGGAATTTTACTTTTTTTCCCCAATGTTTTCCCCCAGTTCACGGGGGGCAGGGGGTGAGGTGTGAGCAAGTGACTGTATGGTGTTTAGGTATCTGCTGGAATAAACCACAACACTGGCCTATAGAATCTGTGGGAGGGAGGGTCCAGAATCCCAGATACCTGGTTGCTACAAGGAATGCTTCTAACAGGATCTGTTAATCTGGTTTGAGTTCAGCTACATTAAACAACTTTTTATTTTAAGCTACAAAATACTCGCTACTTTTTGTCAAGAACAACATGGATTGCCTTGTTTATACATGCTGGATTTGCACTGTACTCACAGAAGTCAGGGACGCAATCAAAAAAAATTATCCTTCACATTTACATAATGTCTATTCCAACAGTTCTGGTTGTTTAAATTGGTACCTTTCATTAACAAGATGTTCACTACAAGTAGTAAAGAACAGAAATACTAATTGCATTTGGAACTTACAGATGATATGGGGAAAGTCGACAAAGTTTAAAACTAAAACTGAATGGCAAGAGTTAGGAACATACATGAACTGGAGCTTTCCTTCAACCAGAAGACTGATAAAGACTGAGGAGTGTTTGCATTGGCAATTATGAGTTAAGGACTTCTGGGGACCAGTACACTTGTAAAGGTTGGATCACAACTTCAGTACATTAATGACATATATATATATATATATTCAGTCTAAACAGTAACATCTCCAACCTGAACAAGCATTTTGGCAGATCAACACTGGGAGGGTTTTGTTTTCAGAGAGAGACAACTAAAACAAGGGCTGCCTAGGACTACATTCTGCCCTGATGCTCCAACTGAATTAATTTCTCATGTTATGCAGTTTATCAGGATCTTATCCATGGAATAGTTTGCTAAATTAACAGCTCAAAGAGAACAGATTGCATTAAATGTTGCAGGTCAGGGGAAAATTAATTCCAAACTATTAAACTCCCAAGCCCAAATCCTGCACTTACATTACTGTGGATTTACGCCAGGGTAAATGAGAGAAGAATTTGGCCCCTGACCTTTTCCAAGCAGGTCATTATAGTTGAAATAGTAACTGATCTTAGAAAAACATTTTTGCTGCGAGGTATTTATTTCTGTATAAAGGTTTATGGAACATCATATTCTTTGCCCTTTAAGACTGATACTCACATATGTAAACACCACTGGGCCATAGCTTAATCCAGCCTCTCTAAATCTGGCTAAAACAATGGAAATATCTTCTGAAACCATTGTGGGTTATATCCAATATAGTTAAAAACATCTGACTGCAACCGCAAATATGCTGGTATTTGGTTGTGCTATAAAAACATTTTTATGTCAAATACAACTGGGACTAATACAGTAAACTACAAGTACGGTTAACCCTTGGAATGAACCACATTTAGACCCTTAAAGGTTAAGGCAGTCTGCATTGATTACATTTTCTTCTGAAAAGCATAAAATTAATACAAGGATATAAAAACTAATTACTAGTACTAATAGACTAATTGGCATTTATATAGCACCTTCCATGCTATATTTTAAACATACTAGCAAAGTGATAAACTTCTGTAGCTAGTAGCTATAGAACCGATCATCTCCTGACTGCTTGAGGAAAAACTGAGCCCAAATGCTGCTTCTCTTAAGGGAATAAACTTGTGCCCTTTTTCCCCTCTACAATTCATGAAAACTCTTTTGACAGAGACCACTGACAAGTCTTGCTATGATCATAAAAGAAGGTACTACCTCTCACTGCCCCTCTGGTGAAACTGCTGGATTTACAGCAAAGTAGGCAGAAGGGAGCACTGTGCCACCACAGGGACATTTGGCTGTCAGTACAGAAATCATGGCTCAAAGCCCTGATTTGTCTGCAGGGGAGATACTCAAACACTTCATAAAGCTGGGCTTCCACCCTTGAACCATGTCACTGCTTTGGAAATCTACATTTGTTCTGTATTACATTAACAAAATATTTATTTTGTATGAAATGTTTGTTTCATTCTTTGTGCCGTTCCTAATTCTTCTCTATCCAGCATCTGGGGAGTGAATGAAAGCTTTCATCTACAGGGACTCCGCATCTCTTCCCTGAGTGGTAACACCTAATTCAGTGCAAGCCTTGTATAGGGCAAGAATATTTCTCTCCATATTCATTGCTTTGTATTTACTTGCACTGATTTTCATCTGCCAGTCATTCAGTATCATGCATACAAGCGGTTTTAAATACAATTAGCTAGAATAATCTTGGATGACTAGCAAATATTGCCAGTGCACCGTTGTGTGGATCACTTATTGAACATCTCAAGCTCCAGGCCAGATCCCTGTGGGAATACACCACAACCTCCTAGCCACTTACTCACAGCCATTGCTTCCCATTTTTCAAATCTGTGAGGAATCCATGAGACCATTCTGATAGGATTTAAGAGTCCTTTAGCAGAGATCTTGTCAAATGCCTCTGGCAATCCATACACAGCATTTCAAATAGTAACTCTTGTCCATGTGAGTGGTGGCTTTTGGATGCCCAATAATTACACTATTCCCTAACTGGGAAGTCATTACAATATTGTTTCCTACTATAATATAAATGTCAGTTTCACACTTCTAAAATAAATAAACAGGGCTGCTACGGATTTCAGCAGTAGTCATTTTACAGTTATGTACAGAAATAGTGCAAGTAAGATAACCTTCTCCAGCTGCTGGATAATCCAAACCTGCCTAAGTTTCCTTGACCTTCACTACTAAGTCATCAGCAACTTACTTCAATTAATTTACAAATATTAGTGCCATCTGTTTTTCTAGGAAGCAGCCAGTGGGGTTTTTTTGTACTTTCACTGCAAACCTCTTTATCCTCACAGGCTAACTACTTGCATAATTTTAATAAGACCATACATGTGTGGCTGAATACACTAAATACTGGCAGAAGTTCATCAAAACAGATACACAAGCAGGTTCCTCACTTAACTGCTATCACCATCCAGCCACACACCAAGTCTCACTGACCTTCTCACACATCTCTGCCTGGCAAGAATATGGACAACACCCAGACCTGGATCTGATCCTATTTCATTCAACTCAAGGGTAGTTTTTTTCAGAAATTATATAGAAGTATAAATGTAGTACTATGAAAGTTGTCAGCTACTCAGCTAAAGCTCTAAGTATCTTCCAGAGTTAAGCCAACATCTTAACAGTCATGCAATGAACCCGGATGCTAATAATTCAAATGACCTTTTAATATCTGAAAAGATTAAAAGGAAACACAGTTAATCCAACATTCAGCCTTTTCCTTCCATAATAACATTGTAATCAGATGGTGAGCACTGAGCTCCTGTCTTAGACCGATGGTCAATATGCACCACAGCAGGATAATAAATAACAGCCCTTAAAGTACTTCATCATTAAGCATCCCTTTAAAATAAGCTGCTAGCATTGTTAAACTCCTCAACTCTTTAATACCAGACTGGTTGATCCTTATTTTCCAGGTGGATAAAGCTGAACAGACACAAATGACAAAGGTTCTGTTATCAGTTCACATTTTTGTTTATCCATAGCTTCAATGGCATTTTGTTTGTCAACAATAGGAACCTCTGGTTTAATACCCAATACTGAAGAACCAAGGTTATCCTCTACAAATGAACAACAAAGTTTTAGTAGCTTATGTATTTGCTTGCTTGCTGTTCTGATTTGAGTATTTAAACTTACATTTATATATTCCAGTATGGAAAACCTTTGTGAACTAGGTAAGAAAGCACAACTTTTTTACTTTTAGATATCAATGAAATAGAGGAGCAGGATTGTGTAACTCCTCTGATCTTCATAATTAAGACCATCCCATTTGTACTGTATCTCATATGTAACTGATGAAAGAAAATGTGTGGGAGCAAATGTGTGGGAGATGAATTATTTGATTTTCAGAGCTACAACAGCAGCTGGTCAGCAGGTTCCCTCCAGTCCTCTCTAGTCAAAGCAGCTCAGGACCAGTGAGGTTTAGATCTTTTATTAGAAGAGGTTTGGGAGGAAATGCAAATTACTGTTCAAAAGCAGACAGCTGGAGGGCAGGAAAAGTGGGGAGCAGCCATGAACCATTAATGTGTACTTGCTAGTCTGATTAGTTTACCAATGAAATTAGAGTGCGATATGTTGTGTCTTTTACTCTATAGCTACATATATTTTAGTATTTACGCATACCCTACTATACTATATACATCTTGTTTGTTTTAAACAATGGCCAAATTATACCAAAATAAAAATCCTGCCAAATTCTGATGAGTTCACCCCTTTCCTGCTTCTTATCCTTCCCTCAAATGGATACTGCCAGCACACTAGTGTCGAACAACAGCTGAGAGATGGACAAAGAAAGCACAAAACAACCTTAGTGTAACAGCAGTCAAGCACTCAGATAGAGAAGAGACCCCCTCCCAAAAAAATATCCTTCTGGCTCCCATGGAAGAAATTAGGAGGCTGAGTTAGCACAGCTGAGCTTATGTATATGGAGGGCAACACCACATATCCCTGTAGGAAAGGAAAGAGCATCACAAACAGCCCTCTCCGCATTCATCTGATTGTCAAATGTCTTAGCTGTGTGGGGGCACCTGCAGTTTCTTCCCCAGGTAGAGGGTAGGAAGCCCACAGCCTTCTGCTGCACCTGAGGAGGACTTAAAAGTAGACTGTGATTTTCAAACTTGAAGGTAACTTATCCTGTATTATCTGTAGGCTGCCTTCTTGGAGAATATGTATAGAAAATAAACTGCACAGTAGAGGAATACTTTTCATGCCTTCCATACTGGAGCACACAAAGACTCCAAAGATTTTATTAATTCAGTACATCCGCATGCTCAAACCTTTAGGCAGTGGGGAGTAAGCTATTTATCTTTTGGTTTCTTGTAAGGAATTCACACTAGACTCGCTGCTAAATCATTTTCCCTGTACTACTAGTACAGGAAATTAACTATAAATGAACTATGAAAACAAATCATTCTGCTGCAATTTTCCACTGATATTACTTTACAGTTTTAGTACATTTAGGAAAAGCAATATAGATTCAAAAAAAGAGTTACAACTTATTTATATACTGATCCTTAAATTATGCCCTTTCCTCTTTTAACATGCCCTACTTATAAGGTATTTCTTGCTTATTCTGCAGTGCTATACTGAAGATGGAACCACCCTTATGACTACAGCATCATACCATGGTTTAACAGCTAACACTGAAGATAGTTTCACTCTGAGACTACTATTTACTGAAATCTGCAGGGGAGGAGATAAAAGTCAATCTTTTGTATTCTTTACTAAAAAGCAAAGAGCTTCTGATGTTTATATAAATGGCAATATTGAAATATTCTGCATTTTTTCAGTAGTTACTGATTTGTTTCATAATTTTCTCCCTGCACAAACACTACTGCATTTCTTTAGAAAGATTAAACATCAAGGATTTATGCTTTCATCAAGGTCTATGCTTTTCACCCACTTGAAGAAAAAAGATGGTGTGCTTTAAATATGGAATATGCAGTTTTCTCTGAAAATGTTTTTTAAGCAACACACAGGGGTAATTGTGGAGTTCTACAGTTCTGTGGGGGGATCTAATCCACACTGTTAGAAACTCCCTTGAGAAAGTCTTACACGAACAGATTGTCAAATTATTTAACGTAGAAAATCTGATGAGAGATATTTATTGAAATTTAATGTTAACTAAGAAGATGTATGCTGCAAGTTGGTTTTTTTTAATACATATTTAGAGGACAAAGAAGTCAGAAATTACAATGCTGTGAGCTGAACACAAACAGCAAAATATAAATTCTGCCTCCTTGTAATGTGGTTGTTTTAAGAAATATAAATCATTTAGATAACACATTTGTACATTCACATCAGGGCTGTGCTCTGAAGCACTAAGTTCTACCTGGAGTGGGCAGCAAACTGAGTGCCTTTGAGTTGATGGCAAGAGTAAGCCTCCTGTGCTGCAAAAAGCAGGCAGTTAACATCTTGTTCTCCACACTTTATAGTATGGAAAGCCATGTGCAAATGAGGTTTTCCACCACTACAGATTGCAGGCTAGGACTGGTTGCTATAGTCATCCCCATTCATTTTATTGCAGTTCACCATTTAAACAACTAGGGTCAAATTCTGCAGTAAGGATTTGAAGTCTTTACAGGGTGAGTGCGAGTAAAATGTGTAACTGTCTTTTTTTTTTTTTTGGGAGCAGTACAGTGGTAGATATTAGAAGTAGTGTAGAAATTAATGTTCTTGTCATGAATAAAATGTAAATCTACAAATTCAAATCTGCAATTCAAAAGCAGTTTTCTGTGAGAAACCATGAACCAGATAATTTTGTGTGAAATCTCAGCTTCAATGAACACAGTGGTTAAAAACTCACTAACCTTCACTAAAGGCACCATTTCACTTTTTGTTGGAATTTTTTTGAAATTAACATTTCCCTACTGAAAAGGTTTAAACCAACTTTTTTTTTTATTATTTTTTTTTTTTATTTTTTATTTCCCTGCCTTCCCAGTAGGAATTACTTTTTTTTTACCAGAAGCATTTTGGTCAGATCTACAAAGGAGCTGCAGACAGAAGCCACGAACAGATGTCCTCTTGGAGACCCTGCTGTGAGTTGGAAGGGGTTACTACTCTCAGCTGCTCAGCACCATTCCCTGCTCTCCTCATTAAGGATCACCCCCACTGATGTGCTCATTGAACAGTTTGTATGAACACTTCCTACATGGCGCAGCTTCAGGCTGAGCCTGTTGTCTTGGTACAGACCAGCGATGAGCAAAACAAATGGAGTTGATTTTGCTTAAAACAAATGAGGGAGCTCCTACACAAGTTGTTGTGCGAGTAGATGGAGAGGGCAGCAGCCTTTGACAGGGGCAGTACAGCAAGTAGCTAAAGACTACCTTATTCTGGTGAGATGGCTGGATTTAGAGAAGTCTGTCCACGACTCAGAAACTAGCAGTCCCTTCAGTATGTAACGCATATAGAGTTACCTGGACATCAGAAGGAATCTGGCTCCAAGACTAAGAGAGCATTTGTCCTGAAAGTGGTAGGACAGACACTGAAAGCTACCAAGGAATTACAGAAAACAGCGAGCCAACCTACAGTTCAGCTAGAATCACAAGTAAACTAAATGAGAGTAAGTGTAACTGCCCTTTAAAAGACACGCTCTTGTAGATTCCTGAACATCAACATCCTTTGATGACTTTACAACTCTTGGGTGTATTTTGGCCCATGAAATCTGCCCCATGTAAACCCTGTGCTGGAACACAACTGCCCTCAGCAGACAAGCAAACAAGCAAACCTCCATGGCCATGCAGTTCTTTCAGGAATTAAGAAACATTCATAGGGTTCTCACATCTTCCTAACCACAACAAACCGTTAGTCAAGTTATCTTTGTTAAGCAAACCAATTTTCATTGCTTTCATTCAAATGGCCTTAAAATAGAATTCTTGCCTGCTTTATTTTGTCAGATGCAAAGAAAACTGAGAAACTGTATCCATTGTTCCTTAAAAGAGCTTATTAGTGAAACAAAGACCTTTTTTTTCCAGTGAGTGCTGTTTGTGCAGTTACTTCATGACATTTATTTGGATTCTGTCCCAGGGGAAAAAGGCCAAATTCAGTTTCAGCATTTGCCTACTACAGCATAAACAGTCATTAGTTAACAGATCTTTTTTGGCGGTCTCTATGTAGCCTCCAACATCAAAGCACGTGATATCCATGAAATAATCAAAGCAACATATGTACACTGAAGCACTGTACGTACATTACTTTTCAGTAGCCTAGCAATCCTCAGAAATTTGAAGAGGTTCTCCTAGGCCTTGAGCCAAAGCCCTTGGAAGTTGATGCCTTTTTTTTTCCTTTTTCCTTTGACTTCAATAGATGCTGAGTCTGGTCGTCAGATAATCACTGCCATGTTAATGGCAAACTACTTTCCATTTTTGTATTAATTTCCTTCTTGAGGAAGATACAGGGCCAAAAGCACTGGAGAATGAAATAATTTGCCCTGTTTCTACACAGGGCAGAGAACGCCTGGGTAACGGCAGCCAGATTCCCCCTTAGGGCTTCACTGATTCATCCTAACCATGGCATGGAAGAGTGAGTGGATATTTCCTTTGCCACTGCCTTTTTTTTTTTTTTTTTTTTTTTGCTATGAAGGACAGTATTAGCAGTACAAAAACCTGCAAAAATCACAGTGGTTTTTGTGCTGTGTCCACTGGAATTGGGAACAAAGCCAAGTTATTTTCTCCTCTAATGCCAAACTGCTGGCAATCATTTCTCCTCTAGGTGCAAGTACTTAGGCAAATGCTGGCTATCTAATACCTGACTTTGTCTCACATTTTTCTACATCTATCCATAGTACTGGCACTGCCCATACTTTCAGGTCTTGTGTAAAATCACAGCTCTTCTCCATGTCCTTCAAAGCAAAATAAAAAAATAAAAAAAAAAATCCAGCCAAAACTAACAAAGTAATGCATTTGCCAACTCCTCCTAACATGAACAAGTGACATTATCTGACATGAGTCACATAAGGGGAGTAACCTTTCCCTGCTGTTAGCATCAGAGAGTGCACCTGTCCCTCTGCTCTTGCTCCGCATCTGGCCTTGGGCACTGCTGAGGTTTGGCTTTTGAACACAGAGCTGTATCTATAAAGCAGCACGGCCAGCAGGTTGAGGGAGATGTTCCTGTCCCTTTTCCCTGGTGAAACTCCACCTGCAGTGCTGCATCCAGCTCTGGGGTCCCCAACACAGGAAGGACATTGATCTGTTAGAGCTAGTCCAGAGGTGGGCCCCCAAAAGGATTAGAGGGATGGAGCACCTCTCCTATGAGGAAAGTCTAAGAGAATTGGGATTCCTTAGGCTTAGATTAGATTGTGAAGGCTTTGGGGTGATCTCACTGCAGCCTTTGAGGGGAGCCTACAAGAAATACGGAGAGGGACTTTTTACAAGCGCATGTAGTAGCAGGAAAAGTGGGAATGGCTTCAAACTGAGAGCAGGTTTAAATTAGATATTAGGAAGAAATTCTTCACTGTGAGGGTGGTGAGGGACTGGAACAGGCTGACCCAGAGAAGCTGTAAATGCTCCATCCCTGGAAGGGTTCAAAGCCACACTGGATGGGACTTTCAGCAGTCTGTGGAATCTAGTGGAAGGTGTCTCTGCCCGTGGCAGAGGGGCTGGAACTAAATTAGCTTTAAGGTGCCTTCTAACCCAAGCCATTCTGTGATTCTATGAAAAGTTCATGGTCTGAAATGTTGTGAATATCTGACCTGACTTGATTAAATTCAATCTATTTTAATATAAGAAATTTGCAAAGTTTACGGGCAAAGAGGCAAAGCAGACAAGTTTTGCTGAAGTTGAAAGAGGTGGTGGAGTTGTCTTGGGAGGAACGTATACACTGCTGGAGAGTGAAACCTAAAATTAAATCCCCATAAGAACTGATGATAAGTAGTTTGTTGTTAGCTGAGTATAAACAGAGTTCCGAAAAAGAGTATGAGAGAGCAGGAGAGTAAGTGCATGGGTAAAGGACTGCAACAAGGTCTGAATTTTACAAGAAGCAACAGACGGAATGTAAAGACAGTATTCAAAAATATATAAAATCCATGAAGGTCAAACAGCAAAACATAACTAATTTTAAAATAAAATAAATTTGAGACATACTTGGAGGTTGCAAATAAAATGAGTTCAGTAGAACTATTAAAGGCAAGATCCAGATCCCATTGAAGCTGGTGGAAAGACAATCACCAATTCCTACAGAGTTGGATCAGGACCGAAGAGAACAACAAAGAAATTTCCAACAACTGAAAAAGTATTAAAAAAACCTCAGTGGTTTCTTCACATCTCTGTTTGACAACGAAGAACATTGATGTCGTTCATGAAGGATGCGTTTGTGGGTACTAATGAGGACAAAGTAAAGGAATCTCTGAAGCAACCAAGTACAGGAACAATATAAAGACAAATAATAAGTAGTAATGGATTATACCCACAGACACACAAAAGTACAGCATTTTGTGTGTTTACCTGTGCACTGTAATATTTGTCCTGCCATGTTGAGGGTAGTCTTAGAAGCAGGTACTACAGTGAGCATCTCTGAGCACACTGGGCACCTAATAATTGAATGCCAGTTGCTACAAATCAAATAGAAGGCTAATATTTTTTAATTAATTTCTGGATTTAATAGATTTTTATATATTTTGGCCAAATATTAGTAGATGAAATGGACATTTTCAGCTATTACTTTCAGAAACACTTACTTCACACAAAACCAAGCCATGATATGACTTGTGATGACACAGAAAGTATTTGGACTGAAGGTCTGGACTCCCCCTTGTTTTTGGTTATTTTTATAATGAAAAAAAATCATACCAACAATGAGCAACTTAAAACATTTCTGAATATGAAATACCATGTCTGATATGGACATAGAACACACGCACTAGACTTAAATATGTCATTACTATGTGAGCTTAGTCGTGTAGGAACAAAATACTCTGTATCTTTGTGTATGAACATGCCCACTGGCAATCCATGGTTCTTTGTCTCAACACATCTTTAGGAATTGCACTGAATTGGAGAAGTGTAATTTCCTAGGCTACCACCTTAATCATCCTTTCCTTCATGCTAGGCTGTTCCTTTGTTCCCACAGGACACCACCACAGCTGAATGCAAAAGCCTGGACTGATGAATACTGGGGGTTAACTGCAAATTGCATAAGGTGCTTTGTACCCTACTTTGCTCTTGATTGTCCTTTACTTGCTGTACCTGTTCCAGCTGGAGAAGTTGGGAAGACAGGAAAGGCACCAGTAAAGCATGCATCTGCACAGCAGTGGAAGAAATAAAGTGTCATTTGCAAAGTCAGATGCTAAGACTATTTAGGAGAAAACCTAAGTATGTTCTTCCTTTGGATAAAACAGAAAAGAACAGATCATCACATGCTACTACATACACACTAGTACATCCTACTCCATGAGCACAAACTGGCTGCAATTCTTTCATCAGTCAGTCCCTGCGAAACTGTTACAATCTCATGACCCAGCTGTGAACTGTTCCCTTAAAAAGCAATTCCCCTGTGCATTGGGTTTCTGATTATACAAGAGCCAGATGCAAACAGAAGACCTGCAACACATATTTCAGGTGCTATTGAAATGCAAATACATATAAGGTATATTCTTTCTACTTCTCCCGGAGACACATATTTCAAGTAGGTTCATTTGCAATGCAAATTTATTATGGGCAATTATTGGGCTCTAAAGTTAGAAAGAGGTAACTTACTCTTAAAGGTCTACAGATTATCTCGATTTCTCCCCTTCAAAAACCAGGAAGACTTTAGACCTCTGTGGTTACATAGATAGGATTGCAAAAATGCCCTGCAGTAAAAACTCCTACACTTCCGTCTGAGCTGCTTTAAATGTCCAAAAAGATGTAGCCTCTGGCTCTCCATCGTTTCCTCTGGGAGACAAGTTCTATTATGTCAGAGCTTTTCTCCCTGTTCTGTAATACATAGCCCCTACTGATACTTAATGATACAAACCACAACAGATGGTTGGCAGAGCACTGTGGTAAATTAATAGCAACTCTTTTAGGCATTTAGAAGCTTGAAAAATCTTGGAAGAATCCTCCATTGTGGACTGCAACCAACATAAAAGGGAGCCACAGAGGTAACATTAGAGATATTTTTGTCCCACTTGAAATGTAGGACCTGTCATTGTTACCAAAAACCTAAGAAAAATTTTATTAATAAACTGAAAGAGATTCAAAGAAAACCCCTCCCTATACATAAACTTTTGGCCTGCTTTCACAAAAAAAGTCCTACAACTCCAATATTTTGTACATGGGGCTCTTTCAAAGAAAGGCAAAGTAGCAGGTAGATGGTATTTCATGGTGTCATATGTCCTGTCTGCAAATTCCAGGGGGAACATCCCAGTTTGGTACTCCAAAAGGGAGTGCCAGCCCAGTGCCCATTGCTGACTAGCTGACTGTGCAGATTTGGAAGGTGCTCGGTGTAGGTGTGGAGCTGGATGCCTGAGTGAAGAGGCACATCACTCAACCTGACCTCGAGACAAAAACTTCCAACACACTTGCTCTAAAGAGGTCAGGCTTAGTGTCTCTAAAGTCCTTTTGTTGAACTCTACCTCTGAAAGGTATTTAAGTGTTCCATTCTCACTGACTTCAACAGCATTTGGGTACCTAAATACCTCCCAGTAGCTGTCTGACAAAAACAAGAGCTACTTGTTTGAATAATTTAAAACCTTATCCCAAGTGCCATTTATGCCTCTTTGTCCTCCCTGTCATTCCAAAATCCAGGTATTTCACTTTCTTTAGACCAGAGCTACCAAAACCCAACTGCAGCTTTTGAGAATCCTTTCCCTTTTGCTCCTGGCTGTGGAAAAGGACAGTGATGAATGATGTGCCTTGCCTGACGATGCTCCAGCCTGTGCTGCTGCACAGCCCTGCCAATAACCCGCCACTGCCGCCCCGGCTCAACCCATTTCATGAAATGCTACTGTATTTTCTTACATGGAAAACAAACAATGCCCCTGAGCTGTGCCCTGATCCCTAGCAGTGATGCTGGGGAAAACTCATAATGGCAAAGCTCAACCTACAGGAGCTTGAGGCTGAGTTTTTGTCATAACTTGCATAGTATAACAGGGTCTGGAGAGCTGCTGATTTCTGAGCAAGAGTGTATTAAATACATTTTTATAGCTTAAGGGCCAGGGGACAATGACCTCTGTGAGATTTTAATGAATAGACGTTAAGGCTCAGACTATAAATAAGTCAATTGGAAGACTGGTATGTACACAGACTCGTGTAACATTCCTGTTGATTTTATTTCCTGCAATTATGGCCTCTGAGTGAAATGACAACTCCCATTTATGGGGCAGGGGCTGGCTTGGCCAAGCACTCTCTTCAAGGTGGCAGCTCTCCTCCACACAGGCTCAGAACACAGAAAGGGATGGGCTAAACTCCAGCACACAGAAGTTTAAAAAAATAAACACTTCTATATTTCACTACTTTCAAAACTTCACAGGGTTTTTATAAGAGGGAAAATGAAATGCTTGTCTATATTTAGGTCACTTATGTGGGGCTGCATTTACTTCATAAATCTATCACCTCTCTTTTTTCCCCCCAATACTCTCCATTCAAGCCAGGTGCCTTTCATTTTTCCTTTATAGACTTAAAAGAACTGGTTTGGTGTCTGGCATAGTCTTCTGGCACTTCATCCTACCTTAAGCTTTTGGTAGAAGGAGCTGGAAGGATTTCCAGGTAAAAAGTGAGAAGATTCCTTTCTATAAAAATCTCCTTTTAAATTCAAAATTTTAGAAAAGTAGCAAAACTTGTTACATATGTGTTTAGACCCCAGGTATACACCAGAGGCTGGAGGACCACTGGGTCTGAGCCTTCTCCTTGGAGCCTTTTCTTTTGCAAGTTACCAGCTGGGCTGGAAGAATGTCCCAGAGACCAATGGGTAAAGCTGGTGCATCTTTATACATTGATAAGAGTTTTCCTCCTTTTTTTAGTGTTTGCTGAACCAGAAAATCTAGGTCATGGAGGAATACCCAAAACAAACTGCAAACTGCCTTGGGAAGGGAATGCAGAAATTCACGTGTCAGGGAAAAAGGGTGCAAATTTAGCATACTTATCAGTTAGTTTTATGGCTTTTCTTGTACCTGGGGACACCAAAGTGTGGACAAAACAGGAATGGAGAGATTTGAAAAAGTCATAGAACAGTAAATGCATAGTACTTTATATTAAGTACATTACAGTGCTTTTCCAAAATATGCCTGAATTTTTATGTGTTCAGCTTTGAGATCTATTTTAAGTAGCTGAATTAAACAGGAACTTCACCAGTGATGTCTGATCAACTAGGACTCGACCATAGCTTTGTCACACATTATTAAAGTTCACATTTCTAAAGCATGGTTTCTTATACATTTCATGTAGGCTAGGGGAGGTTCCCTGTACTGTCACTGTATTTCTTTTCGCCACTGACTTCTAACACTTCCCTGTTCATCTAAAAAGTTTTGCAGAACATGTACTGAGTATCTCTGAATCTTCCTAGAGCTCTGACTGATGAATCTTCAGAGAAGTCTAGAACCACCCTGGACTGCATGAGAGTTACACACCAGCTGGGAAGTTTCTTTGTGGCTTGCTATCGCCACAAGTAGGTGCAGAGCTACAAAATATTTAGTCTCTTTCATTTTTACGTTCTCAGTCAACACTGACAGATGTCAGCACCCATCTACTCTTAATCTAAAAATAAAACTCATTCACGTCCTACAAAAATACTCTTCACTATTACCATGATGTACAACATTCTTGCATTCAGAAACTCTGAACTGATGATCAATGTAGTGGTGTAGTTTTAAATCTAGATTAAAAAGAATGAACAGCAGCAAGTACTTAGCTTTACTTTAGAGAGGAAAATGTCATTTTCTTGGTTGCAGACAGGCAAAATGAAGTAAAGGGAGGTCATCCCCCCAGAGGGTCCCCCTGCAAAGCCAGCACTGGAATACAAGTTCGTGAACATCACCCAGTCTGATGTCCTGCCCAGTTCAAGCAAGCCTCAGGATGGTCCATGGTACCTCACCCGCCTGCAAACCCAACAAACATTTGCCTAGGACTGTGCTGCCTGTGCGTATTCTATGAAAACCTACACCAACAATTCATGATGCCAAGTTAACAAAGGAACTAACTCCCATTGTTCCTGCTGATTTCAGTAGAACCTGAACACCCCTCACGACATGCTTGGCACGCTGCACAGAAGGTAAAACAACAATACTAAAGGTACAGAATAATATTAATTTTTTCCATTTTAAATAAGAACCCAAACTGTGTCAAGCCAGGATATCAGTGAATAAAAATAACTTTTTTCAGTGATGTGCAAAAATCATTCAGGAAAACTAAAAAACTTTCAGAACTCCAAAAATCTAGATTATTCTGGTAAGAGAAATTGTGAGCTGAGGGAGCCTCATTGGAACAAACTCAGCATTGCCACCTGAAGCTAGATTTAACAGAAACACAACCTCTCCATGGGGTAGGTAGGACTAGCCTTAGATTCTTGAATGGTGTCTTTGATGTTACTAATTGCACACTATATATAAGAACTCATAATAAAATGGTGGCCAGTTTGCTCTTTGATGAGGTATTATTCATAAGCAAATGGGGAGGTTACTGTGAGGACGTGCTGCATGTGGCTGAGGTTAAACACACCAAAACAACTGTTCTGGTTTCTAATTTGAGCAACACAGCAATTACCTCTCTTTGACCTACCTGGAAACCAAAGAGAAGAGTTCATTCCCTCCTTTTATTGACCAGACAAGTTTAGTCACACATTTTACTTATCCTATTATCACCACATAATTGCTTACAAATCTTCAAAATTAGCCTGACGTTTTGACAGACTTAAAATGGAAATGGTATCAAAAATACATTATAGAGTTGCTGTCTTCATCCAAACTAAATGAAATGTAACTTCACTTTAGGGTCTTCATATTTCCTTAATGTTAATGCAAAATTGCTTTTCCAATCATACTTTTCCTCAACTGACTGCTATATTATTTGAAGGCAGGATGAACAGGAAGAACCCAGGAGGTGATTCTACATTCAGAACCTGATCTAGGGGCTGGTAACTATATGCTGCAGGTAGGCAGGATGCCAAAGAAGCTACAGGCTGTACAATTCACTTGTTCCAGAGCCCTGAAAAGTCACATTTTCTAATGAAAGGCAAGACTGTGAAAACCAGGGGCTAGTATGGAGGGCAAAGAGAACAGAAATCAAAGAACCAAAGCACACCCTTCGGTGAGAAGATCACAACAATCTCTGCCTGTTCACTGCTCATTCATTTAGTGGTATCGGGGTCAGTCAACCTCTACTACCTCTGGTCTTTGCTTCTGCTGTTGTGATAAATACGGAGCCCGTTATTGTGAAGGGTTTGACAAATGACAGACATACACTGGTAGTACGTTCACAAAAAACTATACTTGTTTTTGAGAATGCATTGACTACAGAAACGTGTATAGGTTTTGTCCCACTTTACAGTACTTGCTGCTAAATGCAGAAAAGGTGTTGGCTTTACTCAGTTTCTAGCAGAGACATTACTTGTCTACTCCTGAAGTAGACAATGCTGATGTCAAGATATACAACTCTGCTGTCCTAAGCCTGGAGCTTCCAAAGGACTCAGAGATATTGAAGAACCTCTTCCTGAGATACTCTTCCCTCAGAGAGCAGGCTGACATTTTTTCTAGCATTCCTACTCACAAGTAATTTCAAGTCCTACCCCTTCTACAAGCAACGTCACTCCAGAAAGCAAACAGCAGACTGACCTGATACACCACATGGGCTTCACCATACTGGCAAGGAAACAAACTCGACCCCTTGGAGCTGCAGTTATCAGCTTGATGGGGCCCCCCTGGGCAAAGAGATTTCTCTTCCGCAACCTGCCCAGGCTTGCCCAACGGGATGTGTGTCAGAGGCTTTCTGCTGAGTGCTTTGTGGAGGCCAGTGCTTCATTTTGAACATAAAGGTGGCACTTTCTATGCAAAGCAGAGATCTCACCATAGCCCATGAGGTGGTGCTCAGACCCCGTCCCTCCTACACACTTCTTTTGGTGGCCATTATGAAACTCAGCCCTTTAGACTTGTTTGGAAATCCAACCCATAATGAACAGGAATGATATTTATTGCCTATTTCTGATCTGACCTATTTTCTGCCATTGTATGACATTGTACCTCATTCCAGACTAACAATACCTGTGTTAAAATCTTGTCTGCCCCAGGGATCACACACTGTATGTGTGTGGCTACCATCCAAAGGCCTTCCCATAAAACACACTCACTGCAGTGTGTCACACTGGTAAAAATGGTGAAGTGTGTTTCCATGTGACCAACTGCTGATGTGCATAACTTGATTTTCCTGTCATTAAGTGACTTTAAGCATTCTGGGCACAGCATCAACATTCTGGCAATTTTCTTATACTTTGGCTTTCCCAAGGACAAAGGTAAAGGAAAATACAAACTGTTTCATCGGCAGAGTAACTTCAGATTCAATTCTGCAGGTTCAGTTGGTACTAACACAACCAATAAAACAGGAAACCTTTTCATATCCGTATTTCAATACATGCTTTTCTTTTTTTGTAATGTTATTTTTATCCTGTATCAGACAAAAATTTACTGCAATTCTGAAATACTGAAAGTATTTTCAGAGGATGTGATTAAACAGAAAAAAAAAACCCCAACACAAAATCCACACAAGGATAAATAATACAGCATTCTTCATGGTGGACTTGACAATGCTGGGTTAGTAATTGGACTTGATGATATTAAAGATCCTTTCCAACCTAAATGATCCTAAATGATCTATAAAGCAAAAGCCCTGTTTGACTAGACATGCAGAACTGAAACTTTACAAACTAAGGGCATGCCTGCATCTTTTCATGCCTCTCTTATAAACATAATTTTCTAATACTATCAAAATGCAAAACAGATTCTAATTTTTAAATTAATTTGTCAGAATTTGTGAGATGCTAAGCTAAAGAGAAAAATATGAAGCTGTATGTGGCCACATACACAGATTTTGTATATTCATGAAGTTTTCTTTTGCTATGTTGACAACCTCAGTCCTTCACTCCCAGTAACCACAAGAGACATGCACCTGTAGCAACTCAGAGCCTGGAAATCAAGCCTTTAAAAATCAACTTCAATTAGTGTGCCTCCGTGTCACCTGATGTACCTTGGAGGTGAAAAAAGTGGATATGAAAGTGTGTTTGTTTTCCTTTGCCATGCCTTGCAATAAGAAATTTCATTCAATATTTATCTAAGGATTTCAGTAGTAAGTAGAGAGTTTGTGGCAGTTCAGTGAATGTTTTCACAGTGTTGTTGTTACTGCAGTTGTAAAGTTTCACTTATGATTGAATGTTCAGGGCTGGTAAAACCCTGTGTCTCTTTACTGCTCACAGATGTGTCAGAAAAAAATTTACTAAATGCCTGTTTTTTATTACTGCTCTGCTGATCCTTTTTCTGTGGACATTCCAAAATGCAAGTTAAATCTGACGGTGAATGTATCTTCCAGATATTCACATTAAAGGACGTAATTCACGTAACATAAAACATACTACCATAAGAAAGCTATAAGATCTAAAAACAGATTTTTTGGAAGAAAGATCTAATTTCATCCCTCACAAATGTTCTCAATTCAATTATTGAAATAAATATATATGTGTATGTATTTTTTTTTTATATATTTACTTTATAAAAATATATGCAGATAAATGCAGCTATCTGCAAAAGGTACCCATAGGGTCTGCCAGCTGGATGCAGATGTAGCTGCCTAACTCTGAGGGAGTGTGTTACAAATTTTATATAGACATTGAAGTCTACTTTGGCATTTTGCTCATTTATTTAATCTGAATCATTTACGTAGTAACTCCTGATATTTCTTGGTATCACAGCCAAATCTCAGAATGCATCGTACATCCAGCGTAAACAGTCCTTTGGTTGTACAAAGCTGCCAGGAATTCTCTGCAAGTCAAAGGTCAAACATACACTGACTGTTCAAGGTCCTGTTTTTATAAACATTAATGACCACTGAATACTGTGAATTTCTTTTCCTCCTTTAGGCTGATAACACACCTTTTTAGATAATAAGTTTTAGAAGGATGTCAGCAGCCTGCCATTCCCTCCTGAATGATATGAGAGTCTATTCCACCACTGACACAGGGCTATCATATTGGTTCATGTGAGTTGGGTATTTGAATCCAATTACAACTTCTGTGGCCAACTGCACAGAACAGATACAGCTGGATACTTTTTTCTGTAAACAGATTAGTCAGGAAAGAAAAAAAACCTTTTTTGATAATTGTAGAGAAAAACTCATTGGATCTTGAGAGACCAAATAATTTAATGTACCATACTCACCTATCACATACATACTGGTAGAAAAATGGTTTAAACAGCCAATACAACTCTACAGGCTCTTAATCTTTTATGTAATTGAGATAATGTAACTCTGCATAAAAAATTGTAATGTGGTTCACCTAATGAAGTACAGGTAAGACTGAAACCAAGAAATGCCGATGCCTCCATTCGAACTGGAAAGCATGTTAGATATACCACAGAGCAATGCTACAACCAACATCTTGATTTTACAACTTTACTCTTCTTTTGTGAACATGCAATCAGTTATTTAAGTTACCAAAATGGATTCTCCTGTGATATATGATTAATAAACACTGACTCTCAAGCACCTGCAAAAGAAACGTTGCTGCTTTGTAGTTTCTGCCATGAACATTTCACCTTCTATCATCTGAAATGATCTCAAATTCTTCTCATCAAAGTATATGTTACTGAGGCGAGGAGCCTACTTCAGTACATCAAACACATGTTGTAACATCCACTCTATTTAATCTTCCTGCCTTTTCCCTCTGAAAAGGATGCTGTCATGCATGAATATACTGTTCCTTTACACAGCTTCTGCCATGAAGCCAACCGTGTCTTCCATGCAAGCTTTTGCCTTTGTTGTGGTTCAATGTCTCTTAAAATTATCTTTTCAGCTGCATTGGAACTAGACACCATCCATCATGGCACTAACTCAAATGACAGATTTAATGAAAACAAAGTCTAATTTTATAGATTTTGTACAATGGAAACTAATATCTTTTATGGCCATGCTGTTGCTAACGAGATGACAATGCAGATACTAAACATCTACTGAGGTGCCAGAGGGGGAGAGAAGTACCATCTCCTTCTAGCACTCAAGATGTTCCATCTTGGCATTACAGGAAGAAAGTAATGCTAACTATACTGAGGTAAGTGCCATTTGTAGAGGGATAGCATAAGACAGAGTTGTCATATCATATTGAGTCTTTGTGATGGAGTACCTGCTTCTTTTGCTCAGAAGACACTGACTGTCCTGCAATGAAACCAGTCATGAAACACATCAACTGTTACAAGATGAGATCCACCATATAGGAAAAAAATGCTGCAGCAGTTCAGTATTAACTAGTTTTGACACAAATTACATGTGGCATGCACCATCTGGCTTCCTCAAAAGAAAAAAGCAGACAAGGCAAGGAATAGGCAGGGAGACTCCACTGCCTTTCATGACTGAGTAGGATCAGAGAAAAGCAAGCTCAAGCAGCAGAGATTTGCTGCAGGTAATGGTATCAGGGTGTAAAAAATGGCAGCTGTCAGAGAAATCCTGAACTTATTTCAAAAGCTGCAGAAACAGAAGGTCCTTCGCTAATTAAATATTCTATAAAGCAAAGAAAAAGTACAGGACAAACAATAAATCACAGAGCTCCTTAGAAGTCATTGCACTTTGAAAAAAAAACACACACCAAAAAACCTCAGTGATTTTTCTGTAAGGAAAATATTTCAAAGTGAGTATTCTGTGCAAAGCCATATGCAGAAAGTGTTTCTGTGTCATGTAAACTTCATAGAGTTCTTCTGTTCTTCGCTCTATGCCTCTGGGACCCAGTCTGGCACCGTTTGACCTCCAAGAAGCTTTAATGAAAAGCACATCAAGCCCAAGTGAGGGACTTTTTGATGTTAGCACTGCACATCACTAAAGAAACCAATCCTTTTCAAGTGGTGTTGCACCTCCTCTAGTAAAAGAGACTTGTACTCAAGACAGCAGTGTAAGAGTTTGAAAATGCAGCATCTAACTCTTTCAGCTCTCCTGCTTCCACAGAAATGCCCATGAGTCCACTTTCAACAATTCTCAGGGGAAAAGACACTATCATTGCGTTTATCTTGCAGGCAAAGTACACATCAGTCCAAAACAAAGTGCCACAATGTTGTATGTGAATACAAACTCCTTTCTGAATACATAAAATAGACACTGTCAAAATACTATTTCTGGAATTGTCAAGACATTACACCATGTCCACCTGGAGCATCACAGCTGTCCTGTGGCAAAAGCAGTTCAGATGGCCAATTTCTCCCATCAACCCAGATGGACCTTGCTCTTTAGCTGAAATGTATTTGACTTAGCTCACCTGACCAACCAGCCCTACAACACACAAATCCCTAAACACAGAACTTCACAGAGTCATCATCTACTAAGGAACCTGGTGGGGTGGGAGAATGAAGATGTGTCTTCCTAACTGGGTTTCGGTAATGCAGCAGCTCACCTGCACATGCCAGCACAAACTTAGCTGGCCTCTGGAGACATTCTAAATGGCACTTAAGCAGCAGGCAGAGTTGCCTCATCATCAGAATTTTAGACTGATTCCTCAAATGAAATTTAAGCACTTCAATGAAAATGTACTTTTACAAATATGATAAATACATTGCAAAATGGGTTTTTACAATTATTTTTTTTCTGATAGGAAAAGTACCTTACTAAAACTCTCTTGCACAAAACTCTCGAATAGCTTTTGAAAAAACACTAAAAATAAATTATGAAAAATATAATGAGATTTCTCCCAAGTGTCATTACACAGACATTTAAAATCAGTGATCAGTTCCTCTCAGAGCTGACTACAGGCCACTGAAATTTACTGGCTTTATAGGTGCTACCGTCCTGAAGTGTAACAATGCCTAACTTGCAACTTGTGAGCCTACTTCTGATCTCAGAAGCAAGGTCATGATCCTACAACCTTAAAGTTAATTGCCAGTTTTTCTACACACTTTGATGTGAACTGAAGTAGGGCTCAAAGCAATCATGGATACACTTAAGCTCCTTTAAATCAAAGTGACTGTGGGAAGACATCAGAAGCACTGCCCTTGGAACCACCCTGTAAAAATGGAAATTCTCCCTTCCTGAAGCAACTCCCATTCTCTGCATATCTGAGTCAGCAGTTACTAAATTAGCTATACTTTTCCCCCATCTCTCTCTTTCAACTCTAAGCTACGAAACTATGAAAATGTACAGGTAATAATATTCAGTGGAAAATGCTCAGTGTTTTAGCTCCTCCTCAGATGTATTTAACAAAACTATTTTTGATGGACAAGTAATTACTACAATTAGAAAAAAATCCCAACATGTTATCCAGAGAACAGATGGGAGAAATGCCAGATTATGTACGTGCACACAGATGAGTGCTTTCATTGGGAAACAATGGAAAAAGATGTCATGTTTGGCTTAGGAAGAAGTGACAGCTTTAATCACATTAAATGCAGAATTTCCCATTTGGTATCTGCAATTATTATTGTTTTTAATTTCTAGACTTTCAAAGCTTTGTGAGTTGCATCTTTTGGAAGAAGCTGCTGAAGGAACTTTGTATTTTCGGTAAAATAGGGATTTCATTTTAAATTAATGAATTTTGCTGTTCAAAAGTAAAGTTCACAATAAATTAGCTCACGGTTATTCCTCCCCCCCCGTTCTCCCCCCCATAGTTTCTGTAAACTTTCATTTATTGTAGATAACCAAACAACTTAATTCTACAAGAGTTCTATCAATGTGATGCACCTAGGCTGGGACAATCCCAAGCACAGATACAGGCTGGGCTGAGAATGGATTGAGAGCAGCCCTGGGGAGAGAGACTTGGGGGTGTTTGTGAATGAAAAGCTCAATATGACCTATCAATGCACACTTGCAGCCCAGAAGACCAATTGTATCCTGGGCTGCATCAAAAGAATCGTGGCCAGCAGGTTGAGAGAGGTGATGCTGCCCCTCTACTCTGCTCTGGTGAGACCCCACCTGGAGTCCTGCATCCAGCTCTGGGGACCCCAACCAAGGAAAGACCTGCTGGAGTGAGTAGAGAGGAG
Source organism: Margarornis squamiger (assembly GCA_035222235.1). Classification (NCBI taxonomy): domain Eukaryota; kingdom Metazoa; phylum Chordata; class Aves; order Passeriformes; family Furnariidae; genus Margarornis; species Margarornis squamiger. The sequence goes on from JAWWTY010000156.1 coordinate 15,476,218, forward strand.
GGCCACAAAGTTGATCACAGCTGGAGCACCTCTCCTATGAGGACAGGCTGAGAGAGTTGACATTGTTCAGCCTGGAGAAGAGAAAGCTTCAGGAAGACCTTACAGCACTTTCCAGTACCTAAAGAAAGCTGGAGAGGAACTTTTTATGAGGGCATGTAGTGACAACAAGGGGGAATGGCTTTAAGCTGATGAAGGGCAGGCTTAGATATTAGGAGGAAACTTCTCACTGTGAGGGTGGTGAGGCACTCAAACAGGTTGCATAGAAAGGCTGTGGACTCCCCATCAGTGGAGATGTTCAAGACCAGGTTGAATGGGACCAGAGCAACCTGGTCTGCTGGAAGCAGGGGTGGAGCTACATGGTCTTTAAGGTTCATTCCAACCCCAGCCATTCTATGATACAGTTCTTGTGACTCTGATGAGTTCAGCATGACCCAGGTATCGCTTTAAGCAAGCAGCACTCAATTCAGAGATCAATGGGCAGCAAGGATGGACTGAGAAACAAAAGCAGAAACAAAAATATTAAATTCCCCAAATTTGCATACTCTGGAGAACATGAAACCTTGGTTGGTTACATCTCAATTCAGCTCACTGAATGGTCAGAGCATGGAAACTTCAGCCTCTCAGTTTTATCTGTGTAATCAGCTACATTGTCAGTAGAACAAAGACGGTTATCAGCCATCACCTGCCTGTTGAACCACCTGCAAAGAACTTTTTGGTTTAAAATAAGCAAAGCGAGCAATACGCAGAAGGAAGGAAACATTCTATCCCTACTACACAGATAAGGATTTGAAGCCCACATATGATAAAGATTGGGTCTGCAAGTAGACTCGGGCCTTGCCAAACCCAGTGTCAGAACCACCAACCTTGGCATACGCAGCCTGTGATTTGAGTTTGGTATTCAGGCTCCCTACGCAATGAGTGGTGAGAGGTGGGTGGCTCAGGCTGGGGATGCTACAGCCCACCTTTTGAGCCAAATGTTGCAGTGCTGAGAGGATTGCCTGCCACATCCCTCCCCTCTGCAGCCATAGCCATTTAGCAGGCTGCTGGGAAACATACAGCTAATCTCAGTGTTTGCTGCCTCTGACACACCAGGACATGCCTACATTTGGCTCTGAACTGATTTACCATGAAAAATACCATGGAGAAGGAGCTCCAATGCAAGTTTTCTGATGCTTAAAACTCATCTTTACTCCCTACACACCCCAAAAGCAGCAACTTTCTTATTTTTGCCATTGATTCCTTTTAAGCAGACTTTATGGTTATTTTCACTATGAAGAATATGGTCCTATGACCAAGATGTGACAAGACTTTTCATTGCATAAAACAGGAGAAAAATTACACATGGACCTACCTTGCAGACATCTCAAAAACACTTCTAGTTTTAATCATACCCTGTTTACACTAATCTGTACTGCCATGTGAGATTTATCAGTGACTTTCTAAATCCTGTACAAGAGTGCTGATTGGTGAAAAGGAATAATGGATTGGAAGGAAATCCCATGAGTCTTGCATAAATTAATGAGACACATGGGACTTTTGGTTTTCAGCAGTCAACACTATAAGACATAACTTACTGGCACATAAAGTGAGTTGTTTAGTCCTGATTTCATTGCAGTGATCTGATCTTTGGGAATCCGAAGTTTTTGCCCTGGCAAATTTTCTGGTACATATCAGAGGAGATAAGGAAGTTAAACATTTCTAGACACACATGGATTTTAGGGCATGTGGTTAGGGTCCTCTGCTTTCACAGATTAAGCAGGATTTATACATACAGAGACAAAAGGCCACTGCAGTTGTGACTGAATTCTTCTTGTAAAAACTGAAAGCTTTTTAAAAACAATACAGTCACAGTTGTTTTTAAAGTTAGGGGAAAAAAAGAAACCTAACTACAAATGAGGACCTTTGTTCAACAAGCTGCTTCAGCAGAATATAAATCTGAAGCAACAGTACTTCCAACTGAAGTGGACAGTAATCATTTATATTTACTTATGGCGCATACTTAAGGACCTTGATGAATTAAAGCCAAGTGTGGAACATTAAATTTGGGAATAGTCTTTTTCAAACAAATTGTTTTTACAACGAGCAAATAACCTTGAAATGTACTGCAGCTTAAGCTAGCACTTCCAGGGAAAACAACCTGCTACACCGAAGGTCACTGGAGTCCAGAGGGTTAAAGCAGCACAAATAAACCAGTGTAATTGTTCACTTGCAGTTCAGGCAGACTTGCAAGCAAAAGCCAAGCAATTCTGCATTATCCTAATGCCCACTCTCTATCTCTGTTTTGCCGTTCATGTATATTTTTTTTCATGTTTCAGAGAAGTATGTAAAGAAGAGCATCTCTCCCTTAGATTAAGAGTGAAATACAGCTGTTGCTGTTCGGTTCCTGGTGCTTTTCAGAGCCAGCTCTAGAAACTTACTGCCATTTTCTTGACCCTGCTTCTACTTGTATTGAGATGAGACTTACATACAAGAAGGTAGAGTGAAAACAATCTTGAAAACAACTGTCTAGTTCTTCAGTGCCAGTGTATTTCAACATTATAATTCCAGAGGGCCATAATCAGTGGCACAGGGTCTGGTTGGAGGCCTGTCACTAGAGGTGCCCTCCAAGGTGCAATAGTGGGCGCAGTATTGTTTAACTTACTCATCAATGACTTGGGTGAAGGGGTAGATGCCTCCTCAGCAAGCTCACTGATTACACAAAACTGGGCAGACTGGCAGATTGGCCCCAGAGTGCTGTGCAAACCTTCAGGAGCAACAACAGGTTGGAGATTGCTAATTTTTGCGCTTTCCTGGAATCATATCCCTGTTTATCCAGCACAGCAAATTGCTTGTTCACCAGTAAATAATACCACCTCACCAATGCTGGTTTTTTGGCAGAAGAAATTATTACAGACTTCAGAAAACTGACAAGAAAACTCACTTTCCACACTCATCAAATCAAATCCTTAAGAGGGTATTGCATTTCCTCATTCAGTTAGCATCTGATATGTGCTTAATTGTAAAAGGTTTTATAATACTCATCAAAATGTATATTTACATTTGCAAAATGGGTCAGATTATTACTCAAGTAATAATAAGAGATGCACCCAATGCACTGGGAGGTGTATAGTCTATCCCATGCCTCCTGTGAGATGGTAACTTTAGAGGAATTCTGACAAAGTACAACCTTTGGGTCGGATTTCTTCAGTCTTGAATATCTGCCTCAAAGTTTTTTGAAAACTCAGACAAATTACTTGCCTTTTCTAAGAGCAATGTCAAAGAGAAATGAATTTATGCAAAAAAAAAAAAACAACAAAGAAAAGAAGAAATGAAAGACTATTTAGGAAAGCTCTGGCCTTTCATCTTCTGAAGCAGAAAACTTATTTCTGATAATACAAGATTTTGGACAAAGAATGTGATTTCTTCCTAATCATGTGAAACTCACAGTATTACTCTCTGGAAAATGGCAAGTTTTACTTTCCCAGCACAGAGATGGCAGCAGCAAATATCCCTTAGCAGTCATTTAGCCCATGCTCCCAAGCAGCAAAACCCCAGGACTTTCACTTTGTCTGGTATTCAGATCTGGTGGGGGTTATGCCAAGACTGAGATCAACACAAGTGAGTGCAGGAGACTTTCCCAGCACTGTCAATTAATCCTGTCTGAGCCAAGATAATGAAGAAAAGAACCTCCCATTCAAATGCAAACAAAACAAAAAAACACATATAAGGATAGAGTGGGAAGCACCTGGAAGAAAGTTTTGGCTGAGGTGAGCTTGGGAACTGTGGGTAAATGAGATGATAAACATGAGTAAATACTGGAGAGAGTAAAGGAAATCAGCTTCCAGGCATCAGAAAAAAAGAAGTCTGGGAAAAAAATCATTGAAGAGTACAGAGTAGAAGACATGAAACAGGCAGAAAATTTTACTTGTCAAATCCTGATTTACGCACTGCAAAAAGTGTAGGTGCAACTTTAGTTTTGTTTCCTTCTTTTTTTTTTTTTTTTCTTCCTTTTTTTTTTTTCTTTTCTCTATCCTATGTAGGGGTATACCCATACTACCTTGAAAATGTATCACTTCTGTAGATGACATAGTCCAGTTCTTAACACAACCTTTATTGCAGAAATTTTTCAATTCTGTGTAGCCCCTACAGTTTACATCTGCTCCTGTTGTATTCCAAGTGAGGTACATCACAAATCTATGTAAGAATGTTACTGTATTCTCTTTACTGAAGCTGTGAAGTTGCATTTAATGCATTTGTGATGAAAAGTACATCCACAACATGAAAGAACTCAGCATTTTTCCACATGCTACTGTGTCAAGCAAGTTGTTCAAAATAACCCCTTTTCCAAACAGAAAGGCAAAATGATTCAAGAACTTTCCTTATCCTACAAAACAATTTTGTTAGTCACTCACAGACTGCAAGAATTCCTTTAGGAAAAACAGAGAACCACAAAACTAGGCATGTCTAGATATTAAATTAAATAGTCTTTGCAAAATTAAGAAAGTAATGTTTCTTCAATGGGTAGTATTAAATTATTTCCTTGAAAAGTCTATTAAGATCCTGGACAACATAACAGCAGAGAGGGACATAATAAAAGAAAAGGTCAGGCTTGTGGTGCCTTCATGTGATATGCTGTGAGCCTTGCACCCAAAGGAAATCTGGAGCTAAACACAGTGTATAGCCTGGCTGTTCCCACACATCTCTGTCAATAGCAGGAATGCCTCACCAATGCTTTCCATCCCACTCGCGTTCATGTGCATTTACCCCTCCTGTTGGTCATCATTTATCATTAACCCTGTTATTCTGCACCAACCACTTATAAGATGCAAAAAAATACCAATATAATAATATAAAAGTGGTTTATGTGCTTTGACTTTTTATTTATGCATTCACGAACTAGAAAAAATGAGTAAGAGCCTGAAGGATGTAATTGTTCCAGATCTCAGCTGGACCTGAGCACATAGTCCACAGGCTGCCTTCTAGAAATTGTTATAATACAGCATGTAGCTTGATATTGGCAAAACATCTATGACTCAGAGTCTAGGATTACATGATGTTACTGCCTCAGAACAGACAAAACTGTAGATTGTTCTAGACAAACCAAAGAGTGGAGGACCTACCAAAATTAGAAAAAAAACCCCAAACTCAAAATCCTTCAGATAGAGGTTGAAGATACAAATCTCATGAGTTTCATATTTGTGTAGTTTTTGTCTGGATTTCTGCCCAACAAGAGGAAAGGAATAAGAAACAGATGAAGCATGAACTATACAGAAGTCAAGGCAGGGCAGAGCTTCTTTAATTCCAGGGGGACAAAGGAAAACGTAGAGAGAGAGCATCAAGAATGATACTACAGGATACCAACATTTTAATGCAAATTCTTCTATATGCAGATGAAAGGCTTTTTTTTTTTCCCCTTCAATTTGAAAAAGTCTTATCTTTCAAACATAGCAAAAACTCCGTTCTGATGACAAATTATATTTTTAATTGTACTATAATTATTGCATATATGAATTCAGAGCTGCTTCTCTGATAACTTTTTATGTGCTTGATTGAGACAAGCTGTATCATTGCAGAACCTGAATTACTTATGTCCTCCCCTCCCAGGGAATTCCTCCTAGCAAGGCACTTGCAACACAGGATCAATATAATTAATTTCATTCATTTCCCAGGGCTATTATGAGTAGAACAGACACTAAATTTGCAACCAAAGGCATAGGTAGATACATTATTGCTGAATAAACATCACTTAAGTGCAAAGAAAAACAGGGTGAATACTAGAATTGGACCAGAATTCTCTGCTACAAGTACATATGTTAAGTGTGTGTGTGTGTGTATATATATATATCTCTAAGAAACTGCTGACACAGCACTGTGGAAAGCACTGCTAGAGAGCTTTCTGCTGTTGCCAACAATGTCATCATAAATCAGAAGGATTCTCAGGAGCAACTCTGTGGTTAACCTGTGTTAGGATACTAAACAACAGCCCATTGTTGCCAGAAAAAGACTATTTGACACTGCTTGGCATCACCTCACACACTTAATGAACCACACTTTATACCTATTTCTTGCTTAGCTTAAGCAGAGAGTAAAAAAAAAAAAAAAAGTTCCATAAAAATCAAAACAAAACAGGCACCGGTCAATATCAGGAAAATCCAATACTTTCTCCCCTATGCCGAGCTCTTCTCCAGCCCATTTATTTAAAGACAAATATTTGAACAGCTTTGTATCAGATGTACCTTTAGAAAACCAGAAACTGAGAGGAAAAAGAGCACAAGAAATGCTTACTTCTGGAAACGTTTCACTGCACGACCTACCATCTCTGCAAAAATCCAGCTCACAGTGGACCCACCTGTAGTATGAGCAAAAGCAGGAGATTGCCAGGACCTCACAAAGACACCTGGCAATTGCCACTCAGCGCTGCACATTGCAGCAGCCTTGGGTTCACCACACTCTCTGCAGAAGCTGTCCTGAGGATAAAGGCTTTCTCAGCTGCCTGGAAAGGGATGTTAGTGCTATGGTTCAACATGTCTAAGATGACATGAAATTAGTTCAGCCCTTAGCCTCGTGGTTTTACCAAAACCAAGGTCCCACAAATATTCCAAAAATACTGGTGCTTTCATAAGTTTTCTAAATAAACCATCATTGATTTGGTGGTGTTTTCTGAGAAGAGATGTATGGTGCTCAGGTACAGTGGAACATCAAGTTTTCTAATGTTTTAAAGATACATACTGAAAATGGAAAGCTTTAGACAACTGTGCTGGTGGAGTTAATTTGATGATATTCAACTTACACACATTGAGACAATTTGCAAACTTCCCCAAACCATGTGGAAAGGTGGTCAAAATCAGATTCCTAACATTTTCTTTTCTCTGAGACAGGATTTATTCTGTAAATTACTGCAAAAAAAGAATCAAATAACACGCAACTGGAAAGGCTACAGTGCACCAACAGATAAATGAGCAAACCAAACAGGACATACATTTCCTCATTAATTAGATGAAATCAGGAAAATGATATTATAAAAACACAAATCTTCACTACTGCATCTCTCACAATGCTGTCAGGTCTGCCCTTACTTGAACACAATGTTTCTAAGAGCCTTTTTTTTTTTTTTTTTTTTGGTGTCTGAGACAAACATGGTTTACTAATTGTAGAGTGACACCTTCAGTTTCAGAGAGATGGGAGCAAGGTGAATCCTCTGTTTGCAGGAATGACTATTTAAGATCCTTAACCCTCAGACCCAAGGTGCATTGGTGCATTTGCTCCCAGAACAACAGGGCATCAAGATATTTTGCAAGAGAAAGAGATACCACTCCCCATGCATAGGTAGGTGAACAGCCAAAGCACACAGGACTCACTGGGAAGGAAATGAAGATGTGAATAGCTCTCACCTCCTCTGATTCCCCAAGAGCCAAGGAACTTCATAAGGATTATGAGATTTGTGGGAATTTTTTTGCTGTTTAGTATTTTCTGAAGTTTTGTTTTGTTTTCTTCAAGGGTGGTTATTTTGGCCCCCTGATGGTTTTAGGAATTTTGCCTGCTCAACACTGTCTTGAGACAATGCACTGCTGGGATCTTAAAGACCCCAAACTGATTTAATTGTTGAAAGAACCATTCACCCTGCAGCCTTCACGTACCTTGCCTGGTTACCTTCTGACCGAATACAGATCTCTCTTTATACAGGAAACTTGAGACTCCATGGCACTGTTCCAAAGGCTAAACAAAAAGAGGTTGTAAACTTTAACCAATCTGCCTCCCTACAACTAGCTACAGAGACTAATTTTCTGAAATCAAATCCTCTTGTCTGAAAACAGAACACACTTTTGGAAGGGCTTTAGGTCCACTGACTACCATGTACCAAAACCAAGCTGTCCTCTTCTTATTGCCTCTGATAGCCAAGGACAGCATCAGAAAGTCTTTGACAGAAGGCAAGTCTGAACACTTAGGTAAAGCATCAGCACAGCAGTCATATGGAATAGACAAATCTGAGGTAAAAAGGAAGATGAGAAAGAATGTATGCAGCATACCATGGCAGGGAAAAGCCATTTTCTCAGAGCTGAGAAACAAAAAAATCACTGAGAAAATATGGAAAACTTTGATCACAGCAATCTTTCAACATTATGTTTAAGAGTAGTCAATTATCAATGCATAGGAAATATCTTGGGATGGCCAAAAAAAGTAATGTACAAAAAGTTCTCATTTGCAATACTTCAATACTACTGTGATGGATCTCTAGGGAAAAAAAAAAAAGCCAGTAAAAGTTCACTCACTCTCTTTTTAACTTTATATTTAGATTTTTCCTATACAGGAAAAATAAAGCAGGAGATATTCTTCCTCAGCCTCATCCCTAATAGCATTTACTGATTTCATACAATGAATAGAAAACAGGAACAGAAAGGTTCCTCTTAGTTACTTTCCAGTTGAAGTTGGGTCTTCTGTTGTACTTGAATGGAGCTTGATGTAGCTATGCATGTTCACCCATTTTATGCTACTGTCACGAGGTTAATTACCCCATTATCCCAAATTACAGATTGTTTGAGAACTTGTTGAACTCTTCCTGTTTTCATAGAGATTAGCAAGGACAGGTTTAGCTTTTTGGATGCTCAGTGTCCTCACTGTGAAAAGCAGCTGTCTCTCCAACCATGCACAGGCAATACAGCATCAAATTCCCTTCCACAGAAGAGGCAGGGGTTAACTTTTAAGTGATGCTGAGTACCCACAGTGCCTGTCACCATCTCCAAAAACCAGGGCCAGGCTATTGGGAGATGAAATGAGGAGTAACAAAAACAGATCCTCCTATCACAACATTACTTCCTTGAGCAGCACAAAAAATGGAAATCAACACAGAATAAACTGTGACCATTAGACAATTCCTTTAGACTAAGTCAGTTCATCACAGCACATGTGTGGCTTTTCAGGTGTTTAATGGAAGGCTATCACTTATTTCTCACTATCCTGAATAATCCAGTCACTTAAGCACACTAGCAGAGAAACCAAATCATGACAGAAAAAAAATCACTAAAAACCCACTAACAAAATACTAAAAAATCACTAACAAATCACTAACACAGTCTTGCAAAAAAAAACAAAAAACCCTTCAAAACACCCCCCACAATCATGAAGTTTCTTTTTCTTTTTTTTTCCCCCAGTAACTTTCTTTGTTCTTAAACATCTATAGCTGTTAGAAGGAATATTATCAGTCTAAGAACAAAGAATATGTTTGTTGTTGTGTTTTTCTTTTTTAAAAAATTCTTATATATTCAGTGGAGCCTTTTGATTCTATGCCCAGATACCGACATTACAAAACATAAGACAAAATTATAGGTACACACTGCCAAGAAAATCAACTCAGCATGGCTTGCCCAGGCTCTTTGAAAGAGCGCATGCATACTGTGTCACTATTATGATTTAAAATAGTTGGGCCTCCAAAGCCATAACACTACTGTACCATAGCACAAGGTGCCTGCAGATGTCTGTAGCAGCAAGCCAAGTGATTAGCTTTAGGACTGCGATGAAAGCACCACTTTGATTTCTGTTCAATGTGTATCTCGCAGCTTCATTTCAGTACAAAACAAACCTATGATGAAATGAAAGAAAGCTTAGGAGGAGGGCGGAAATAAACCAAGTCTTTTACAATAAACCTCATTATTATTTAATACGGAGTGCAAATTTCTCAGTTTCAATGCAGAGGGGGATTTTCTACAGTAAAGGAGAAGAAAATGGGGTTTTGCATTGTAAAAGGACTTCTGCTTCTTTTGGGTATAAAATGGGTCAGAAAAGCCTACAATTCTCTGAGCTCAAGGCTTGCTAGAGGTAAACAGGAGTCTGTATGTACATGCACATGCACTGCCCTGCCAGAGAGAGCCCTCTCAAATGCTTCTGACATTACCTTGCACCTTCCGCATCACTGAGAATCCAGGACAACACCCAAGGAGATTTTGGATGTGCTCTGACACTTCCCCAGACGATTTTTTTTGAAACTGAAAAGGAATTTTTATTTGTTGGTACCAGTCGCTGGGGTTTTTTTACAATGCCCTCCAGCAGCTCTTGGATCCAGGTTAGAATCAAGGTTCAAGCTGCTGCAAGTTCATAGATATCACAGGGTTCAATACATGTACTCACTAGCACAGAGAGGAGATACACTCTGGCCCCAGATCCCTCAGCCTTATGTGAGGCTGATGAAGGACAGAAGATCACCATTCCATAAGTTATTGCCTGATAATTGCCAGCTGAGCTAATACAATTTCATCCTTAATGAAATCTCTAATTAAACCAGTCTCTGCCCTTACCTTTCATACCACCTTCAGTTTGTGTTAACTTTCTTAGATAATTTCAGAAGGGTATCTATTTGTATGTGTACCTTATTCTTCAAAGGGCTTTCTGGATGCTTTGCCTACTAAAATATTGGTACTGTTCCTACACTTTTCCACACATGTCCTAAAAAGAAAGCATTTGAGTATGAACAGCATGTACCTAGTCTGCAGACATCACTTTACTCTGAAGAAATACTTACATGTCATTAAAGAAGTAATCTAAATTACTTAAAATACTCACTTTTATTGTGAATTAATAATGGATTTGTAAGAGGTTTTTTACCAGAAGGAATCCCAGCTTAAAGTTAACCTGCCTGTATTTCCCTAGGTTAGCAATAAATTCCTTCAGAAGAAACTGTGATCAAAACATCACCCAAAATTTTTGAAGTAGTACTATATATGTAGAAATTATATTCTTCTCGACTTATATTTAACACAATTTACCTCTAATAATTCATCTTGGTAACCAGTTTCTTGTCCTCCTGGCTCCTGCTTCTCCCCTCAATTCTACTATAAAAATGGATAAATCCATATTTTTCTATGACAATTTCTGAAGTTATTTAGTGTTTTTTAGAGTTCTACTAGCCATTTGCTAATTATTTTTCTAGCATGGAAAATATCTATGTTTTGTTACTGCTGTATTTACATTGGGTTTATTTTACGTTTAAAAGCCTAGGCATCTATAAAACACAAATCTTCTGCTCTAGAATACTGTTTTACTGTTTGTCATTGATAATATCCAAATCCCAGCACCACTGGAAATCAGAGAAGTCCCATCTAAACACATGACAAGGCCAGAGCTCTAGAGTTTACAAGCCTAGATGAGCACCCCAGGCTCTACTCGGGAGCTGAAGCCAAGAAGATGGAAGATGCCCATTCAAGGTTACAATACAGGTCAAAGCTGGGGGTAATGCATGGCAGTTGGAGAAAAATTAACTTGAACTATTATCAAGAGAGGGCTGGACTAATTCCATTACATTATAATGCTTCTGCACTGCAAAGAGGCCACAGACCCCAAAGACTTCAACTCCCTCAGCACATCTCTGTGCCTCTGAAGACAGAACAATTAATTTTTTCCCTAAGTTTTTCTGCTGCACTTATGAGTTTAACATTTCTTTGCTTCACAGTTATTAATCAGCTCAAGACTCTCTAAGGCAGTGTGTGGGGAGGGTACAGATGGGGAAATTCACAGCATCAGAATCCAGGTCAGTTGTTTTTAGCACTTTGTGTCACAGTACACATAATTCACACTCATCTAACATGTAGCTCTTTGAATAATAATATAAATGTAGCAGCCACAGATACGTCAAATGAATTTGCTTGTATCCCAAATCATTTATACCTTCAGATATGCCATACAATAATACTAAAAGTCTAAGGGCTGTTGCTTTCATACTCTCACCTTGCAGCCCTTTCACCAGTAGTGGAAAGAAAGGATGCCAATCCTGTAGCCATCAAAATCGGTGGAGCACTACACTTCATCAGTTTTTTATTACAGCAGCCATCTCAGGACTGAATAGGGACAAGAATAGTAGAAAAAAGGCAACTATTTTTTTGGACTTGGCACGAAAGTACATGCATCAAGTTGGGCTCTCTGGTTTTATCACAACTACCCATGACCAAAAATGCCACTCCAAACTAACAACATAAAAAAAAGCTTTCATTTTTTTCAGGTCTTATATAATGCTCTTTAACTGTTTTTTCACTGCAATTGTACAGTCAGTGCACACAAAACAAAATGAAGGTGAACTTGTTTGTAGGAATCAGTCTCCTTTCCATTCTCAAGTGTAGCATCATCCTCCTCCCCTTCCTCTGTGCAAAGTAAGTTTCTTTCCAGTGACTTTTATTCTAGCTGCTATGAGATTCATAAAGTCCTTTGCACAGAGATTCAGAGACCTTGGATTCAAAACTAGTTTTGTCAGCTTCTGTCTTGGAGAAGCCTCTGAATGACCCATTTATTGTGAGTATTGTGTCAAGTCAGTTACAGTCAAAAGTGTGGTGGAAAGACAGCTGGACCAGTGCTGCCCATGCTAAATCCAGAAACAGCTGGTCCTTTGCAAAACATCATGCCCAAGCCAATAAGCTGTGTGTGGCTGCAGTGCCACCCAAATGCTGCTAGGTGGATCTCTGGGCCCTAGGCCAGTGTGCCTGCAGGGCACTGTTTTATACAGAAGAGTATGAAGTTTGTGTTACAGAAGAAACCATGACTCTTTTGCATCAGTGAAAAGGCACTGTGTTCCTCCCCAGTCAATTCTGCTACCAAAATTCTGCTGAGAGATTCTGGCGGCATCTCTCTGTGACTGGTTGGTTGACCTCAAAGCTTGGCCAAAATTCTTTTATGTAACATGAAGCAAACACAGAAGTAGAAGATCCATGATTATGGCTCAGCCAGACAATTTCAGCTATGATGAACCAAGGACCTCATATCCATTCAAGTTAACGTTTTGAATATATTTTACTCTTGGGGTTTTTGTTTTGACTGCCTCATTTGGCAGGATTATCTTACATGATAGTCAAGCCAAGTTAGATGTCTCTGTTGCCAACATTAACTAGAGTGGCACAACTAATGCTCACATATCCAACTACCCTGGGAGAGATAAGCTATGACAACCAGAGCCAACGGAATCTCCACAAAGCACAAGTGAACAGGAGAAAAATTATACCCAAATGGTGGCTGCATCACAAAATGGTAAAGCAGAAAAAGGACAGCCCAGACAGGGCAAAGAGCCAATGCACACTGTGACTGGCAGACATGTACAAACACAGACGGAGATGTAGATGTAACTTCTATTGTCAACATATATTTTTATAGGGATAATTTTAGAATACTTACAAGGGTGTGCACTTTTTCAGTTTAATACAATGTATTTGTTCGCTCTTTTTCTATGGCTGGACAAAGGGCAGTACTTACTAGGTGAAATGTCTGACAAAGTCTTTAGAGCTGTTAATCACACCAGCTTACTTGATATATTAAGGCTATTAGGACTTAACTAGATAAAGATGCACATGTTACTAAGTGAATCACCTTCTATCTGTCTAATGGAAACCAAGTGTTGATTTAAGTGGAGTCATCTGTTTTAAAAAGAGAGAGAAAGAAATTGAAATAAACCCAAGATTAACAGATGTCACAGAAGGGTCAATGGCAAGCAATGCTGAATGCAAGACTTTTAAAATAGAAACTTAAATGAATATTTGAACTCACTTGAATATTTCTCTGTTTGACTGTGAAAATACAGCATTTAATGTCATTTGTTTAGCTTTCAATATTACATGTATAATTATCTGTATGTAGGACAGCTTCTGTCTCACGAAAGCATGTTTAGTCCTCTCCACCCTAGGCTCCTGGGCTACAAAATGATGCTAGTAGATTAATTTCTAGATGATTTAAATTGTACTGTCTAAAATAGTCCCAGTACATTTATATTGGCTGGGTTGGTGTGGTTTATGTGTTTATATATGCTGTTCTCAAGTACTGGATGCTTTTAGTATTAATGGGCTATGATTATGTTGAACCCTGCACTGGCCAGTATAACTATTCAAAACTAGAGGGGCATTTAAACACAATCACAACAAGGAATGCTGATTTGTGTTTAAGTCCCAGACATAGCTTAAGTTAAATTCCTGGCTGTGCCACAGATGCCACTGTGATACCTCAGGCAAGTCACTTCCTGCACCTTAGCTGTAAAAGAGGGAAACGATAACTTTCTTTCTCTCTTCACTGTTTTGTGTGTTTAACCTGTCAGAGCAGAAGCTTTCATGGTATGATGAAAATAATGAAGGTACTACAAAAGTCCATCTAATGGGAGGCAGCCCATGAAACTATGACGCCTATGGCATATGAGGTCAATCTCACTGTGCCAGGTGAGGCTGCTGGATGGAGCTACCAAGTGTAGCATCAGTTAGTTTGGGACAGAAAGAGAACCTGTGACACGGATGCGCAGTCCTGGACTAACTGCTGAAACAGTGGGATACATTAAAGACATGTAAAAAGCTGTTGTAACCATAATTGTTCTAGATTTCTATGGAAGACACAATTTTTTTATCTTAATTTTCCTGTTGAAAGGTGAATTGTAGTTTTGTGACAACCCCAGGGGGCAGGATGCAGGAACAGAGAAGGATTTGAGGAAACTCTATTTGCCACCTTGCTTTCCTGAGCTCTAGGTATATTCTGAACCAGGTCTTCATACTCTTACTTTCATTGACTGTCTATTTTTCTTACCTTCTCTCTGTTTCCCATAGCTCTAAGTAAGAGTCAGACAGCAAAGGCTCCTTTTTCAGTTTCTCTTCCTGCAATCTAAGCAGCACTAGACCATTTCTGCTTTGCAGTTGAGGGTGGGGAGGGATGGGGGAAACAGGAGGAGCAGATGGGATGTCAGAATGTATGGACATTGTGTAAGAAAGGGAGTACACCTTCCTTTACTCTGAATCTTTTCCAAGAGCTGAATAGATTCCAACACCGAAGAGTCCTTTCAGCTCCATGCACTTTTCCTCTCTGATACTCAATTGCAAATGAAAATAAAGTATTTTAATTCCAGTGAGATCACTCTAAAAACACATCTTTGACAAGAACACTTCCAACTTTGATGCATCTAACTTCAGTAAAAGTTCATCCTAGTATATAAAAACTAAAATTTGCCATTTTGTCTATTTTTTGGTCACTCACTTGCAAAACACCCCCCCAAAAAGATGCAGAGATGATCTTACGGTCAATTCTTTTCCTTTAACGTATAAGAAAGCAAATAAAAGTCTTCTGTGTAGCATGCTGTGCACATGTGTTGTTCACTTAAATGCTTTCTCTCTGATCAGCTCTAGAGGGTATTTAGTCCATACAACTGTTCCACATTCTCTCTCGGCATATCCACCATGCATTTCCATTCCACATCAAATGTAAACAGTCTCAGCACAAGAATAATGGAGGCTACATTTCAAATCTTGCTTAGGTTTATCTTTGAATGCCAGACAAAACAGGCTTTATGTGGTTTGATAAAAGATCAAGTCATCTCCATTTGCAGACCTTACATCCACTTGCATGCCTACTCAAATATAAACACCACCAACAGAATCCCAAACCAGCAACTAATCTGAAGATTGTTTAAAAGATTATTAACTGATAGGGCATTATTTCATCCTTCCATTCCCCCCGCTCCCCCCAAATTCCTAGATTTTATAGGATATACTGTGTGTTACCCAAAATTTCTCTGGGATTTTTGCTCTTAATAAGTAAGTAGACAGCTGTGCAGATCACAAGCACGCAGCCACTGCCAGTATTAAGAATTCAAAATATAGAGATATATATGTGTAACACTTTTTCATAAAGGTTTACACTCTGTCCTCAGCATTAGGCTTCCCAACTACTGTCTGCATCCAGAAGCACTAGAAATTTGTGGCAAAATCTAGCACAACTCACTTAAACATGAATTCTTCTCTTTAGGACTATTTCACTTTTGCCTTTTTACTCTTCATAAAATCTGTGGAGGAGTATCACAAAGGAATAACCAGAGCTTAAATAGTCCTTGCTTTTGAATACTAGCACTGTGTGCTAGCCTGAACTACCTTCAGTCAGTCTTCCTGAGAACAGAGGTAACATTTTGTCTTGCTTAACTTCGTTTCTCAGCACTGAGGAAGTATATACTCTCATTTCCTGCAAATAAGCTAATGAGCTTCAATATTCTCACCATATGCAGATATTTATGTTCAGTACTAGATTTTTTTTCAAAATATAATCACATTTACTCTGATCCAAGAATTGACACTTCAGAAACAGACCACAAAACACCACAATTACTTGTAACACTGCTTTGTAGGCCAGGTCTGTAACTATACCCAAGCTACTGCACCTACATACTATTCTACAGGTTACACATAGCACTTAACACAGTTTATATTAAACCATTTCAAAATTAATGCAAAATTTGATGGTTTTGCATTGTGCTGAGATTGGATCTACTGATCTTCCAACAGATAAAATTAGTGTTAACAAATGGAAGCAAGTGAAGGCTACTCCAAAGACCTCAGAGTCTTCAAGGTACAGCTCTGCAAAAACATGTCAGTGTCCTCTAGACAGGCAGAGGGTCTGCTCACAGAGCCCTCCTAAACAGATCAGGGCTAAGGCATGGAACAGCAGTGTTCCCTGAGGCTGTATGGGTGACCAACCCCAGCAGCAAGCAGCTGTGTACACAGCCTAGCGTAAAAAGGGCTACATTGAACAAAGACAGAAGTTTCTCTGCCCCAGTTACCTTCCTTCCAGTGTAAGGATTGTAACAGAGTCTTAAGAAACCCTGAGTGTAACAAAGTACAAATACATAAAATCACGGGTTTCTTTTTTTTTGCCAACTCATCACTGACTACTGTTTAAAGTACTTGCTAAACTGGAGTTTACATACAGACATCCTGTTTAATAATCCTCAAGTGAGCCCTTCTCCATGACTTTGCCTAATCTCTCTCAGTTTGTTTCTATTCTAGCTACTGAAGCTTCTGGCAGCAGTGAATACAACAAATAATTTTTTTGTTTTGATTTTTTTACCATGTATGCCTGATACTTTTACTTTACTGTAGCTGGCAGGAAGGGAAGAATAGGACACTGGAACTGTAGTTTTACATTGTTTATCTACAGAAATATTATGAGAGAGGTGACAGAAAAGCTAGTAAAACTGTAAGGCTGACTATCAGCTCAGACTGTTGAAGGATGTGCTTAGTTGTAGTCCAATTTATAGAAAATGGGCATCCTCCATCACAAAGTTCAGCACTGAAATTGCTTCCGTATGCTTGTACTTCAGCATCTGGAAAAAGACTAAGGATTAAATTAATAGGGATACTTAATCTTCCATATGCCTCAATATTCCTCCACATCCACAGGTTATTACTTCTGCATTATTGCAAGAACTACGTACAAGATGAGTAACTGCTTGGTGGTGTTTCTTTTGATTTTTAATGATTTCATGTTTCTTTTAAAATTTCCAGCCAAACCCATGGCTTTTAGTTCTGCTTCTCGGTGTCTGGAAGGTAAATCCTCACACACCTATTGCAAAAGATGCCAATATTCAATACCTGAACTGTCTAGTGCATGCTCAGCCTTCAAAGTGCTGAATATTTCCATGACAGACACTTCCTGAAGCCACCTCTCCAGCTGATGACTCATGGCTCTAACCTTCCTTTCCAGCACTGATCAGAAAGTCAGGTTCTTTGTCAGTTTTTTTTTACTATCAGTATTTCAACATTTCTATTGAATTAAAAATAAAGCCAAAATGTTCCTGTCTATTGCATACTGATGCACAAGACGGGCATCATCAGTCAAGGCTTTTTTGAAGTTTGCACTAATTGTTACGCTACCCTAGGAAGCACGATAACTGTTCCCAGACTACAGAATGCCATTGAAAATAGAGGGAAAAAACCCACCATGGTTCGATCCTATGTTAGATAATGCAGTTGTTTCACACAAAATTTTAAAACTGACCACACATGAAGAATTCTTTTAGATGAACAAGGTGTCAACATGAAACTTGGTATTTCTGAACTCAGAAAGATGTAGATGAGAATACTTTTCAAAGTAAAATCTTAAGCTATCTAATGTGTGTTCTTAGGACTGTAAACACAAAGCATCAAATAATCAGACGCATCCAGGTACAAATCTGTATTTCCATTTATGACAGAAATGCTGTCATATAAGTAACACATTCATGTTACTGAGCAAAACTATGACACACGAACTAAAAGAAGAAGGCCCCTCAAAGGCATACAACTTTAATAAAGTTTAATGCTTCTGCCTACCCTGATAAAGGAAAACCAAAACCTTGATTCCTCAAGACTTCCATCAAGGTCAGGCCAAAGGAAAGACCTACCACCGCTAATGGTCTCTGCTGCATGTCTTAAACCTTTCTGCATTGGACGGGCTAGGAGTTTATTATTAGAAGTGGAATGATTACAATTACCTTATGATACAATAAATGAGCAAATTTATCAATATACAGTGAAATTCCTCTGCAATATATAACTCAAACTCACATATTTTTCAGCAAATCAACAACAGAATTGTTAGATATGAAAATTTTTGCAACAGGGAACTGTTAGTTGATTAGAAAGTGGAAAAGAACAAGAGTAAAATCAGAAACTGGACCCAGCCTCATCAATGGTCATTCTCTTCTTCTGAACCATGTTCAACATGGTTCCAGCCAAACTGGTTTCTAATACATGCATGGGTAAAAACAGTGCTCTGGTGAAACAATTTCAGAAAATTATCTAGAAGAAGATGTCATACACATATATAAATGTTGGAACAAAAAGTCTCTACTGCTTTTTGAAAGCCATCCCAAACAAAGCCTTCGGATTTATTTCTTTTTAAAAGTTTCATACTCAGAACTCGCAGTGAAAAATGTATCAAACATATATCATATCCTTAGAATTTTACTGAACATGGGCTCTATATGTTTAACAACCAATCAAAGACACTGTAGATGGAGGATAGAAAAACAAATCAGCATAACCAGAACTCAAAACGTTTTAGTTCCAAGATGCTATCTGCTTTTCAAGTAAATCTGAAAAAGTGTCATGATCTGTATGATGCTCTCTGGGTTAGCACTAGTCAGAATACAAAGGTTCAACTTCTCACCCATAAGCATGCAAAATGTGCATATGCATGGAATTAATATTGTCTTGCAGATTTTTGGATTCACATTAAAAAGTGCCACATGTCTCACTGCTACATACCTTTTGTACAAATAGAAATCTTTGTTTAAATATCTACAAGTTAAAATTTAGCAGCAGACAGCATATACTCCTAATGATCCATACAACTGAAAAAGACTTTTGTAAGATTTTGGTTATGACCTTGGCAATACTGATATTAACACTGTTCTTACTGTCAGATACAGGAATAATTCTGAGTATATAGAAGGGATGCCCAGAAAATTGCGTTGGATTGCTATAACTATTCCTAAAAGGCAAACTTTAAAGTGTTTAAATCATTGCAGAAGGTTAAGTCCTATTTTTAAAACCACTTAACAAAAAGAGCCTAATGACTACTGCTCAGAATGGTTTTTAACATTTTTTTGTAAATCTGGGTTCTGTTATTCTACACTGGGAGGTCCGCAGGCAGGACCTGCAGACATCTGGGGCAGTCTGGTCTGTAGGCACAACAGGGAGAGTCCAGGGACTGCCACTTTTAGCCTTCACTGCATATTCTAGATGATTGTGTGAAATGCCCATATTTAAGACTGAATTTCCCTAGGGCAGCCAAGGAACAAACCTGGCTGATTACCTGAAAAGTGCAAGTTGCGCCTGTTGTAGCTAAATTAATGGTTGGCTGAAAAAGGACAGATTAATTTGAAAATTAAAAAGCTAGCATAACAGTCATTTATAGCCAAGCTAACATTAGTGCAGTGAAAAGAAAACAGGAGATACAGGACACAGACTTTCCAAGTGCACTGTGGGCTTGCTCCTGGCTGGAGCTGCTGGGCACACCCAGCATTAAGACCCTGGCACGCAGTGCTTGTGGTGTGAGGATGAGGAGTGCTGCACGAGGATGAAGAGCACTGTGCACACACAGCTGGGCCCATCTGGAAAAACTGTTTTTGATTTTGAACTTGGTAGCAAGCCAGCTGTAGCCAGGTTCCTTGAGGGTAGGCTGAATATTCACAGATGTTTCAGGATAAAAAGAGAAGGCTGGCCACCGCAAATAAATTGATTTGCTGCTGTAATCCTGCTCAACAACATTCTCTGAGGGACTGGATCAATGTATCTACATGCACACACTTGGACCACTGGTACTTGGCAGGGTTTATGGACTCAGTCTGGGCACTGCACTGCTGCCTTTACATGCCTGCTGGGCCACAGCTGGCCGGCGTCCCGGCGGATCGGGCTGTGGGCACGGCAGGGGCTGCCACTGCCTGCACCCAGCCGCAGCAATACACCTTGAGGAGAACCCAGCATTTGCTACCCTCAGCTTTGTAAGCACCAGAGAACAATGGCAAAGTCAAAATATGCTGTGATTACATGTTGGATCGTGATTTCTTCTCACGAAGGCCCATCAGGCTGTGCAGTTTCTAGTTACATTCACAAAACCACCGTTTCAGTGTCTTGCCAAAATTACAAAATTCAAGGGAAAGGAATCTGCAGGAAGGTTCCCGCAAGTGTGATTCACCCCTTTGGCTTGTGTATATTAGGAAACAATGTTTAGGTTCATAATCACAAACTGTGAATATCACAAGGTCAAAGTTTCTCTCAGTGCACGAGATGAACAGACTACAGGACTCTGTCCCTTAAATGAACATGTTCCTAAATTTAAGCAAGAAAACACAACTTCTTGCTGATTTCAATACTTGAAAATTCAGATTTGTGCCATAAAGGATCATAATTCCTGTCAATACACTGCTGTTTAAGCATTTTAGTTTAAAATGTCCTTCTCCATGTGCAATTCCTCTGTACTGCCAGCTGTACATATGCCTCCTCTGACTTAAAAGGAGATTTTTCAAATGCACAGAGGTTGTTAGATGCTGACACTAGCCTGCAGCACATAAAATCTCTCCTTCTGAAGTCCAAGATTGAAAACTAATTCACAAACCAAATGGGATGAAACTGCTTAAAATATTTAGTCACCTTAAAATCAGCTGATATAGATATTCTTTCTACAGTGCTCAGTTCAGGAAAGATTTAATTGTATGTTGAAAGCATACCATGTACCATGTACTTTATGGGGAAGAAAAGGCCAATCTCCAAGAGTGAAAATATGAAAAAACTAGCTTTGGCCACCATCTGCAGCTGCAGCAAAAATGTGATTTCAGCATTGCCAGTGTGTTTTTATGTTAACCACTGTTTGCCGAGTCCAACTGAAATTCTCTATTTTTAGCCTTTCAGCTACTTTCAGATAAAATTCCTGCAGATAGGACTAGCTGTATAGGGCAGATAACATACAGCTCTGAAACCACAGATGACCTCATGCAACTGCAAAGAAAGAAGGGTCTGTTACTTAAAACAAGGCTAAAATTTAACCCGGCTATACTAAAATTATACAGGGAGTGTTTTACAGTCCCATTACAAGACATAAAACAACAGTGACTATAAATTCATGGTGTACTTATTTGTAAGGATGTAAAAAGGAGTAATTAATAACCCCCAAACAGCTTATCTCTGAGTCAGTACAACACCAAAGCTTTCCCAGGCTTGCTGGAGATTTTACAAATAGCACTGAGAAGCTGCTTTAGCTGTCATTTGAGAATTATTTGTTCAAACTGAAAAGTCATTGCTCTCTGTCACAAGTCACAAGACATTTTCTAGTGTTCCACACTTTTAGCTGACATTATGGAGAGAAAATAAATAAATGTAAAACAAACCTTCTGGAAAGAGCTTCCATGTGTAAGAACACATACTAACCACAGATCTGAGGGAGCACTGCACAGTGATTCTTCTTTGTGCTCAATGAACTGTACCTTCCTATCTTCCACTTCACCCTTTCCATGTGTCCCCCAACACACCAAAAGGGACCTATTTCCTTCAAAATGCCATCATTTCCAGAACAAATCTTTCATGAGGTTATCACAATTCCAGTTGTGAAAGAAACTGAAAGCTCTTTTCCTCAAGAAAAAAATTCAGCCCTCAATAATGAATGACCAGTTCAGACACATGAGTGAAATAATCCTGAGGTAAAGAAATTCTTTCCCTTCCTCACCAAATCACTATAAAAGCATTCAAACTATTTCCCTTAACTCTTCTTTTCTTTCCTTAATACTAATGTAGGCAAACCTATATTTTTTAAAATTTACATAGCCTCCACCTGTCATCTAATTTTTCAAGGACAGCCAGCATTGAAATAAAGGGTTACAAGGCACTTAACTGTTAATTTGTGATTACAGAACAAGTCTGATTTTTCTGGATTCATGTCACTCGAAAGGAGAAATTTCATTTGTCATAAGGAATGAAAACCAGGACGGAACAAGGATTGCTACTCTAAGGAATTGTAGGTGGACTTATATAAACAACAGAGCAACGATCAAAGGGAAATCTTAGGGACTCTAATATACTGAAGTATTAAAGGAGCAGAGCCTTTTATCTACTGTGGAGGAAGGAAGTAAAGCATTGAAACGTATGTAATATATGCAATTAAAAATAAAAAAAACCCCAAGTGAGTCCCAAAAGAGACTGAAATCAATTAAAGTCTGTTTTGGTCTTATTCTGTTAAAATGATGAGTAAGAACCAAAAATGCAATCTGCCAAAAAAATTACGCACCGTCACCTGGAAAAGCCAGGCTTTCAATTCTATTTTAAGCTGAATTTTCCTCCATATCCTATGAAACAAGCACTGTTTGATCACAAACCATGTCCCCATTCACTGCCAGTTCGACTGAGGCTTACCTTGTCCTCCACTCTGTTCAGCCTGGCACCAATCGTGTTATTTCCTCGATCTTTGCTTTTCTCTGTGGAACAAGAAACGTTTTTAAATTAATATATGGTGGTATAACAAAATAGCAGAAAGCCGCAACAGGGTGTGTTTAACTAGGCCACCAACACCGTGTAACTGAACACCCTTGCCAGGCTGATAGATCCATTCCTTAAAAGTAGTTTTTATTTCTTTTTATAGCATTAGCCTACGCCATGGCATTTAATAGCCCTTAAGTTTAGTTTTATGCTTTAACCAGGGAGAACAAAAACATTCCCAATTTAGTTAATGTTTTAATTGCCACTTAAAAACAATCTGTCACTACACAAAGGACTCTACAGACAATATGAAATAACACATTTGGTAACATTTTATTCCCTATAGAAACTGTATAGAAAGATGAGTTTTCAAATGACATTAACAGAGAGTTTTCATTAGCCAGACTTGTCACAAACAAACCTAGTCCTTTGTGCTCCTTTTCCAGCCTCTTTTCAAAGCTATCAAAGATCTTTGTGAATATTACTAATTTCATAGGAACTCTGTAATCTTAGCACACCAACTTATTGAAATTATGGTGACTCTATGAGAGACGAGCAAACATTTCAAAACCTTCAATGACAGTAGGTGCTTTAAATATCTAAATAAGAACAACTCTAATTTAAAGGTGTTGATGACTAAATATTATTGCCAATGCCTCATCTTCAGAGCAAAACTGGTTGGCACTCTTTAAAAATTTGGCAATAAAATGAAAAGTATTTTAAGAAGTACTTTCCATTAATTATTTCTTCATCAGATTAATTTTAGACATGTCCTTTGTATTAACTTACCTGAGACAGAGATAAAAAGAGATGGCTTCCCTATGGACTGGTCCAGCCTATAAACAAACAAACAAATTTATTTTTTTATTAGCTGAACCATCATCTTCACTTTCTCTAGCTGAAGCACTGAGGCCTCTTCATAAACAAGTAAAGTGAAAATCAAATAATTCTGGATTGTCCTGTAAGTGAAGCAGTTGCTTTGTGCTAATAGCTTGAAATTAAAAAAATACCCTCTGGGTATAATACAGCCCCTAACACAGAGGGATTGCAGTGTACAGTCAAAGCTAGCACAAACTAGGGTAATATGTGTTAAGTCCCAATCGTCAGATTGTTAAATTTTTGCCTTTTCCTCCTGGTGCGAAAAGAAAATTTTCCTCAAGTGCCATTTTATATTTGCTAACTTTGCACAGTCCTACCAGTATGGCACCTTTAACCCTGTTGCTTTTTTATTCGAGGGCCCCAATCACTGCCCAATTTACAAACATCCTTCTGCTGCTGTTTATGGATACCAACACTGAACTTCATGGACATACCTCCTCTGTAACTCCTTGATTCGCACCATCAGGTTGAGGTGACCCTGAGAATATTGCTCAATAACATCTCGCACATCATAGGGCTTTCGAGCTTGCTGTAAAATAAGAGACAAAAAACATGCCTTTAAGCCACAAGGATGAAGGAATTGTCTGTGACAACATAGATGTTTTTGAAGAGTAAACTAAGTTCTTTTAACTCCTTTTAACACTGTGTAAACATATAAATTATTTTCATTGTTGCCATGATCAGACATTTTTGGTGGAATAATTTTACAGTTCTCATTTAATCCACCTTTTTGTAACTGCAGGTCTTTCAAGAGATTATCCACCGAACTGGAGCACAAAAGAACCTGGAGCCAAAACAAGTTTATCTGGCACTTTGTTCAGAAGTCTGTGCTCACTCTAGTTTCTTCTGAAAACAAGGTTCACACTCCTTGGCCACTGAACAATAAAGAGGTCTTTCACGTGCACAAGCCCCTGTTCTCAGTCAGCAGCTGGCCTTCTCAGTTCCTGCCGTACCATAGGCAGGTTAAAGCACAGTCCTAGATGAATATGCATGACTGATTTCCCCTTCCAGAAAGACTGGCTGAGCTTTCAAGGCTGCTAGGAAATACTGGTGCAAGGACTGATCAGGGAGAAAGCCCTGTATCTGCATGGCATACATGGGAAAGACTTAATCTGACCTGTTAGCAATAAAAGAATTTTTTTGTAGAACTAAAGATAAGGGAAATACTGTTAACCTATAAACACCAAGACTAACTGGAAAGCAAAGGAAGGAACATGTTAAAGTGCAGGAACAAACTAAAGATATCTTAATCCTACATCTAGAAACTGGAGCGCAATCAGTGCCAGAACTGTTCAGTTCCCAGCACAGGAAAGACACAAACTTGTTAGAATGAGTCCAGAGGAGACCACAAAGGTGACCAGAGGGCTAGAAAGACAGGCTGAAAGAATTGTGGTGTTGAACTTAGAGAAGTGAAGGCTCCAGGGAGACCTTAATGCAGCCTTTCAGTACTTGAAGGGGCCTTTTAAGAAAGATGGGGACAGTTTTTACAAGGGCAGTAATAGGACAAGTAGTGATAGGACAAGGGGGAATGGCTTCAAAGCGAAAGCGTACAGGTTTAGATTAGATATTAGGAAGAAATTCTTCACTGTGAGGGTGGTGAGGCACTGAAACAGGATGCCCAGAAAAACTGTGATGGCCCATCCCTGGAAACATTCAAGGTCAGGTTGGAAGGGGCCCTGAGCAACCTGATTGGTTGAAGATGTCCTTGCTCATGGCAGGGGGTTTGCACTAGGTGACCTTTAAAGGTCAATGAACTCCAACTATTCTATGATTCTGTGATTTCTGACTCGTTCATTACGCTGTCTAAAGATACCTTATAGATAATTTCAAAGTTTAGTAAAAGCATTGGTAACACTGAGTTATTTCTCCTATCTTGCATCTTTTGAGAACAAGAAAAAGAGTTTACAGTGGTAGTTTCTAAGATATTAGAATCTGGATCCCTTTTGAGGTCTCAGAACTTTTTGTCACTTGTACTTCAAAAGCAGTTGTCTCTGCACTGCTTTATCTTATTTCACACACTGCAGGTTTTCCTCAATTCCATGCCACAAATACCTTCTTTTCTAAACCTAAGTAAAGCAGGATACAATATGAAAAAGAGACTGTGGCACCTTCACACAGTCCCCTGTGCCTGCCTGGGAGGTAGCTTCCATATTTCAGGAATCATTACTTTAATAACATCACTTCATCAGACAAATTCTATTTCAACCTGCCAGATTCCTGCAAACCTTGGGTGAATGTGATATACTCTCTAGTGGAAGGCTAAACAAGAATGGGAATTGCTTCAATCTAACTGAGGAGCACAGAAGAATTCCCAAGAATCCCCACTGCGTACACACATATAAATCAAAACTAACATCCACAAAAAAAGAAATATGGTTCAATGATGGCATAAACTCATAAATCTTTCCCTGGACTAGTACTGTAAACATGATGATATTAAAAAAAAAAAAAAAAAAAGAAGAATTCTTTTTTGTACTATAAATAGTTTTGTACTATAAGTAATATTTTGTACTATAAGTATTTTTGTACTATAAATAAGCAAGAGAGAAATCTGAAAGATGAGCCTGAAAACTCCAGGCTCTGAAAGGCTGTTCAGTAAGAATAAAGATGCAGAGCTTTCTCCTGCCATCCTCATACTCTGACACAGGAGCCTGACAGTAGACAGAGCAGGTATGCCCCTACCTGTTTATCATTTACAGAGTTATTTCTTTCTCTTTTAAACAAAAATTGAAAAACTGGAGTAAACAGAATTTATGAATGAAGCTTCATTTCTGAGTATGATAGTATATTTAATAGTCAGTACTGATATTTCTGTAATTACTTCATATTAAAAGCCCATCTTCCATGAGAAAATGGTCAAATCTCCTGATGTTGACCATATGTTATGTTTTTTAAAGGAAAAAAAAGCCTGCAGCAGACAATGAACGAGTATTGAAGAAACAAAAGTAGAAGCCAGCCCCACAGCTCTCCTTAACCTCTTCTCTTCTTTAATTTGGTTCCTCTGGTAATTAACCAACATGCATGGCAAAACTCTTCTTAAATGAGTTAAAATTATCCCCATCACATATGAAAGTTTGCAAAAGGCACAGAAGCCAATGCCAAATATTAAATGCACACCACTGGCTGTTGCTGTTCCCTAGTAACTGGATGGGCAGGGAGGCATACCTGGGAAAGGGGGAGGGGAAGCTGGCAAGGGGAATTTCTGGGAAAGGTAACAGTCAAAAAACAATCAAAAGTAACAGTCAAATAAAATGTGTAGAACATCCTGTGAGGCACAGGACACCAAAGTACATTGTTTGGTACAGCCCAGTATGGAGATTAGAAAAGATTATACATACAATTCATGATTGATACCATGACAAAGGAATTAGATAAGATGATGCACTACAAGACTATAAATGTAAGATTTTCCAGGGAAATTGTGATAAATCAGGCAACAGTTATGTCATCAGTAGAACTGCAACCTGCATTTTGAATTTATGCTATGTATAGAATATTTGCCATGGTGAAAAACATACCACAAGTTAAAAATGTATTTTAGAAGGAAATTAATTTACTCAACAGGAAGAATTTACATGGAAATAAAATTTAAAAAAAGATTTCAAAATGACAATGGGAAATTGGAACAAATTCCTGGTCTCTTTTTATGTGATGGATATCACAGTTGTATTCACATGCTTAAGTTTTAAGACTTTTAGAAACTTTTCTAATTGAAAACAAAGGGTATTCACTCATGAATCAAAAACTAATGGAATAACTGAGTATGGTGATTTTCTTTCTGAAATTCAGTTATAAGGTTAGGCTGTGTGAAAGACATCTGATTTATAACAAATACACAAAATTGATTTTTGGTAGGTGGGGTGAACAAAACCTAGAAAACAATTAACTTCTAAGTCTGCTTTCCCTATAATCTACGGAATCCTTCCTTAACCAAAACCCATTCACCTCCTCTGAGGCACAGGACTTGTATTGACTCCTAGCAGAATGTGATCTTTTGTATAGAATTTGAAACAGCCCTACAGACTTTATGAGTACATAAACACATCCATAAAAAAGGTATTAATTCTTTATAATATTATGCTGTGTTCTTACATGGATATCATCATAAGGACTATATTTAAATGCAGACTTTGAAATACAACCTAAATTTCTCTCCTGATTTTTTTAAGAGGAAATGGTACCCAAGTGTGATGCTTCACAAAGACTTGCTTTTCATGTCCTTTGAAATTCTTTGTATCCCTGTTTAGCTTTTATTTATTTATTTTATTTAATTTCTTTTTAAACAGGAAGGCTTTGCTTTCTAACTGGCTTTTGTCCTTCTGTCCCATCACCCACTGTTATTAACTGATCTCTTTAAAAAAATGTATCTAGTCAAATTTAGGCATACAGGTGTGTCCTGCAAACAGCTGGTATAGTTAAAGAACCATGCTGGGTTCATGCTGGGACCTGTTTTGAAAAATTTTCCTCTTCCTCTCCTTCTTCCTATGCTGTCCTACTCAAAAGCTTCACAGACATCTCTAAAAAATGCTCCTTTAAAGTGCTGGCCTTGCTTGCTTAATGTTCCAGCTAATTTTAAGCATAAATAGTCCAATGGACTTCAGATGAAATTTTGTTGTGGGTTTGTTGGTTTTTTTTTCCAAATTTTTTTTCCAAGTTTTTTCCAATAGGAATATAATATCTGATTTTTTTTTTGGGGGGGAACATATATTTCACATAAACACAACACTTAGAAAGCAAATATCTACCAGAAAACATCTATACAGACCCCTTGCATGCTGACATAACATATTTAAAATGCATCTTCTGCTTTACCTTAATTTCAGCTATTACGTTGGTCTGGTTATTAGAAACAGTACAGTCATTACTTGGCACGTGTTTAAACATTTTAATTTCTTATGATTATTTTATGTGCATACAATAGAACAAAGCAGATTTACAACGTATTTTTGATGAAAGAAAAATGGCAGTGGTTATCTCTTAATTACAGGAGAGATTTTCAAATGTACCTTGTGGCCTGAATTTCAAGGTGACTTTGTGCATTAAGTTACTTAGGTGCTTTGGAAAACTGTACCTTTGGTGCTCTCCAAATTTTTAAACTCGGTCATAACCCTGTATTCAGAAATTATGGAGAAGTATCAGATATCCCCCCACGTTCCTATTGAGAGATTACACTGCTGACAGAAACAGCAGCGTATCACTTGCACACAGGAGTGGTTTGAGATACATTCTATTTCAGCCAAACTGACATTTTTAGTTCTCTAGTAACAGCTAATATTGATCGTTCAGGAAGAAGAAAGACTACTAAAGGAGGATGAGAGACAACCTTGTTGAGGGATTTTGTAGATGGCCAGGACCAGGTCTTTTGCAGATGCAAAAGTGAGAGTACAACTGAGAAGCCAGATTAGCAACCGAGATACTGAGTACAAACAAGTTTTAAGTATGAACTGAATAGTCCCATTCTATTCAGTCAAATGCTTTTTCAGCTTCTATCAAATCATCTGCCGCAGGGGAGTTTCATTTATTTGCCAGGTGGATAATGTTGCACACAGTGTTCAGGCATTTTCAAAATCTGTTTCTGACAAATACCACTTGGGAGGTAGATACACAATGTGTAGATTTCTTGTTTCTGAGCAGTTCAGTTAATACCATGGCAAATATTTTATGATCTGAATTTATGAGAGCACTGATCCAGTAATTACCACAGTGCAAAGGATCACAATCAAGTTTTAGAATGAGAATAAATTAAAGTTATATGGAACCGGCCATATTTAGGCAGTTTTTCACATAACAGCAGTAGACACATAACTGGAATGGGCCATGTTTCAAGAGCTGGCAAGCAAGTGCTGAGGAACTTCTAAACAAAATGACTATAAATATTATTTTCAAGTAGTCCAGACATTGTACTTTACTTAATCTTAGTCTGATAATAAAAGGTGAAACATGACAGCAGAAGGTTTCTGAAAGCACTCTCTTCAAGAAAAGCCTGGACAGGGGTGACTTCAGCCTGAATGGTGACAGTCTGAATACATTATACATAACTGAAAAAATTTTCTGAAAAGCTCAGGCAACCTTAGCCATAAACCAGCTCATGCAAATTTTAGTAAAAATGAAAGTATTCAAAGTACAAAATTGCTAAAGAATTCAGGCAGTGCTTCTAAATTTCAATGAGGAAGTCAGAACCTTGGGTTTGAAATAGCAGTAAACATTGCTCTACAGATATATTGGACTGTTAGTCATGATCATCACCTTTTGGATCCTCAATTTTGTGCCCTTCAAATTTGAAGGAAAAAGGACAACCTCCCTTTTTGGAGGGTCTAGATTAAGGGCAAGAAAGCTTTTTTGGTCTATTGTAAGCAGTAGTGAAGAGGTCATATATGAAAATGGATGTGGGCTGTTAAGACCCTCTCTTTCTTTGCATTTTCAGTTGTGATGCTTGTTCTCTGGAGATTACCCCTTATTCATTAATTTTAAGTAATATATATATATATATTCACCTGGTTTAAATCAAGCTGGAGGCTGTTAACACGTGTTTTTACTGGATTAACGAAATCGATTTTTAGAAGTTTGCAGTCAGAATTTTTTATTCAGACCAGGAAACAAGGTTAATTGGCTACTGTTAAATGCTTATGGCAGCACAAGACCACAGCAAGTGAAGTGGCACATGGGAAACATATGTCAGTGAGGGCTAGAGGAGTAAAGAGAACTGATATCTCACAAGCTGGGAAGGAGGTCTCCTACCTATGGCAAAGGGGAGAAGGGGAAATAAAAGGAGAAACTTTCAAATACACTAACAAATTTCCACCCCAGTTTCTTATCAGGACTTCATTATCATTGAGTAAGGGACAGAAACAAGGCTGAGGTAGTATTTTAATCTCTAATCCTACTGACTCGGCATGACAGCAGCATACAGCTCAGAATTAATGGAGACATATGAGAATGTTTGCACTGCAAGAAAGAGACAGCGATAACAGAGGGTTAAGGGTCAAGTCCATTAGCAGAAAATAACATTTTAATTCAGACTGCATTTCAGGAGTTTAGCCTACTTCCAGTGCATCCACAGTTGACTAACCTGCTGCGAAACAACCACCCTATTGAAGGAGGGAGAGAATAGTGGGTGTAGCTCACCATTACTGAAATGAATTGTGTTAGTCTCTCTTAACTTTCTAAAAGAAACAATGAATCAGGAGAATAAAAGGGTTTATTTAGAAAAGGAGCTTTTTATTCACAACTCACCTGAAACTTTTTCTTTGCCACAAAGTACTGCATCCTACGAATCACCTTAATTGCAGCACGGTGGTGTTCCCGCAGCCTGTGGGAAAAACCAGGCAGGTGAGTGGGGTGAAAGAGCATCTCCATGCAGACAGTAAATATAAGAGTCTGCAGTAAATGCTTCACTAACACGTGAATGTGTAACGTAAGTAGTTGCGATTCAGCCTGGGAGCACAACACACCATTATATTGACCTTCCTCACCTTTCAAGAAGGCTATAAAAATGCAGGGTTTTATCTGACCTGTGCTGGGTTTGTATACATTTCACAGGTAAAAGAGGTATACACATAACCTAAGCAAACCTCTACTCATCTCTCCCAGTTTCATTTCCACAAACACCCCCCAACCTCTCAAGTTCCTGCATAGTCAGCCATGCACAATTTTCACACACAGTCACTCCAGAAATCCAGCTTTTAGTTCTGAGGTTGGGGGTGGGCAGGGGGGAGCGGAGTGTTTGTGGTGATATCCCTCCCTCCAACTCCTATACATTATGTTTCTTAACTTAATGAATTTTTTGTTTTCCAAAGAATTATTAAAAAAAACCAAACACAACACTTTGAAGATTTTTGAGTTGTTGACTGCTAAACAACCCAAATGATCTTATGGTAGCTGGATGCAACATACACATGAATACCCAAACTGAACTGTAAGTTTATATAAAGACAAAATAATCAGAAAGCTTTTTAAAAACAAATATAACCCCCTCTTTGTGCATTTGCATGTGAACTGAAAACAGAATAAAATGCAATAATTTTCTCTGTGTACTTTAAAATAACAGATTTTTATAGTATCTGACTTTATTTATCAAACAGTGCATCCAGGCTAACAGATATTTCAAATTTTTCAAAGCTTGCAAATATTATGCATTTTCTTTCTTAACATTAAAATATCAAATCAACTTTTCAGCTGTGGCCATTATTCACCTTGCTCATTCTATTACTCTTAGCAAGATGTGCTTGAATGACATTGCAGCAAAATCCTTATATCCTTTTTAAGTGCCTGAACATCTAGCATTTCTAACTCTCATCCCAAACAGACTTCTAGTGATGGCTTTAGGGAGCAGCAGTAAAAGCAGAGTTGGACATTTCAGATGTTTTATCTTTATAAAATTATCATTAGTAATACTGATAGACCAGCATATTGAGATGTCACTTCACAGTGCTTTCTGTCTGTATTGAACCTGACAGCATTCATACTCACTAAGGCACAGAGAAGTCATAGTTAAGTTCTGTACAAGTTTGAGTCTTTGGTATGATGGTATCACCCAAGCCTCTTCAA
>JAWWTY010000156.1:15508440-15532192 GCA_035222235.1 Margarornis squamiger
GCATTTCTAACTCTCATCCCAAACAGACTTCTAGTGATGGCTTTAGGGAGCAGCAGTAAAAGCAGAGTTGGACATTTTAGATGTTTTAGATTTTTTTTAGATGTTTTATCTTTATAAAATTATTAGTAGTAATACTGATAGACCAGCATACTGAGATGTCACTTCGCAGTGCTTTCTGTCTGTATTGAACCTGACAGCATTCATACTCATGAAGGCACAGAGAAGTCATAGTTAAGTTCTGTACAAGTTTGAGTCTTTGGTATGATGGTATCACCCAAGCCTCTTCAATTAAATGTAACCTGCAGTTTTAGTGAATACTCAGCTGTTTCCTCACAACAAATCTCCCCCAGCAAACAAAAGTTCTGCATGTGCAAATGTTGGATGTCTCTCCCCTTAACAGCAGCACCTGGGGTGTTCCCTTTCTGAAAACTCACATTTTTTTAGTAGGAAAACAGCTTTCTGCAAAGCAAAAAACAGAACCAAAAAATGCCGCCATTTTCTGCTTGTAGCTCTTGTCTCTCAGGTGGGTTCTTTCTCTTACAGAAGTTATTTAGACTTAGAAATGACAGAAATGATTGCTTTCTCCAGAAACAGCATAAAACACCTTGCTTTTCAAGCTAATAACACAGTTTTTCACCACATTTCTTCAGATCACTATGCTTCTAAGAGCATTTTATAAATTGACCATACCTCAATAATTATACACCAAATCTGCAGCTGGATCTGCATAGGGAGGCCCTTCTCTCTTAACACCTTACTGAGATGTCTTAGAGACACTGTCTCTATGCCCCTGCTCCCACAGATCTGACTGCAACATCACGGTTCAAGTTAGAAAAATGGAAATCTGCCACTCCTAACTGGGATGGCTGTGTGTTTGGATCTATTTCTGGTGGACAGTTAGCCTAATGCTAGTTCACAGGACCCCTGTTCTGTAAGCCCCTGCTGCATCATTCTGCTGCTAGGGATAAGGACAACTTCCCCAAAAAACAAAGGAAATAAAGTGTTTGAGTTTTTAAGTCCTGCTTCATGGAGATGGGAGCCAAAAAGGTAAATGCTGCTTAATTTGATAGTAAATATCAAAGGTGGGTTATCATGCAGCTATACATTTGACACATAAAAATACACAAAAACATCTTTTGACAAATAGAAATATATTTGAATGGCAATAAAACTGCTTGTAGTATTTTAGTTTATGCCCCATTTCCTCTGGGGTGTTCTTCACAGTCCATTATTTCTGACTAAAATATTTTTCTTTGTGACAGCTGGTCACTAGTAAAGCACACCAAATCCCTCATTCTCTATCTAGAGGACAAGTTTCATCTATAAGAAAGGCAGACGGATAATAAAAATTATATTTGTCATTCAGTAAAATAACAAAACTACACCACCATAATGATTTTCCAATGCAGCTATTTCACATCAATCATTTTTCAGTGCTAACATGAACTTCCATGCCAGAAGGGAAAGTTAATATTTGCATTTTAATCCTTCCCATTTCCAGCTCCAGTAGGAAACCTTACAGTAAGCTTATTTCTACTTATGCTGTAAAACCTAATTCTTCACAACAGGATGTCCTGATTCCCCAAAATTAAATGCTTCTGCAATGAGGGAAGGCAATAAAGCATTTAATTAGTAGCCAAGGCTATGATTCACAGTTGTTTGATCTCTTTGGCAAACTGGTAACAAATGTTTTAGCAAATTGAGTTTAAACATTAACTGGTGATATTTGTTTGTTCAGCCACTTGTGATACCTCTGAATTTTGGTTTCCGAGGGGCTGTCTGCAACCCCTGGGCACATCCAGCGCGCTTAGGTGTCAGATAGCCACTCAATACATTACCCCCCTCAGGTCTGTGACTACTTTGTTTTTTTCAGGAGTGTGGCAGGAAATGACCTCACCTGAGATTGCTGCCAGAGCACAGCAGACACCTTCACAGTGCACCCATCCCCAGCGCCCGTGGGAGATGCCCTTTGGAGAAGCACTGCTGTGCACAGTGAGTCTCCAATGGCAGCATGGAAGCAGCTTTTAGGGATTACTGGGATACTCCAGAGAGCCTGCCTGCTTCGGTGTAGCTGTGCGAGCTAAGCTCTTTTGCAATTGCAAGCCCTGTTTTTTTAGATGTTTAGTTTTGCCTGACTTTGGGAGAAAGCTTGTTTGGTAAGTGCATTAGCAACAGGGTCAGCAGACATGGCTTTTGCTCTTTTGGCAACAAAGCTGTTTTTCCCTCCTGAACACTCATCAGGCTTTGAGCATCATTGTCACCAGACCCATTAATCTCATACCTTAACTCTGAAGGGACTTGCCAAACACCACTTGAGCGATTCTAATAACCAGGAGCATATTACCTTAAAAAATAACATATACAATACACCTGCAAAATCAAGCTAACCATTACTGTTTCCAACACTAGATGACATCTCAGCCTGCACCTTTCCGGAGAAAAATTGCTAATAGATTTCACTGGCAACCAGGAATTTTCTTTCTGAATATGAACAGGACATCAAGATCACACTGAATACAACACATGCTACGTGACATTTCTCATGGACTTAACCTCATAGAATTAGGTGTGGAAGCCACCAAGGAAGCTGTAACATTATTACAACTCCTAGGAATGATCCAGAATGAAGCGGGATGTAACAACGGAAAACCATCCGAGTGGTAACAGGGCCAAGAGATTCATGGAAACCAGCATTATTTGCAGGTATAAACTGGGTCTGCTTTATTTGTGCACTGAAAAATAACCCATAACAGATGCTGGAACTATTCAAAGCATAAGAAATGAGAATTAAAAAAAAATAAATGGATTGAGCACCCACGTTACAAAAGAATGCCTGACAGAACTAGAGATCCTCAGTTTTTCCTGCCTCCTTTTGTTGTTAGGATACTTAACCACAGCCAGTCATTTGGAGGAAACCTGATCTTTTCATTAGCCTATCAGAAATCTGGGCTGGAATTTCACTTAATTTGGAAAACAAGTATGATGAAGAACTTCATGCAATCTAACAGACATTCTCATTTGGTTAGAAAGTTGTTACACAATTATAAATGCCCCAAACTGTTGTAATTGAGATATCTGTACATTTGACTGCATATTACTAGTTTCTCACACCACAATCAGTCAAAACCCTAACAGGTTTCCCAGGGTGTGGCTCATTCCCCAGTCCCACACTCACTGACAGCCACAGTGAATGTCACTATTCAGCCAGCACCCACCTGCCTTCTTCCTGCAAGGGGACCTGCAGGGCCACCCGAGAAGAATGCTCGGGGACAAAGGCTAAGGTTTTTTTTTAAACCCCTGTGGCTTTATGCAAAAGGAAGTAAGCAGGTACATGGTTTGGTTTTAACACAAATCAAGGAAAACAAAAACTTATTTAAAAATAAAGCTTTACAAGATAAACCCCCATTCTTAAATACAGAGTACTTTCAGAAAAATAGTAAGAAAGGAAAAACAATAATTAATTGGAAATACTTATTGCCCTTACAAACTGTCTGAATTTTATATCAAACCCTAGTAATGCCATTAGATGTTTGTTTCCCCTTTCATCTCAGGAAGGTGTTCTACATATTGGTTTAGTGTTAACAGAAGTATTAAAGCAACAAGACAAAGGAAAGGTGGTCCTCATTTCCTATTTATAACACTTGCGTTTTTGTTCATGTGCAGAACATTTTATTAGCAGGACCGCAGTGTCTGGCACAGCCCTCCCAATGTACACGGACGCTGATATTATCTGAGTTAAAAGGTCAGTGCTGTCTATTCAGAATGAGTTTAACAAGAATGAAAACTCGGTAGGAGAGAGCCACAAATTTATAATATCTTTTACAAAACGCCCATTTCTCAGTAAACCTAACACTGATTTGAAGTCAAGCTCAGTTTTCAAACCTATTTAAATTCTCTGCAGTCATCTTAAATTTCTGACTTGGGACAGAGTGAAGTATTAAGAAAGAAGGCTGAAGTCGGTTGGCCTGAAGTTTTTGGCATTAATCATTATTTAGATTTGAACTTTATCTTTAACACATCAGTTTTTAATCATATGTTGTGCATGTGAACTGAAGTATTTTTTTCCATTCAGGCACTGAAAAGCGTTCCTTGTCACAGAATCTGGTGGATGAGATTCAGAGTAACAACATTAAGCCATTTCATTAGTGCATTTAAGTCTAATGAAATCTTTCATCCTTAGTCCTCCAGGCACTTTAGGTATAGAATTTGCTGTGGCTCAAGGTTATCCTGTCATTCCCTGCTCATTACAGTTAATGGGAATCTCTCCATACTGAGTGACATTTTAGATGCTGTAAATTGGAAGGGATTAGGTTGCATCGCTGTGTATTCTGAAATAGGAAATGCTTGACCACCATACCCAGGAAAAAAAATCAAAATTGCTGATTATTTGAAATCATGTTGGCTACCCAGTTTCTCCTTTTGTTTGTTGCCAGAGTTTGGCAACTGTGATTTGCCATCAATATGATACATTTATTGGAGGCTGTCAAAATACAGCCTGGCCCATAAATGGTTCTCAAAAAACATATTAAGGATAAACCAGGAAAAACAGAAGCATTAGGAAAGTATGATGAAATTCGAAGAGCAAACCATTTACAAAACCGAAGTTTAATTAAATGGGCTTAGCGTTTACACAGAACTATAGAATGGCCTGGGCTGGAAGGGCCATTAAAGATCATCTAGTTACATCCCCCTGCTATGGGCAGGGAGACTTTTCCCCAGACCAGGTTTCTCAGAGTTCCCTCCAGCTTGGCCTTGAACACTGCCAGGGGTGGGGCATCCACAACTTCTCTGGGCAACCTGTTCCAGTGTCTCACCACTCTCACAGCAAAGAATTTCTTCCTAATATCCAACCTAAACCTACTCTCTTTAAGTTTCAAGCCATTCCCCCTTGTCCTGTCACTACATGCCCTTGTAAAAGAGTTTCTCTGCATCTTCCCTGTTGGCTCCCCTCAAGGTACTGGAATTTACATAACATTTTCAGTGTATGAATGTGTTTATTTTTAATGGACAAACACTCTTTACTAGACCATACCCTCCGGAGCTGCCACCCATTCATGAAAGCCAAGTTAGAAACTAGTGACAAGACAAATGAAATTTGAATGAATTCAGCCATTCTCCACAGTCCTCACTGCCTGGGTCTTCACAGGTTTAAATGCAACAGAAATACAGAAATAATAGATACATATAGAACAAGGAGAATCACTAAACAACAGGTAAGTCAGATTCTGAAAATTTCTTTGGTCTTAGCATTCAAAGGCATTTTAATAATGATTGGCAAACAAGTAAACTGTTTATGAAAGATTTATGTCTACTGAACTCCTATTCATGCTTGTAAATTGGTCATGAAGAGGTAAGATTTCATTAAATGCGTTTGTTCACCTAAGCACTGAATAATTCAACAACAGCAGATTCTTTCTATGAAGACATTTGATTAATAATTTGTATAGAATAGTATACTTCAAGGGTTTAATTTTAAAAGTAAAGGTTTCTCTGACTAAAATGCATGTCTTGTAACAGAATTTCTGTTCCCTACCTCAGGGAACGCAGGGGCTGACTTCCACAGTGATTCCAGATCAAAAAATTGCTCTGTAAGACTAATGTCAAATTTAGTCCTTTGCTGAACCCTTCAGTTGGTAAACAATTTGATTAATATTTACTAATTGTGAATACAGCCCCAGGGGAATTAGCTTAAGCTGAATTAACACTTGTAATCTTCTTTCCTTGCTATTTCTCCCAACTATACATGTTTGGTCTTTTTTTTTTTTAATTTAAAATATACAATCTTAAAACCACAGTCATATTTTAATGGATTTGTATTTTATTTCACAACAGCTTCAATGGCTCTCTTCTCAAAAGTCATGGGTTTAACTCAGAAATCCTTTCATGTAGTTATAGCAGTCCTCTTTTCTCTAGAGATAGTTTGGTTTAGCTTGGTTCATGGATTTTTAATAGGCATGCAAAAGAGAATAAGCTTAAAAAACAACATACCTTTGGAGAATTTTGATGTTTTAGTATCTTTAGATAATAATAAATATAGCGTACTATTATAGGAAATGCTTTAGAAAGGCAAAAATTTTGTAGGTTTTTCATAGTCATGCCATTGCTGCATGGTCTCTAACTGGGGGAAGCTGTTGGAGAGACACAAGCTCCCCGTGGGATGGGCAACTCAGGAACCAGAACTCGGAGCATGATGGGATCTCCCCAGCCCGCAGCTGCATCTCGGAAGAGACCTAACACTGACTTACAGCTGGGGAAAGGCACACCCACTGGCTTCAGCAGGCACTGGGTTCTTCTCCTGCTTTGAGAGCCCTCAGGCAGCAATAGCAGCTGGGGAGAAACCTGATCAGCTGCCTTTGGAAGGTCAGAAAGAATCCTGAGCTCTGCATCAATGGCCTGGAAGAGGTGTCCCAGAGGCGATGGGGAAGCAGTAGTTTGGGGTTCATATGGAATGAGGAAAACAAGCTCAATTGACTTGATTTGTGTCAGGTACCAATAGCAATTTGAGACTTGGAGAGACTCTGAAAAACCTTGGATATATGCTAATACCAAGGCAATCTGAAATAAATATTTAAATACAGGCTTGAGAAGGGAAAGAACCATTGCTTTCCTGCCTTTTAGTTGGCACCACTGAAAGTAACAGCTGTTCTGTCGGTCAGCAAGAGATGGCATAAGTTTTTTTGGAAGCTGTTTTTCTGATAGGAAACACAGGTCTCATAAGGGGGTTAGTGTTGCAACTCACCCAAAGCACAAACTCTCTTATATCTATACTGCTGCACAACGGCAGTAGTGCTGTAACTCAAGGTGGATCATATTACCACTGAATTTTCAAGAAGAGCTTTCTGCAAAGCATTCCTGTGATTCTGGAAGACCGGACACAGGATAAAAAAGGTAAACACACCATTAAACACAAACTTTTTAAGCATGTTGACCCTCTACTCCATTCCCAGTTGTCTCTCTATATTCTTCAGCATATCCTGACAAACAAAACAAAAACTCATTTCCAACCAAACCTAAGAGGATCCACAATAGCTAAACAGCATAGGATTTTGGAGTGTCACACCTAAATTTGCTCAACTTTTCCTGGAGGAAATGGTCCAACACATAGCACGTCTAGAACCAAAACAAATTGCTGAAGCTAGAATAAAGTTCACACATACCTTTTCAGAACTAATGCTATGCTTGGGCAAGCAGATGTAACATCAGAGATTTCCTTTGTGGTCTGCCCACAATGATGCTAGCTAAGAGCATAACCCTCACTATAATAGTTTGTACTGAAATAGGGCAAAACCATGAGATTTCTTGCACACCCTAAATCTCCTGTGCTGTATATTTTCATAACTTCCCTTTAACTTATGTCTGTTACCAGGGTATGAAAAGTTGCACAAAGGACATGGGGAAAAAATAGGAAAATAAAATTATCTTTGGAAGAGACTGAAAAATTGTGTACAGAAAGCAGGAAAAATATACAAACTGGTTCCTATTTTGTCAGAGTTGACTGTTTCCCAACTTTGGTGATGTCATTATCAAATACCAATTGATATTGATACCCAGACCAAATCACAGTGAACTTTTATTCAGCTCTTCGCTCTCTGCATCTTACTGAGTCAGAAAGCTGTTGCTTTTTCACACGGTTTCAAGGCCAAGCTATTTGAAAGTAGCTAGACACAAATGAGATTACAGATAAGTAAATAATAATGTACGGCACTGTCTTACAGACACAGTCTGACACATTAAACTCCTTTTCCAAACAAGTTGAAGACAGAACACAACAGAGGTTTTTGTTCAGTGCACACGGGAAACCATGGATGTTATTTTGCACCATCTGGTTAAGAGCAATCTTTTCAGATAAAAAAAAATCTTTTTTCCACAGCTTGTCGTTTAAGTCTCTGAATTATACAAGGAAATTCAGGGCTACAATCAGTGGCACTAAGAAGAAATAACCATATTTTCTATGGTTACTTGCCTCTCTATTTTTTGCCTATTAAACTTACAATAACTTTTGAATATTTAACTGGCTGATGTTACACTATTTCATTATGCTCAAGTTTTTTACTCTACATGGTGGGTCTTTGCTGTATT
The DNA here is from genome assembly GCA_035222235.1 of Margarornis squamiger. Classification (NCBI taxonomy): domain Eukaryota; kingdom Metazoa; phylum Chordata; class Aves; order Passeriformes; family Furnariidae; genus Margarornis; species Margarornis squamiger. The sequence goes on from JAWWTY010000156.1 coordinate 15,516,520, forward strand.
CATCATACAGAGCTATAAGACCCCTGTAAACTCAAAGCTGAGTTTGACTTTTCTATTTGGCTTAAATTGCATTGTCGAGAATTCACATCAGATACAACAAAAATACCTAATGCTGAGTATAAGATGTAAAAGCATAAAAATTATGTAACTCATTAGGATTTCTCAATTATTTGTTTCTACTCTACATAATACATGCTAATTTAATATATGCTGTATCTAGCATCTTAATTAAGACTCACCATGTAGCACTACTGTTGCCATCTCATTTAACCTTTTGTTTTGAGACAAAAGAAATAAGCTTTCATTGGGTCAACTACTGGTGCAGTTCCTAGGGGATCCATGGAAGGTCAAAACAATATGGCATTATTTAACCTCACACAATGATTTTTTCTACATCTCGGTGATATGTGTATTTTAAATAACGGGGAATAGGCATAAAAAAGTTGCATCTTCTTTGTAAAACCGTTCATAGGCAAGAGGTTAGAGTCACTCATACTCCCTCATGAGCTCAGCTATTATACCAAGGCAAAGCAGGTAAGCTGAGAGATTTTCTCAGAGGTTCAACACAAATGAAAGTCATTGCACAGTTGTGACTGACAAAATAAAGCAGGTCTCCTGTTGCAGAGACAGGAAGCAGAGCAGGAAAAAACAGCTGAAAAGAAAAAGCCATTGATATGAATAGCAATATTTAAATTACCAAGATCAGTGATTATATTATTTCAGAAACCCTAACATTTGCCATCTTTTTTTCTATTACAGAGGGGATTGTCAAATTCTCCTGCTGCTCAACAATGAAAAAGAAAAGATGGAAGTCGCTGCTGCAAAGCTCTTTATAAGGACTACATTCTGAAATCATACTGTATTAAAATCCCCCACTATTGCCACAGAAATCAACTGCAAAGCATGAGGCCAAATTCTGCTCTTATTTTCACTATGAGGTAACAGTAGGGACTGGAAGCTGATGGACTGTTAGGTCACCTTGGCTTCTGGCCTGCCATCTCTGTAGGGGCTCTGGATGTAACTTATGTAGAGTGATATAAGTGTCTTCTCACAGCTGCACTTTTTAGTGGGTGTAGCCTCCAAAAATAAACTGATAGAAGACTGTAAACACGAGGGTGTTGCTGTGGTTTGTGTAAGCTGCAATGAAAAGCACGGCAAACTGTGAACAGATAGCGTTAGAACAAGGGGACTTCACTTCCCACGTCACAGCCATCACTTCAGGAAAAAAAGGCAGTTACAAATGTAGTTCAAAACTGCAATTTTTGCAACTGGAAGCATTCTCCAGGATTTGTTATTTTACAATAGTGGAGAAACACATGGGATTTCAACTTGTGGAGAACAGCCTTTCCCTATAAATCACAGAGCGTAATCTGAAACCTAGAAACAGCACAGGGGCTCACATTTATGGATTTAAAACAGATGAAGAGCAAGCATGCTCTTAACCCTTTCCCCATAATTCCTTCCCAGTACAAAATGAAAAGGAATATGCAAGTACTGAACAGAAATTAACTTAGTAAAAATCAAGATTAATACAATTCTGTAAATACTGAATAGTTCAGGCTTCCCTAAGGACACAAGCACAGAATTGTGCTAAAGCAAAGCACAGTAAAACTGTTTGAGCATAATCCACTCTTCGGACTGTTCTTTCATCAACTTTTATTTAAGCAGTTTATCTTATTGAGATTAGGATCTCTCCTATAGAGCAAGACCTGGCAAACACAGGCCTCTGGTTTTGAATATCAGGCTATATTTCACTGGAAAAGAAGTAACTAGCAGCCTGTCATCCCTCCATAATGTTATAAACTCCTTAATCAGGCAATAGGAGAACTAATACTAACACATTAGCAATAATTTCTCTTCAGAAATATACGAGCATTAAGATGGACATAGTGTTTATTGTCTCTCAAGATCCCCAACCATTTCTCTATCAGTTTATCCTCTCTTATGGCTCACTGAATGAAAAAACTTAAATCCACCAAAGCCTGTTCCAACTTGAATCCTAAGACACAGCCTTTTTCTCAATTTTTTTTTTTTTTAATATTTTTATTATTATTATTTAAATTTAAAAAAAAGTGTAAAAGAATGGACTGGAAAATCAGCCTTGCCAAGACACATTAGTCTATACCTTCTCAATGTCAGAGTCACAGTACTTCTAGAAATTCAGTCACGTACGTAACACAAGGGTATGATTAAAACCAGAAATTGGCTTGGATTGAAATAAAGCATGATGGTACGTCATGTTAAATCTCTTCACCAACGTAGTATTTTAAAGCAAACTCTAAACCAACCAACCCAGGGCAGTTGACATGAAAAGAGAAAAGATAATTTTAAGCTTACTGCAAGATCACTTATCTGCACACACAGTATTTTCCCATGGCAATTCAAGTGCCATCCCTTTATTTGCTGCAATTCAGTGAAGAGGTACTTCTGCCCATTTCTCTTGTTGAAAAGCTAGGGTGTCTGTATGTCACTGGAAAGGATGAAATTCATAGAAAAAAATATCTCTAAAGTGGCAATGATGGGCACCTGAAGCTTTTTCAAGTGAAGAAATAGCTACCTGAGAACATAAGAAAAATACATCATGAAAAAGAATTCAATCTTAGTGGCTGGGCATGTTGTGAGAGCATCTAAAAAATGCTAGAATGGCTAGAATTTTGTGCTACAGCAATCAGAGGGCCAACCTAAAAATTCTGATCTCTTCTGTGAAAGCTCGCTAAAACTCTTTCATGTAATTGTAGTTGCAAAAAAAGATTTGGGGAAAACAGAGTACTAGACAGAATTTGTGCTAATAGCACAATTTACTCGTATGACCAACATTTGACAGGTCAAATGGTGTGTCAGAAAAATCTCCATAACCGTAATAGTCTTGTCTTTTTCCTTTTCCTTTTGAAACTATTTCAAACCAAAGACTGATTTTTAACAAATTCACAGTTTGTAAAAAATTTAAGATTAGACCCTTAATTGCTTCACCTTCATCCTTGTATCACTACAGCTTTTTCAAGCTGCAGCGTTTTTCAGAAACATCCTCCCTTGCTTTGCTTTGGTCCTGCAGATGCTCAGATTCAGATCTCTTCTTTGTCTCTTGTGAACCCACAATATTTGCTTACAAACACCTATGGATGTCCTGACTGGGATTTTCAAAGATGTCTATCAGCCCATCTAACTAGGATGGGAAACACAGTTATGAAAAATCTCATGAGATACCCACATCACTGTGACAACTCGGCCTGTTCCATATGTAAGCAGATGTACAAATTCTATGAGTAAGATGAAAGAGGTAGTTTGCATCTTAAAAGCCACCAGAAATATTGGCTGCATCACATTTACTGAACTATGTATTCCAAATGGCTAGATACACCCTTCTTTGAAGCACGCCCAGTGCAAAATTTCCCAGATAAATGTACCAAAGCAGCCCCCGTCTCACCACAGCGGGTGCAGGACCAGGTGCATGAGTAGACTTATTGAAGTCAAGGGGAGAACACATGCCTGAACTTACACACTTGCTTAGCATACCAAGGGATTGGTAAAAACTTGAAAAATTAGGACATACAGGAAAACATTTAAGATAGCAAATGTTGATTATATAGTGTAGAATTCTAGATACACGCTTATTAACTAGGCTCCTGTCTTTTGAGTGGAAAAATCTGACCTGAAACATCTGAGTTCTCCTGTTCAATCTAATAGTTAAAGGATATGATGTGTTATTACTATTGCAAAAATTTTATGAGCTGACATGCTGGAGACAGAGACTGGCTGGGACTAACTACTCTGGTATGTGAACTTCGCTTCTTTCTGTGGCTTCAAAGCACAAGCACAACTCAACAATGTATTTTTTTGGCGTAGAATTATTCTCTGCTAAATTGGATATGGAAAATAGCATGTGTTTTAATTACTTTCTCCCTCTCAATTAAGAAACTGTTAACAAGCGAGTTGTATCTTTCAACTTAATTTCTGTTACATAGAAAAAATATTTTTCTTAATATTTCTATTTCACTGTGTAAATACGTGATGAAGTTTACAGAATAATTAACAGTTGAATACTTTGTTAGAAGTCCAGATTACTTTAAACTTTGCAGTTCTGCAACACATTTCTGCAAAGCAACAATTCCTCCATAAGAGCTGAGCATCAGCTCAACAACACTCAGTGTAGTGGGCAGGAATCCCTTGATCCTGGCCAGTTTTAGGTATGCTTTATTTATTCTAGAAATACTTTTTTTAAGTGGCATCAATACAGTTACAGAATTCAGTGTTCAAAGAAGTAATACAACCATGCATTTCCCTTGGCAGTATCAGCACAGAGAAACTTAAATGGAAATGAAAGCTGAACTACCAATACCCAGAGGAGTGACTACAGTCCCGGATGGACAGTCACTTGAAAAAACACATAAACAGTGGAATTAAGGAGGACTCTGCATGGCTACCATTTCTACTACACCAACATACACAACACACATGGCAAACATCACTTGGGAAAGTGGAGAGGTATCTTGCTTGGCATTATAAGTGCTATGAAAATTTCCTTTTTTGTGTGTGAGATGAGATGCACACACACTTCTCACTGTCCAGTGTTCTTTCCTGCAAAAAACGTAGAACCAGCAGAAGTTAGCCAAACCCTCAGCTGGTTCCAATCAGAGCTCCACTGATTTACTTAGACAGGCAATCCTGAAAGTCTTACTTAGAAGAGCACTGCATCAGGCTCTCTTCTTTTCTCACTGTATCCCTGTGAGCCAGCTCTCTTCCCTAGCCACCTTCCTTCATATTAGCTCTTGGCCCCTCTCTTCTCCTCTGACTTTCCTACACTTTCCAACTACCTTTTTTTCCACCTTACATTTATGTTTTCTGGGTCTGTCCTGTGGTCCCTTCTCTCTGCTGTAGCAGTCGTAAGTTATTTACCCTCATTTTCAAAGCCCTTCATAGCCTACTGTGACTTTAGCCATAGAATCTCATGGCTATCCTCATTCTGTGTGCCACTGTTCAAGAATCGTTCAAACACGTTTCCCCATCTCCTTTCTTGTTGACTTTGTACCAACCAATAAATACTGCAACGTAACTTTTCCTATTTCTCCTTACTCTTCTGCTGCACAACATCTCTTTCTTGACAATGGAACACAATTCAGAGAATACAACCCTCATATCTTGGGGAACACAAATAGTAAATAGGAACACAGTAAAATTAGGCTTTCATTCACAGATGTTTAGCTTTGAGGAAGAACTCAATAGACTTACAACTTTTCCACAGGCAAGTATGAAAAGCATTGATTATTCATTGCTTGTTACTATTTTCTTATCATCAATAGGATATTTTCTTAGAATTGATGGTGGACTTGGCAGTGTTGGGTTAATGGTTGGACTTGATAATCTTCAGGGTCTTTTTCAGCCTAGATAATTCTGTGATCATGTTTTAAATGAAATGCCAGTCTAGTCTGAATGCTGATATATTGCTTAAAATTCAACCAAAACCAGACAAATTGCAAACAAGCCTGGGTAACAGAGTAGATGACTACAGGCAGAGAGACTCCAACCTGGAGTGCCGTAATGGGAAGCTCTTAAAAATCAATGTTCCAAGCCAGGCACAGCCAGCACTGTGTGGGCAGAAAATGCCTGATGACAGTGTGCATGACACAGGGACTCTGTTGTGCCTTTCAGGGCTCAGGGACTCAGCGATGACTTTTTCCAAGCCAGGCCTGATATCCATTGAGAAGCAGCTCTGTGGAGCTGTGACTGCTGCTTGTCCTATGGGCAATTTATCCCTGTAGAAACACCAGTGAGAGACCTATGAAAAGTTACATCTCCTAAGAACAGCAGAGCTTAATGCGCAAGGCAAGCGTGATTTTTGCAAGTAACTGAGAATTTCACCTTTTAGCACTTCTTAGTAACATCAGATTTTTTAAAATATACTAAATAAATTTCTAAAGATGCAGACAGACAGACATCTACAAAACACTTCAAAAAGTCTGACCAACTACCCACCTGTCTCTAAGTTGTCTTATATCTAAAAGTCTGGTCTTTAAATGAACCAGGAATTATTTTACTTAATCTAAGACCAAACCAGAAACAAATGGTTTGGTCTTTGGAAAACTCTTGGTCTTTTCACATTTAAAAAGGCTTCAATATCTTTACTTCACACTATTTTTTTTCTGTTTGCAAGCCAAGACATAAAGCCACAACAAGGAACACTTTTCCAGAATTTCCAGTCTGAATTGGAAGCAGGAAAAACCAAACCAACAAAAAATCAGATCAAAATCTTTTCCCATAAGACTTTCATGACCCAGTTTGAAAACTCATGAGATTTGGATGTGTCTGAGAGATTGCAGATGAGGCAATCTTTGCTCAGTTCTCGGAATGTTTATCCATTGCTATGTTTTTGAGAAGACTAGATGACATTGCTCTCTAGAACAGATTATCAGACTGGTATTGTTTGTCCCGTACCAGATGGCCTCTCCCTGGGTTTAAATGCAAGTCTAAATACACCTAAGTATGCTTTCCTCTCTATTTTATAAGTTTAGATATTTTCCTCTTTTAAACAGTATTTACACATGTTCTGTGTGTACATATACATAAACCAAACAAAACAGAGCAACAACAAAAGAACTATTTATATTTGTAAATTTAGGTGACTACATTGAGTTTGTGTGGTTTTTTTTCATGCAGCATCTTTTTTTTCCCAGTGGTATGGAATGTTTTGAAATGTTTTATCCTAGACTGCAGCCTGTACTGACACCTCTAGCTTCTGCTTTTCAAGGGCACATTAATACCAAGCTATTAGGACAATTAGTTGCAGTCAGGTCTAAAATAGAGACCAAATAAAATACTAAATGATTTTTCATATTAGACTGTTTTCCCGAATCTGGGCTGAAATTAATGTATATTAGTGAACAGCAACTACAGAATTTCTACAGTACACGCAGTTTAAGATTCATATTCCAATAAAATTAAAATGATAATGAGTTACAGAAAGTTTTTTTGTGGTACAAAGCTTGTTTTTCTTCTAATAGTTGAAATTATTAAAGCAAAGCACTAATAAGGTCATCTTCAAGTACAATAACGGGAATTTCTTAAATAATTATGGTGCATCACAAATTAAGCTATATTCAAACTGTATCTGGACAGTTCTTTACAATACTGGCTTCTTACAAAGTAAGTATATCTAAAAAGGCTAAAAAAACTGTACTCAGTTTTCAAAAGATAGTTTTTTATTATTCTGTATTTCATACATATGAACTTTTTGGTAAAAAATGAAATCTCACTTCCTTTCACATTTAATAGTGCACCACAAAGTGTTTTATCAGTAGCAATAGCACCATCCTCCCTTTTTTAACATGAAAAAAAGCTTTGTTTCCCTGTGTATGTATATGAATAAATGTATATATTTTTTGCTTATTGTTGTAGTGCTTCTACTAAACTACAAGGTTAGTTCACTTCTTTATCGGGTAATGAGAATATCAGATTATTTGGTTGGAAAGGGAAAACAAAATGGAATACAAAATGGAGGAAATGCTGTATCCCCTAAATGAGGTCAGGTGCTTTCAATTTCATTGATTTTTGTTAAGATTTTATATACAATATGTAAGCTTTAAGGTGCTTTTCCACTTTAAAACATGCAGATCTGCATCTAACTCAAAAGACCAAAAGCTGAAAGTCCAGGTATTCTCTTCAAGTCAGTGAATTCAGAGACATTTAGTGAACTAGCTAAAATAACTGGAATAAAAAGTCTGCCCTATTATGTGTTACTCATGTATGTTACTCATTTACTAAGACAGCCTTAAATAAAAACATGTGGATTATATAATAACATACAAATGTTTAGTTTTTGTAATGTACCCTCACCTAAGTAGATAATTGGCAATGAGGACTGAACATGAGAACTCTTGACCTGAAAGTACTTTTTTTTCCCCTGAATTTAACAAGAACATAGTCTCTGTTTTCTGAAGACCTCAAACAATTTACAATGGTCAAGATTTTTTTATTCAAAAAATGTGCTTAGAGAAGATTGAGTAAGTTCTCGGAAGCTGAGAAAAGGTATGCAGCATAGTGGTATCTATATTTAAACACGAAAAATGACAACATAGATGCTGGCATTGACAGTGCTCAAATAAGTGTTCGGGAAGTATCAAATATATAATTACCTGTCAGTGAAAAAGAAACATGGGAATGTCAAGGGAATGTCATTATTATTTGTTTTTCTCATGCAACCTTAAGTGTTCAACTATACATTCACACCAGTTTTTGAAGAGAACATAAAAGGCAGAGACATCATAACACAAGAGGATGTGCCCTAAAATTATTTCTCATCTTCCATTTGCAGAATGCTGTCCTTTCACAAGGGTTAGTGCAGATCTGTGATGGGGTAACATCTTGGCCTGCTGAAGTCAATAAAACTTTTGCTATTGATGTCAGTGGGTTGGAATTCCTTCTATTATCTTTAGATACCTGGACAGCTGCCTGAACATCTGCCGAGGTTGTCTCTAAAAAGTCAAAGTGCAGTTTCTTCAAAATACTCTAAACTGTTGGTGAGGACAATTTCATGTCATTAAGAAGTACTTACAAACGAAGGGTACATTAGAAGTTGCTATGCCTGACTTGTTTGGTAGATTTATTATGGAGATCTCTCATTTGAGAAAACATAATCAAATACTTTCTTGCTTCACAAAACCACATCTTTTCCAGATTCCTGTCAAAAGACGGTGTATTAAACAAATTGTCCAAGGTTACTCAGGATGCCTATGGCAACGCCAAAAATTCAGAGTCCCATGAAATTATTTGAACATATTTCTCTTTTTTGAAGTACCCATCAAGAATGAGAACATGAGGGAAAAGAGAGGGAGGTATATATTGGTGAACTAACATTATTGTAGCCCAATGTTTCCTACAAGCACAATGAATTAAAGTGCAAGGAAAACATTGTACATGCACAAACATAAACCAGGTTATTTCTCAAGTTATGATCATAGATAGATATATATATATATATACACATATATATAAAAAAAACATTCAGACATAACATATTTGGGTATCTCTGCTTATAAAGGCACAAAGAACAAGCAAAGGTGTGCACAGAAAGAAAGCCCTGGTTTATGGCTACAGCCAAAATGCAAAAGCCAAGCACAAAACGCTGTGTCTGCTCTCAAAGCTGCCTGTACAACAGATTTGCCCATCCCCAGCTCTCCCACCTTTTTCTGTGCCTATGAATGGCAAGATTTGCGTGACCACTTATAGCACAGTGACAAAACAAGAATTCAAAATATATATTAAAACAGAAAAGAGAGGTTAGACAGATTTCTATACACATGCTAATTATTAACAACTCATTAACATAATACATTTCACTTCCATCTCTTACTTTTTGTATTTAAAGTAGTTTTCTCAACTAAGCTTTCCAATTATATAGATTTCCATTTAAATCTGCTTTTCAGTGCAAGCAACTAATGCATTTTCTAAAAATGACTGTTTCTATAAAAACAGGCTCATTGGAGGAACACAGCCTCACTAGGCTCACGGATGTTAAAAATAAATGAATGGTATAGTCTAAGTTTATTAGTCCAAAGCACAACTGACTGATATATAGGTGGCATTAAACACTGTTCAGTTACATGCTCTTGCTATGTTGATGTTCATGCAGACTTAACAGTACCTGCCTGTCCCAAGGGTACAAGCCCTGAAAAAAGCTTTCACTCTTTCACTATTTCACTTCATCTGCAATCACTTCAAGTAATTTGTATTGAGCTGAGCTAATTTTACAGAACATTTTCAGAAATATAGCAAGCAACATCCAGCCTTGCTACAAGATTGTTCAATCCTTCAGCAGGACACAAATCCCCTCCACCCCCCTCCATGGCCCTAAAATATACGTTTTTTCTCAGACTGTGCAATGTACTTGCTTGAGAGAGCACAAGACAAAAATACAGCAAGAAAATATACAATAGTGTTTAAACTCTGACATTAAAGTTAACCAGGTATGTCCAGGGACTCAAGAAAGATCTCGCCTGAGAGGGGCGAAAAAAACGTGCAGGGAGGGCTGAGAAACATAAAATTAGAATCTTTTGTAAATGTCAGTATGTTGGAATCAGACATGTATGGGGATCCAAACTGTGATTTATTTCCTCTTTGATAAATAAATAAATAAAATTTTAAAGAAAAAAGGAAAAAAAAAAGGTGTTTACAGTATTTAAAGCATTGTGACAAACCCCCATGTTTTCTTTCAATTACTTCTTTATGGGAATTTACAAATCAATTGTTGTGAGAAGCTGGGACTTGAACTGATAGAATGAACCAAGATAGACATGATGAGATTGGTCATACAAAGTAATGAGAGTTGACCCACATTAAGGACAGAAAAACAGGGCCCAAACTACCTTTTAGCTATGTTTTTAACACTGGCTAGAAGTATTCTAAAAAGATCTTGCAGCAGCAATTCCATGCTATGAATACATGAACACTTCCACTGAGTACACTGAAGAATACCTCATGTGAGGTAAAGCACCCTCGTAAGACTCTGCAGGGATGAGGCCAAAGGTTTTTTATTTTCATAAACCAGGAAGAGATCACTACAAGACTGTTTTAGGAAAAAAAAACAAACCAGATTAAACAGAGGACTAACACATTAATTTTGCAGCACTTGATGTTAACTGAAAGACTGTGGACTGGGCTGAGGTACAAATATTCAGCCTGATAATATTTATAAAGTGAAGTTAATACTTACAAAAACGTGATAAAATACAAAACATACAAAGCCAATGCAAGGAGACCCTCCGGATAAAAGAGGTGGTGCAAGACGGCATATTTCTACTTGAGGTGCTTTTCAAATCAAGTATTTCTCCAATATACTTTCTACCCCAAGTACTGAGGTCTTGTAATGCCCAAAGCACGTCCAAGACAAAATTTACAGCTTCTCAGGAAATAGTGGTGCGAGCAAAAACTTCACAATGAAAGTGTTAAAACAGAGAAGGGAAATAGCACTGACCCTCTAAAATTCAGATCAAACTTTTGTTGCAAGCTCATTTCCAAACTGTAACATGTCACTACCAATTTTCAATTACAATGCCATGGCTGCTAAACTTAAAATGGTTTACCAGATTTAGAGAAACCCAATGTACTAAAAAAAAATCCAAATAAAATCCCACTATTCTTGCAATGAGTAGTAATCCACTTTTTCAGCTTTGCCTTCAGCATATGGCTGTCACTGGCAGGAAGGCAGAATTCAAGCAAGAGAAACCAAGACCTTACTTTTGTCCTCTTTAATTTGCCAAGCTATTCCATTTCTTGTGAATTTAGTAACATACTACAGGCTTCAGTGAACAGTAATCATTGGAAGTATTAGGAAACAGAAGCTAAGGATTAACCTTGCATTAAAACTACTGTTGACCTTATAAGAGTGATTATTTATTAGTCTGTGAAAATCATGACATAACCTCACAGCTCATATAACTATTCAGGTGTATTATAAAAATAAATAAATACCATCCTTCTCTCACCACCAACAGCTCTACACTTGAAATCACTTGCACTTTAAGTCTTAGCACCAATGTTTAACAGGTCAAAACAAACACTGCATTCAGATTATTGTTAAGATTTAAAAGTTTATCAGTAAATTTAATAATGGATGCATGATTAAAAAAATGCCCACAAAAAAAGAGAAAGACTCAAGCCTACTTTGTTTATAAGATGTGTAAAGAATTTTGCTTAGAATATATAGAGTTAAAAAGAAACTACTTGGTCGTACTCAGTTGTTTGTGCAGCACCAAATTTAAATCCAAGAGAGATTATGAGAAAATTTGCTGCAGGCTGTCAGACCTCATTAAGTTAATGGAACTGGTAAATTGGCACATTTCCAGCACATTGTAGAAAGAAAAGCGCTTTCAGCTCAAGAGTGAGGGAGATCTAGTTTCGGTTTGGCAGCTAAAGGAGATTATTAGCTATAAATAATGGCTGCACTGAGATGACTTATATGGGATTGCTTGACCAAAGTGAAGTTGAAGAGACAAAAAACATTAACATTTTGAAATGAATGATACAGTCTCTTTGTTGGATGGAATCTAGAACAGCTTTGTAGACATTTTCTTTTCAAAGTCTTACCATTTACAAAATCATCTAAAAGTCTTCATAACAAGCTTAGCTACCACTGAACTCATTAATGGAGAAAAAATTCTTCTATTTGTTGAGTCTTTGAATCTCTTTAAAAGATGTTATGAACCAATGCTTCAGTGTGAGGTGGTGATGTGATGTACTCACTAATATAAAAGTATTATATTATTTTGGTCTGTTTTCATAGCCAGGACAGCAGAAGGGCATCAGTACCCATGCAGGGCAGGGAGCAGGAATCAGTAGACTTAGAATATGCTAGTTTCCTGAGTAACCAGAGAAGACAAAATGCAGAAGAATGTGTGACAGAGGAATTTCTCTTGGGACAATGAGGTGTGCATTTTTCTTACATTTATGTTTCTTACATTTTTCTTACCTCAAATTTCTAAATGGAAAACCATTCTAAGTGTTGAACTAAAGATCAGATTATCCTCTGAATTTATACCAATAAAGCCAAATTCTGGGTCTTACTTAGATACTGAGATCTGCAAAGTTCACGTTGAGATTTCAAATATCCCTGTGGCCAGGAACTGGTTCTACTCATTTACTTATCTGATTTGAAGTCGACTGGGTATTTTTCCAGTCTTCTGTGGTGAAGTTTTTGGAAACAGGTGTTGATTCACAGCATTAAAAAAAAAAGTGCAAGCCCGATTTCTTCTGCATAAAATGAGAACTGGAATTCTACTGTTTACTTAACTCATTCTTTCTTTGTTCTCTTATTGTTTCTTGGGAACACATTTTAAAGGAAAATGAGGCCAGTTTCTATGTGTATTTTGGCCTCAGCTTCTTTGTCAAGTGGTTGGTGCAGGGGTACATATGTGCCCATGAGCTAGTTTGGTAAGAACACCTGTCACCTTGCAAACTGGATTAACATCACACAGATCCCTTGTCAGCATTGCACTGGAGTGACATTTTCTTCTGAGCAACTCAGTCCAAATTGAATCCAACCACCTTCACTCATGATACGACCAATTTCCCCAGGCACCCAGTCACAGTGGGTATAGAGTCACTTCAATATCTGTATGCGTCTGCTTTTACTTTAGATTTACTGGTGAGTGACTAGTGAATTCTGCCAAAAAAAGTAAACATCAGGTTCCCTCCCTATGAATGAAAGCTTTATTATGCTCTAAAATCTCTGCACAGAAAAGGCTGCCTCCAACAACCAGCTGAGCTAAATGTGGAAAAAAAACCCAAAACCCAACCAAAAAACATTAATGCAGTAACACGCACAGCCTCACCAGGGATCTGGGGGAGGAATATATCAGGATGCAGGAACCCCAGTCATGTTCTGATGCTGCAGTGCCAGTTTGAAGAGTTCAGCATACTAAAACAAATGTAACTCACTGCATCCCTTACACAACGGGTAGAAATTCAGCATCCAACACTATTACTCACAGCATCTCTCACCCCAAAAAAACCCTACCTGAAATCTCTTTGTATTTTTAATACCATCCAAGAGTAGCTTACCTCCTGGAGACAATAGAATTTAGCATGTGAATACTGAATACTCACTAGGAAAATTTAGTACTAAGCAACTCAAACAGAATACCAGCATTTCTGTGTGAAGTCCTCTTTATCCTTTAGGAAAGGATACATGAAGATCAGGGCTAAATAGTTTATCCAAGTGTTCAGTTTGAATGGAAAACAAAATCAACTGTTTCTTTTCTAAGCACAGAGGCCAGAGAGAAGGCACATGAAAATAACAGCTACCATGATGACGCACAAAAAGCTACTTTGAAACAGTTTTAGCCCTTTTTTTCCCCCCCATGCAAAGAAGTGAAGACTCACCACAATTTCAATTTAATGTTAAATGTCAATTTACTACTTCAATCAACTGAGTAATAAACCTCCATGCAAATACAAACAGGCAATTTCTCCTATTATATCTTTAAATAATGCAGAAAAAAGCCCATTTTTTTCACTTGTAACTTAAAAGTACGTAAGTAGACTTAATTCTCTCCCATTACAAGCTTATACACTTTATATACTACAGATTTATAACAACATATCTCACTAATATATCCAAGTAGTACATCTAGAATCCTGGTCCACAAATACACCCCAAGAGACCCGAAGCACTAAGTACCTTCAGATACTCTTCTATAGACACTTAATGTAGATGAGTTGAAACAAATACGACAAAGTTCTCCAAACGTAGCAGCATTTGAGATTTTGCAGTCTAGTCAGCCTCATCTTTTAACTGAACTGTTTTGAACACTTTCAGATTAAACATTAAATTTAGGCAAATCACCTAACCAGATGAATGTTATAGATGTTGACAGGAGTGAGGACCATTCATATTTCTCATAAAGTTACATCACTGTTTTAGATGGATACTATAAGCCAGAGAATATAAACTAATGTCTGAAGGCAGGAGTCTCCTAATGAAGGTAAAGAGTGAAAACAGGGCAAGAAAGGAAGGGGCAGAGAAATACAATTCTTCACTATGAGGGTGGTGAGACACTGGCACAGGTTGCCCAGAAAAGCTGTGGATGCTGCATCCCTGTAAGTGTTCAAGGCTAGGTAGGATGGGGCTTTGAGCAAACTGGGCTAGTGCAAGATGTCCTTGCTTGGTGGGGGGTGGGTTGGTCTAGATGACCTTTAAAGATCCCTTCCAACCCAAACTATTCTATGATTCAACGACAACTGAGAGAAGCTTGAGCCGAGGGAAAACAATGATTCTATGATTCCAAGATATTTGAGCACATGAATAGACTTACTTAATAGAGACTAGATTATATACTTCATTTCTTGGAGAAAACAAGTTTAAAATATCCTGAATAAAGTGTCACTCCTTGGAGTGTAAGATATTCCATAAAAAACAATATTAAAAGAAATAATATTGCTGCTTTGATACAGGCTGGGTTTTTGTATACCTGAAAGTGACAGTATACTGAATTTTACTGATTTCATCCATCAAACTATATATAACCTTACATACAGCAGTGTTACACACTGCATTGTATCATGTGCCTTCCTACTTGGACAAGGCATTCTTTGACCACTTGTCTACTGCAATTACATTGATTTTCATAGAGGTTTCACCCACTTCCAGCTGTTGACCATAAACTTTTGTATTCTTAATGTATGCCAAACCAAAGAGGAGCCAAATTTACTTGTTTGCTATTCATCATCTGTGCATATCAAGACTGATACCCCAGAGATATAGTCATTAAGTTCCTCATGCTTGTTCATTATGTCTATGAGAAAGAAACAAGATTTTTATGGTAAACTTAATTTAAAAAGAGTCTCGTTCAGTCACAAAATTGCTAATTAATTCTGTTCTATCTGATCTTGACTATAAGTGATACATTGCTGCAAACAGATCCGGCTGTATGTGGAGGGCAGGGTATCTGCAATATTCTCTGTGTCCTAGATCTGCATATGCAGTCTTTAGTTTTCAGTGACAGATATATTTATTTTTTTCAGAAAAGGGGCTGTAAGATGATGTATTTGGTAGGCTTTTCTGTTCTCAGTTTAATGTCAAGTCTCTCTAAGTAAGTACTCTGAACAATTCATTCCTGAAAGGAAGTTCCTCATTTCTAGTTTTTAGAAAAGCTCCCCTCCACTTCTCCATACTTCTGCAAGGTAT
>JAWWTY010000156.1:15532292-15561754 GCA_035222235.1 Margarornis squamiger
TCATTCCTGAAAGGAAGTTCCTCATTTCTAGTTTTTAGAAAAGCTCCCCTCCACTTCTCCATACTTCTGCAAGGTATCATAAACATCACTTTGAAAATGTCTGTGTTTGGCTGTAATTTACTGGTTTAGATGTATTCTTTTTTTTTGTGATTAACTTCAGTCTTTCACACTTAGGCTATATACATGTACATATTATTTATAATTTTTTTTTTTCACTCCACGCTACTTATGAGTAACCATCTCCTTCACAGAATTCATTCCTGCCGAGAACTTAATTTTTGCCACTGAAATTAATTTTTTGAACTATTCAGGATTAAAGAGAGGTCAATAAACCAATTACTTTGGGCAACGGTGCAAAATCAGTACTAGTACAGTAATTAATGCCCTTTTCATTGTTTCCACATCATGGAGTGTTAATAAATTGGGCTTTTGTCACTATCCAGTAATTTCTTTACAACAAATTTCTTCATTCCAATCCATCTTTTTTTTATGGCTCCCTGTTAATACTTTAAAATACCAGACTAATTAGGTTTGCGTTTCAACTGTTAAGTCACAAGCTCCATTTTCATCTCTGTTCAGACTCTCTATTTTCTGATATTCCTAATGAGGCAATACTTTTATTTAAAGGGTGTGATCCTTTAAAGAATTTCTAGTGGCTTATTAGTTATGTGAAGAGGATCTTTCAGGAGTTCCCACGTATATCGCTTAAGCACAGCACAGCGGCGCACACATTAGCGATGAACACTAGCACACCATTAAATCCAAGCCCTCCTATAACATGAAGTTCATCTTTTTACAGGATCAGCCTGTTTGCAACTGCAGCCTTTTAATTACCCCCTACCCTCATATGATATTTTGATTAATTTCATCCATTTGAAATGTGTTTGCTTGACCATGGCATGAGTTAAACATCTTCTTTACCTCCAGGAAAGGTGAAGAGAAAAAACAAGATTGAGCAATGTCATCACCCATGAAGATTGCTGGACAGAAAAGAGGGCTTTCCCTATATTCCACCTGAGTTCTGTATCTTCCAAGGGTACCATCAAATAATACACAACTCAGTAAGGAGCCTGATGTCACAGACGGCAATTCATGGAGTCATCCACATGAAAAGGGCTTCTTCTCTGTAAAACATAACTTAATGTCTTTCCTGTCAGGAACAGGAAAATTAAAGGGGCAAAAGTAAATCAACCTTTGAAAAGGAAATTGCAACAGCAGGCATAGCCCTTTTGCTGAAAACACTGCATACAGCAAAACGTCCTTTTAAGGACATTTTCTTCCCAAGGGAAAAATGTATGAAAAAAATTCTAGAGTCCCCCACCTAGCTGCTACTACTAAGATTTACAGAGAGAAAACCAAGGTCACACTGTGCTGGTTTTGGCTGGGGTAGAGTTAATCTTCTTCATAGTAACCAATATGGGCTGTGCTTTGGATTTGTGCTGGAAACAGTGTTGGTAATACAGGGATGTTTGCATCATCACTGAGCAGTGCTTACACAGAGCCAAGGCCTTTTCTGCTTCTCAGCCCACCTCATCAGCAAGGAGACTGGGGATGGACAAGAAGTTGGGAGGGGACACAGCTGGGATAGCTGACCCCAACTGACCAACAGGATATTCTTTACTATATGGCATCAGGCTTAGCATATAAAGCTGAGGGAAGAAAGAGAAATGGGGCGACATTTTGAGCAAGGGGGTTTGTCTTCCCCAGTAACCACTGCTGTCCTGGGGATGGCTGAACACCTGCCTGTTGATGAGAAGGGGTGAATGAATTCCTTGTTTTGCTTTGCTTGCATGCATGGCTTCCGCTTTGACCTCTTATACTGTTTTTTACCTCAACCCACAAGTTTTCCCACTTCTACCTTTCTGATTCTCTCCCCCATCTCATTGCAGGAGGAGTTACAGAGTGGCTGTGTGAGGCTTAGTTGTTGGCTACAACCTGGAAGAATGAGAAACCTCACTTCAGGCAAGAGAGCCAACCCAAGTGGAGAACAACTGGGCTTTCTCCAGTCCCTGAAGAAAACTCAGAGATCTCTGCAGTCCAAGCCATTTGTACAGTACAATATTCTGCATGGCAGCATCACGAGTGGAACCAGTGGTCAGCATCCCTGTACCCCAAATGCTTCTCATGCCTCGGAAATGTGTTTGGAATTACTTCTCCATCCCCAAGTGCTGAGATCCTACACATGGACATAAATGCTGTGATGAGTTAATATACAGGAAGCACTGAGATCTGAGCACATACTTCAAACATTTCTGAAACCAACAAGAACTATACCCATATCCTAAATGTAACTTTGGCCCATGTGCATTTCTGGTCCTTCTCCTATTTCTGAGTTGCTTGCATTGAAGAGAAGGAAGGGATAAGAGCCAAGCATGCCAAACAGGCCCTACATCACCACCTCTGCTTCACTCAGTGGTGAATGAAGTCATTAGCTTGAAAATTTGGACCTGGAAGATGTTTGAAACCACTTACAGCCTCCAGAATTCCACCTGGGAGATAATTTGCCAAGGTGCTAAGTGGAGACAGAGCCAAAGTTCCTGGTTTAGCCAACCCAGCTGTATGGCAAGAGCCTCCTGCCAAGAACGTGGAGGTACAGAATTGCAAAGTCAGATATAAGACTGAGCAATTCTCATAATCATACACCCAATTTAAATCCCTGCACTGATGTTTGTAAAAGGACTTGAAGATGAAAAGTTCTATGCACAATAAGCCCTGAGTAAAATTATTAAAACCAACACTTCATGAAAAGAGATTAATTATGCTATTACTGTTTGCACATGTGAATTTTCCATTAAAATAGAAATCTGGGCCCCAGTTCAACCAAGCATTTTAACATATGTCTAACTTATAAGGACACGACTAGTCCCATTTCAGTTAATGAGACCACACCTGTTTAAAAGTTAGGCATAAGGTCCACTAGCTGGGGCCTTGGGATTAGAGACACAGGTACAAAGAGACAGGTACTACCTCTTTAGGCATCTTGATCTCAAATAGTGTCGCATTTTCTTATCTCAGAGCCATGTAACCACCCAGCTACCAAAGTTTCTGCCCATAAACATGCCCTACATGCCTAAAAGTCTGGAATGTGGAATGTGCCAGCATGTCCTGATGTAGGACATGTAGGCATACAAAGATCTTTCCAAGGATGTCCAGTGTGAAGGACATGACTACTTGATGAAAACTTGCCCAGATTTCAGCTTTGAAATGGTACTATTGACTCCTGCCACTTGCTGAGTATCTAAAGCATAACCAAACTTCCCTCTTATTTTTCCCAATTTTGCTCAGTACACACAAAACTGAATGGAGGTGACTCCAGTTCTACAACTGCTCATAAAGCTTTTAACCGCTATATTGAGTTTAAAAGGCAAAAAGATACCTTTGAGTGATAGGGTTAAATACCATTAAAATTAGGAGAAAAATGAAAACAATAATGGAAAACCATTCTTAAGTTTTCCAAATAAAAGATGTCAGCACATCCAATTCTTAGTGCATACTGCCCTTTAAGGAAAATGAAGGAAACACAAAATTCTCTAGACAATAGCTTTTAGAAATTTCCATGGCAAATACTGTTCTTCCAGTTCCTTTACTGTACAGACTTTTTAGTGACTGGAAAGCACAGCTGCTATTACCTCCACTTAGCTCGCTTCTTCAGACTGAGGATAAAATGTAACAGCAACCAGAACTTTATGGCTTACTTTATAGTTTGTTTCTGAAGATATTTATTAATTTTATGCTCTTCATTTTTTAAAGGGTTTCTTAGACTCCTCTTGAACTGTTTTCTTTAAATGTTAGGTTCCAGGTGGAAAACAAATCACAAAGCAAAAAGAGCTCAAGACTTTTCTTTCTTTTTAAACTCTGAACAATGCACAATAACTGGCCTTTCCTGAAGTCACAATCATTGCAGAGAGACCAGGAGGAGGCTCTTTTAATTGATTTCTATGGAATTTCCATCTTGAGAAAGAGTCCCTATAACTGAATTTTCCTTTCTGGAATGGCTTATGGATCATGTACTGGCACATGGACTCATTAAAAGAGAATCAAAGGAAATTTCTCAGAAAAAGAAACTCCTCTCTTCCCTGTTTTAGTGATGTATGTATTATTTTTTGACACAAAAGGTCTATCAGATGTTAGTCTATCTAGTGAAGTATACACTCTATTCATAGAGATTAAATTCTTTCTATATCTTCAGATCAATATAGCAGCTATGTTTACAAAGCAAGTAACCTCCAAATAAAACCTATACAAATGTTGCCATTTGGAAGCCAGAACTCTTTTTACTGCTTGAAGAATATCTGTTTTGTGGCCCAAGTGAGAGCACCCAAAAACCTTAAAAAAAATCCCAACCAAACAAAAAAAACTTATTTGGAAATGGACCCCACTTTGAAAGAAAAATCTGGATAAGATGAATATTAGAAAGAACATAAAACATTTATCTTTTTGGAATAAGAACAATAGGGCTTTTTAATTACAGATATTCTATACAGAACTAATTCAAATGCTGTGTAATGTAAAAAAGAGTGAAGTAGAGAAACTAGCAGGAAACTAGCTGCATTTAAGAGTCATGTAAAATACCTTTATTACTTGACATCCTCTTGCATAAAAGCCACTGGTAAGTTTTTCTTCCTAAATCATACCCACTTGCTATTTTACTCTGATTCGACATTCTCTTACACACACACACACACACACACACACACACACACGTGTAGAGACACTCCTTATAGCCAGTGCTGTGAGAACTCTCCATCTGGTCTGCAAACTGTAGAATTTCCTTTCCCATCTATCTCAGAAATATAGTCCCATGACCCACGGGTCACCATCTGCTCAGTTACACTGGCACAATGCCTAGTATGCTTGAGGTAATGCCACCATCCTTTCCTCCAATTGTAAACTCCCAACAAGGCAGACATCTACCAGAGTGTTTGCACACAATGAGGCAGCTCCCAGTGAGATTATAGTTAAGACACCACAGAAATTCCCTTCATCTACAGTAGCCTAGGATGTGGGAATGACCAAAGACACATGCAGTCTCTCTTGATCAAAGGTCATTCTAAGGAACAAAGCAGTCAGTGCTGATGTGTCCAAGATAGCATAATATAACACACACACATAATTGTGTCCAGCATGTGTGGTTCCCCCCCAGTTCCTCTCTTAATGATCTTTGCTTCACTCAGTATTCATTTGCGTACAATCTCCTATTCTCAGGATGCCCTAGAGCAGAACAAATTATACTAAACATAAGTGAAATCAAACAAAGTTTTCATTGAGTACCATTCATAACATTTACAAACAAGTCTCTTGTGTTAAGTTTCTCAGAAATAATTGGCAGGTTCAGTTTTACACCACCAGATTCACTAGATTTTCTTTTTTTTCTTTTTTTTTTTTTTAATTTTTTTAAGGTGTACCTATGCAATACAGTAACAAAAAATCTCACATGACCTATTTATTAAGAATAAAGTAGTAGAAAATTTTTGTTTCATAAAAAACAGCAGATAGGAACAAACCCAAAATTTAACCAAATTAGACAATGTGTGTGTAAAGATATTTTTCACCTTTATTTTTCAAGTGTTTTCAGATATTAAAAAAACCCCTAGGAATGAATGCTCACTAGTTTCTGCAGCAGATATAGGCAAAAGTCTTCTTTTAAAATGCGTCAGTAGTTTAAGTGCAGAGTAACAGAGAAGTACATTTGCAATTTACCTCCTTGTACTTCTCTTTTCAGTCCCACCCCTAGGAAACACTCTGTGTGATTTTTGTTACACGCTTCTCTACGGCTCACTATCTAGCAAGTGTTTTGAAACAACAACAAGTCAAAAACCCACTGGCAGAACAAAACTGAAAGAGGCCTTTTTCTAAAAACTGGTGCCATTTATAGCATGTCCTTCTCCCTAAGCCATCACTTCAGCTTCATTACTCAACTGTGTAACACTTTATTCAGGTAATGTTACACTGGCAGAATAATTTCAGCAACATTATGCTTATTAATCTCCAAGAATGCCAAAGCTAAAAATAAAATCCAAACAGTGTGAGAATCTAGGCAGGATTACGACAGCATTTCTCAAGGGATCAAAATGTTATTACGTTCACTCCTTAGAGGGAATTCTCAGCCTTAACTCTTGCAAGAGGAGAGGTCAGACCTCTAGCTGGCTGTGCGTGCATGGGGACACGGGCCAACATAGGTGTTTTCGTCTGTACAGCTCCACACACTGATAGCGATGAGGTAAAGCTTCATGGGCTTTTGCCTGAATTCAACCCACAAGACTCAAGCATGCTTGGGTGAAAAAAGATACACACTGAGGAGACTGCGAGCAACTCTCTTCCTTTTTAACTGTAGGAAAATGATCTTGTCATCAAAATAATACAGAAACTTGGGTCCTTCTTGGAGCATTCCTTGACAGTACTAAAAGTGATTTAAACCAATGTTCATCTGTGTTTCACAGAGGAAAACATCTTTTTCTTTTTAACTGGGATTTAGACATCACAAGCAACATAACACTGCACTGTCAGACGAGGCTCCTGGGATTCATGACATGTTCATCTCCAGGAGGCAGAGCCCAGCCTGGCATAGGGGACAACGCTGCCTACAATGATCTGTTCCTAAATGAGCTGAGTACTTAATTAGATTGTTTTTAATAATCCAACTAAATAGGCACTTACTTTGGTGTCTTAAAGCCTTTGAAATTATCTAAATTCAGAAGAAGTAGAAGCATAGATTATTAGAGAGAGGGAGGGAGAGCTGGGGCTGCTGGCGGTAAGGATATGTGTGCCATTTCTACATACACATATGTGAGAATTACCAAACATCAAGGAATGGGGAAGAACTTTCTTAGCTGAAAAATTGCTGTAAGGGAAATCTCTTGACTCCCAGAACCTTTTTCTTCTTCTGTATTTCGAGGTAACTGTTGATTTTGCTAGTTAAGATCCATATTACTTCTCAACCTTTGCCAATGTTCCTGCACATGACCAGACTACATTTTCTTTTAATTATGCTAATTTGCTAAATCTCCTTGCTAAATTTTAAATTGAGGGACAGTTATGTCAATGGCTGCAATTTTCCTGATTATTTCCTGCATTGACACTTAATATTCAACATCCAGGTGTCAGCAAACAATAGGAAAATAGCCTGAGTAGATACAACCAAGGACTTCACATGGGATAGAAAACATCTTGGATAAACTCCTGTGTCTTTCAGATAAAAACATACTGTACGTGTATTAACATTCAGCATGTATTTGCAGCAATTAGTATAGGAAATTAACTTGGAAAAAATGAAATTGCATGGTAAGGTTATGACAACCCTCTGAGAAGAATTTGGAAGGAACCAGACATTAACTTCAGAGCTAGACATGGATCTGCATTCTCACATATGTGCTGGTTCCACACCATGCTCCCTGCCCCAGGGGACATCATAACTTGACCTTGCTGCACATTTCTCTAAAACAAGTTTGTTACAGAATTAACTGGTTAAAAGAAAGGTGACCATACAGAGCAGAAAGACAGTTGAAAGATGAAATTTATTTTTTCCTGGCTCAGTGTGTTTATTTTTTTGCCTTGCTTAGACCATTCCAGTAATGTCGCTGGAATATAAATGTAATCCACAAGTATGAGACTAGACTGAGTGCTGATTAATTTAAGTGTCTTAAATCCACAGCTTCGTGTATGAGCTAAGCTTGGGTCAGAAATGCCAAATTAAATAGTGGCATAACTCTTAAGAAATAACTTGTGACTTGGACAATCCATAAGGAATCAATAACAAATTAAAACCAGTCAGTAGCAGTGAACTGAATAAATGAGCCATTCTTCCCAAAACAAACCTAATAGTAAAGTTCATTTGTCTATCAGGAAATTAGTGCTGTATTTTTGAAAGGTGCTAAATTACTTTTTAAAGATATCATAAAGCTGATATTGAAAACCAGAACAGTTAAAAGGCAGCTTTCCAAAATGCTTCACCCTTACTTAATAGGTAAAAGTACCATGTTTATGCTTAGTATTTCATTCTTTACGAATGGGTAGACAATTCTTTTGTTTCACTTTTGAAATGTTTACACAGCACAACTTTCCCAAGAAGCCTTCTGGAAAAGTTTCTGAAGGATTTGGGAAAGATTATAAAATAATGTTACTCGGGATTAGTTCAGAAGCAGTAACTGAGCTCAGAACACCACTGGAAAATGGGCAAACAGTAAGATACTTACTATGCAGTGTTAGTTGAAAATGTAGTTTGATAAGAATCAGAGCTAACAATTTTGAAATTTTCCAGGAATTCCAGGAATTGTGACTAGGTATGAAATTGTGGTTCAGACTTAAAGGACTTCAGTATTGACTTATTCCACAGTAAAATAACATTCAACTAACTTTAAATGCATGTGTATTCAAAAGGCTGGGGCGGGGGGGAAACACACCAAAAGGGAAAGGATTATTAAAGGATTTTAATAGGAAATCTGTGCTAACAAACCGTGCCTTAATTTGAGATTAATTTTATTTTCCCTTTGCAAAAATATTCTGAATGACACATCCAAAATCACCTTTAACAATTAAACAACTCTTTGTTTTGCTGACAGCAAGTTACCAGGAGTCTCTCAAGGAGCTCTGAATCAGTTCCTAACACTTGATTATATTTCAAGTATGGTAATGGATTGAGCAAAACGTTTTCTTATTCTGCCAAAAGACCAGTTCGTATAACACTGACCCAGAATTTCTATTCTTTAGGATGTTTAAGTATTTCTGTTTCCTCATATCCTTTCATAGTATTACACCTAGAGACCAACCACTTAGCTGTAGCACAACTTAAAAGAACTGTTAGTGCAACCAAAGATCCAGCCCCAGTGCTCAATCCCCAGCATAAAAATGCTGAGCTATTCATCAATAAGCACCATGAAATACACTGCAAAGTGTCTCATTATGCAACCACTGGCTTTTTCCTCCAATACCACAGTCTATTTCTTCTTACTACTGCCTGAGAAAATTCTAAATATGTTTACACAAAAGAATTTACTCCGTAGAAAACACTGGCTTTTCAATGCTATTTTTTTCTCCCAATACTCCATTGAAAACTTTCTATAAATAATTTTTTCCTCCAATTAACATGTGTTATAAGACCAGCAGAAAGATCATAAATTACTGTTGCTGAAGGCTTTTCAACGTAATTTATTACTGAAAAGTCACGAGCACTGCTTTGGAAATGCCAGCCTGTGAATCTGTAAACCTAGGAAATTAAGAACTAAGCTGGTCTCTTTACCCTGAGGTCAATTAGAAATGACACCAGCAGACTTCTCGGTGACCTGGGGAGATTTATAGCTTACCATGCTAGGCCTGTGGTTCAGCCAGAAGATTAAGATCAGAACAGCACCTGGAAGACTGTCATCAGTTAAGACAGACTGGACCAATGGCTCCAGGCTAAAATGTGCACAGGAAAAGAGGTCATGTCACGTAGCCTTTGTTTTCGTCAGGGCTACGGCACATGTGGAAGGTACCCATTTGAGAGAGAGCTGGACTAACAAAGGTCTAATATAGGGGCATTGGACTGTCCTGTAACAGGAACAAAGGCAGCAAGTTACCAAGGCACTCTGACTTCTCTCATTACTAAAAGTCACCTCCAAAGACATTTGCTACTTGATGAGGCTTCATGTGGTTTGCAGATCTTGTTCTTTATTGCTTCTCCTTTTTTACTTTTAAAAGTGTGACCATTAGCTACAGAATGCCTCACATCATAAACCTTCATGATTTAGGATAAAAATTTGATCACTTCACTCTGCTGTGAGAATCTTATAAGAAAACAAAAAAGATCTTTTAGTCACTCATAAATATTTTATAATTTGGTAAGAACAATAGCCTACAAGGTTAAAGTTCAGGTCTGTAGTAGTCAATGAGATCCTTGCAAGACAATAAAAGGGAAAGCTACCCTTTGTTTTATAACAACTTTAGAAATAATTTCACTAAGGCGGTGGGAGCTTACAGACTTTCTATTGTATTCAAGTCATTTGCACAAGTTGCCCTTATTACAGCTTTGATAAATGATGTTTGCAGCAGAAAAGCTGTTTAGGGTTTCTGAGCATCGTGAGTATTTAGATCCATGTCAGGTACTTCACAGGGACATACAGAATAGCATAGAGCTTAGAAAGCCAATGTCATTTTCTGAAGTAACCACCACTCAGGCCCAAAGAAGTATTTGTTTAATTTCTTTTAATGTACATAGGCCCAGATTGGACAGCAATTAGAGACGTGGAGAACAAATCATAATCTTTGGGTTCTCATTGTCACACTGTCTTTAAAATGGGAATAAAAGAGACATCCAACTCATAGTGCTGCGAGGCCTAATTAATGCTCAGAATGCTATTTATAAGCTGGGTAACCAAAACCTCTGGGCAAGTGACTACTAAAATTTGTTACTTTTGAGAAGTCAGTACAACATGGAAGCACCTTGTCTCCTTTTTTCTACCTTTCATGGTACAAAATTAAGCCCTCTAAAAGATATCCAAAAGTGGCTTAATTGAGGATTTACTAACTTAGCCACGGTGTTCCTCATTTTGTTATCCTCTCTGGGTTTATAAAGTCATAGGCAGTAACTCCAGACATGAATCTGAACACTGAGATGTTTTACTTAGTTACCTGATTAAAACAAAACTTACCACACATCATGAGCCCAGAAAATATAAACTCCAAACTTCTGTTTCCACCTTCAGATGTATAGATGCCACTTCAGAGCCAACCATTTCTGTGCACATAATTTCTCATTTCTTCATGAAACCTTGAGGTTCTCACAATGTCTGGACAGTTAGACTTATTCTTTTAGTTAAATATGGGCAAACAAAAACGCCTTGATGTGATCTTTTTTGCCTTATGAGCAACTCCTAGAATTCTTTGTCCCAGCTGAACAAGCTGTAGTCTTAGATGAAATGGAATATTATGATCCTTAACAGTGCTTTCAATTAAAATACATTTAAAAAATTTTTAAAATCACTGAAGCTTAACAAGCTTTTGATAAGCTTTAGGGTTTTTTTACATTGTTGGGGTTTTCTTTCCTTTTTTGTTTATTTTTTCTTTCGTGTTTGTTTGATGTCCTTAGAATCCAAGAATAGTTTGCTTAACTAAAACACAAGAAAATCTTCCCTACCCTTCCCTCACCTTCCCTCTTGGAAGGAGAGCCAGTGCATGCCATGATATACTCGACCTCAATCTGCTAAGCACTAGCCTTTTGAAGTGGGTATCTAACAAGTCTCTCCAAGGTTCTCTACATGCAAATAAATGTACTATCTATAGAAATATTACTAAGTAACCACCTTTGATGGAACTAATTGAGAGAAAAAACCACACTGGCAAAGTCAAGAAAGACGCAGGTGTAACAGCGTGAGCTGGCTGCAGCATTAGTGCACAGTATCTTTTCCAGCTGTTTGATTAGACAAACATCTGATAATAATCCCGGAATACCAGACACAAGCGCAGAGTGTACGGCATTTCTTGTTGTTCATTTGCATCAATTGAGAACATCACAAGTCTCTGCTTCCTATCTTTACAATGACCTGTTCAATATGGACTTAAAACTGCACACAGAATATTACTTTTTCCTCAAAAACTGATGTTCCTCACAGTGTATTAAATCTCTCCACAGTAACCACAGTCAGTATAAAGTTTAAATATTTTTAAATGTTTCAAGCTGTCACATCTTTGTCCTCCATGAGATCGGACAAGGAATAAAATCAAACAGCTCTTCTCCTCAGGCAACTTTTCCCAAGTGATGGAGTCCAGAGACTGGCTGGTTGGCATTTGTTATTATAATCAACTTTCCATAGCTTTTACCAAGGCATAATCCTTAGTATATGTTTAACCAATGAAGATAGATTTTCAAGTCATACAACATAAAACAAGTGCACAGGGTGTTATGCATCATCAAGAACACAGTGGATAATGTTCGGTTATCCACTTCTTTTCTACTCCAATTCCATCCCCTTGGATGCTCTAAGCTCTTATTTGAATGACCCCAGTGTTTCAGTCTTAATAACCTTCACAGCAGTCCATTCCAAACATTTATTACTCCTGGGTTAAAAAGTATTGCTCAGCTACATCTGTTCTTAATTTGATTTTGTAAAAGTTTTTGGGTTTTTTTCTTCATTTTTTTTTCCACATGCACTATTTTCAGTGGAAGAAATATACCTAAAAGCTGTAACTTAGGGAAAAAATTACACAGGCCAGTGTATGTAGGAGGGTGTGGCAAACATGACTTTTGTCAGAAAGCTGAATTAATAGGCACTGACTGATATTTAGAGCTCGTGGGCTTCCTTGCCAGAGAAACATCTGCCATTTCTGTGGACATCCTTGACTCGAAAGTTGAAATACATATACACACAAAGGAAAAGGTTCCTGCTGGGAATCCTACTGTTGCTCTTATTTAAGTATGTGATGAACAAGATATCTTGGACATATTCAGCTCTTTTTCCTTCCATACATACCACAGACAGCATGTGGCAGACAGGTCTAGTACTGCAAAGATACCAGGGTAGATAGGGATCCTGCAGCTCCAACCACTGTGGGCTTTGGGCAGTTACACAGACCATTATCAATGCTGGGAAATCTCAGGAAAATTAAATTCTCTGATGCTGTATTAATCAAGCCATCCTGTGCTGTGATAGTCCGAAGTGTGATTTACATATAGCCAGATTTGCTCCTACTTTCTTACCCTATTTTTGTCACACAAGCTGTGCTCATTGTCTTGGGACTGGACAAGTCTGATCAGCTCAATGAGGCTGTGAATCATAGAATCATAGAATGGTTTGGGTTGGAAGGGACCTTAAAGATCATCTAATTTCAATGCCCCTGCCATGGGCAGGGACATCTTCCACTAGACTGAGTTGCTCAGAGCTCCATCCAGCCTGGCCTTGAACATTTCCAGGGATGGGACATCCACAACTTCCTTGGGCAACCTGTTCCAATGCTTCACCATCCTCACAGAAAATTTTTTCCTAATATCTAATCTATACCTATTCTCAGTTTGAAGCCATTTCCCCTTGTCTTGTCACTACGTGCTCTCGTAAAGTCTCTCTCCATATTTCCTGTAGGCCTTTTCAGGTACTGGAAGGCTGCAATTAGGTCACCCCAAAGCCTTCTCTTTTCCAGGCTGAAAAATCCTAATTCTCTCAGCCTTTCCTCATACGAGAGGTGCTCCATCCCTCTAATTATCTTTGTGGTCCCCCTCTGAACTTCCTTCAAAAGATTGATGCAATTTTTGTGCTGGGGACCCCAGAGCTGGAAGCAGTACTCCTGGTGGGATCCCACCAGATGGGAGTAGAGGGGCAGGATCACCTCCCTCGACATGTTGTCCATGGTGCTTTTGATGCAGCCCCGGATGCCATTGTCTTTTTGGGTGGCAAACGCATATTGCCAGCTCATGCCCAGTGCTCCTTTGCTCATGAACAATCTGCAATGAGTTGGGTTTTTTGGCTTGGGCAGGGCTGTCTCAAAGATAACTGATGGGCATTGTCACACCCTGAGAGATGCTGCAAGTTAACAAAATTGTTCCTAGCATGTCCCCTCTCATAATATGGGGTGAGGGGGAAAAAACAAACAAAATCAAATACAAAGTTCCTGCTAAGCTCCCAAGCAAAACCAAGAAGAGTCACACAGGCACATTTTCTATTCCATTTCACATTCCATGATTAGTAACAGCTTCTGCTTTCCTCTGAGTCACCCTTTGAAAGCATTTTTTAATGCTTCACAGAGCAAAAAGGACTCTGCCCACCGAGAGGGAACTTTATGAAAGTTCACATCAATCGACAGCAGCAAAGCAAACCCTTCTCCATCTTGCTTCAGTGCCCTTCTGGCACTGCTCTGACTGCAGCGCAGACAGTAAACAGTAGTGTGTTTGTGTGCAAATAGCATTCTCCTGAATGATGTCTGCACCTGTGTAAACTGACATCACTATCTTATTTTAAAATTCAGTTTATTTAAGGAGTTCACAAGAGACACCTGTTCCATGCACAGGCAAAAATGACACTCAATGAGCTAAAAAAAAGTATGTCTGGGGGGGAGGTGGAGGGCAAAAGCAACTTGCAGGGCCCTACACACAAGCATGTTTATATCTCCTGGGCCTACAACAGACAGCTGCTGCTTCTTTCATTTCTTGGTCTTCTGGTCTAAGTGGGTATTTGCAAAATAAAATACAGTGACACTGATTTTTCTATGCTGGCTTATTAAAGAGAGAACTTAGATAAATACTGGGGAGGGGGGGAAGCAAGAGACAGGCTGAAGCAGTCAGAAAACATCCTGGAACCTGCCTCATCTCTGAGAATGGCAACCTCCTGGCTCCCAAACACCATAAAAATCATGATGGCAAAAGCCTCAGCTTAACAGCTTATACAGGAGCCTCTATGGCATTTTCCTGCTTCACTCTTAGTGGCCACACTCTGTTCTGTTTTACAGCCTTTTAAAGCTGACACAATGCCTGGATTTGGGGTGTTTTTGGGGTTTTTGTTTGTATTTATCTAGTTTCTGTTGTTTGTTTGTTTGTTTTTTCTTTGAGAAAGGGCACAGTAGGCTTTGAAGGTTTGGTCTCCACAGCAGTCACACTGTTCTGTGAGGATACCACTCCTGTTTGGGACATTTGCCCCAGATATAATAAAGCATGAAAAGAGTATTTCTAGTCTGGAGGGAATGGAGAGACAGAAGATGCTCATGTTCCATCTGACTGAAAGCATTTTAAATAAAGCTATATTGATATTCTCAATAGTTAGTCACCTGGTTTATTCTCTCTTACTGAAGTGATAATTTTTCAAGTATTAGAAATGCATTTTTCAAACTCAACTGTTAAGATCTCAGTTTTTCAAAGACAACAGACTATAAAAGAGGGAAATAAGGATGAATAATTATTCCTGGCATATTAGGTGCAAAGTAGAAACAATTTTCACATTCATAAACAAGTGGCAGACCTTATCACATGAATATTCTCTGCACACTGTTCCCCACCATGCCCAGAGGAAGCAGTAGCCACAGGCGTATTACTTTTTAATAGAGGATCAATGGATCAATGAGACAAGATGATGTCCAGAAACTAAATCCATTACTACCTGGAAACTAGTTAGAAAGTCAAGGACTTAATGTAAAGAAAGATATTTTCAGGAAAGTCAGATGGAAAGGACAAAGACTTCTAGTAATTAATTGCTACCTCCTCTTATGTCAGCAGGATAAGAGCAAGGGACCACCTCTGCAGGAACGCAGTGAACACACGGTGAAGAAATTTAAGAGTCAGAAAGAAAATCAGAAGTACTACGGTAGGAAAACTAGCTAAAACTGAAATACAGCAAGGTGGAACAAGACAACAGAATGTGGAAATCAATGATTTTGAAAAACATCGTGATTTTTAAAATTAATGTAAGACCCACAAAGTAACAGAGCTTGATTTTCTATGTACAGCTGCTGTAACGCGCCTGCCACAACAGTCAAACTTGGGGGGAAAAAAGGGATTCATGGCTTTAGACAAAAGAAGCTTCTTGCCTAAAAGCAGCCTTGTTCATTTCAGTGAAATAAAGATGGAAAGCAGGTTTGCACCTTATCAGGACTATGCATCCCTAAAACACCAAAACCTTTTGCCTCTTTCTTCTAGCAACAAATAATAACACATCTCATGTCAACACTTTAGACTTTCCAAAAATTAACTTAGAGCATGTCATCACCTGATGCAAGGCAAATGCAACAAAATATAACCAGAAGCTTATTTTAAAGGCTAACAAATATACCCATTTTTATCAGAAGAGCACACAAGACCTTACACCTCATTTACTCTCTACTATGTCCCTTTTCGCTGATAAAAGGCATTTTCTTGAGCAAAACTTCACTAATGCTTAAATACTGAATTTTACTTCAATGGAATTTGAATCTTTTAATTTTACAAGTAATTTTGGCCATAGTACTGGATAAACAACTCCTATATTCCTGATGTTTCAGTGCCATGCCAGTGTCACACTCTAGTCCTCTCCAGTGACCGTACCATTCTCTTGAACTCCAGTGCAGTTCCAGATACACCAGTCTCCATGTCAAAAATGATGGGAGGCAGACACACAACTACTTCTTAATCACCAGGCAGACCATATAACAAAAAGAGTGACACAGAAACCACAGAGGTTTAATAGTGGAGACACTCAAGTAACTCTACAGTATATAAAGGTGCTAAAAGAGAAAGCTTGAAAAATTAAGTCTGAAGTATGCTTATTCCCAGAACCACAGAATAGCTGAGACAGAAAAGGATCTTTGAAGAATTTTCAAGTCCAACCTTGCTGCTCTAAGCAGGATCAACTGGAGCACATTGCTCAGGATTTTGAATAACTCCAAGAAAGGAGACTCCACAACCAGCCTGGGTAACCACCATCCATGTTTGAGCAAGTAAAAATGCTTTTTCTTATGTTTTAATAAAATTTCCTGTCTTTCTTGACAATTATTTATGGTCACAAAAACAGAAGAAAATACAGCAGAGAAATGCAATTTTTCCTTGTGAAAAATAGCCCCTTGCAATTCATCTCTATGTCTGTGCTTTGATATCATTTAGCTGCAATACCAACATGCTACCTATGTGAGAGTCCAGAACCAACAATTCATTCACAACTTGTTAGTGAGCGGTTTATAGCACAGAAAAAGCCCAAGCAGATCAACTGCTTTTTAATCTAGATCTCCATTCTCAATGACACAGCTCTTTCTGCATGGATTCAGCAGGCTGTAGATGCTGATGGAAATTGAAGACAAAGTTCCTTTCCTTTGTGTCAGTGTTTAGGCTTTGACATTTTTGCAGTGACTTGATTTTATTTAGAATTTTTTTTTCTTTTAACATGCAGAATTGCCAAAGTCAAGTCCAGTTCTACAGAAACTGCCCATCTTCCTCTTGAGGGTATTTTAATTCTTTGAGATGACAATCTGGAAACACCATAATTCTTAGAGTTCTCGTCTCCACATTTCACATACAAACCCTTTTGTGTCCTGTCAATTTTAACACAGTTTATTGGGAAGTTCAATCTAACCCAGATGTTTGCTGACAGAAATTTTACAGGTGATGACAAGATTCCATTAACTCAATGCGCATGATGTTAGTTAAAGTGAGTTTCTGAGAAATCTTATTCTATGCTCCCGGCCCTGTATCCTCATCTACTGCTGTGAAAAGACTTTCTGCTGAAGCAAAACACAAAAACAATGTTTGTATGAGTTACAGAGATTTACTTATCCATATATTTCTTCTTAAAGTGTGAAACAGATGTGTTATGTGATGGTTTGTGAAATAAACTGCTGGTCTGACAGCCAAATTAAAAATAAGAGTACTTGAATGCTTATAGATGCAGAATGAGACAGCCAGATACAAAACCACTTGAGCAAGCCAGGGTCCTGAGTTTTCTCCAGTATTTCCCAGACACAATCAGTTTTAGAGTAACTCTGCATGATGGTTTGGCCTTACTTCTCTGTAACACACTAAAGAAGGCAGAAACTTGCTAGTATGGAATCCACTACCTGGGCTTGGACCAGCCTCCCAATACCTGCTCTATCCAAATAGGTGGGCTGTGAGGGGCATGCAGCACTTTTGAAAACAAAAGCCTCCTTTCTTAACTATCTCAATTCCACTTGATAAGTTAAAAATTTATTGTTAAACTGTCTGACCTATTATGGGCTATTTTTGCCCAACGTGAGGAACATACGCCTAATTCCAAAACTAATACAGTTCCTTTTCCTCCATGGTACGTCCTCTCTATCACAATATGTTCCTATTCCTTCCTCCTTCCTCACCCTCTGAAATTTCCTTATCACTGCAATGAGATACAGCAACTTTCGTATTACAATCAAGTAATGACACTTTGATTGCTCATGGCACAAGGCCAGACAGCTCCTAAGGCAAGTCATTATTAGACTGCAATACACACCAAGTCAAGTTTCACTGCTGAAATGGATGATGGAAAGGTATAGAGTGAAATGAAAGCAGAGGCCCTAATTTAAAACTGTCATGTAAAGCAGCCAGGAATCCTGCAGCTCACAAGAGAACATGCTTCTCACTTTATCTAAGAACTTTTAAACCCAGGGATGGTGAAGCAGAAAAGATATCGAGAAATTATCTTTACCCTCCTAAAAATAAAAGGTATATTGACTACACCTGCACCTCAGTCTCATGGAAGTGGAGTACAAGAAATGCACCTCTTTGAAGAATATTGATTCACAGATTAATGATTCCCCCCCCCAAAGAAATCAACAAAAAGTGCAGGAGATTCAGATTCTGATGAACATAAATCTGATATTTAAATCAATCACTAGAGCACACCTGACTAATGGCTTAGGTTTAAATGCTAGTGAGAATTTCCTTGATTTAACATTAATTCATTTTCATTTATTTTAAATTTCATTATATTACCTCAAGGGTGCAACAATGTAAGTCTCATTTCTTGGCCATTATTCTTTCACATACAGAAGTTCTTCAATATACACTAACTCAGAGAAATGGGTTATCTCACAACTCTATCTTCCACAATCCCATAAATTATGAAAATTATGAAAAAAATGGCTTCACATCCATGGAAAACGTCAGACAAATAATTTGCTCTCACACCAAGCTCTTATTCCTCCAATCACCGCAAATTCAGTAAATCAAAATCGACAGAAAACTCTCAGAAGAAGAAATCCGACTTTTTATCCTTTACCTAAGCGTGATGACACTTGCAGGATTTTTTTAAGCCTTAGTTTGGATAGTGATGGGACAGGAGAGATCTGGCAATGTCATGCTCATTTTCTGACCTTCCTCCAGGCTAGCTGTAGTGAAAAGCTTTTTATGAAAACAAAAAAACACCACCAACAAAACACCACCAAACCAAAACAAAAAAGAAACCAAACAAAAACCCACAAACCACTAAAAGATCCCCTGGTTTCAGAATTAGGTCTGGGGGGGGGAAGAAAAAACAAAACAAACAATAAAAAAACCCTAACAAAACAAACAAACCACACACACACACAAAACCCCCAAACAAAACACACACACATACGAAAAAAAAAAAGGTGAAATTTATCATTAAAATCATAAGAACTGGAAGGCCTGAGCTGAAACTGAGATTTCATTTAGAAAAGCAAGAAACAAATGGCTGTGGAGCAATACACAGGCTGTAACTCCAGCCTTTCATGGTCTTTAACTTTTGGATGGAATTCTTCCCCTTTTTCTAATTCCTTTATTACAAGGAAAGGCAAAGACGTAAAGAAAAGAAGAAATATGAGGAACATTAAGAAGTAATTTCACACTTGCATTTTATCTTAAGCCAAATAAGACATTAGTTTTCAATGGTGAATGAAATTGAGCCATTTAAATGGAAAACCTGCCATACCTTCTCCTTGAAAGGCTGAGCAAAGTTTTCATCAGACTACATTTCAAAGTTTCTAAACATGTGCAGATCACTTTTTGGATCTAACTGTTGAGAATGCAGACATGCAACATGTGAGAATTTACTTGGAAAGGAAGACTTCGTGTATCAATTAACAATTTTGCACCTCTTAAGTGGTAAACATAGCAGTCATTTCACAATTCCTAACTCACTATGACTGCCCCATTTAAATTAAATATATCCCCAAATCCTGCCTCAGGAAATAAGTTGTGAGTTCAGTTAGTTTCTGAACAGCTTAAATATATCATTAGTATGAAAATGATCCCTTTTTATGAGGTGCTGTTATTTCATAGGATATACTTAATGTTTAGGAATGTGTACATCATATATTGAAATTATGTACAACATATAATGAAACACATATAAAATTGCAGTAGCACCGGGAGCACCACTGCAGTTAAGACTCTGACAGACTCTCCTTTATAAACTTATATTTTAATAATACAGAATTCCAAGATGAAATCTGAAAAAAACCCACCAAACCAAACCCCAAACATTTGGAGGATACAGACTACAATTCATGTTTTTTTCATAGAGAAGCAAAGAAATGCAAACAACATTTCTGTCCTTACTCTGAGGCACATTTTCCTGTTGAAGGACCAAAAAATGTGCTTTGCAGATTAGATTTCTAGTTGCTGGATTTGGGGGGAAAAAATAAAAAATTTTTATTCCGTCCCCTCCTTCCCCCACCCCACTCAGTGAAACTCAGCAAATTTACCATTTGCCATAAACAAAAGCCTGGTTGTTGCTGTGCTTCTTTGAGAGATGATGGTGTAGATAAGTCTAAATATAATTCCCTATAGTTCCAAAAGCAAACATTTAATGATTCTGCATTTCACTAGATCAGGAGAGATAAGCAGTTCAATCAACAAAAAGATGTTTATGAATATACTCAAATTGATGTGGTGTGTGTACAAAGTAAAAAATAAATCACAGCAACTATACACTTTAAAACTGACGTCTGAATAACTATTTGATGAATTATACTAATTTCTAAATGCATATTTTTATCACCAAAAGCAGGATGCTAAGTACATAATCTAAGCTGCTGAAGGGCAAAGAATGTTTAGAATCTGTTTATGTGCCTACAGGTAGAGATGTTTCTTCTTTGATGGGATCATCGCATACCCATCTGCCCCCTGTTATTTTCGAAGTCGCCTTAACCTAATCATATGGAAGCTGCATCCTCTAGTGTTAAGACCAATTTAGCACAGAAAATAACCAACTTCCTTGGAAAAATGGTAGACAATCTGTTGGGAAAAGATTAGTGAAGTGTAACTCCAAAGAAGATTTTTGTGCAATGACCTTAATAAATACATTTTCTTCAGAAACATGTAACCTGAAAAAAACCCTCTTGCTTGTCTGATGTCAAAACCAAAACTATTTATGCCTTAGTACATTGGAGAAATTGTTCATGCCTACGTAAAGATTGCCCCATGGTGTTTCCAAGGTCAGTAATTTGCATGGAATTTGCATCAGAACTCAACAATGCCTGTGGAAAAAAGAGACTGGTTTTCCCCTATTTTATGATGAAGTTCAATACTAAAAATATTTTTTTCCAAGTTGAGCCAAACAGATTTTACACCATCCTGTTCCAGATAATGCTTCTCTCGATTTTATAGAAAAGTGCTTATGTACCACAGCAGCAGGCATCTGCCTCACAAACTCCCAAGGTTTCACATCATCCTGTGGTAAGAAGTTAGGCAGCAGAATCACATTCCACCTATTCATATCTTTTTCAAGAACCAGCTTTTCTGTCTTTTACTCCATCAGAAATCAGCCATCAGGGATAAAGGCCCTCAATTAAGAAACCTCTTAAAGTCCTACTGGGCATACAAAAGAAAGTTCGTGCTTAAGCCTTTTGCTGAAGCAGCTGAGTGGAGGGAAGCAGGCTACACTGCATTTACACAGCCAGAACTGTCCTAAGAGCAAGCCCTATATTGTTCATTTTCTCAATACATTTACTAAAATATATATACCCATATGAGCTATGAAGTGAAATATTTAATGTACTTTCTAACTCAAAACAGGAGTGATATACAAGTCTTAAAATTCGGGGAGGAGGGAGTTTAGCCTCATCTGTTGTAAACATGTAGGTTATTTTCAGAAAAAGAGTATTTTTCAAAGTTGGACATACATTACCACTCTTTCTCAGCAACAATCCTAACTTTAATCATTCATTCTTACAAAATTTTCTTGAACACAATCTTCAAATTTCGAACTATAACTTCCCACTTATCCTGCCTATGTATAAGCTGAATTTCAGAGACTTGAAATGAAAAGCGCTAAGTAAATAATGATATACTGCCTAGAAATGTATTTAAAGTGTTATGTCACACCACATTGCACTCAAATGTAAAGTTGCTTACAAGACTCAGATTTCCAGAATCTAATACTGGAAGTCAGTAGTATTCTCCAACTGTTTCTCTTTTCATTATCATACTCACACAGCACTCCCCAGAAGGCAAAAAGAAACTGTGTTCATAACTCTCCACAGCTTTTGAAGCAGGGATAAGCAGGTTTTTGATGCTGCAAAAGGATAAAGACAGCCTACATCAAACCATTTCTAGCTAACTGACAGAGAGATCCTGGAAACTGTCCTGAGCAATGATCCCCTTGATGGCATTACCTCTAGCCTGGATCCCTGGATCCCTTATAGGTGAGGAAGGTGCAGCCACTCTCACCAGCTAATCTAAAGAACCACCCAAATGTCTGCTTGGCAGATCGGCTGTGTTTTCCTACAGTCACAAAGAGAAGTGGTCATGCCCCTGCCCAATATTAACAATAAAAGCAGAAACTAATCACTGGTCCATTGATTTAACAAGGGAAATCCTTAGATTTCCTAATATCCCAGAATGTTATTGAATGACAAATTCTGCCAAGCTTCAAACAGTGTAAGAAACTGGAGAGCCCAACAGGTAATTCTCTTGCAAAAGCTCTTAATTCTACAGATGTTCTTGCAAGTTACATCACCAGTGACTTTCAGCCCTTAAATGCACGCTCAGGCTGTATTTCTCAAGAAGGAGATCAGACCCTGTGCCAGAATATGAAGCAAAGAATTCTAAAAAGCAATTGTGGACAAGCGGAAAACACAGCCAAAAAATGTCAGGAAAAATAACAACAACAAAGAACAAATCAAAACATGTCTTAGACACTAAATCAACAATGACGCAATGATATCATATAAAAAATATGGTAATGCTCTAAATATCTAAAAACACCTCTAGTATTTCACAGCAAAAATTAATGCAACAGGTTGTATGGTACTACAGTTTTAAGACAAATTTGCTTTCCATTTTCTGGCTACTGGACGAAGGTAATTCTGCATACAAATGTAAAATCCAATACTCTTTCAAAAAATTTTTCCTACTCATTTGCATCATGGTCTACAAAGGGCTCTGGAGGAGCCCCAAAAGCAATGTTTGCCCCTAGTGCTGCAGTTCGTTATGTTCTGCACTCTGCAATTATTTAGATGGTTTAAAAAAAGGAGAGGGAGAACAACTGTGAAACGCATTGTGCAACCACAGATGACTTCATGTTAACCCCTGTTACTGGTTCCACCCTCAGGTCAAATGCCTATGAGTCAGTGTCTAGCACAGATGAATGATGTCATCCTCACACCACCTCTTCAGCAAGAAAATGTGGTGGAGCCTTTCATTGCTGATCTTAAGAGACCCTGAGTTACTAAATGAAGTTCCCAAGATAAAAAAAGAATAGGCCTGAACTTAAAAAGAGAGGAAATGAGCACATCACTCCAACACCTTAGAAACAGATTCTAAGAAAAAGACTGTGATGGATCATATACAGTAAAAATGACCAACAGGATGTATGTGTAAAAAGACAAAAAAAGATTTGTATTACCCTGTTCCACAAAAGCCAGCAAATAAGGGACATAATTATGTCATCTACCCATTTTAATTAAAGTAAATGACATAAAATAAATTTAAACAGGGCAATCGATGTGATCTCTCTTTCAGGTACCCAAGCAATGATAGATCAGATATGTAGGGAACAATTTGATTTCAGTGAAACCTGAATACAGTACACCTGTGTGGATTTAAGGAGCTAGTTTCAAATTGTTTCAGTACACTGCAATATGCAATAATTGGTTTAAAAGCAGTGTAGTTCTTTGATTTAAAAAAAAACAATAAAATCCTTGAGATGAGAATCTTGAGGTACAAAATTACTGCATCTGAAACCATCAACTAATCAATCACTTTTTAAATGCAGGGAAGTATAGAAGTGAGAAAGAAGTACAATGGGTAAGCATACAATAAAATATAGTCCTGGATGAAGAACACATAAAATTGCTAAGAAAATACTTAAGGTGGTATTAGACTGAACTTGATGTGACATTAAACATGTTCCACAGGGCTTTCCTGGTCATGAAAGCTTCTCTGTATGAGAGGTCGTCTGACATGTCTTTGCAGGATTGAGATCTGCAAAGACATTCTAATTTCCTCAACTCCAAAAGTGGTATTTCCCAGGGAAAGGAGAAAAACAGAAAACCCATGAAGGGGAACCTTCATATAATGACTTTATACAGACTGTCAGAGACTCCAGAAGTATGGATTTAATGGAATTCTTATTAAACAGATCCAAGGTGATCCACATGCACATGGAAAGAAACAGCAGCAACTAACTTCTTTCTGTAATGTTGTGATAGTAGGACAGGATTTTTTTTTTCCCCTAAATGCAACGGTCTGTGTTATTTCCAAACTTTACTTTTACATAATGTGACAGTTTCACAGAATCACAGAATATTCTGAGTTGGAAGGGACCCATTAGGATCATCAAAGTCCAACTCCTGGCCCTCCACAGGATACCCCAAAAGCCACACCATGTGCCTGAGTGCACTGTCCAAACGCTTCTTGAACTCTGTCAGTCTTGGTGCTGTGACCACCTCCCTGGGGAGCCTGTTCCAGCACCCATCCAGTCTCTGGGTGAAGAATGTTCTCCTAATACCCAGTCCAAACCTCCCCTGACACAGCTTCATGCCATTCCCTTGGGAGGTTTGTAGAGGTACTGCCTGGGGTCTTCCTGAGGCTCTAGCAATGGTTAATGCAACAATGGTTAGGGATACGATTAGGATGCTTGCTCTCTCAGCTAGAAGAAATATCTTGTCTGCATTTTGAAAATCAAACAAATATTAAACCAGACCAACACTCTAACCATCTTTTAGAGGAATTCTACCAGGAGTGAAATATATGTATCTTGGAACATAAAGTATCGAATTCCATTTCTCTTTGAGAACATTGGCAGCTAATAAATTCAAATATGTGCATACATAAAGGTCTGCCCTTATTTACATTTTCCCTTCCTTTTTTTGTCCAGCTGCCATTTTTTGGCCTACAGAAAACAATCCTCTTTTTTCGAGTTAGATTCCACTGTAACAATGCCCTTTCTTAGTAGTCCTCCCTCTCACCCTACACCCACAAATCATTATACAAAGCTGCTCAAAAATCAATCTACACTTGAGCAAACACAAGCCTGTTGTCTTCGCTTTTTTCACTCTTGTCTGTATTCATAGTAGTTTTTTTCCCCTCAAAATCCCAATCAATTTCTTCAGAAAAAAAAAATCCATGCAATTTGCCTGCATTTGCAGCTTTCCCTTCCCATTGTCATGGCAATTCCTATCCCTTGTTTCCCTGTCTACCTTCAGTGGGTCTGTGGTTATATGGTTTTTCTCTACTTCCACAGCTCCTGCAGTTGGATACAGCGTATCATTCTGATCCTAGATGTTTCAGTCTTGCATGCTATACTGAAAGTCCTCCTTCATCGTTCCAAAAGGTTAGCCTTTATGCTAGACTCTAATTTTCAAGTTCCTTGAGCTCACTGTCCTCCATAAGGCTTGGTAGCAACGAAAATGAAAGGTCTTGGTAGCTATCAGAATCTCTTGTGCATATTCTCCAAATGGAAGGCTTCTTCCAGTCCATAAAGGTCATTTCCTTCCTTCTCTCTGCAGAATCTGTTTTAAAAGATGAGCTTTGCTAATAAACAGAGAAAGGCTATTTAGAAGCAAGGCTTTAATTAAAAATGAGCTGGATATAGCTCAACCTCCACAGTACAGAAAGTGCTCTCAGATAAACCCTCTAAAATCTGCTATGTGTGTTGAATGTAAATAAAAACATAACTACTGTGGTTGCTTCACCACATTATTGTTATTTTAAGGTGACTAGTATTAGATGAAAAACACTGAGGTTACATAATACAAGTTATTACTCTAGTCTAAATCACTCAGGCCATTTAATTTTTATGTGTATTTTTTTACACAGCATAAAGAATCCTCTTTCCTCCCTCGAGCGCTGTACCTCTGTGCAAAGAAAAGATCAACACAGGAGTATGTTCATGGCCTATTTAAAGACATACTTGTGTACTCATGTCTAATTTTAATATCATGAATGCCAGGTGATCCGAGTGTGCAAAAATTAATTACTAATGAAATTACACCATCATCATATTTCTTTTGGTTCTGTATCCGCTTAAACAAGTGTGTTAACAAAGTAAAATTAGTAGTTCCGTATTTGATTTAAAATATTACTAATAATTTATTATGTATAAGCAAATGAACACCATTCCAGTTCAAGTAGAAAATATCTCTATTTCCAGAACTACATACAAAGATCTGAGGTAGCAGAGTTTCAGGTGTAGGTTCTGTGGTAATTTCATCCTTCTACCCAACTTTATGCATAGATTGTGCTTCCATTTCTTGAAAATCTGTTATGCTAAATTAGAATCACTAGCAGGGAAAGGAAGGGTTTCAGGCTTGCTGCTTTATTCTCAAATCAAAGAAGCATGAACATAATAAGACAAATCTATGCTCTGTTCAGTTCATATATTCAGTGCCTAAGGATTCCATAACCTGCAAGTGCTTCAATGCACAGCTCAACTAAAACAACTCAAAAAAACCTAACAACAACAATATAAAGTTACCGTACCAAACTTCTGTTAGGCTTCTGGGACCAAATAGTCACCTTTGAAAAGAGCAAATGCTGTAATTATTCTTAAGGTCTATTAAATTTGATGTTCTTGGATGATTTTGGTATTGGTAAGAAATCTGGTGCACCTGGTGCTCCTTACTCTTGGCAACAGCATGAAACACTTTTCAGAGGGATTGTCCAGTATTAGTCAAAAAAAGCAGAGTTCTCAAATCTTAGTGCACCTCTCAGATGAACTGTAAAACACCAGCTGTAGCGCTCAGCTTTTTTCCTGCAAGCATCAGATGACGGTCAGACTGAAAAATTTCACTTGCTTTTTGCTACACCTTGGTATAGCACTGAACTTTTCAAGCCCCGATATTGCTAATGAGCACTTTCAACCTCATAGGAAGCCAGAAAATGGAATGCTGGTTTAGAGATAGATAGGGATGTATAAATAAGACTATTGTTTCTACAGAGCAAAGCTTAAATATTGTTATATGGTAGTTAAAGTAGAGTATAATAGTCTATTGTTTCTATGAATAGGTTCTCCCAAGCACCAATCAACACCTTATCGTTAACATGAATCACTGGGATATCTTCTCCATGATCAAACAAACACTTCATGAGAGTTCAAACTTCGACTTCAGAAAACTCTTGGTGTAATAACAGATTAGATTTAAATATCAGCAACTATATCCTTATTCAATGAATCTTATTTTAGCGATTAAGTGTTACATAAAGCTATCTGAAAAGGTTTAGGAAGACTGTAAGTAAATGTGCAAAAAAACTCCCATATTCCAGCCACCAAAAGTCTATTTTAGCCAAAGTATCTTTAGTTCTGCTCTTAACATCGGCTATACGGAACCATAATCCCATTTCTGTAAGGTAAGATAACAATATTATTTTATCAATACACCAAGTTATTTCATTTCACTATATTTCTAAATATGTTTTAATCTTATTTTACTTCTAGAAAGAGGAATGGGATTCTGGACCCAACCAGTCTGCAGTGTATCCAGGGCCAGATACTTAAACCAAGAAATCCGATTTCCAGGCAGTTTTGACAAAACAATTCTCGAGAGCTCTTATACTCCAAGAATCAACAGCTGTCTGCAAATTGGTACTCCTTAAAGCACTAGTGTTTATACTCTTGGATTTTTTATAAATACTGATTCCGTAATTCCAAGCTTTTTTATTGATACACATTTCCAAATCAGCTCAATACTCTTCTTAGATGCTACAGTCTCCTGTTCTGTACAAGTTAACCTCTTCTACACAGTGCAAAAATTTGATAATAATTCAAACACGTTTCATATAATTTGCAGTTTCTGTAACCTCCACTCAAAGATTTCTGTTGTGAATGTTGTTGCATTTTGATTTCTCCCTTAAAGAAATCATTGGTGTGATAATGATTCCATCTACAATTTTTTTCTGTAGGCCTGAATGGGATCACTGAAGGTTAGTGACAAGTACTTCCACATAGTTATTTCTGGAAGCACTATCTTTGTTCTTCTGTATTTTCATTATTCTGCACCCAGGAGCTTTTTTTTTTTTTTCCCCACATTCAGTGCAATAAGATATAAGTAGCAAAGACTAACTATATTAGTAAGGGTTGCATGACCTTGCAGAGGTAGCAATACCTACCCCCAGACTAGTCCAATCTTGTC
Organism: Margarornis squamiger; assembly: GCA_035222235.1. Taxonomy (NCBI): domain Eukaryota; kingdom Metazoa; phylum Chordata; class Aves; order Passeriformes; family Furnariidae; genus Margarornis; species Margarornis squamiger. The sequence goes on from JAWWTY010000156.1 coordinate 15,560,259, forward strand.
ACTTTTATCCATCTTCCAACAGGTAAAGGGGTATTTCTTACTAATGATGGTTTCAGTAACGTCCTTGAGGCTATGGGCAGCTGACAGGTATTAGAGAGCAGCCCAGCTCTGCCCCCCACTGCGTTAAAAGCCTCTCACCTCATATAAAAGATACCAGCTGCCCTGCCTGGTCATCAGCACACTTTGAAGAGCACAGGTCACAGCAGGACAGGGCACAAAAGACTGCCTCCCAAACAGTCCTTTTTAGCTCCCGGGTATAAGCAAGAGGACAACCCAAAGAGAACACCAATAGAGCTTCCTCCTCTCAGCCAACTTTTGCAAAAGTCAAAGACTGCATGCTTTAGCACTCCAATTTTGCATGGAAAAAAACTGTCAGGATAGTTACAAGTTTTACAAGTTCCATTTTATCACAATAAAATCCAGATATCTTGAATTTATTGAGTTTTCATTTTGAAAAATTTCCCTACATCAGTAATCCTCAGGTAATTGCCCCTGTCACAGCTTTATGGGTTGGGGTATTTTTGTACCAGTGGGTACCTGGAGGCCAACTGCACAAAAAATTACTTAGCCTTCCTTCAGAAATGTATTTTCCTGAGATAACAGTAGTGAAATCCCTTCAAGAAATATTTAGTCCCTCCACCCATAGCAACAGAATGTAAAATGGTTTGTAGTTCCTCATATTTTCCCATGGAAATGAAATAATTTGAGAAATTCTTGAAACTACAACTACAGTGAAATTTAAACCAGAGAAGAACAAACATTCTGTTACAAAACAATTCATATAATATTCCATTTCTGCAATACGTGCAATGTTTGACTAGAAATTAATATTTTTATGCAACTGAAAGACAAGCTTATTTAAGGGTTTTATGCTCCTACTCAGATTAGCCACCAAACCCTTATCTTGCAGTGGTTCAGCAGACTCCACAGAGGAGTGGGATGACTAGGACTGTATTCCTCCCTCTTATTTTCTTTCCAAAGGTTAGTTTTGAGATTCAGCTTTTTTTCAGTTTTATCAACCTGATCAAATATACTGTGTGCATGAAATATGAGCAGCATTTTCAGATCTGCTACACATAGCGTACTGCTCACAATGTAAAGGAAAAAAAAAAGAGAGGGTGAGTTGCAAAGTGAAAATGAGGTTGAGTTGATCAGGAAAAAACTTAGATAAATGCTCATCAAATAGTGCAGGGGAAACAACAAAAGACACAAAGCTGAGAGCAACCAACACTAATTCTCTTGTTGATAATGGTTTTCATTGATGAAAACAATGTAATTCAGGAGGCTGGAAGCACCATGAGGTAAGCTCTGATAGTCAAATCTCGAAGACTAGTTGTTGCTATAGTAAGGGAAAATATGATACGGAAATGGAATACTCTGTAAAAGAAAGGAACCTGTTACGATCAAACCATCACACTTCAAGTTTAGGCAGTTTCTGCATTCTATTTTTGCTAATAGAAGGAACATCTCAACAGGACACAAATACTTCTTTAGAA
>JAWWTY010000156.1:15561854-15598668 GCA_035222235.1 Margarornis squamiger
CAAGTTTAGGCAGTTTCTGCATTCTATTTTTGCTAATAGAAGGAACATCTCAACAGGACACAAATACTTCTTTAGAATTTGCTTTAGACTTTTAAAGCACTCTAAATTTAAAAGAGAAAGTGAACAAAAAAGAAAATTTTACTCCTTCCCACATTCACAAGAGAGCCTCCAGCCCCAACTCTCAGTTTCTTGCTAACCTTTCATTTGTGCCTCAGAAAACTGGGCGAGGTGACAGCAAAAGCTGGCCAGGATCCTTTTAAGAATCCACCAAACAAGACGTGGCAAAGTTTCTCTTTCACAAGATGGGCTGTAATACTGATATGATGGTCTAATAGTCTCCTGTGATTCTCTAAGTCTTGGTTTTCTCCTCCTTCTGAATGATGAGGAGGGAAGTGAGTGCTGTGGCTCAGCAAAACACTACAAAAAAACTAACAAAATATCCAATCTAGAAGTCTCTCCAGTAGGATGGGAGACCTTTCCCATACAGAATATTTTAAGTTTTCTGACAGAAAAACCTCTTAACTTTATCATGATGTCACATGAAGTTTTGCTTTTGCTGAAAGCACATTTTCCACTGATGGAAATTTAGCTGGAAGTTTCCAACAGGATCATTTTTAGGATGTATGCCAGCACGACTTGATGTCCATGATGTCACTTTGGTTGATTAGTCCAAATGTGTCAAACAAAACTGAAAATGAATGCAGTCTTCATAAAAAAGTGTCAGTTGCCTCCTGTAGCTAAGCCAAACCAAGGTTTATAACAAAACAAACAGACCATATGCCTCATGCAGTTAAGACAGTCAATAAGGGCACTTGGAGCTCTGAAGATTTCTCACTGGCTCCTTCATACCCTTACACATACACTACACTGCCCTGCCAAGAACTTAGTAAAATGTTTTTTCTTTTTTTTGAGCCCTCATTCTCAATCCTCAGAAACTTTTTTATCTACCTGTTACCCCTACAAAAACTAGCCCTCCTTCTCCATCAGAGTCCGGACCAAGGATCTTTGGTTTATTACCAGTATGTTTGTATGGAAATATTTGCCTCAGCCAGCCACTAAATCCAGCAAGATTTTAAGTAAAGACCTCATTCAAAAGACATCATATCACCCAGCTCCCATGATGGCTGTGTTTGTTTTCATTCCTTCCCAACAGCCAAGAAGAAATATTTTGCTATGGAGGTTCACAGAATCTAACATACATTGCTGCTGGAGAAGTTCAAAGAGCCATGGCAGTGAGTCGACCAGGATGCACCTTGCACACAAAGATGCTCGACACGTTATGAACAAACACTATTTGAGGTAATTGGCTACTTTTCTCTCTCCTCAGGCTTCCCTAAATTGTGAGAAAAAGACTATTAGAGACACATGTCTCTAGATCATGGAATGAGTTTCCAGTTTGGAACTGACAAGTGAGCTGATATATTGCAGAAGAAAGATAAAAGAAAAAAAGCCACTAGTTTTGGGACTAATGCAAATCAAGCTGTCCAGAATCAGGTGAAGCAGCAACTATTTAGTTATTGTCCCATTGTCTGAACTTACAGCAAATGGTGATTTCCAAGTTTCAGCTATTCAATGGAAACTAAAGGTCACCCATGGGTGGGGTGATGCACCAAGCAGTTGTACAGACCACAACCTTTCAGGGAGCAATTTTGATACTACCAAATCATCATTACAAGTATTTTATAAACCCTAAACTGCATTTGCACATGCATATGAAGATAGTCCAAACATTTGAGAACACTTGCTGATTCACATAGTACCTTGCTGCTGAAGCAAGGAGGGTAACAGGAATTAAACCTTACAGAGGGAACATTCTGACCAAAGGAATGATTTAAGGTGATACTTTTAAGTTGAAATACTGGACACAGCATTTAGCTCTGCCTCTGTTGAAAACCACCTCTGATATTTATAAACCTTGTAAGCTGTCAAAATTTCACTTAATGCTTCACCCAGTAATGAGGCCTGAAGAAACATAATGCCTTTTCCTATACATCAGAGCAGAGGCTTAAGCAGCATGGGATTTACATGCAAGCATAGAGGCATGTAGAACTATTTTAGGCACTTCTTTCAGTATCCAAGACACCTGCATGGGGTTATGCAGATATGACATCAGACCCATGCCCTTCTGGAGAAGCACTTGTAGATCAAACAAGAAAAGTTAAGTCACCAAAAATGGCACTAGGTGTTGACAATTGAATGTCTCCCAGTAGAACCTGGTTCTACAAACCAACCGAGACTACTATGAAATTCTCTGAAGTGTAAATCCTGACTTGAGTTTTGCTTTTAAAAGCTGAAGATATTTCCATGAGGATGATTGGCTGCTGCTCATAGGAATCTTGCTGCACCTATTTATGGGGTAAAATGAGATATATATTTTGAAAGTATTGTGCCAGTGAATGCAAGATACATGAAAGACAGCTTCCTTTAACTTTATATGCTTTGCTATTTTCTGCAGGCATACTGTTAAATATAGTTCTTAAAGTACTGATTTTACAAAAGTAGATGGGCTTTCCACTTGCCTAATTGGAAGGCATTAGTATTATGTGCACCTGGACAGTCATACAGTCCTCTCTGTATGTACCAGTGGGGAAAAGGGAGGACAGGAGATGAAGCAGAGAATGCATTGAAACAAGGCTGACCCCTGAAGGAAACTCAAAGCGGGAGTAAGGTGGCTTCCTTCATTTTGAAGAAACTAATGTAGCAGTATATGAAAAAAATGGAAAAAAGTTTATTCTTAAGGAAAAGAGCACACATGCTTTATTCACAAAGCATATGTACTTTATGCCAAGTCCCTCATTAGCATCAGTGTACTCACATGAAAGGGTGAAAGCCCACGCATTTTAGTGTGACCAAATCCTTCTCAGCTTCTCCTCTTTGAGAAATGATTGCATGACACTGGCTGCTAAGACAGGGGGATCTCTTGAAACAATGGGGAAATGGACACTTCAGGTAAGAAATGACCACATCAGAGAGTGGTGGGAGCCACCTGGCAGGAAAGCAGGAAGGTGTAAGTGAAAGGGTGTAGCAGCACAGTGAAACACAAAGGGAGCCTGCTGACAGCATGTGTGTACATAGGCCAGCTCTACCCTAACACAAGCTACTTGGCAGGGTATCTGCTCACCTCTCATCTCACAACATCCTACCTCAGGTTCGTTTGAGGTGTCCTGGCTTCCTGCTTGTGCACTGCCCTCCCTTTGGTCCAGTTATGAAACTAAGGAGTTTCCCTGAAGGTGCTCCTGTAACTCTTCTTCTGCGTCATGGCTTATTTCACATAGCACATAAATTTCCCTCTGTTCCAGGGGCTTTGTTGAGGTGTGACCAGCCTTTCCAAGAACTCCAATTAGAAGAGAAAGTTTGCATCTAAAACTATGAAGGTAAGAGGCTGTGTCAGCTTGCGGGCTTGCTGCAGGCTCCTACAACTTTAAACCACATTGTAATGATTACATGAGCCTGTCAAAACAGCATTTATCAACATTGCCTGAACTTTTTGCTACTATCTGGTCATGGATTTTTTTTTAAACTCAAGTTAGTTTTGTCCTTTTTCAGTGAACACTCTTTCACAGGATAAACAATTACACTGATTTCACACCTAGGGTTAAACTGGGGTCAAAACAATTTCATAGCAAACAATTCTCCATGGAAATATTACTCCAGGAATAGAGCCATACAACAGATAGACAGCTATCTAAGTAACATCACTTACATCTACTGGAATGCCAATTTTTGGGTAAAAAAAAAATTCTCTTAATAGCTATGAATTCTAAGTGCTTTTTAAAGGTGTTGGTTATTCCCCACTTTGCATGAAGAAACTGAAAACTGGAAAATGTTTTTTCTGGTATCTGACAGCATCAACTTATAAAGGTGAGAGAAAGGACTGTATGCCAGCTCATTTGCACACAACACTAACCACACTTAACATTTTTGTTTAGTGATCTACTTGTATATTTCAGAGCTTAGATACGCATGTTTTTAAGAGTCCAAAGAATAATTATTTTTCCATGGTACTACCACAGTTATACACGTGATGTAGCAGTCTGACCGGGTAAAATACGGATATATTTTGTTCCTCCGTGTTTGTTCCAAGCCAGGCTACTCTTTGCTAGAATGCTTCGAATGGGGACATACCCTTTCATATCCTTTTAGTTACACAAGCAGGAGTTTCTATTTCCTTGTTTATCCTCAATGAAAGGGTGAGCAGTCAAGTCAAGCATTGGGCAATGCAGCAGATGTGCACAAAGCACCCATCTGACAATGGCCAGGGTTCCCACTGAGACTTTTGAGTAGAGAATAATTGTACTTTCTTTTGGCATGAACCAAGGGTACAAAATCACATTTACGTGTGCAAGCCTTTGCCCTCTCAACATGTGTTCTCAGCTGCATCAGAGTAGCTGGTGAAGGTCAGTTTGATTTTCAGTCCTAAAAGCAAAGAGCGACAGTAGGAATGTGGCAGAGAGGAACATTTTCTCTCCCTCCAACTACACATAGATTTTATTAATTAGGGTTTGCAGGAAGATAAATTTTAGAAATATCACTCAACAAGAAACAAGCTCAGGTTTTTCAAAACACACAAGTTAAAAAAAATACTACCACCAACAAAAAGAGCTGATATTGCACAGAATTACTCTTTTATACTACAATTTTCAAAAATCTCAGAAACTGACATAAAAGTTCAGTATTTAGCATCAGGTTAAGTGATGTTTTCATATAATGACTCTTCCTGGGCTTTTGAAAGTTATTTCCCTTTCTGCGTCTCAATTATTTTTAAGCATAGAGAACTCTCAATCTAATCTTCCATCTGTTACATTTTCTGTCATCTTATTCCTTTCCATTTTTCCCTCCTTCGACCTACAATTTTTGTCACTTCCTTTCCCAATCTATGAATTCTCTACTACTCCTTCCCATTTCGAGTACTTAGCTTTTTTCCATTCATTAACAGGACAGCAAATGTTACCTGAACCTCATCTCTTGAAATGAAACTGAAGTATATTTTGATTTGCTAGACCTTTGGTAAGAATGAAGATGCAAACCAAGAACCAAAAAACCCTCAAAATCACCAACCACTCTGCAGATAACTGTACACACAGCACTCTGGAAATAACAAATCCTAGATTCCTCACATATTTATGACAAAGCAAAGAGTTCATCCTTCAAGCTAGCTGTGTGTGCTAGTTCCACAGCTGAGTCGCTGTGGATTGAAATGCAGCATACAAGCAGAAATCAAATGAAATTTGTGTGACTAAGTTCTCCAATATCTAGAATAAGTCTAGTTTCCTTATCTTAAAATTAATAGCAAGAAATAAGCTGTTTTTCAAACATTTATAAAAAGGCAGAACTTTTAACTTCCAACCTTATGCTTAATTTTTGTGCTGATTTATTATAATTTTTGAGAAGACAGTGGCAGATATGCATCAGACTCACAGCTTTTTTTACTTGGTGAGCCCTAATCACATATGATCTTATCAAAACAGAAACCAATAGAGCGCTTATAGGTTCATACAACCTGTCAAACACGAGACAGGAGGTAGATGTACTACTTTTTGAAAAGTAGATGAGAAGAGCAAGTGAGTGAAAATGAGTGAAACTCCTTGACCATCAAGCTTCTATACCCTCCCTGCAAACTTCTCTAAAGGTCATAAATTAGATCTGTGAGACCAATCTACCAATTCTGTCCTTTTAGTAAAGAATGCCCAACCCTTTAATAATAGGATTTTGCCTCAGTACACTAATAAACTGATGGTATTTCATACTTCATCCAGCATTTCTCCTGCATGAGACCTTTATCCTGTTCCCTAAGTAACACACTGCCCACACTACCCTCACCTCCTTCTTTCCTGTGCTGATAATGCTTAAAGTGTGCCTGCACAAATGCAAGCAATGCATGGGATATGCAGCACCACCACCAAGTCATTTCAAATGACTTCCAAGAGAAACTGTAACTATTTTAAGCTCATTTGAAAAGGATGTGACTTGCAGAGACATTTAATTCATTAGGCAAGTGTTTAGAGTAAAACCCCAAACAAAGCAGGTTCTGGGGAACCTTTGCTTTGTCTGATTTGATTTTATTTTAAGATCTCCTTCTGGCTCTGGACACAATCACACCAATATTTGTCAGGAGAGCTGTTCCTGAAGCCCAGGTGCACTGACTGAGCGTGTCCTCTGCTCCCACATGACTCAGCGCTGGCCATCCTATGACAGTGGCAGCTTAAGGGTTAAGCATCAGAGAGCATAAAACAGCACCACCTTGATCCCTGAGCCCTGGAAGATACCCACATGGAGAAGGAAGTACTGCCTGCCCAGCCCTGGCCACCATCACGGGCATGTGATCGTTTCCCACCAGAAGGTGAGAGATCCCTCTTCGTCCCCTGATCATTCTCTAAGCTCTATCTAGGTACACAGGCAGAAAGGCAGTAAACAATACCTTGCTGGGCTGGCAGGACTGGAGCTGTCCCATTGCAGCTGCTCCCCCAGAATCACACCATATGGATCGCAAAATTAACTGAACATCCCCTCAAACCTTGTCTTGCCAAATCTGTAATCTGCCAAGTGCAAAATCCTTGGCATTTACAAATCCAAGTAGTATATTTTGGTCTTATCTGGAAAAGCAGAGGCAGAAACAACAGGCAAACATGTTACTAAATTGGTCACGTAACTGGGGACTGGGGGGAAGGAGTCGGATCAGCCAAACCCCAACTGTACAGAATAATGTGCCTTCATGAACAGTACAGAAGATCTGACACAGATTCATATGGATAAACGTATCCTGACATTTTTAAGTTCCTTTAAGACAGAAAAAGATGTGCACTTAGACAGACAGAATGACAGCGGTAGTAATCAAAACTCCCAGCTACTGAAATACTTCTGGCAATTTTTATGCTTTGACAAAAATTTTCAAGCAGGGTGTTACGAAGCTTGTACATTTATAAACTCAGGCAATGAATGAAGAAGCTCAAATGTGAGTTAGATACACCATGTATTTAAGGAAAAAGCAACTCACAAAGACAGGGAAACCAAAGCTGATGGAAGCTGAACTGAAGTTGAATTAAGAGTGAACTCAAAGCCTCACAGCATGGGATGGTTTATTAGCAGCCTGAAGACAAAGGCCACAAAGCAGTTTTACTCCCTTAGAGAGAGGAGCCCTATTATGGAGCCTTTCAACTCTCCAAGAATTGCCTTTTAACTCTCCCTCCACAGTAGGACAAACAGGGGAAAGAAATTAGTCTTGGATGATGTTAGCTGTTTTGTAACTTGTAGTGCTAGTCCCACTGGAGCTCTTCTGACTCCTGTCAGATTTATCCTCTTGACATTCAAAATGGATTGACCTAAGGTATCTTTTCATAAGTAATAAGAATAAAAAAAGAAAAAAACCTCAAGCTACATAGCATTTTCTCCCTCTGGCTCCAAAAATATGGGGATTAGTTAGATGACCAAATGTATTTCCTGGACTTTGTAGCAATCTCTCCTTGACTGTTAGTGCTACTTTTAAAGGAAATGCTATATGTTAACACAGAATCTGCACAATCGACTACATCATGTTGTCACCTTCCTATAGCATAAAAATATAAAAGTTTCCAAAAACTCCTTGTGCCTTCAGAGATCTCTAAGTCATTGAGCCTGAAACATGACCAGTAACAAAATGCATAAAGAGCATTCAAGGCATAAGTACATCCCATTCAGCTTCAATTGGTGCGTTCTTGCCAGGAGAGAAATGTGTTATTTTTCAAACAATTTAAGAAGAACTTGGGAAAAAAATTCAACCTTATTTTGGCTATCTGGTGATGCTCACTGAAGAGAATTTTCTTTAGATGTGCCAAAGTCTGTCTCCCTTGAAACTATCTCATCCTTAAGTCTTTGAGTAACATACAGCTAAGTGATTATGGACTGTGGTCTTGTATTATTTTGTTACTGTAGGATTGTTTGAAAAAAGCAATGAGCTAAGCCGAGCTTCAGTTCAGCGTAAAAGTAACAAATATATATATATATATTTTTTGTTCCTGTCAGAAAAGTGGATATAACTTATTAAGTGCTCTATTTTGGGAATGAAATTGCTTCATCTGAGCAGGTGGCACTCTAAGCAGACTTTGGCTTACACCACATGGAAAAATACATTTACTGCTGTGGAAAATAAAGCTGCATGTGAGAGGAAAAAAAAATTCACATGACTCAGCTGCAACATAACGATCACATAAAGAACTTGAATCTGCTCTCACAAGACAAATTTCATCATCTTATGTTGCTGGTCACGGGCTGTAATGCCCCACATGAGGTGCCACATTGCTTTAGAAATATTCGCAATAAATGCCTATAATACTAGAACACTTTTTTCATCTGTAGGGCATCAACTAAACGGCTCAAAACAACTAGCTTTTTTGCATTGTCACAATAGATTCTCATGGGGCTGACATGCTGCAAAAAATAACCTGACACCACGAAAAGCCTTCATAGGCAGGGCTATCTGATCAACTTCTATCACACCCCTGTTTTTATAGCATGCCAGCACATGTGCAAATGATAACTGTGAATACAGTCAGTGTGGATTTTTTCCATGTGATTAGCAACTACTGGATTCACGTAACTAACCCACTGCACAATGCCCTAAATATCCAAGGTATCAAGATAAGTTCTAGCAAGACAATAGTGTGTTTCTTACTCAAAAGAGGAACATAAATGTTTAACACTGAGTAAAATATATAGTGGATTTATATTTTAATACGAAATTCCCAGTACTTCACATATTCAGATGTGAGGTGTATCACTATATGTTCAGCTACATTAAGGTGGTCTAGTCCAAGTCTTGTCAGTAGTCTTAGAAGACGACTTGATGAAGAACAGAAATTGAAACAACACAGAAAAATGTGAATGAGGAGAGAATGGAGAAAAGGAAATCCTCACTAGCAAAAATTGTTTCCCATTTAAAGAGTATTGTGCTAAAGAAAGAGCTAATATGAACTTGTCATCACAACCATTTCTACAAAAAATAAGAGATACTACTTTCTGAATCTTCAAGGCACGTGCTGCAACTATACTGAACCTGTTAGGATTCAGGCCAAGAACATGAACTAGCAAGGACCCTCTAGGATTATGGCACAGGTTAAGCACGCCCTATGCAGTAGTCTATGGGAGTATTTAGGGCCTCATAGCTGGTCCCACACCTTTTGGGTTTTGCAAGCAAAATATGAAATTTATTTTTCAATAGCATCTCCTCTCAGTGTCTGATTTTTTGTCTCTGTCAATGCATCTGCTCACACTGTTATATCCCAGCAACTCCACAAAATAACGAGGATCAGTTTAGCAGGTTTGAAGCCCTATTTATACTAACTTCAAGGATTACACTAACAATTACTAATCAAGTCTGACACTCATAGTTCACAACAGCATTTATGCATTACTTGGCTGAAACTTTTTCACATGCATCCATACTGTTCAAAGCACGCAGAATAATCTTTTTAACAGTCTCTGCTGAACAGCTGAGCACATACTTCATGTTTTGATCTGGATTCATTACACTAAGTGCAGCAAAACACTGAAAAGTGTGCTATTCACTTGCTCGTGTACAAAAACACCCTCCAAATAATCTGTATGAGAAGTGGAGAGTTTTTAAAATGCATTTCATTTCCTAAAATGTGGGGTCTTCAGTTTTTATGACTCACTATAATTGCTTCTCTCTTCAAACTGGTGATTTTGTCTAGTAATGTAGCAGTGGAACTGATCAGTTAAATGAAGCATGAACTGCAGCCTGCAGAGAGCTGGATTAAAAACTGCTGAGTTTTCAACATGATCCTTAATCAGAAAGGGTTTCTTTTAGAGGCAAGAAAACGTAAAGCATAGGGGGCAGGGAGAAAAGGGGTAGGGATGGGATATAAGTGTTATTTTTAAAATAGCAGTGAATTTTAATTTTTACATAATACATAAACCCACAGCACCACTATTCACAAACATGTACTTCCATTAATAATTATTTAAGACTACAGTCATTGCTTAATTTGGGCTTTTTATGTGTTCATACTGCAACTTGTCACAGAGGGTGCCCACAAGACTTATACAAGAAAAATAATTTTACAGAACTAGCAGCCTTAGCCTGTTTTTACCTGATACAGTTACAGTCATCATACACATTCAGAGATGTGACATCACAAGACGCTGAATTCACAAGGTGTATTGTAGGTTTGCATTGCCCTGGAATGCAAAAGGACCAGGATGCACCGTAAACTGCACCTTTTGTGCAGACGAACAAAGCCCATTATCTTGAATAGCTGGCAGAGTGCAAAGAATGGGCCAAGGAATGAAATGAAGAAAAAAAGAGAGAGGAAATGTCATATTGCTTGCCCACAAGTGCTGCCAAATGGACAAACATGGAGAGCAAACCATTTCTCCAGTTAATCCTGACGCCATTTTCACTATTCCTGAGCTGCTTTTTAGTTTCGTTAATCCTGTGCCTTGCAAGGTTCATTAACCCTGTTTACACAGAAAGGTCGGGGCAGTCTGACATGCTAACAAAATGCACATCTATCTGCACATACACACTTCAGTTTCTTTTTAACAAACTTTCCAACTGAGAAACCCCCAAAGATCTGGAATGCATGGGGTTGGTTTTTTTGCCAATTCATATTAAAAATAAAAACAAACAAACAAAAGGTAACAAATGTAGCACTTAGTTTTACACAGAGCACTAAGCAAGAAGCATAAATCCACAAGAAACTTCTCACTGATACTTTGTCCCTTCCTTCTGGAAGGTTTTAGAGGAGCAGAATGTTACTCAACAGAACAGCAGCAACATATGGACCAGAACGTTATCTCATCCAAAGGGGCCCTGTAGCACAGTATTAATTTCAAAGACCAGCACAACCCCAAAGCAAATGCTGAATTTTAATTTGCTAGTTTACCTGGGGCAAAAAAGGGATGCTGCAGCAATTTCGAAGTTACATGCTCCTAAACCAGTACTGGTATCTGGGCCAATGCTAAACAATGTTTTGAACATATCTTATTTAATACAACTATGTGAAAACCTGAGATTATCTCAAACAAAATCCTGACATGGGGCTTAAAAGAGATTTTTAACTCATGGGCTCTACTAGACCACATATAATCCTGTTTACTATAAGGGCACTTGGCAGGTGCCTTCCACTGGGTCTGGAAGAGTAGCATGGACATTTGATGAAAGAACTGTCCACAAACAGAAGGGCGTGCAGACCTAGTCTAAACAGACTTTAAATTGCAGATCTTAACACTTGTGGCTTGAGAGAGGGTGAAAACTCAGAGCTCTGCCTCTCAGGAAGCACCATGACAAAAAGAAGGGATACAAAGCAGTTCCCTAAGCAGAGAAGTGTTTTCCCTACAAGGTAGAAAGGTAGCACTGCCTTTTCACTTGAAAAACAGCAAATATTTTTTTCCTTTGTACTCCTTACAGAATTGTCCTTGTTTTTCACAGAGACTGGAAGCAACCTGATCAATAGCTCTATCCATGTGTCTGCAGCACTGTTATGAGCCAGTCTGGTAACACCCAAAACCCACCCTGCAATAGGACTGCTGTGATCAATACACATTTGACAGAGCTATAAATGAGGTATTGCTTACACAAAATTCCAGTTTCAGAGATTCACAGGTTTCTTCAGGACGGAAAATAAACTTACCATGATTTTAAACAACTCAAAGACTGCTGAACAAGAGCTGGGTATCAGAGGCACTGTGGACTGATCTTGTACATACATTGTGTCCCACAAAAAGTGGCATGTGTTTTTTGCAAGTCAAGTTATACAGTAATGTAGAGAACAACTGCGCCTGAACATTAGCACAGCAACAACCTTACTGTTTATTCAGCAAGTCTCCTACACTAAATTATTTCAGCCCAGTAAGGAGGCTTTTGGTAGTCTGCAGAAAGGTATTTGAAGTATCCACAGAAATTCCATTTATGAATTTGCAATAATACTGTCTGTATGTTTTGATCTTGCCAAAGTTCATTTGTGTTTATGGGAGCAAAACTGCTGTCAAATTCTTCTAAGCCAGCTCCATTATGATAAAGAGAGAAAAGAATAGGACACTGATAGGCAAATCAGGTACAAAGCTGCTCCACATTAGCCTTGTTTTAATTAAGTCGGGTATGATCTCATGGCAGGATAATTTTTTAACGTTGGTGTTTAGGAGAAAGGCTTACATTGAAGGCTAATTTGACTGCCTTTAGTTAGGAATGTGATTCATGTGAGTGGGAGAAAACAACGCAGCAAAATCTACATTTTTGTGTACACACAGAGAATAGGAGATTTGCATGCCAGAGAAAGAAGTAAGAAAGAGAGCATACGTCTTTTGCTGACTACACTGTAAGGAAATTTGCTACAGGAAGTGATAAATTGTCCCAGCAGAACCATCACTATGAATACAACAGAAGGTCCATCTGAGTGTTCATATGCCATACACATTTAGTCCTTTTTTAAACATCTCCCCACCATCTGAGCCGTGCACATTTGTTTCACTGCTCTGAATTAACAATGGTATACCATGCTGTATGTTTACACTTGTGAACACAAAAATAACACTGACCCAGAACATGGCTTTTTTATAAAACACAATATTGTCTGAACTTCTTAACAATTACTATAGGGCCTTTCATTCTTTGCAGAAAATACCTTCTGAATATTTTGTTACTGAGGCTAATTCTTTTCAAGAAAGAACAGACAACCTGATGGTTTCTCAAATAATGTGTTTTAAATTCTGAATCTTCTTATGTAATTTCTTTTCAACCCTAACATACTCTTCAAATAGCCAAGCTCAACAGTGTCCTTTGAGCTATGTAGATTTCCACTGGTAACTTACACAAGTGAATTGGATAAATGCATTAAGAGAGAGTTTATAGTCAAGTAGAACGTAACCACTGAGTTACACTGAAACTCCTGGTTGCAATGAGTTTCCACGTACCTTTTTAAGACAGGGGAAAAAAAAATCCCCTCAATACCTCATTATAAAAAAAAAAATTTCACTGTAAGGCAAACAGTATCATTTCCAGTAATATTCTGTCACTGATGGAACTTAGAATTTCTTGTCTTAATTTTTAAATACAACAAGATGCAAAACTGATAGGCAAAAAAAGCAATAATCATCTCTCTCAAGCCACTTTCTGAGAGTATCTAGTCTAGAACTTTTCAGAGTAGTCTCTGAGTCATTGTATTGAAAATTGATGCTTTGCCAGAAAAAACCCAACAGATATCCCCCCACCTTCCCCACTTATACGGCATACAACTTCCAAGACCAGCTGGGACTTCAATTTTTTATTTTTTTTCAGAACAATACTTTTGATAAAAATATATAGACTATCCCTTAATAACAGAGGAAACTAAGTCATGTTTTCAGAAATGACTTAAGAACTTACTAGATTAAAGGACTGTCTAAACACACAGAATTATTTAATAATGACTGCTCAAGAACAGCTATTCCTGAATAATTCCATGTGTAGACACACTTATTCCAGAATAAGGTTGCCTTATTTTGGTCTAATTTAGCCCATCAAAGTGTGTTAAGCTAGACAGAAACAAGAGTGTCAGCACATGGAGTTATTCAAGAATCACTGTTCCTAAATAATTCCATGTGTGGACAAACACTTGCAAAAGCTGAAGTTCAGCTCTGTTACCCCCAGCCACATCATCTCTGGTATCACAGCTCACATAAGGCACTTTGTGGTATCTGTACTGCTTTTCACTCTGTTACTTTCCTTATTTCAGTTTAAGAAAAAAAAATCTTTTAAAATTCAATGTTCATTGTTGAACGTGAGTTAAACAAATACAATTATAGTCACTCAAATACAATTCTTTAAGGGATTAAGTAAACCTTGGCATATTTTGTTTTCCAAACAAACCAATCTTTACAGTTGGCATTTGTTCTTGTAAACTGACTGCACAAAAAAGCCACCTCTTTATGAGGTACTAGGGACAATTGAAAGCAATTGGGATTTGTTTTTCCTGAGATGGAACTAATATGGCCAACTGCTGAATTAACATTCAGATAAATTTCCTGTTCTGTTTCAGGTAATAAAATAAAGAATTTGTTCATCTTGTTAAAGAGACTCACTACTGGGTAATCAATCACAAAACACACTAAAAATCACATTTTCAGCAAGGCACAAATCTGTCAAAGGGTGTAACTATTGCTGAAAAATTTTCACAAATAGCTATAATTATTGGAGCTAATAGTAACATGTTAAGCCTGGGCGGAATATGGCATTAGTTACATCTAGTTCCAAAGTTCAAATCTGAAGTGGTAAGAAGTGAAAATGGATTTTGATAGTCCTACAGCACCCAGTAAACCAAATCACACCCCAGCTGGGTGTTATAGAAGCTTATGCTGAGGAAAAGTCCCTTGCTGGAATGCCAGAGGCAGAGAAAATGCCCTTCAGCATATCCCTGAAACTGCTTCAAACTGTGCTTGACTCTAGCCATAGTTGTTAGTGACATTTTCCTCGACTATGTGAAGAGGTGGACTACAAAAATTATATCTCTTATATTCACCTACAACACCCTATGTAATAGAACCAGTATGATAGTGCTAGTGTTTTGCCTAACTGAACATTGCTTTGTATTAGCTAAAACAAAAGTACGTTTCTAAAATCCCTCATAACTTTGCTCTGATTTTGTGTAAAAGCATGTGTTTAGAGCTGAGGATGAAGATGTGCTTTTGATTTGTCCTCAATGTACCATAATAAGAGAAAATCTCAGGAGGGAATAAAGAATTTGCAGAAGGAAAAAAACCCTAACATCATCACTGTTATAATAAGTTTTATCTGAAATTGAAATCAACTATTAATTTATTTCACTGAGAAGGTTTAATACAGGTACACAGTGGAAAAAGTGTTAAAAAAGCACATATTTGGAGGGTTATTGCATATAACCTCTTCTTCCTCAGCAACTGAAAAGCACACAGCATGAGTACCCCTTCCCTTAGTGTTCTAGTGCAGACTTTAACTAAATGTTCACTCATGGCAACAGCCCTGGAAACCTGAGTTCACAGAAGGGACCACTCATTCTATTACCATTTTGTTTTCCTCTACTCACAAATTGTGACATCCTTTCTTTATTTGCTTCACACTCCCCCTGCTCTTATGATGAATAAAGAATGATTAATATCCTCAAGGTCCTTTCCATGAGTGAATATCAATACTTTACAAATATCAATACATTTAACTGCAAAATACTCCTAGCAGCTGGCTGGTATGACAACACTCTCACTTGGCAAATCAGAACTAGAAAGGCAGAATGATTATGGCCAAAAAACAGTAGCTAACTTTCCAGGTGTAAAAGCTCCGTTTTTGAAAATGAAGGTGCCTCTCATATTCCCTGATCTGACTGACCCGAGGACAACTGCAGATACTTGAGATAACCCTACTGGAGTCAGCACTGGGGCCTACTAAACATCCAAGCTGAGTCCTTTAGCATGGCTTTGCAGCACCTTTTTTAGTATCAGTTTACAGAATATCTTCATTTTTGGTCCTGAAAATGAAGAATTAATTGCAGTTAGCATCACATGGCACTTTGATAAAGTCAAGGACAGCTTTCATTGATTTCAGCCTTTCTCAAATTCAGATCTTTAGATATCACATTTCACCTTCAGAAAATGGGAGTGTTTGGGATTTAGAAGAATTCAGATCACAAAAGAATTCAGGAATAGAGACAAGATAAAAACCAGTGAATGCTCCCCTAGGGAACCAGAATATCAGTTTTTACCTTAGCATTATCCTAGTACCAAAAAATTAGTATAAAAATATTATAAAAATAATGTGCAATAGTTTGTTATGAAAGCTGAAAACAGTGTTAGTGTTTCCAAAAGGTTAATTAAGCTTACAAAAGAGGATATTGGGGAAAACATGATGACATTATAAGCACTATTTTTGGAGGAATCACATAATGAAAGTGTCAGATAACAAGTACAGAGCTAATTCTTTTTCTAGTTAGCATTGTGACTTAATACACGCTTTCTAAAAGCTGAGCAAACAGAAGATAAAGGAGTAACTGGGGGGATTTCCACAAAATGCACGCCTGTATTTACTTACTCAATCTAGGTATTCATTTAAAACAGACTTCTACAGTGCAAAGTGCCATTAACGTATTGCTCATTTAAAACCATTGTTGGAACCACACTTAGCATAAAACATCTTACACACCAGATCTTTGACTCAGTCATTGTTGTCGCTGAATCAAAAAAGGATTCAGTCTAATGATTTATAAGGCTTTTTTAAATTAAATACTTTTGCAATAATTCATAATTTAATGAAATATAGTCATACCAGAGTTGTTTAATCTTTTTTTTAGTAGAATTGTCATTTATGTGTTTAAAAAATGCATTTAGCTCTCCACTTCTGAGATCTGAGTCTGGATTTTACATTTATTATTTGTTGAAGGGTTTTTTTCCCGTCTTTTTTCCACTTACTCTGAATGGATGCCTATAAAAACAAAGATGAATTTACATTATCTGCCTCAATTATAAATCAGAACTACCTCCTCAACTTAGGCTTTGAGTGAATTCCAAGAGATAACATTTGGATAAACTGCCAAGATTTTCTTATGGCAGTATTCAGAAAAAAAAGTCAGTGTTAAGCAATTTTGACTTAAAAACTTCCATGGGCCACTGTGGCACAGCAGCACCCAAGCCAAAGGGTGTTTTGCCAAACCTGAGAAAAAAAACCAGAACTCATGCAGGAGTCTCCCCGCTTTGGTATCTTGAATGAAGTCAGAATTAAACCCAAAACCTCAAAACACACAAAAAAAGATTTTTCTGTATTTGATATGCCCATTTCACTGGTGAAAGTTCATGTATCACAGAATCCTGGCTCGTCATGAAATAAAACATGCTTATTTTATAAATTCTATACAATCAAAAGGGATAAATCATCCTAAAGAGAAGAGGAGAAAAAAAGTGTCATTATCAGACTTTTCAGGTAAGTATCTCAAACTCAGGTGTTGGTAGTAACATTCCCATATTCATAGATTGGTGTTAAAAAATCCCAATTCATTTAAGTTACATATATGAATACTGTGTCAGGAAAAAACAACTTCTGTCAGTCACATTATTTTTACTTAGTATAACAGAGAAGTTCAACTACCTGACTCTATACCCCTCAGGCTGACTGTCTCTGTTTCCTGGGCAGTTCTAGGTAGTGTCTTCAAGTTTTACATTTTGAACACCCAAGCAGGCCATCTTACTGCAACAAATGGCAGTGTCAGATATTTCTTACGTTTTTTGTTCTGTTCTTTTAGGATTCTTCTCCAATTAGTCTAAGAACAGCTTACCACCCCACCTCTCATCCTGCTACATCCACGAAAAAGGTATCTCATTCTCACTTCATTGCATGGAAAAGTTGGACTGTTCTCAACACCCCACCTCACCAAACATTTCCCTTCTCCCCTTTCCACTTCCAACACCACCAAGGCTTATTCCATAGCTTTCAGGGAGGAAAACTGCAACATGCCCCTCTATCAATGTATTTCTCTCAGCTTTATAACAATAAACTTTTTTACACTGTTCTCAGACAATATTATTAAGAAGCTTGAAAACTTCTATTGTCAGTAGAAAGGTGTAAAAACATAGAAAGGAACACAATTGTGTTAAAATACAGGATTTTCAAAGTTGAAGTTAAATGTACAGCAAAGGCAGATCTATAAAAATTGGTTTTAAAAGTTAACAGTGTCTTGTTGACAGCACTCTTCCACCTTTTTGAAAGTCTCTGCCTTTTTTCCTAATAAACAGGCAGACCTTTCTTGTAAGTGTTACAAATCTTGATGTACAATTAACTCAAATTAGCATGGCAAAAACATTCTGTTCTACTGCCACGTTCATAGATCTAAAAATTAGGTGCCAAAAGATTAATTTTCAGGTATCAGCAGAAGTCTAGTGCATTATCACTCAACTTAATCTACTCAAGTAATTCAACACTGATTTTTAGGTTAAAACAAAGAAAGCAATCAAAAGAAGCACCAGGTAATAAACACTTCTATCAAACTGTCACAAGTGGGAACTCTGTTCTGTATTTAAATTAGGAAAAGAACATGTATCTCAGAAACAGGCTTCTTCCATTAGTTTGGAAGTAGACAATGTAATTTATTTATAAAGAACTTTGAAAGAGAAAAAATGCCAGAGTGAAATGTAGGCATTAAATACTTTTCCTAAATTTGAATCTAATTCAACGTCCAAATTTCACCTTTATTCTCAAACATACAGGGTTACACCAACCATTCACTCTAGTTGCCTCCAAATATATAATAAAATCAAATTTCCACCTCAGCTGCTACCCTTCCTGCTCCCCTTCAGAATCCAAAGAAATGTACAATGAAAGCACACAACTAACCCCCACTGTTAGTGAAACTGCTTAGCATGTATTTATTAAACCAGAGTCCTCTGCATTACCTCTTCTGTTAGATATGCTTTGGGTTTGCTAGGGTGGGTTTTTTTGCATATAGCACATGCCATAAATTCTTACCTAATCTACTAGAGTATATCTATGATTTACCAATAATTCAAACAAAAACATAAGGGTGAATTTAAAGTGTAACTATCTTATTTCATTATTTTTCCTCTAAGTATAACAACCACTGGATTTAGAAGCAGTTAGCTGAAGTATCACTCGAGTTCCACAGCCAAAACTAAAGGCATTATCTTTGGAGTCAATGAAGTCTGCAGCTGCTGGAATCTGGAATGGAATGCATCTTTTCATTAGGCTGGTGCCAAATTAGAAATGCCTGCTCATCCAAATGAACCATGAATGCAGTACTTTAGAAATATCTGCTCTTCGCATGTAACTCAGCATGCTAGAGAATGTGACAAGCCTAGTAACACTCCATCTTTGGCACTTGTGGGGGAATGAAAAATGTCACTGCAAGTGTCCTTGACTGAGCCCTCACACGGCTGTCCTGTTCTAGAGATGCAAGAGAAAACTAAACGCAGCCTCCATTTTCAGCTCCAGGCTGCTGCTCAAAATAGAATATTTTATTGTTAGATGACTTGCACGGAGAGATCATAAAGCCCCAGATAACCAAAACCAGAGTTAGAAACCACAGTAAGAACGAACAGGCTGTTACTCTGCTTAATTAAAGAGCATGGAAACATGACCTGCTATACATCACAGCACGAGCCAATCTCCCTCAGCTAACACACTGATGCCTTGCTTGCTGAGCCTAAATCTCTAGCTGCTCTTTTTCTCTCTTTCTCTGAGCATGCTACCCAGAAGCACAGGTTGTAGAAGGATTCAAAGTGTCTAATTTTGCTGGGGTTTTTTTATTATTATTTCCTCGCCCCCACTCCCATATAGACTTGCTGCCCTCCTAGCATTTTATGCAAAAAGAGGAGGATTCAGCAAGTCCAGATACCTTTACACAGTAACAGACAGAAACAGGAAGCAACTTGCTGAAAAAATAATAGGAGGAAAAACGAAATTAATCATAATAGTTTGGGTTGGAAGGGACCTTAAAGATTATCTAGTTCCAATCCCTCTGCTGTGGCCAGGAATTCCTTCCACTAGACCAGGTTGCTCCAAGCCCTGTCCAAACTGGCCTTGAACACTTCCAGGGACAGGACATCCACAGCTCCCCTGGGCAACCTTTTCCAGTGTCTCACCAGCCTCACAGTAAAGAAGGTCTTCCTAATATTTAATTTAAACCTGCCCTCTTTTCTGTGTGTCTCTCTGTCAATGTTCCACATACATTACCCACGAACATTTTATAGCGTTCAACTTTAAAACCTTCTAAGTGCAGTGATCTCAAAGACTGCTCTGGGGAGATGATTCCATAGCTTAAGTGCCCTAACATAAAAGCCCTTCTGAAGTCCTGAATTACAAAAAAAAAACCTTTTAATTTTTATCATGTAGATCTCAGTGGATCAAAACTTGGAGTTTGTATGCTCTGGACTGTATCCATGTAGCTATAGTGAATTAAAAATAAAAGGGTTATTTAACTCAAACTCACTTGCACGCAATTCTGTTGATATTTTACTGATTATATGTAGACTTATTATTTAGTATTAGTCACAGAGTATGGTTAAATTTCTCTGACACTTGCACATATAAAATACTCTCATTAGCTGATGGAAGAAACTCTAAGAGCCAGAGCATTCAAACTTCTATTATGCAGAATCATGATGTTTATTATCACAAACAGTCCCACTGAATGTCACAATTCATAATATTAAAAAGAAAGTGTTACATTAATGAACATTACAGCCACTTTGACAGTGTTCATTTCTAACAAAAAGTCATCAGAGAAAGTCCGGTCTTTGAACAGCTAAGTCTTTAGCAATCTTTTGTTATTGCATATAAATATGATAATTCATACTATGCAAAAAAAATCTTTAAACTTGTTTGGTTATTTTCAGAAGGACTGAAAATCAATCGTACATGGTATACCCTGCCTCTTAGGAGGAAAAATACAGCAAAATAAGGGCAAGAAACCTGCCACAACATTCGACAGACATCTAAAATAAAAGTTGAACAAATATTTACATAACTATGGTTGACAGAACTAAGACAAGCATAGCCTTCTGTCAAGAAACAGCAGAAATCCAAACCTGAGAGTTGTTCATGTGTTTCATGTCACAGCCAGCTTCAAACAGCAAACCCTATTGATGCTACTTTCTCCTAATATTTTAAATGTTTATTGCAATGAGAAATTAAAAGAGAATTCACTTTGGTCCTTCCTTTCATTTTACACACACATACACACAGTGATAAATGAATTCATGGAATCATTAAGGTTGGAAAAGACCTCCAAGATCATTGAGTGCAATCTTTAAATGATGACAATCTTGTCAACCAGACTAGAACACTAAGTACCACATCCAGCTGTTTTGTAAACACTTCCAGGGATGTTGACTCCATCAACTCCCTGGGCAGCCTGTTTCAATGCTTAACCACCACTTTCAGGGAAGAAGTTCTGCCTGATGTCCAACCTGAACCCTCACTGGTGCACCTTGAGGCTATTTCCACTTGTCCTGTCACTTGGTACCTGGGAGAAGAGGCTGACCCCCACCTGGCTACAACCTCCTTTCAGGCACTTGTAGAGAGCAATAAGGTCTTCACTGAGCCTCCTCTTCTCCAGGCTAAACACCTCCAAACTCCCTCAGCTGTATCTTGTATGACTTACTCTCCAGACCCTTCTCCAGCTCTGCTGCCCTTCTCTGGATTTGCTCCAGCACCTCAATGTCTTTCTTGTAGTGAGGGGCTCAGAACTGCCAAGTACAAAGGGACAATTCTTTCCCTAGTCCTACTGGCCACACTATTTTTAATACAAGAGCAATTAAGAAAACAGTGAATCAAAATAAAAGGCTTATGTTGCTGAAGGAAGGAATGAAGCCAGGGAAGGAAGCATGTGAAGAACCAAGTAACCAGTTGATGCTTGGCAAACAAATCCTAGTTTGGCAGACTTGGTGATAGCTAGCATTAAACGTTGTTATTTCTTACCTCTAATACAGAGCTTACAATCAGTAAGTCAAAAGCACTTTCCAAAAAAGATGCATCACTTCCACTTAGCCAAACAGGCAATTGAAAATTGCCCATCATAACTTTTAATGGCAATAGTGTGCAAAAGTAGTATTACAACTGACAAAAATCTTACGATAACTGGAACCAACAAAATTAATGGCTATTGCCAAAAAAACAAGGCACGCAATAACTAAAGATGGAAGTGAAAAGATCTAAGGCAAATCTGAACAAATAAAAAGATCAAACCCAAATCACTGATTTGTTGCAGACACTGAATTAAGCGTCATTGCACCTGCAGTCTGCCGTGTCAGAGATGAGGGCACTGTCACTGTCAGGAGCTCCAGAGACAGTTCAGGAAATAAATATTCTTTCCATTTAGGAAGGAAGTACTTTGTAGAAGAACATATGTACAGAAATACTGCCCTCGTTATTCCCATAGTGCCTCAATGAGCACTAAACCACGGAAAGCTGTCCCCAGCACGCAGGTAGTGTCTCCCTCCTGTACCACGGTACAGAGGAATCGCTCTGGGGGGTCATAACCCATTTTGGCTACGGAGCGTAACCCAAAAATTAACCAGAAAGGCATGTACAAAAACTCTGTTCTTAATACAAAGCCAGATGCTTCAGAATGTGCCACAGGGTATCTACAGCATGAGTATAAAATGAGGAAAAACAATTACAAATGTAATGAATTAGTTTTAAATTCCACTCTTCATGACTCTTCAGCTTTTGCTAGTTAATTATCATAATGATAGTTATTATATCTTATAACTATTATTGCCAGTAAAAGCCCACATATTGCTATTTAAATTTTAAGATAATAAGAAATTGACTACTTGAGTTATGTATGCATGTGATTTAGCAGGTGGCAAATCTTAGCTTTTTTATTGCTGCAAAACCAACCAGAATTCAAAAGATATTAGTTCATTTATGTCCCGTAAGTTTCACCCTTAGGCATAAAATTATTATAATAGACATCATTCCAATCAACTATGAGCTATAAAGACATTACAGAAAAGAAGTTGCAGTCTATACAAATATATAATATCTCCACTAGGCATAAAGATTAGATCCACATGCAACTTTACTAAATGTTTCAAACATTACATCACTAATTATATGATACTGTCACTTTTGGTAAACCACAGATGTAACATGAAAAATATTCAGCTTGGTCTCATGTAGATCTTATCTCAATGTGCAGGTTCCAAAAAAAACTGAACCAACCCTTTTGATCTCTGCACTGTATTAGCTATTAGCTTAAGAGCAAGCTTGCTGAGCTGAGGAATTTTTGCAAGACTTGCTTCAAATCTCCACATGATAGAGGGAAGAGGTTGCACTCCAAATATTAAATGCTAACTTTCATTTAAATCACATATTGTAGCATTTATGTAAATCACCAAGGTTAGCTTATGTTTTTGATATTTGACACAATGTCCCTTAGAGAAGTCCTTGTCTCTCTCATTCCTCTGCACTTTCCATAAACAAATGCAAACTTCAGTTCAACAGCTTGCTGTCATATAACTAGCTTAAAATTAAAGTTTCTTCAAAGGTTTCAAAATTGAAGAAAGCACTACATCAACACATTGTATTGGAAAAACCTGCAGATACAGGTGATACTGAATTTGCTCTACCTCCTTTAAATAACAAAAGTCAAAACTTCATCTAGGTTAGTATTTCATTCTTCTGTGTACCAGAGCCACTGGCCTCCAAACTTTTGTTTGAAGTGCACATGAATGAGGTTTCAATGGACAACAAGATTCCAGTTGGACGTGGCAGGTCCCAAAGCAGACACTAATCCAGCACATGGAGCCTGGCTGCTGTGTGAGGAAAGGGACAGATAGAAAAACAAAAAGTGTGACAAAAAATGGTGCAGAAAAGGAAGCCAACATTCAGCAGAAGGGGAAAAGGCCAAATGAGCAGAGCCAGGAGAATGAAATGGAAAGGGGGAACAAACATCAAATTGAACAGAACTACAGGAAGACAAACCAAAATTCTCAGGTTTTATGTGCAGGGATTAAGTAGCTCATTTCTAGCAACTACAAAGCCTACACTCACTGGAGCACTTCCTTTTTAATAGTAGTTTACACAGGCAGTACTTGGTATCAAGATTTTATGACTCAGGTACAATCTATTTCCTACACAGGCTCCTTGGCAGGTGAGGGGCCACGAGCAATGCCGGCAGAGCTGCCTGCAATCTCCGCCTGTCCTAGCACAGGGCCTCCTACCTGTTGAGATGAGCTCTCCCTGGACTCCGACTTCTTTCACTTGGTGGACACAAATATGAAGCACCAGTGTAAGTGGCTTAGCAGAAAGCAAACTTGCTCCTGGCAGTCATATAATGTCAACATCCCACACCGATAAGAAAGATCCAGAAAGATGGAGGTTTTTGTTCACCGTTATCTTCCTCCATCTTAATAATTTTATTTTAATATTACAGCTGACTGCTATACAAATGTTCACAAATCTCTATAGCAGCTGCAGTCATCGTGACAACCGTCTCCTGAGACAGGACACCACACCCTATAGATCACTAATTTGGAGTTAATATGGTGACAGGATATCTTAATCCTGGAGCCTGCTGAACCTGAATCTTCCTGAACAAATGGTGACCCTGGCTTTCCCACATCTAATACCTACAGAGTGGAAATTCTCTCTCCATCATAGCCAGCAAACATTCTCCCATGAGTTCAACAGTGCCAGAGTGGTGTAAAGCAGGTTTTCATCTTCTTGGCCACTGACTATAAACGCATACTGGGGACGAACAATAAAAAGAACTCATAAAACAGGGTGCTACTATTTTCACCTATCCCAGAGAATAAAGTAAGCAAAATTAAACAGTTACTCTATTTGGGGTCTTCAACCCTTTTGTAAAACAAAGCAAAGAGGAACAGTGCCAAGGTGTTGGCCAGGCAGTTCAGAAAGTCTCCTGAGAACACTAATGTGTAGAAGAAAAAACCACAGGCAGTTCTGCAAGGCCAAGCGGATTTTTGCCAGGGGTTTAATAACTGCACTATGTCTTCTGCAGCAATGAAATGAATAAGCACAAGGAAAGAACAATCTCTGAAAAGCTGAGGAATAAAAAGCTGCAGAGCAGCAAGCAAAGAAGCAAAGAAATCAGATTTTAAAAATACTTATGAAGTTTCTTCTCTTCCTCTTTTCCAGAAATATACATTAATCAGGGCTTCTGTCTCTTGTTGGGACCTTGATGAAGATGAGGTGAAACCAAATATGTTTAATGATGTCTGAAATGAGGCATGAAATTGAACCATTGTTTGATTCTATGTTGCTTTTGCTTTCATAAGCAAGGCAGTTCAAGCCTGGGTGGTACACCAGCATTTACTGCCAAAGGGAAATACATTTTGCTTTCAGATATTCTTTTTACTTTTTATAGTTGAAACTGACCAACTTCTCCATATACATCACGTAAATTGGTTGTATAGAGGAAAAAACCCATTGGGTAAGTAGCTAAGGACAAAGAAACATCACCTTTTCATAACCTGATAGTAAAATTGGAGAAAGAAAGAATGTCAGCAAATAAAGGTTTGCCAAGAAAAAAGTCACCATGAAGTGATTGTGGATTTAGAGGATTGAGTGATTTAGAAAAATTCAAAATCCACTGAAAAACTTTGAAATTATTTTTAAAAACTTAGTTTTGATGCCTCTAAAATAATACTCTGATATAAAAGCTTCAGTAGGGGGACTCACACTCAAACGACTATGTTTATATCTATTTGCTCCATACTTTACTGGATTTTTAGAGACACTGATGTTCTAGGCCTGGAGCTACTCTGCAGTCATTTCTTCATGTCGTGACTAATAGTAATTTGATTGAAGTAATGGCAGGAATCTGATATGGCTCTGGATTTGGTATATTTTGCTCTCAAAAAGCAAGCAATAATTACCATTTTAAAAAGAATTGTGAGATGAGAAAGGTGAGGACAGAGCAAGATGAGATGGGAGCAGACTTTTAGCTTTCTTGTGGTGGCTGGAGTTAAGCCTGCAATCTGTAAGGCTTACTGTCATAAGCCTTATATAAGGATGCAGACATTTAAAAGGAGCAAACCCAATTAATTTAAACCCTTTTGTTCCCATTTCTGTTAATGTAAGAAATGCTAATCCCACAACACATTACCAACAGGAAAGCTCATTTTGTTTTCCACTTCCAGCTGAACCTTTCAGGGAAGCATAGGTGATACAAAGGGTACAGTGTCTCTGAATCTGACAAAGCACACACCACGGGGAAGGACCACCTGCATTTCTAGGATTTCAGTAACCACATCACAGAATCCCTCCATCAAATGACTCAAGAGCTATGCGAGTATCAGTCTGGTTCATGCTGCTCAAATTCCTGTTGGAAGGCAGCTCCACAACCTCACTTTCTTGGAGTTAGATTTTTTGCCCCCTTTCCAGCTTCAACTAATTCATGGCTATCTGACACCCATTAATGCTTTTGCTAGCCGTTCCTCTGCAAGCCTCTTCACTTTTGGTTGCTTTTCCTAGCTACTAATAACAGAACAGGGCTACTGGTTGATTTTCTCTACATATTCTTCAGGCTCGATTCCTAATACCTACAAGCATACCGCTCCTATTTCTGGCTGAAAAACATGCAAGAAGTGTGTACAGTTCAGTTCACTGTATAAACCACTGGGGACAGATTACTGCCCTGTTAGAAAAACAGCCCAAAAAATAGATGTGGTAGAGTTTTGGATAAAAATAGCAGCAGCAGCAGCAAAGTCAACTGTTTGAGAATGTTTCAAACCAGCTTTATATCCCTGCTTAGCCACAGAGTACACGCATCAGGGATAAGCATCAGCCATGTAAGAAATGCATGTTATGTTCATGCTGGCTTTTTTTAATGTACATATTTACCTTAAGTGAGTACATATGGATGTATACATAGATATATTTTTATATGAATTTTTCCTGTTAGAAATCCTGCATATTCATGCATGCAAATGCAGCAAATTTTCCCATGGATCACAGCAGTTAAATTTGTAGAACTCAAGTACTGCACGTTTGGATGCATATGAAAGAAAAACAGAGAAACACAGCAGGAATTGGCATCTCCCATACAAATGATGCGTTGTGTGTATTAACAAATGAACAGCACACTCCCGAGGGAGCTGGAGTGCACGGACCAGAAGTTCAATTCCTTGCCAATTTATTGCAAATATTTCACTAGATGTTCTTGCTGCAAAGAGCACACACATGCATCTAATGTCCAATCAAGTCCCTTCAGTTTTTAAAGTCTGCATTCTATTTTTGGAAAAATGATACATACTAGAGAAATAAACAGAACATTAAAAATTAATTATTCCATGTTCTGTGGCAGTATAGCATGCATGCACCTTTGATTAGCTGATGTAAGTGACGTTAAATGTATCAAAAGGCTATATTATGGTTGTAATTAATTCGTAACAATGGATTTGAATAGTTATCCAAAGCAATGACAGTCACAACTGAATGTAATAAAGCAATTCCAAAAGTAATTTGCATGCATAGTTTATAAAGGTCCTAGAACTCTTTTAAACATATTTCTTTGATTATAAACAGCTGACGTACAACAGTATATTCAATTTTTCCAGTCATACTTCCAAAAAAAATATTACATTCATAGCATAGAGTGAACTAAGTCATACTATAAACACAGGCTTTGTGTGCAATTTTAACAAATCATAGGCCAGCTGATTTTAAGAATTCAAAATACATCAATGCATAAAAAAGCTCAATATCCAAAAGTTAATTGTAAAATTTCCCAAGTAAGTTCAGTTACTCCAGCTTTATGTAAATTACATACATGCCTGCTGGATTTGTGCAAGGTTTTGTGAGACAGTGACATGTAAAATATACACAGAACCACCAGTGCTAAGTCTTCACTTTGCCCACCTTCCTCTCTTCAGAAGAGCGCTCCCTAAAGGACCAGCCTTCAGGAAAAGAACTCCTGAAACAGATCCACTGAAACTCCAAAGTTTTTTAAAAACATCCTTTAAGGCATCAGAATACATAATCTGCTACTGAAGCCAAAAGATGGTAAGCTCCTTTATGCAATATGATCTGAAAGTAAATATAATGCTAAACTTCATGTAAAGTAAACCTTTCAAATGTTCTCTTACCAAACTAATGACATTAACAAAATAAGCATGGCTGAGCAGGTGGAGAGAGAAAGACTGCATTTTCTTGCAGCTTTTGATCCTTAAAATAAAGCAGCATAATACCAGTGACTTCTTCTGCATCGTGTCTGAACATATGGTAAGTACCATTTTTATGTAAGGATTTTAAAAAATTTTGGTGTCTATGTTTAAGAAGACTTTTTCCCATGAGTGGTTTCTGTGAAATCAGTGTGACTTCTGGGCAGCACAAGGCACTGCTTCAGCATGAGCACGGACATCAGATGTGACCCCAGATCTCCAATTCCTTTGAAAGTGATACAGCTAACCCACACTTCAACAGAATATCAGGTTAACACTTCAAGGGGCTTGCAGGAGTGTATGGGGCAGATCCTCAGCTATTGAACAGATTCAAGAGCTGAGTGAAAGATAATATTTTTGTTCTGTGAAAACACATATGATTTCTGAAATTGTTCCCATCCCAAAAGACAGGGGGAGGAAAATAAAATCAAAAGAGGATTTTCAAATAAAAATGTAACAATGCAGTTTTGGTCAATCAAAGGACTTTAAAAGTTAGTTTGCAAATTCCAACACAGGTTAGCTTGTACTTCATTAAAGTGTTGCCTGAACATGAAAGATCTTTTTAAAAAAAAAAAAAAATCTCAATAGGGACTTTTTAACTATCTTAGATCTTTTATTCCTCAGGTTGGTTTTGGGTTTTTTTTTTAGTTGAGCCATAGATCAAAACAGACTGTGTTGTAAAGGCTTTTTTGAAGAAGAGCCAGATTTCTTTTTTGACAGCTCTCCCCTCAGAAATTCACAACAAATTGCTGACTAGTCTAATGATTGAACTTCCCTGCAAAAATTTTTCCAAATCTATAGCTGAAGCCAATCTTCATCAAGAACCATCCACAAGCAAGCCAAAAGCCTCTGAGTAATTTAAATGACATTCCATGAGCAGTAGGGGATTATCACTATTGCCAGAAGGAAAAGAGATGTTCTTCCATGGAAAGTCCAGACCAAGTATCTTAGGAGACTGTTGTACTGAGAAGGCAGGACCTCAGACTAAGTCAATGGGATTATCATCATCGGGGCTTTCACAACACAGAATGTGTGTTTCAGAACTGTTTAGTTTTTAAAATAATACATCTCCAAATTGCAAAGCTTCTGAAGCAGAAAACATACAGATACTAAGGGACAACATCTCTAGGCTTTCACACTACTGAGGAAGGAAGCTGAAAGTACAGGATGAGGACTGAGCTGAGAGCAGTCCTCATGGAACACAAGAGTGAACAGGAGATTACAAGATGGCATTAGAGCTCATAAAAGGATGAGAGCAATAGTTCAATGCTTAAGCTAATGACCCCATCTGATGCTGTTACAAAGAACGTAGAGACATTTAGAGAAGCTTGAAAGAAATAGCCCAATATTCAGCAGAGCCTGTACTCACAACAAACTAAATAACCTCACTAGAACTAAAGTCACTGTACAGTCAAATAACTGTACAGCACTGCCTACTGTGAGGTAAGAAGAACCTTTTAGTTCATATCTTAGGAGTTCAACAGTTAACAATCACACTGGTCCACCCAACAAAATGCTTGCAGCAGGAAGGACACAGGGATGAACAATCCTTGACCAGGCATTAACTCACCAGACTTGTTCAGTGTTATCTATTGAACAAGGCAGGGAATTACAGAAGGGAAAGTCTAATTATGCGATGAATACATACCCTTGAGGCATGGGTATGTATTCATCCAAGAAAACTCAATTTCCTCTTTATCTTCACAACACTAAGCACAATATTTTGATAATTTCTGGATTACAGCCCTAAATTGTGGATATACAAACTGAGACACTTGGGATCTACTACAGACCTCCAAGCAGAAGTCAACAGGACTTAAAGATGTTCAACTCCTGCAGTTAGCAAGTGTAATTTGGGGGAAGTCTTAAATGGATTTTAAAAGACCTTGAACTCTAAGTCTGCATTTGCTTGATACACTGTAATTCTGAAAGAACTCTTCTTGCTAAGATGACAATAATAATGGAGATAAAACTGACAACACATAGATAGTGCTTGGTGATGAGGCCTACAACACAGAACGAGAGAATGTGCTCTGGGTTCAGAATACACTGAATGCTGCTGATAAACAACACTGAGCAGCTGTCCCTCCTAATGAAGTCCCAATTCTCAAAAGCACTGAAATCTGTACATCAAACTGCTCACCATCAATGCTCAGTTTTGAAGGACCTTTTGCACTCAAGCTGAGCCCTTCCACCTCCCCCTACACAACACTGTGCCTCACCAAACAGCACCATTTCTACAGATTTACATGTATTTTGAAAATAAAGCTGCTGAGAAAATAATGGCCACTGACACTGGGTTACTGTTAGGCAGAATATCTATTCTTTTCTCAACCAAGTCACCTGAGCAATAAAAAAAGCTAGAATGCCACCAAAGAAAAGTCTGTCACATTAGGGAACAGCCTGTTCACAGATTCTCTGCAAAAATTCACAATGCATTTGTCAACTATACTGTCTCTAGGTACTTCATCTTGTCTAACTTGTCTCTTTTTTCACTTGCTTACCTTTTTTCCCTTTTACTGTTTCATGATACAGGTTTAGTTGCACATTTTCCTTGAAAATTGTAGGGAAGGAAGGAACCAGGTGAAGCATAACCTTTAATAACCCATTTTTTTAATGGGTTTAATAATCCCCAACTCAAGTTACGTCAAGATAGTGTATTTTTTTAGCAGAGCATCTGGTACAGAGGCACATTTTTATGATATGCTCCCTCTGCCTGAATGAAACTTGGAGTAGCAGTCACCATTCACTGCAGAGATGATCTATGTGGTTGTGTTCCTGGCTGGCATTCACAGGATTCTCCTATAAGCATTTCTGACATGCTGTTGTATGTTAAGCTAAACTCCATGACAGAAAGGCAAATATATTTCAACCTATCCAAACCATCCTAGAAAAAGGTATGTCGTGATTAATGTTGTCTTTTGGTGACTCCTTTTAGCTATATGGGTGAAATGACTTTTGCTTCACTACAGAAGCAAAGTGATTTTAAAAGGGATATTTGCTTGAGTCGAAAGTGTCTTATATATTTTCCCCAAAAATCAACATTCTTAAAAAAAATAAAAATCAAAACACACAAAAAAATATTCATTCCACCAGCACCCCCCCCAAAAAAAAAATAAAAATCTAAAAGCCAAATCAACCTGAAAAAAGTAGAAAAAGGTCTCACTGAAATCCGGATGGGATGAAGAGTATTACCAAGTTTAGCAGTGGTTTAAAAGCTGCAGTTCAAATGTCTGCTCTAGGGATATATGCTACTGCTGTCAAATCAATTATTAAAACCTACTTGGAGAGGAATTATGCTAAATATTTTATTACTCTATAAAACATAGATATGCAAAATTCTATACTCTAGACTAGGAAAAACCATAACAGACCATTTCTGAAAAATTACATGATAGAACAAAGACAGCACCTTCTGTACTTGTGTAATAATTGTGCCAGGGTGTTTCCCTTGTGTTGGTAAAACCTTTTGCAACACTCTGAAATCACATTTCAATCCAGAGAAATGTATGGCATATTAATGAGATCAGTTCAATATACTCTTTCTATAAAAATTTGAGAAACTCAATCTCTGGGCTCTGCTTACAGATTTTGATTACTTTTCAGGAAGATTTTTAAGCTTAAAAATTTATAAAACAAAGTAAATGGTGAAAACAAAGAATAAATCATATTAAAGACTGTAGCCCTAGGGCACTGTTACCCACTCTTGCTATCAGGAAATACATAACTTGGTTTCTGTTGTAGATGATCTGTGATGTCCCTTCTATGCTTTATTATGAAGCTGATAAATGACTAGCTAGAAACATGGTGAAAGCTTTTGGAATTCATTGTGCTATGGAAAACAAATTAGAAACTTAACTTGTTGCATGAGGGATTACCCTTCACAGCATGGCCTTTACAATGTGAAACTAATTATTGCAGGGAAGATTTATGGTGTTTACAGTCAAGAATTCAGGGTCAGTTTGACCAAATTCATGTAACTTTAGACCTCAGGCTTGTCTGACTCTAAATAGAATGACTACACCAACAAATTTAAAGATAAAAAGATTATTTTTTTTTAAAGATTTTTTTTTCCTATTGAACTGTTTAGCAAGAAGCTGAAAAATAGGGGCTAAACAATTCAAGCTTTAGGTGTTTACTCTGAACATTTTTTCTTTTGAATAGGGGATAATGCAGCACGTCAGAAAAACATGTTTTAATTTTGGTTAACTTCACAAGAATCCACTAGAGTGTTAAACACTGGAACCCTCTAAGTGTTTTCATACAATCACTCAATGATCAAAACATGTGCTACTGATCTGGAAATATATCTGGCTGCATAATGAAGAGGCCAAGCTGTCTATCTTAAGTGAATCATTAGTAGTGACTTAAATTCTACAACAATTAAAAAAGCCAGTACTAAACCACACTACCTAACATGGAAATAGGTTTATCCTAAATTATAAGGTGAAATAAACACTTAACAGAACAGCAAGTGATTTGTGTGTTGAGAAATTCTTTCCAGTAGATAAATATTTTTAAGCACAAGCTTTACCACATTCTATTTTGTTCTTAAGATATATCCAGTGTTTTCTGTGCCATCAATTGCCTCTTGAAAATTGTTTCACAGAAACTCCTAGTTTCTGAGGACATCTTGAACATGCTCAAAACAAATGCCTTGTACTTAAGAGCACCCTGTAGCACCCTGCTGTAGCTGACCTACTACATATTTTTCGAAGACCCTCACACATTCAGAAAAGTATTTAAGCTGGCACTTCATTTCAGTGATAGAGTGGCTCCTTTACCATGACTTAAGAAGCTTCTTAAGCTTTATTGAACTAGGGCTGCTGTATCTGAACCTGCAGACACTGACTATCAGTGGGATATTTTCAACTTCTGTGAACACACATGGGAGTTAATCAGCTGTATGAGCAATACTAATGGCAACAGACAACTGAGGCTGCAGTTATGCTGCCAGCAACATCAAAAACTTGACAATTTCTGGTGAAAGCAAATAACCTCTGAAGCAAAATACAAGTAAGCCTACCAAAAATCAGCATCACCATTTTCAGACACAATGTAATACCTTGCTACTGTTGATATGAAAATACATCATTCTAATGAAGACTGAATTCAGACAAACACTCTGGTTTCTCTCTATCCAGAAGACATGTAGGAAAATTAATCTTTTAGGCTGAAGAGCTGATGCATAGCTAATACAATTTAATTAACTGTGTGTCTAATAACATTTCCCCTCTAAAATATAATTTACTGTGTTTTTCTTGGAAAACAGCTCATAGCTTTAGCAATGGCCTAAGCATGACCCAAGCTTTTCCTGTAGCATTTTACCAGGAGGTGATGCCAGCAAAGTAAGGAATTTTGAAGAAAGCTGGTCAAAACCAAGAACAAAAGACTGACTCCAAAACCAATGCACAGAGAAGAGTTACAATGGGGCCACACTGTTATATTCTTTAAAGTGATGTTAAAGACCTTCTGCCAATTCTATAACTTCACAAATGTTACAAGCTTATAATAATTTTATTTATCATGACTTATATCCATGCTGCTGCAGACTGTCTGGAACTGCATTTTGGTGCATTAATGTCAGATTCCGGTTATAAATTTTTTTATATCACCAGCAATGACAGAGGAGCAAAGAAACAACTTGACTTTCACATTTCTGCATAGGTTTGCAATATTGACAGTATACATATTCATTTAGAAATCAAAATATTTGACAGGTAGTGAAGTGATGCCCTTTTTATACTTTTTTATTATACAATTAATGTAAATCAGACATTTTCAACATAAAAATTACCCATATGCATGGTCTATCATCGTATTAACAGCTAATGAGAAACAGACACGTCAAGGGAAAATTTTTTTTTAAGAGGTCCACACATGGGTAAAAGATGACCTGGTCTCCCTGAAGGATCCTACCTTTTCCAAAGCCAGTTCCTTCACTTCTGTCAGGGTTCTGCTACTGTATGTGCACAGATTTCAGTAAAGGCAGCTCATTTCTGGGCTTCTGTAATCCAAGGCAGAAGCAAGATCAAGCTCTCAGTAACACGCTGATGGCCAGCCCAGGGCCATGAAGAGAACTTGGTGCCAGTGACAACAGGAATTTGAGCACTAGATATAATAATTAGTCCTATGGGAACAACACAGCAGGTGATATTAACAGCAACCAGCTTTCGTAAGGAGCATGGGGCAGAGAGACAGGAAAAGTCCAGGGATCTGAGGCTGACCAGAGGTACCAGAGTGATTTGCTCAGAAATGAGAGAATAACTGACTGTGGTAAGATGAATGAAAGGAAGGAGTACAGTATGGGGCTTGAAGATACTTCAGAGCAAGACACAGGACTGGAACTCTGTACTGGAAGGAGGTCTAGATTAAAGTGGGAGGTCTACTACAAGAGACTTGGTAGAAATGTGCTGCCTTGGAGCCTCACATGTGTAGCTACTGCTCAAACAAAATTGCTGCCTCCCCCAATACATGTATTTTGTGTCCTGCTTTTGATGTTAGGCAATATGGTAACCTAATCCAGAAGTATTCTAAGTCTCTAAACTAACAACTGCACCTCAACCACAAAACTTTCAATGGCTCCATTAAATGAATGTTGAAAGAATTCTAATTTTCCCTATTACTTGTGTTGAACTTCATGCTGATGTATAAGATTTAGTCACTATTAGAAACATCTTTATTTATGTAATTTTGACTTATCTATGTCAATTAATTGAAATAATTTAAACTTATATACAAAAGCTATCTCCATTTCTCAAAGATAGCTTATCAGCTATGCTGCAGTAGAGTCTAGCACATATTAAAAAATAATCCCAAATTTGGCATAATTATAGAAGAGCTGTCAAAGTTTGGTAGAAGAAGCTCATAAATTATGCATTCAAGTACAACTAATATAACCAGACAGTACTCCACAGTCCTGAAATGGAAACACTCATTATCCTATAAATGCTTTCATAAGGGAGTAGTGTTATCAAATTATTCTTGCTATTCTCCAGAATACTCAGAGCTAAAATAGAATTGCATTTTAAATGAAACAAAAGACACAAGAGTAATGTATCCGATCCATTTGTTACATATAAAAGAAACCTAATTAAAATTACAAAGCATGTTAGAAAAATCTGCAAACTGTTGTACACTTTTTGAACCAATTGAAACAAGAAACCTCCCAGAATGGATGCTCTTCTGAGTGAGGTGTTCCAATGCATTTCGAACACGCTGTAAGTTCAACAGATTCAAGACCCTCTCTTTCTCAGTTATTCAGTCTCAAAAACAGACAGCAAAAGAACTAATGCTGTAACATTTTCTGATGAAAAAAGCTATAAATCAAAGCACTGGTCTCATGCAGATCTTACCTAATTATTTGTCAAACTTAATAAGGAACACAAACTTAGTATTTCAAAAGTCTGATTTCTGTTTAAAATTATCAACACTTTCCCCCTTTCTATGTGCACATACAATTAAAATTATACTTGCAAATATAACGTCAGTAAACCTGACAGGCCACATACTGGCTACTCCTACTTTGCATGGGATCACACATTTAGGTTATGAATCACCAAAGTCAGGTTGATGAACAAGCATCGTGTTATTCATCTGAGAACCAGACACTTCGTAGCAAATTTCCTATTTGAATGGAAGGAACAATGCTGGCAGAAGTCCCAGAACTGCTCACACCATGAAAGGAACAATGTGACAACAGCATGGCAGGTTTATGATAAATATTTCAGAAATGTGTCTTTTAGCCAAAAGGGATTAACATAGACCTTGTGGATAAAAGTATTCCCAGTAGCATCTAGCTGGCATCTCTTTTGTGCAAAATGAAAAAAAGCACAGCACAGAGGGTCATTTCCGTTTATTTGAATGCAAATCCATGACTACTAGAATCAAAATAAATTTTAATTAATTTTATGGTCTTTCACTGGAAAAAATATGAAGAAAATTGTGTTGTTTAATTTGTTGTGCTGAAAAGCAGCTCTGCACATTCTTTTTTTCCACTATTTTAGATGTATGCCCAGAGTCAATGAGGAGGAAGGAAAATCACCTTGATAGGACATGGGTAGACAGTTCACCATCACCATTTCCTTTCAATATGTAATTCAGCAGTTTTTACTCAGATGGGGAACATGGGCTGTACAAAAGATACTGAAGTGCAGAGGAACCTTGCAACAAACCCAAAATGCACTCCATTGAAGTCTGCTAGTCACAATCATGAACAACATACAAAAGAATCTTTAAAACATTCAAGTACAGTAAAACAAGGTACTGTCAGAACTGTGTATGTTTCTGTGTGTGTGGAATGAATGCTGCTTAGTGCGAATCTCCTCTCTGTCCAACTGGTAATGAACAGGAGACTGTGCTATTTGGCTGTACATCAAGATCAGCTGACTGAAAAGCACAGACTAGATCTAGTTACAATCTGGAGGAGGTATCCTGAGCATGCAATTATCTTTTTCCTTTCTAGAAATGAAGGCCCTGCACTGCTAACTCAGGCCCTCAATGACTTTAAAAGTCACTAACATCTCTGTCAGCATTTCAGAGGTATTACATGAAAAGCACAGCCTAAGAAGAAGCAGTCACAGAATCAACTAGGCCGTATAGACCTCTGAGTTCCAACCTATGAGCTAATACCACCTGGCCAACTAGGCCATGGAACTAAGTGCCATATCCAGGCTTTTCTTAAAAAGCCCATAGGAGTTTACTTGAGATAGAACAGACTATTTCAGTTGGAAGGGACCTACAATGATCCTCTACTCCAAATGCCTGACCACTTCAGGGCTGACCAAAAGTTAAAGCATGTTATTGAGGGCACTGTCCAAATGCCTCTTAAACAATGATAGGCTTGGACCATTGACCACCTCTCTAAGAAGCCTGTTCAAGCATTTGACTACCCTCTTGCTAAAGAAATTCTTTCTAATGTCAAATTTAAACTTCCCCTGGTACAGCTTTGAACTATTCCTGTATGTCCTGTCACTGGATACCAGGCAGAGGAGATCAGCACCTCCCTCTCCATATCCTCTCCTCAAGACGCTGAGGAGAGCAATGAGGTCAGCACGCAGCCTCTTCTTCTCCAAACTAGACCTCTGAAGCCCTCAGATGCCTTCCAGGACATGCCTTCCAGCCCTTTCAGCAGGTTGTTGCCCTCCTTTGCAGGCATTCAAGGACATTCACATCCTCCAAA
>JAWWTY010000156.1:15611915-15661104 GCA_035222235.1 Margarornis squamiger
ACCCAAGTGTATCATGCAGATGTGGAAATGACTTCAGACTTAATTCCCAACTTCTCGTAGGTGTGAGCCCAGGGGGGAAAAAATAGTGTTTTCTTATCCATAAACTACAAATAATTTGATGCTCTAAAATCCAGTGAAGGTAATGCTAAAATCCTACCCAAGCCAATAGCTGCCTAACTTTTAGCAAGCCCATAGAAGCATTTTGCTGAACTACCAGTTTGGGAAACAATGCAAGGTCCACTGTGGATGTAGTCTACCTGGAGTTCAGTAGAGCCTTTGACACTCTCTCCCAGTGCATTCTCCTGGAGAAGCTGGCAGCCTGTGGCTTGGACAGGTGCACTCTTCGATGGGTTAAAAACTGCTTGGATGGCCAGGGCCAGAGAGTGGTGGTCAATGGTGCCACATCCAGTTGGCAGCCAGTCACAAGTGGTGTTCAATAGGTGAAAAAAAAATCAAGAAAATATTTCCTCCCCCTAAAATAAATGAGTTATGACAGAGGCAGGAGTGATATCATGTTACACTTGTTCCAGTTATGGCCTAGGTACTGAAATTACAATTCCAGTAAAAATATCTATGAAAAAGTGATACCACATTACATTTTTATGTTGGGAAAAATAATGCAAAGAGGGTTTTTCATCCTTTATCAAGACACCTAACATTATTACTGTTAGTTAAACTATTTGCAATTTAGAGTACAACACCACCTCGAGGCTCCATGCAAATAAAGAAAAAAAACCCTTATCCATTAAAAAGAACTTACTAGTTAATGTGCTAACAAATAGGTTCTTTAAAAAAGGATTTATTATTCTTACCCAGACTTCAATATTATGTTGAAGAAGGATTGCGTGTTTCAGATCAGTAACACTTTTTACTGTCCCCCTTTTTTTGTGTGTTTCAAAGATGCTGATTAATCCAAGTTACTACATATTAGACATTTTAATTGTGAATGTTTTCAAGCACGTGTCTGCCTTACATCTGCATTCCCCTCCAATATATAAATATTACCACAGAAAATACTTTGTATATAAAGCACTGAAAAACACATCACAGAGAAGAATAGCCCGTGTTGTATATATACAGCAGACAAACAAAATTCCATGGAAAAACACACACTGTAAACATCAATGCCTTCCCATTGAGGACAGCTGCTGTAACACAATCCAGGGTGCCTGCTGCCAGGATTTTCCACATGAGTGCATCTTCTTTTAACCGCTGCTCAAACACTGGCTGAAAGAGGAGCTGCTAGACTGAACATGTGTCTGTGCTCGGACGACAAACACACGGCACAGCACTGGAATGCAGAGCAAAGCCCAGGATTTGGGCGGGAAATGAACTACCCGCTGCCTACCTTTGGGTTAAGTTCACAAACGCTTTTGCTCTGCCTTTCAGAAATCCATTTTTATACTTCCCAATGAGAAATAGGAGAGTGTGTTTGTGAGCATGCACACAGTCATAGAGGTTTTCAGTAGAAATTATCAATAAACGAATCGCAATTTATGACAACAATATAAAATATACATCTCCTATTGCTAGCACTGGCAGTGAAGTAGAAAGGAAGGACAAACCTATTGGATACAGGTTTTTTTAGATTAAATGAAACAGATATTGGCAGAAAAATTCAGAAATGTAAAATTCTGGGGTGAAGAGGTGGGAGTAGGTCACTGCAGAGAACCTGTTCATCATATCAAAAAAATGCAAACCAAGTCACAGATTAGATAGAAAACAGAATCAGGTTTCCCTGCACAAAAGGCACCTCAGCTGCCAAAAGTACAAGAGCAATTAAGGAGCACAAATCAGCTTAAAAGCAGAGAGGAATAAATGGTGTAGAAAAAGGGAAGTGCTCACTTGAATTAATGAGTTTGTAAATTAACATACACACACATTTATCCATACACACACCCACAGCCTTCCACACTGGCAGGGTAAAGAGTCCTCAGTGGACACAGACCAGGCTGAGGGGTCTGCCTGACACTGGGCTCAGATGCTCTCCAGTTTCCACCAGCTCAAAGGGCCGAGGTGACAATTTTTCCCTTGACTTCTGCTGCATACTTCATGCTACACCACTGCAAAAATGAAAGCCTCTTCTCCTGGATATCCTAAGCAATAAAACAATCACTGTGGATTCTTGACATATTTCTTTCGAGACAAGCTCACAAACATTCTAGATTTAAAATTCTAGATATGTACCAGTCAAAGCAGACACAAAATTATTGTAAAAGTTGTTTCAAGTGGTGAAATAATAAAGCTTTCTTTTTACTGTATGCCTCAGTTTCTTCACTATCCTTTGATGTATTTTGTGCATAGATGACAATCCAGGACACCAGAACTTTCTCCCCTCTCCAAAGCCATCAGCTGATCTGGTGTTCTTCTCTGGGTGACGAAAGTAAACAAAGACATGGGATGCATGTGTGCACGAGAAAGATTATATAAATCTCAAGAAAAAAAAATCCAAGAAAAAACTTGAAGGATTGAAGCTTCAAGGGTTTAAGGGAACACTTCCAAATTTTTAAGTGTATTTCTAGCTTTACAGAAGGGCTTAAAACTGTGCATAGCCAAAGGACTGAGGAAAAAAATGGTTAAAAAGAGATGCTGATATCTCCTTAAGTCTTGTGATTCAGCAGGGCCTAACTCACAATTTATGACCTTTCCGAGGCTGGCAATGCTATGATTACTCAACCTGGCTCATAGTTGGCAGACACAGTCCAAACAAGAGAATTGGACAATCTCAGTTCTAATCCCTGATCATTTACAGGGATTCAGCTGGATCTGATTCAGCAACACATGCAGGCACATGCTATATGTTAAACAAAACGTTACCTCCACTGAAGCTATTAACACTCAGAAAGCATTCAAAGTGCATGCTTAACCAATTACCTAAATTGGGGGCTACATGTTCAGAAGACAGCTACTCCCAAAAGTTGTGCATTCTTCCTTTGCCTTAACTGCCAACTCAGCAGAGTCTGTCTGGTGTTTTGTGAGGAGCATGGGATGGTCAAGACCAGAATTACTGCCCAATAAAATGCATGATACAATATTTAGTTAGAGCAATAAACAGAATTATCAGTGCAGCCACTAGGGCAGAAGCTGAAAGCACAGCCTGACAGCTTTCTTCAACCTTAGAACAATCTTTTTAGTTCCAATGTACCTTGTCTCAGAAAATGTTTCCCAGAACTTCCAGTTCTAGCATATCTTTAGGTTATTGACTAACCCAGCTAAGTGTAGTGGCTCCAGTCTTGGCATGATTTAGTCCTGCTGCCTCTCAGCTTCAACAAGTGGGGAAAAAAAACCCAAAACAAACCACAAAAACAAACTGTTCATAATCTTAACAGAAGCCAGGAGGAACCTCATATTGATCTTAAGACTCTTGCCTATAAATAGCATCATCACATAGGTAAAGAAACACTTGAGCTGTGAGATCTGTTTTAAAAATATGGATGAAATTTCATTTAAAGAAGCAAACTAAATGGAAGTATGATGTTGAAAAATTAAAAATCTGAATACAGGAAATGGATAAAGCGATATAACATAGAACAGGATAAGGACAAGATATGAGGTCATAAATTCCAAATATATGAGTTGTTAAAAACGCCTTGCAATACTAAAAATCAATAGCTATCCTTTAATGTTAGAATTGCTTCTAATTCCCTCATTGGCACAGTGGGGTGTGTAGTTGGTTGGTAAACACCAGCACTTTCAAACACAGAATCAGGTAAAGTTGTAATTAAAAAGCCCCCACTTTCTGGACCTCTTAGAAGATCACCTAAGAAAATGAAAGAGTCTCAAACAGAAGAGTAGTAAGAAGCAAGTATGTGTACGGCACCATATTCATTCTTCTGCAAAGCCACACCACTTGGAGACCAAACTCCTTTTGCAATTCACACAAAAAAGTGAACCCCTGCCTGTAAAGTTAAAATGATCATGACATACTTTCCTGTGAAGAGGACCAGTGAAGTCTGCACCCCTGTAAATGAATATCCACAATATCAACCACAGACAAGAAGGTAGCTGGCGGGGGGAAGGCTCAGCATGAGCACACCAAGGGTCAGACATGGCTATGCACAATCAGACATTTAATGAATTTCTGCAGACAGCTGCTTACATAACTGTCAAGCTGTCCTACCAGCCCTTCAAAAGCACTGAGGCATTTCCCTTACTTTAAGGAGAGGAAAAAGACCTCACTCTGAAAGATAAGAAAAGAAAAACTCATAAGCTGCAATAGTCGCAATTACTTATAATAGCTTATGACTGCATGGATTAAGCTTTAATTATTACACTGATGCTATTTGTCTACTATTGGATGTGTGGAGAAACCAGTTTCAACTTGTCAGATATGATGGACTCATGTTTCCTAATGTTTAAAGTGTTATAGTTTGCCCTTGCCTTTTGCCAACAGTATATCTTCCCAATTAAAGGAAGTTATTTTATACTATTTTAAACAAAGGTTGAAGAAATTTGCCGTAGGAACAAACTTCCTGAGTTTCATTATCCAAAGCTTTAAAATGACTGGCAAGCTTCACTTTTGAGTCATATAAGTTAATTGATGACACCATAATCATCAGTAGTAATGCTAGTCTAATCGGGTATTCTTTCTTCCTGGTAAATACAATCCAGGATACCCTGAGGGATTCTGCTAAGCACAGATGTAGAGAAAAGCACACAGAAAAAGAGGACAGGAACACATTTTTCAACATGTCTTTTCCCCTTATTCAACTGTCGAAGAGAACAAACGCATTGTCCAATGGGGATTATAAATGAGCCTCTGCCCAAAGTTAAAACTGAACTTCCGAAAATATACATGCTACCACTTAGAATTTCATCCTTCAGATATTGACTACTTTTATCCTGTAGTAAAGATTTACAAGAAAAAAAGGTATTTTTAAAAATCATTTAAATCTACAGGACATAATATGAAATTATATACTTTGTCTTTCTGGTGAAAAGAAGGGACAAAGGATAAAGAAATCCAGCCACTGATTTATCCGTGGATTTGCCAAGTCTCATGACAAGCTGATGAAAAAAACCTTTAACTTTATTTCCATTTGATAAACAAATGTAGTTTAATGATCTTATAGGAAGGTTCATAAGAACATATTCACCTACCTTTAATTAACCAAAACTAATTAGCACACACTGTAGCTTATTTCCCTGCCCATAATGCAGCAGCACCTTCCCTCTCATGAATGCATCAAAACCAAAGTTAAGATGCAAGAGCTTAGAGGAACAAGTATTGGAGAAGAGTCAACAATGGACTCATACACAACTCTCGCACTATATAACTTCAAGAAAAAGAAAATTGTTCAGGCCCCATGTACACCTCACTTGTTCTGTCCTTTAACAGAGATAAGTAAAACATACCACTGCCAGAAAAATTAATTACTTGAGTGATACTCTAAGCCTCACGTTGTCAAAGAACTGC
Organism: Margarornis squamiger; assembly: GCA_035222235.1. Lineage (NCBI taxonomy): Eukaryota > Metazoa > Chordata > Aves > Passeriformes > Furnariidae > Margarornis > Margarornis squamiger. Next base: position 15,617,332 of record JAWWTY010000156.1, read on the forward strand.
TGCAGTATCTTTCAGCCCATCTGTCCCAAACAGAGTGTTAAAACTACTTTTCCCCTCTATAACTTGGAGTAGAATATACCCAATTTCACATTGGAAGCAGATGCTGGAAGTGAAAATACCTAGTTCAAGGTTAGTGTTATCTCACCAGTTTGGCTTTGAGTGAGAGTGAAATATTCATTCCCTGAATTGAAATGTCCATCAGATTGATGTAGGAAATCTGAACCTACCTGTCAAACAGAACAGAAAAATTATGAGGAGGACAGAGGTTGTCTCCTACTGTCAATCATTTAATACCTGTAAGGATACTGGCTTACTACAAGAAGTGCAAACATGGTTGAGAAAACAGACTGTCACACAGCCATCTTCCCTAATAATTTCATTCCTCACTTCATTAAATTATAGGCATTTCCCAGCTATCAAGCTTAGACGACATCACATCCTCTAATAGAAGAAATAGTTGTATGCACAGCACAATTTACAACACCTGGTTTATTGTGGCTCCCTGTGTACATCGTGCCTCATCTACCAGTAAGACTTTCTCTTCAGTGGATGAACCAATCACCTGTGAGCTTTCTCTCTTCCTCCTCTCCTGCACATTTACCTAATTTCTTGTTATTGATCTGACCTGGCTAAGGAGGTTAAAATAAGAGAACTCATGAATGACAAATCATCTGAATCTTTTTATTCTGTTGTGACAGCAAAGCATGCCCTATTATGACAAAACTAGCATTCAGTCCCCAAATAAATATATATATCAAAATGCTGTCAGGCATGATAAAGAAACATTAAAAAAAATGCAACTTCCCAAGCACTGTAATTTTTCAAGGAAAAGCCCATTTTCTGCAATCATGACCTTCAGTGAGACGCGCTAGGAGATGGCAACATAGACTTTAGGATTATCACCCATCTGAGTCACACCCTGTTTAGACCCAGTTGAAGGCTCAGAACTATTTATAACACTTTGTCTCATCTTTCAAGGATTTTTTCTTTTTCTATCAAGAGTTTTCAGAAACCAGGGAGATCCCAACATGCTAAGTGACAGAATGCCTTGCTCAGCAGCAGAATACTAAAGCAACTAATGGATCAAGTCTATCAGCTTTTAAAATGTGATTTCTCTTAATAGGAAACAGATTCCAAACTTAGATAATATGCTGTTAACTGGGTTTTTTCCCCCTGCATTCCCTTCTGAGACCTATTCTCACCCTGGACCTGTTTGAAACTTGTATGCAATGATGTGCTCAAGACTTATGCTGCAAGACTTGTTTGTGATGTGTCATGACAGATTGGGAATAAGATCATGTTACTTTAAAACTATAGTTCTGGAACTCTGTTCTCATGCAACTTCACCAAGAAGGCAAAGGAAGCAGTTTCACTTTCATATTGGGAATAGCTGGATCACTCCAACAAAAAACAAAGAGGATCATGACCCAGGTAAAACACTATTTGGCCAACTTTAAGTTATACCTCCCAACAAGTGCTGAACACAGTAATTGTACTGAGTCTTCACTAATTGTATTGAGCATCGCCTTTCAGGAACACAGTGAGCAGGAGTGTGAAAGAGGGAAATAAGGCTTCCCCAGCAGTACCCTATCTCCTGTCCAAAAGAAATCTGGAGAGATCTCCTACTCAATCCCTCTCAGAAAATCAACAATCTTTAAACCAAGTACACTTTCCACCAAAAATCTTTTGTATACAGAGTTTTTGAAAGATATATGATGTTTAGATTTCCTCTTATTCCCCAGCCCTGAGGTGATACTAACACTTGAGTGAAATGCCTGTATGTGGCAAGTGTGGAAAGTACTGCAGTCATCTCATCTAACACTTACATTATCACATATGTACATATATATGTATTCTTAACCTTTAAGAACAAAACAGTTAATCATACACACTCAGGTTTTTTCCCTTCAAAAAAGGATTACAAGTAAATATTTTCTAAAATTCTGGCAAACACTCTACTTGGAGCATCAGTGAATCCTGCTGAAATGTGAGACTGCACTCATGATGCCCTATAATGCTCATTTTGTCACCCAGTTGCCTATTAACCCACGGCTGAAAACTCCAAAGTAGGGATAATTTCATATATAACATGACTGCCCCCTTGTGTCAAACTAGATACCTTTCCATTAGCAGGGAGATTTCCCACATCTCTTTATATGAAAATAAAAAACCAAACCAAAACAAAAAATTAAACTAGTTTCTTGAGCACAAAACTAGAGTTTTACAGTTCCTGAAACTATGGCAAGACAGAACGTAAGGTATGGATGATAGAAAGCAATTTGGAAAAGGGTAACACATTTCCAAAGTGATATGATCCTAAATCACTGTCAGGTTTATTACAACATCAGAAGAAAAAAATGAAAAAAATGAAAGTTTATTCTCTCTCAAAAGCTTTTTCTTTACATAATCCCTTTTTTTCACAGAATGACATGGGTTGGAAGGGATGTCAAATATCACCTAATTCCAACTCCCCTGCCACAGGCAGGGAAGCCTTTCACTATACCAGGGGCTCAGAGCCCCATCCAACCTGGCCTTGAGCACTGCTGGAAATGGGGCATTCACAACTTTTCTGGGAAACCTATGCCAGTGCCTTACCACCCTCATAGTAAATAATTTCCCCCTAATATCCAATATAAATCTCTTTCAGCTTGAAACCATTCCCTCTTGTCCTGTTACTCCAGGCCCATCTAAGAAGTCCCTCTCCAAGTTTCTTTTAGGCTCCCTTCAGATAGTGGAAGGTTACCCCAAAGCCTTTTCTTTTCCTGGCTGAAAAATTCCAATTCTCCCAGCCCTTCCTCACAGGAGAGGTGCTCCATCCCTCTGATCATCCTGGTGGTCCTATATTTCAGCTATAAAAATAATTATATGAAATCATACAGCAAGACTGTAAGGTAACTTCACTGAGCCAGACATACATTGTAACTCACTAGTAGCTCTGAATACAGACGCCTATGTCAACATGTGCATCAAACTATACTACCAAGGGAAATCTCCCAAAGGATGCCAGAGGTCAAATTTGCCAACAGAATTAAAGGCATCACATACCAAACATAAGCATGTCCAATGGTATCACCAAGATCAGCCAACTTTTGTCCCATATCCTCAGCTCATTTCCTCTTTCTGTCACTGCTGATACGACTACTGCTGTTCACTGAAGCTTACATCCTTCAATTACTCCCTTTCCTCCTCTCATTCTCCCACAACTCATCTGCTTCACCACAGCATCTCCAAGACTTACCTCTTCCTCTCCAACCCTCCCCAAAACCAATTTCTTGAGGCATTTGTAGTGCTCTAGCCTTTCAACAAGCTGACCAGAGGAAGCATAGACAGGACAAGGGTAAGCCAGTAACTAAGGTACAGCTTTCTGACTCATTTTGTTTTCCTGTTATCAAAACCCTCTCCTCCTTTTTCAGTCTCTGTACTAGATCTGTCGCTACTGCCACACACACTTTGAATGTTTTCTCCATCACCTGTAACTCTGTAGAGCTACTGATCTCCTTTCTCTACTGCATGTTTTATATTTTCTGCAATCTACAGAAATGCCCTGCCTAGTCAGGTAGGAACTGAACTTGAAACTTGCAATTCAGATGTGAATATTCCCAGACTCCAGACTTCTGGCTTGCTTTACTCCTTTCCTCCCTTTCTCTCTCTTTTTTTATCTTTCAGATCTTTCTGACACTGAGACACCCTGCATGCATAAAAAATGTCATTAACAAACAAGAGACTCCTGCCATCCAAATATTTCTAATAATTCATTCTTTTCTCAAGGGATCTGCAAACTATACTGACTACAGCTCCATTAGGCATGATTTATATTGAACTGCTTTTGTGAGAAGTTCATACCTTTAAACTGTGATTCCCTCAGAAAAAGAGTTCCTAGTTGTACCATGTCTCTGATGTACCATTGGTGGTAGGACTGGAAGGCCTATGGTATACATTAGTTGCCAGTTCATAATTCATAGCAAAAGACCGAAAGCTTTCAAGCTTTCAGACAAAAAGACAGACACAATTAAGAGCTCTAATAATCTGATCCTGCTGTTTGCAGCACATAGTGATTTAAAATCATTCATGTGTTTCAATATGGAAGTGATTTAACATAATTTAGCAAACCTGAGACCTACATTAAGATGTAATAATGATGAATGGATGAGACCCAGCACACACACTTACAGAAAACCTCAGAGTCCTGCAGAGTAAAGGAAGTACCCCAGAAGACCTGGCAGGTGCCCTGATGTGGGTGGTCTAAAAAAAACCAAAACAACCACCCACCAAAAAAACCCCCCATAAATTCCAAATTAGTATCTGAATTTTTTACATTGACAGGGCTGGGTTAGGTTTCTAAAATAAAAAGCAGACAGACGGAGAACACTTTCTAAATTCACTGAAGAACAAATACTCTGTGGTTGCATCCCTCCATTATTTATTATCCCAACAGCCATTTCAGGACTCAAACACAGCTATTCCTTGTCTAGTACCTTCTGGTTCTTGGCACCAGGCTCCATGTACACCAATCACAGTGAAAATCCTCTAGGACATGCAAATCCTTTCTTTTCCTTATAAATAAAGGCATCTCTCACAAAGCCTAAACGTTTGGAAGTACTAAGTAATGAGAAAACAAAAAAAAAGAATGACTGGCATTTCAACTTTTTAGTGAATTTCTCAAGAACATGGATGAAGTTTTGTAACACCTGTTTAATTATGCACCTGACTTCCTAGCCCCCTGCACTACTTATTTATTCTATGAAATTGGTAATAGCAAGAATCATTAAATGTTGCAGAGTTTTAAAAATAGCTAAAGGCAGAAAGCAAAGATGGAGGAGAAAGTAATGTTTGTGCTGCTGAAACAGAATTTCTCAAGATCAGTGTGTGATTTTTTTTCTAGAAACAGAAGCTATTTACCCCCATTTGCCAAAATTTCCTCTATAGTGTGCTATGATAGAGTAGTGCTTTCAAACTGAGCTTTCTGTCTCTGTCCCTTTTGAGGAGGAACCAATACAGCAGAACATCTCCACACAGCACTCATTTTAGTTGTTTGAATGCATACAGCCAGCAAATCACAGCAGGACTAAATCCAGAGGGGGGTTTTGAGGCATTAATACAATGAAAGCACACATATGTGGCAGCTCAGCATCCTCAACTTTAGGTAGGACGGGAGAAGAAAAGGGTGCGTTTCACCTTGTCAACCTTCCTATACTACCAACACAATGCTCTTGGACACTTCATGCTCAGAAACTGAGGGAATGTGACCCCTGGCTTGCAGACCTAGGTGAATAACAAATGCTTTATATAAAGCTTGTTTCTCCAGTTTTTCAACCCTAACAGTGGACAGCTAAGTACTGCTGCCAGCTCATGTTGGTAACGAAAGGAAAACTGACATCACATCTTGCACTGCTCTGGTACTGTCCTGCACATCCCACAATCTGCATGACAGACCAAGACAAAGTTACATTTTGTGTTAAAACCAACTTTAAAATAATGGATTGTGAGGATTTTTCAAACCATTCAGCACTGCCTAACACCTGTGAACTGCATCATGCCAAACCTACAAATTCAGAAGAGTTATACTCTGTTTGACCACTTCTGGATCCCAGTCTTACTGCAGAATGTCTTCTTAAATAAGGAACCCTGGGCTTGGCCATCACTCAGGAGAGACTAACTTGCACAGAGAAAGCCTGTATGGAAAGGTGAGTATAAACTGGTTGCTCTGGAACTCAATTAGTACTTTTCTTTACACCAGATTAAGGAATGTTGTGATACTTTGGGGTTCTATCATCAAACAAAAATGAGGAACTATTTTTTAAATACTAGACTTATTTCTGTAATAAAATAATAACCTTAAAAAATAAAGTAGTTTTTTTTGTTTGCTCTTATTTTTTAAAAAAAACAAAACCAAAACAAAACAAATCCCACACATACCAGTGTCAAATTTTTAGGTGTCCTGGTATGACTTTGGTGTCTATGAGCTGGTCTCAAATTCTAGCCAGTGCCTAAACAGGTATTGACTAAAAAAACAAAACAAAACAACCCAAAAACCAAACAAAGAAACCCACCAAACCAAACAAAAAAAAAAAAAACAAAGAAGAGAAAAAGTTCAACTGCTTTCCAAATTAAAAGGTACACTACAGGGAAAAAAAAAAGAAGTCTGGGGATAGTTCACATATATTTCACTGCCTGTATGTTAAAGGTTTCAACAAAGCGAACCTACAGTCAGACGCAGACAAACAAGTAATTTCCAAGTGTGAAATTGCATGAGATACAACTCTCTGTTCACTGCCCCTCATGCTCATTTTGTAGTGACCATAAAACATTTCTGACACTGTCTGGTGTTTTCTGTTCATACCCAGTCTGTATTATGGATCTACCCTGCCTGGAAGTGCCATCCCTCAAAAAAACACTGCACCCACAAAACCCAACATGACAACCTCTCTTAAACCAAGACTCACGTAACAAATGTTATGTTTCTGCTGTGCTCTGCTCAGTTTCCCATCTCTCTGCAGGACATTGTGTCACAATGGACATTCTCTGCCGCTATTTACAAGGCTGTAATTTTTTAGGGGCCCAAAATTTCTAAAATATCAAGTCCCCAGGAGTCACACCACTTTTCAGTGACATTTCTGTACCAAGGACACTTGGCTGCAGAGGAGATGGGACTTGGCTGTGGGGCAGGCCCTTGACCAAAGGGACATGAAGACAGACAACAACAGTTACCACTTTCTGATCCATTTCAGAAAAAGGGGAAAAATGGGGAAAAAATAAACACAAACACATGTTTTCCTTGTAAAAGACAAACAAGAGCAGCCGGGCATAGTGATGACTAGTTTCTGAACTTATTTTTATCCTAAAAGGCACTCAGAAACCACAGAACTGGGTGGGATACGGGCACCTGAGAAAAACACAGACCAAAACACAACCACAGGCAACAGGTCAGGTGCTTAGCTTTAGTTTGTTAACAGGCTGACAACCAGAGTAAGATATTTGAGGTATTTTGTCTGCAAGACAATGAAAATACTTTAGCTTTCCCAGTTGAACTTCCTGCTGGAAGCAAAACAAAACACACAGTTCCACACATGGGAATGACAAAGTTCCTGAGGTCCTGAGTGAAATCATGACTACATTCAATAACTGCAGTCGCATGAAGAAAGCAAATTTCAGTCAACAGCTCCATGACCTCCCATGTGCTCTGTGTCCAGGGCAAGTGCCCAAGGCCACGTGTGCTGCACTTCACACATCCAGCATCCAAGATGACGCACAAAACTTGCTGCTTTACAGCTCTGCCATGGACTTGGCAAGTATTTAAAACAAAACCTTCCACTGCAGTAAGCTTTGCTACATCAGTAGGGTGTTAATCATACTTGACCATGTTTCTAACTTCGGAAAAAAAATCAATAGTGATCAGAAACAGCAGCTGCAGAAGACACACTTTAATGTGTCAGTGCTGTAATAAAATTTCCACAGAAGCACAGCAAGAGGAAGATTCATTTAGTCTGAGCTGGTCATACCTGGAGCAGCATTAACTTATGAAAAAAACATGCAACCACACTAATGCTTTGCAAAATACTGTGAAATGAAGGTAATAAGAAAAAAGCACTGATAATATATTTGAGCAATTTTCAGATCCCTTTTACCCACAGAATGTACATCATGCAATTTCCTGAACAATTACAGTATTACAGCAGGTAAACTAACCCATTCACACTTTTTGGAATTGTTTCCCTGTGTATTAATACTACTACAAAAGGTATTTTCCTTTAGCATTGCCGTTCTGGTGCACTATTAAGCAATATCTAAACCAGCCACTGATTTCCATTTTTCCAACATAGTGCACTTTACAAAAAAGATGCTCTAACAAGACCTTATTAGAAATTAGTTATTCAAGTATTAAAACACAAAGGTCACATGTGCTCTTGGTTTTATATACTGTAACTTTATATGTAACTCCATGTTTGGACTTGATAATTGAGCCTTGAACTAGATGATTATGTCAAAAACACATCAGAAGAACTATTTGCTTGTTATGCTCTGTTGGCTTCCAGCTCTGCCCCAGACACAGATATCTGCAACTACACCAACATCCTCACCAACATTTCACTATGGAAAATTTTTATTACAAACAATAACATTTTTACCAATATTAGAATAATAATTGTGCTAAAAATGCTCATTTCCTGGTGTGTATCTGCACATGGAATAAATCTTAGTGGTCAACCACGTCTCTTGGCAGGCACACACTGATCTTGACAGGCATTCCTACAACCTTGTATGGACACCACATTGACTCCTGCTGGAGAGCCATGATCCGGGTGTTTTTGCTACACTGATTTAGCATAGTCTATGCAGCATTTGTGGGCATAATGTTGCCCATAGATTTTGGAGTAATAATGGAGCAATAATCTAAATGCTACTTACAAGTATTAAATTTTACAACTTCATAACTTTGTTACCACATTAGTAGAAAACTTATTTTCTATATCATTAATAAACCATTAATCATAATTTCTACTCTGTTTATTGGATAAAATAACTCCCAATAAAAGTGTACACATTATGAACTAATCAAGTTTTTAACTTCTTCTGGTTTATCCAACACACCAAAACAAAAAGTAAAGCCACTTTTCATTCTCATAACAGAAAATGTTTATTTATGCTTTGAATTCTAATTCAGGAGTTACCTCAAGATGATAATAAGTTTAACCTTTTTAAATATTAGATAAAAATGGGATATTTTTATTATCTTCCTATCCAATAAAAAGAAAAAAAAATAGGGTTGGCACTTACTATTCTGCACGATGCCCAAAGTAAACAATGATAAAAGTTAATAAGGGGGAGTTGCTTGTTGTTTTTACAGCATAGGACCCCTGTACTTCTGAATCACTAAGCAGCTGGAGTCTGGTTTAATTACTTAACATCAATCAAGATGTAAACCAGCACTTGGAGACCAAGGAATGCAGTGTTCATCTGCAACACAAAAGAAATAGCTAAGCTATCTTAGCTTCTGCCTAGATGGTTTGTACACTAGGAAAAGTCAACACATTACTTTTATACCATGTCAGTAACATAAAATAGCCAAACAGTAATTTTGCACTGCAATTGACAATTTGCAGTAAGGGAGAAAAGATCGTGAGAGTATTATTTAATACAGGTTTGTAACAACTAACAAAGAATGATTTGTCCAGTACTGACTTCTGGTAAATAGCAGCACCAGTATATGATAGCACTCCCCTCTCCAATAAATAAACATAATAAAAAAAAGAGACGTGAAATTGAAAACTCCAGGGTCCTGCCTGAAGTTTTTTCTTGTTCATTCTTTAATACAAATCTTTTATTGTGTTTTTGCCCCTATCAAGAACGCAGTACAGTAATGCTTCAACTTGATGGAGTGCTAAAGCTTGTCTTTTACAAGATCAAAGGGAATGATCTAATTATCCCTTCTGGTCTTCAGACGTATAGATGCAAACTACACGCTCTATCTAATCTATGAAAAAAGCAACCACCCACCACAGTACACAAGAACTTCTGCCCAAAGATAAAAGAGACAAGTAACCACATGGGACAGATGTTTGCCACATCACTTACTGCACTGTCGGAAGCAGCTCAGTTGCTGCAGTGTCGAGGGTGAAATAAGACACTGTGAATATCTGCCCAAGTCTTCAGCACATCTCAGGCCATCCATATATAAAAATAAATATGGTAAATAACTGCCTGTATTGTGGAAGACACAATCAGTCCACCTTGGCCAACTCTGCAGCAGACATCAGATGCAAAACACAGAATCAGTTTGTGTCCTGGGATTTCATCTATTAGATATTACACAAACACAGAGCAGTCCCCAACATAAAGAGTTTCCAACTGAAGCACAGGATTACAGATTAAATATATCCGGATGCAACAGCACCTGGAAACAAGTTCATGTTTGTCTCAGCACAGCAGTAGCTGTAGTTCTTTTCAGGTGGAGTGAAGAGTTTACACTGATTTTTAATCGAGGCAGCTGCACACAGAAATGCATGATGTCAGGACTCTTAGCACACTGCATATGTCATGGCTATTTTGGCAGTGCTTCTAACTAGATCAATACTCTTAATCCAGAAATAAAGTTCTTATAAACCATGACGGACATACTAAAATACTCATTTGCCTAAGACAGAAGCTTGCTGATATCCTGCTCTACTACAGCCACTCAGTTCTTGAGCTGCAGGGAAGCTCTGCAGCCCCCTAAAACTCGGACTAACAGCAAACCAATAATTTCTTAAATCACAGATGCTTTGAGTCCTCTATGATGGCTATATCGTGTCGATCACAGCTTACTTAAGGGATTAGCCATATTTAGGACTGGACTGCCACAGCTCTCTTGCCCTCCCCATACAACCTGCAATGAGAAATCAAAATGGGATGATGACACTGAAATCATTACAGTGTCTTGTTTACAACCATTCTGGAGCTTCCTGCTGAGAAAAGCAGCTTTCCTGACTGCTTGTTAAACCAGCTTTAGGGACACTTCATATCCCCAAGTGTCTCACAGCAGCTGAATAGATGAAAAAATCAGATTCCTGACACATCCATAGTTCTAGGGTCAATTTCCATGGCCAATTTCTATATCCATTATATGGATATAATGATGCTATTCCATACCAAAGGGACTAACTCAGGGAAAGTCCTCCCCTTTTTAGTAAACTATTAAATCAACAGACTGTAAGCAGCACTCCTAAAGGAGCTTGACAACATACTGAAACATGCCAAATGCAAAAGAGATACTGCCCACTGTACGGCAAGCACTGAGGCCTTTCCTGTTGCAAGCCAAGTAAATTACTGGAATAATGGCACCTGACAGTACCCAGTGACCTGTGAACATTAAGCTCTGGTCTTAACTCAAACGTGTTCTTACATAGTTGCTATCACTGCTATTCTTCAAAAATGCCTTGTCATTAATGATAAAATGGACCACATGGAAATCACAGTTTAAATGTTGTTAACAGCATTTCAGAAGGAATTTTTCTGACAGCAGAAGTCCGCTGTTCCATCTGGCCCATTTGAGAATGAAAAAGAAATATTTGCTCAGACTTCAGAGGGTTTTTTTGGTATAGAAGAGGAACATAAAAGCACGAATCTTTTACAATATGAGGTAGCAAATCAAAGCAAATAGGGATTCCACTCACTGATAATCCAAAAGAAAAGAAACAGCTATAAGACACATACAGTACTGTTTGTTCTATGCAATGTGATTATATTTCACGCCAACAAATGATATGCTGGCAATTAAAATATAGAACACTTACTAAAAATATGAAAGAGAAAGAAAATATTATTTCCAACGAAAGCCAGTAGTAACTGCAGCACCATGGACACTGCATTCAGTGTTTACCAGCACACTATTTCAGAGATTTCAATTACATTTCAAAGCGTTCAAAAGCATCCATTTCAAACATTGAGAAAGATCCATCTGTTATCATTTCCTCTTGATCTGGAAATTATTATGAAGCCCTAAATCTGTTTGCTTAATTGCTTCTGTTTAAGGAAGGGTTTATTTTTAAAAACACTTCCACCACTGGAGTCTCCCATTTACCCCTAATGCAACATCTAAAAGGCTGTGTACCACATTTAAGACGTTGATGGAGAGAGTAGAGAAGATACAGCTGATGTCTTGACATAGATTTTTTTTTCAGGATGTAAATACACTTAATAACAAAAAGGAAGTGCTTTTTGTTTGCAAGGTAAAGCTTTATTTTAGTGTAAGCCCATCATATTAAATCTAAAATGACATCAGTATGCCATTGCAGGAAAGCAATTATTTTATATGTTTACAGACAAAAACAATGCTTAACTAATTAAATGCATCTTCATCACCCCAATAAAGAGGTACATGAAACATCTGGGGAAGGATCATTAAAACATCAAGAATTATTGTCATGTTGATACAGACAATAACAGAATCACACATGTGCAATGTTGGCTACTGCTCACAGGCAGAAATACATGTAGTCAGCTGGAGCCACAGAAATGCTGAAATTAAACAATTATACAAACACAGGGCAATACCCTCTGGGTAGCTGAGACTCAGTAACAAGTAGCATCAATTTTCCACTGCTTTAAAATGCAAACAAAAACAAAGACCTAACGAAGTGAAACAGGGAACAGGAGACAATACAGGAACACACTGATTACAGAGAAATAACCCAGTGAGAAGGCTAAAGGAGAGGGGTGGTATTCTTGCAGTCCAGTTTTCTATTTCACTTTTACAACAGAACAGACCACAACAAGCATTAAACAAAGCAAGAAGGGCCAAGTTATACCACAAACTATACACTGGGTACTGCATTCTTTACACTGCTACATATAGTTTGATGGGTGAGATCCATAAGAGCTAATTACACAGACCACTCTGCTGAATCTGCGTCATCTGCTCAAAAGACCTTTCATGTAGCAGGAAAAATGCAGTCACTCCCCCATACACTGCTACCTTATTCTATATTGCTACATGCACCTGCTGCAAATCTGTTTTTTCTATGACATTTGTATAACTTCCCTGTTTGAACATCAGGCCTCAATGTGCTTTTATTATTATTTTTGTAGCCTCAAACGGGTAGTGACAGTGGTTAACTGATTCGGTAATCTTTCCACATCAAACGTTTCCCACTTGCAATTCCACAGAACCAGAGCTCCATTTAATACAACATTTATTTCAAAACAGGTTTAAAATAGTCAGACACATTCCTGCAAAAACAAAAAAATCCTACACCTGTATTTTATTATTTGACACAAAACCAGTCCTATTAAATTCAGAGAAAATATGCACCTACATTTACCAAAAGAGAGTAAGTTTTGCTTGAACTAGCATGGCACTGAAATTTAATTTAAAGGTGACTTTGGGCCTAGAAGGCTAAAGCCCTTTATCACAAGTGCTGAAAGATGGCATTTACTTTCCAGGACAAGTGAGGAAACAAAACCTAATTTCTTTTTTAAGCCACAACAATGCCAAGTGTTTACCTGCCAGTAATACAGTAGGTACCCCACAATTTTGACATGTTTATACTCCTCTAATGGAGTATGAATTGCTTTTAAGGCCTGAAACTAGATATATTTGCACTTAATTGACTTTTCTATACCATAGCTGGTAGAATAATTTTGTTAAGTACTTGCATATGGTTGCTTATTTCCTTATCAACAAATCTGGAGCGATCATATTTTATGTGATGGCTTTAAGGAAATAAAATGCTTTACAACTGAGGACATCCAAACAAGATAATTAATCCTAGATTTTCTCAGGCACAACATAACTTTCAAGCCTGCATTAAAAACACACACAAATACAAACCTGAAATGACACAAAGTCAGTATGTGGCTTTGTACACAGGGGTGTATCTAAGGCGCAATTCTAAATTTGATCCTTAATTCTATGCCCACGTGTCTACCAGGCAAGTCCTAGTAACACATGAAACTAGCTCATAGATATTTGTTTCCTAGAACTTGGAAATGAAAAATTTGTCTGAAGTATAAGAAGCATTTGTCTAAATAACTCATGGAAATAGACAGGTCTTCAGCATCCAGCAACACAGATGCCCAGCGACGCGCAGCACAGCAACTTGCTTTTCAATCACTTCAAACGCAAGCAGAATGCACAACTCAGCAGCTAAACAAACACTCAAATATTTTTCATTTCAGTATTTGGGAATATCTGTTGTCTGAATGCCAGTAGTCCAACTGACATGACAAAACACAGGGTTTTCACTATTTGCCAAACCCTTATATTTATAGGCTGATCTGGCATTGTTTCAGGCCTCTTAATAAACTGCATACAGAGTAAACGCATGTCTAAGTGAACAGCTCGCAGGCTGTACAACATTTGGGCTCCCGTGTTTCAAAGAGACATTTCAGCTAGTATTTTATCCAGTTCTCCATTTCACCCAATTTATCCAATTTTGAATCTAAACACAAAACTGGATAAAAGAAACAATTACTTCCATTTTCTTCCACCTAGCAGAGAGTTAATTCAAGCCACATACGGGGACACGTTTTATACCATCAGTCATGGCCCAGAGCAATCTAGGGAGATTTCAACAAAGTTTACAACTAAAAATTAAGAAAGTAAGAAAGAAATATCTAAGTTACTGATAGACTAGGGTGTTAATGTGGTAAAGTTCTTCAGCTGATATGCATTACCCATATCTTAAGGTCTCATGCAAGTAGTTCATAATAAAAAAACAACTCAGCAGCTACACAAGTTGCACTTTTCAAATAATGTTCTTCATCACTTTAAAATATCAACAAAAAACCTAAATAATTCCCAATCCAAAAAGGATAATGAAAACTCCTAGCACGGAAGCTTATTTCTCTTTAAAAAATCTAAAATATTGTGCAAATTAAAGTTATAAAAAAACCTACACAAAGAAAACATCTAGATCTGGTTTTGCTGCTCCATTGTTCTTGCCTATGGCTCGAGAAAATTTATTACTTCCTCCTCCTGCTTGTACCACTAAGAAATCTTCTAGAATACAAGTCTCCTAAATCCTCTGCCTATAAACAGATGTACATTTGGGTGATCCAGATGAAAATGCAAATACCTTTGTTTGGGGGCAGGGAAGATTTCATCCAAACATTTTTTTTCTTTTTTTTCTTTAAATAAATATCATTCCAAAACGGCTATAAAAAGTACATTTGTGCTTCTCTGCTATTTTTACTGTATAGGAAGTAGGCCTGAGGAGCGGCAGCAGGCATTTCTACATGTTTTCTACCTCAGAAATACAAGTATGCCAAGAATTGTCATCTGTGGTTTCACTGCAGAAATCCTCAGATTTCTAGAAACAGGAGGGGAAAACATGGTTTTCCTCTGCTAGAGGACATACTGCCACACATGTACTATAGCAAATAGTAAGCATTTTTCAGGAATTTGAATTAAACAATAACAGAACATTTAATTTTGAAGACATTTGAAGAAAAATCTTTTGCAATTCTCAATTAATAATCTGAGAACCTGAAGATAACATTTTAGCCTAAAAGACAAGTGGAATATCTTCTTTTAAAAGGAAAAAGAAAACTAAAAAAAAACCAGGCCTATTTCAGACTGTTTATATACAACAAAGCAGTAGTAATGATCAAACAGAGCTTTTCTTCCAATGTAATCATCTGACCATTAGAGAAGGTGTTGATAAAATAAAAAGACTGCTATTTCATACAAGTAGTATTTAAAATTTTCACTTTACAGCTATTCCACTGGGAAGTGGTGGAAGGAGTAATATAACTCTCATCAAGCAAGTACTCCCACACGTTTCCCCCGTGTAAAAATCCTGAGGATATCAGCCACCAGCTGCCCAGAGACATCACCTGAAAACTAAAGCCTTATGTCACAACCAAGTGAACTTTTCTTTAGGTCAACATGAAGATTTACTGGCACTCAGAGCAGAATACACACCAACCTCAAGGTAAAAGGAGTTTGACACAAATATCTGAGATAGCCCTATCAGCTCTGCATTTCAGCTCCTCCCACTTGAATTGGCTTCTCTTGTCTAAGTCAACCAATGCACAATTCAACAGCCTTGACTTACTGTGAGATGTGAGTTATTGGGGTCAGCAGTGTCTCACCCTCCAGGTCAAGCTCATCGGCAAAGCTGCTGGTCCTGATGAAGGGTCCTGTGTTCACATCTAAAAACGTCGGGCTTTTTTTCACTGTGAAATAACATGCAGATAACAGTTAAACCAATAGCATTTCCCTACCACTCACTGGATCTCTGAAATACTGTACATTTTAACAGAATATTGAAAACTGAAGTTACTACCAAAAACAGCAGAGTTCAAGAACAGCAAAATTTTAACTCTTCTTCTACCCAAAGCATTTCAATTTCTAGCAGTTTATTCTTTGTTCATACTCCTGATACACTAGACTGCTGAGTATCTAGATGACAGATAAGGCTTCATGCATTATAAAACTTACTGTGCAACACTCAGCCATACCAAGGACCACCACGCTACAAAACAGCGCATGAGTGCAATTCAGTGACAAGAACATTTCCTCTTTATGTCATCTCTACTTCATGTTTCAGTTTACAATACCAGATTCTGAGATGTAGGAGAACAAAATTACACAGAATGGAAAAGAAATAACTAGACTGCTTGACAAGACCAGGTGTCGAGGAGGAGAACTTCAATCAAGAGCTGTTTTCCCAGAGAAGAGAGTTTATTATCACATATCAGGTTGTTACAGGTTCTCTGGTTTATGGTCTAAAGTTGTAAAGTTAAAAATCCTTATTTGAATATTGTTCAAAATGGCATTTCTTCTTCTCCCTCATTTCTTCTTGGCATTTCTTCTTGTCCCTGCTCCCTGACTGGCTAGATTTTGTCACAGTGGAGTTTTCCCTTATATGGTTATCTCCATCCTCTTTTTCTTTCTCTGATTGTAGCCCTCCCCTGTTCTTCCTTTTATGTCATGCTCCTCCCAAGTTCTGCCCCTCTTCCTGCATGTTCCATACTCTGCTGCATGTAAACTGGTGCCATCTTAATGTAACGGGCCATTTCATTTTTACCTCTAACTCAGAGTGAGCCTCTCCTCATCCCCACAAGGGTTTCATCATTGCCGTGTAATTACTGTGACTAAGATCAAGAAACCAGGCCTAGATCAACACAGGAGGCTAGGCATTTTCACAGTGAGCAGTCAGCTCCTGTCACACACTGTCTGCTGGTTCCCTCTCACACTCAGGCATGAGGATGCCTCATCTTTGGCTTCTGTCACAAGACACATGGCAAAACCTTCAGTTCATCCAAGATGAGGTCCTTACAGGGATAGTTGTTTCATAGAACTTCAGGTATCAAAAGTTTTAGTGGCAAAGTTATTTGCATATCATCACTTTCATGCATCCAAGAAAATAGGCAGAGTGTCACAGATTCATTTTTAAACTCAGGCTCTGAAATTCTGCCAGACAATAACACTAAGAACAGTAAGTGCTTTTTCCAACATGGTCCTAACATTTGTTAGAGAAGCCACAAAATTTACATATACATAAAATCACTAGTGCTGTCTACATGACTGAAAATGAATTTATAGAGAATAATACCAGGTTAAATTCTGTATAAATCATAGGCAGGTTGTGACACCTTCATAGAAATCTTTGTCTGTGTAACTGGCTGGAATATTCAATAAAATAATTATAACATAGAAATTTATGAAATCTACTATATTAAATAAAATATTTTTATATAAGAGCAAATAATACACTGCCAAAAGGTCACACAAAAGCTAAAGGAATACAGCAGAAATCGGTAACTTAAAGGTAACTGATATTTATTGAGAATAGGAGTTGGGATATCAGGAAACTTTTTTTTTTTTAAATGCAACCATTTTACTCAAGTAATTAAATATTTTCATATGGCAGAAATGGATTTGAACCTTTACAAATAATAAGTAGACAAAATGTTATTATACCATAAGGCACATAACTGTCCAAAATTACAAGGGAAATCTGTTCTCCAAAAATTGTAATAGGAAAGGATGAACTCTGAAATCACAGTTTTAAAAAATAAATAAATAGATAAATAAATAAGACAACTGCTAGGAGATAGAATTATTACAAGCGGAAGCCACTTGCAACACTCAAAAATGAAACTTCTGCTCTATGTTTTATGAAGCATTGCCTGCAGTTTTGGAGGTTAGTAATGTACTATTTAATCACTTTGCTGTAGCCATCATACAAGACAGTGGCTGTGGAACAAGCAAAATAATTCCAGATTCAGGTATGCAGCAAAATGCCTTTCAAGCAGACTTCTTTTGGCTTTCACTGTTTTCATTTCTAGGAAAGGAGGACTCAAAACTGGCAGCAAGTGATAAAAACTGCTGAACTTCAAACCACATAAAGTGTTTTCTGCACAGCCACCAAAGAGTGCTCATGAGTGATACAATACGCTCACTACACAAATGGATTGGCAGAAACAGCTATTCTTGGATCATTCACAGTTACTGCTTTTCAATTTCATGGGAGGAGAGAGAAGGAGTGGCACAATGAAAAACGAGCCAGAAGTCAAGACTGTGCCTCAGCCTATCAAAAGAGCTCTTATCTGAGCATACAGAGATGAAGAGCTGATTAGTATGAGGCAAACACGGTTTCTCCTTCCCTCTATTTTTAAAATTTCTAAGACCATCATAATGAAGAAAAGAGCTTCCCTGTCACAATGTGCCTTGAAATGGGGCTCTAGCAGAACATCAGGGAGCACATTTCTTTACTTATAAAAATAAATTCATAGCCATTTGAGTTTGGAAGAGTCTTTCCTATAAAGCAATGTTAGAAAAAAAGACACTAAATTTCTAAATATGAAGGCTAAAGGGGAAAAGAAAAGGGAAACTTTGGACACTAATTTCCAATGGATAGCAATGAGTGAAAAAACCCCAGGAAATGGGTGTTGTCAAAGGATGATTGCTATAATTCAGGGGACCCACAGCTTTATTTTTTCTATCGTTTTGTGCAGCAGCACAACTATGGTAACAGGCACAACTATTCAGCTGATAATGCTGAAACTACTTTGAAATGGCAGAGAATACACTCCCCACAATATGAGAACCCCTGCTTTAAAATGAAAATTCTGAACTTTCTGGAAACATTCAAGGTCAGGTTGGATGAAGTTCTGAGCAACCCAATCTAGTTGAAGATGTCCCTGCTCATTGCAGCAGGGTTGAACTAGACACCTTTAAAAGGTCCTTTCCTACACAAACCATTTTACAATAAAAACAGTAACAAGAAATTAACGTGGCGTTTTTCTATATTACCAACACAATAGTTTTATGTACAATATGACATGTATGTTGATGCATTTCTGGTAGTGGACTGATTGGCTAGAAAGACAGAAAATATTTTACACTTCCTCTTTTGTAAGCACAGTCAAATAATTTAAAACACCTTAAAGCATTTTTTCTCATCTGAGTTTTCCTTAATGTATTTAGAAAAATCTCTTTAGATTTTAGAAATATATATTTTAGAAAATATCTATTTTATTTAAACATTCACAATTTACAACCCGAACAACTTCCAAACGCAAAATTCTATTGAAATGCCCACGCTTTTTTTTTTTTTAAAAACAGATCTATAATTTTCTGTGCCACAGCAGGCAACTCCAGACAGAGCATTGCAAAGATTTAGTAATTAACAAAGGTGATGGAATATGATGTTACAATGAAATATTATGAGCTTTACCTGGAGAGGAAGGAGCACTGGAAGACTGCTGGTCTGCGGAAAAGGATGGCCAGGAGCGCTGACAATCTGAGTCAGAGTAAAGATGTGCATGAAACAGAGATAGGAGAGGAAAACAACAACAACAAAAAACCAACCAAACAAACAAAAAAAAGAAAACAAAAAAAAAATAAAAAAGAAAAGCTCCAGACAGGCAGCTGAGGAGATGTAGACATACCTAAAATATAGTAAGTTCTACCTGACACAAAACAAAAAATACTATGGAAAAGAGTTTGTATGAAACTCTACTAGAGTGCATTTCACGTTGGCAGAATATTAAACCACCACCGAGGAGGCATCATTCCCTCTCCAAACCCATTCTTCATGGCAGTGTCATCTGCTGCAAGACGTTCCTCCCTACACACCAGTCCCATTTTAAGAAAAGCAATCTGATCGCCCCTTTCTTCCTAACTTTTAAGTTTCTCAAGTCTTTCCCTTTCCTAAGCGTCCAACCTCATACAGGTCAGACCTCTCTTGTTCTGTTTCATACAGTTCACAGTGCAACTATCTTCTGGTCAGATTTCATGGGTTTGGAGAGTCTCAGTGGGAGTACTAAACTGGGGAGTACCATTCCTAGACCACAACAGCATGCTCCAGCCATGGCTCTTGGGTCTTTGTTGAACTGATGATGCCAGCAGAAAGAAGGAAGGGGGGAAAAAAAGCTGGAAATCTTTGGTTGCCCAACTATACTGGCAGGGAAGCCAGATGAAGGATCCAGGAGTGTGAAGACTGAAATATAAGTGAGCAGCCCCAAAATTTACTGAATATGAAAAAGCACCATATGGATATGTGATTAGAGCCTTTCTGAACACCAAATTAAAGCTGAGTGAGCATCCTTTATTCTTCCTAATTTCTTGTTTCTGAGCTTTTGACTTGGCAGCTTCAGTTCTCTGTGTAGGCAACCTAATTCTCATTTAGTACAATTATACTCTCTCCTCTTTATTTCTTTGAGTTGCTGTGAGAACAGTGTTAGGTAACAGGTCCACTGAGCTCAGGCTGCCTGGCTAGGAAATAGAAATTGAACTTATGATGGCTGACAAAGCTCCTCTGATATTTCCACAAGATGAAGTAATTTCTTGTTCATGTAAAACAGGTGCCTTGGTGGCTGTTGCTGCATTCCTGACCTTGTTCCACCATGCTCATCCCCAAGAGAGATGCACCTCTTGGAACACAGAAGCGTGGAAACTGAAAAATGGGCAAATCAAGGATTGATCAGGGGGAGTCAAGGACATTCAGTTTCTTTTTGCTGTTTTACCACCTTATTTGCACCTGTCTTCCATGTGGGCTCAAGGGAGAAAATGAACCTTGTATTTTCAGCCAATTTAATCTAGGCCTGAGCATCTTTGCACTCAATCACTGAAAAGAAGCCTCTGTTGTCTTTAGTGGATTCAGAGCAGAAAACTTACAGGTGGCTCACAGCACTCCCACTAAATCACAGAGGTCTTTTGCCCAGGCCTAGCTCCAGTCCTACAGTCTTTGGGGAACACTCAATTGTTAAGAAAGTGCCTAAGCAAGCACATTAGAAACATCACAAGACTACATGGCTGCTTAAGTGATCACAGAATCCAGCCAAACAGTAAAATAAATTATTTAATTTATGGGGCCCCATCTGTTCACAAATATCTACAGCACATTTTTACAGGAACAGATGCATGTACTACAGAAGGCACAGCACTGGGGGTCAAATCTGAAAGTTTTCTTCCACCTAATCTATTAATTTAGAAATTAATTGTCATCTATATGTTCAGATAACAACTACTAGATGAATTATACTTTATTTATAAGGAAATTGGGGGGTTTATTGTTTATATATACATGAGCAATTTTTCTCAAGTATAAAAAAAACCCACTGGAGATCATCTGCTTATATGAATGAGTGCTCCCTTTTCTCTTTGTAATGAAACTGTGGGTGCAATTGTGATTACAAGGGTGAGAATGTACATTTTTGTTTGTCTACATCTCCTTGGCTGCAAAAGAGTTCCTAGAAGCTATATGGCACCAGACACACATGAAAAGCACTGCAAACATTACACTGTCATAAGCTGGCATGCCATAAATAGAATTATTTTCCTCAACTTACCAAAAAATTTTAACATTCCTGTTTGTCCTGTATACTTGTAACAGTTTAGAGAGCAGAACACAGATAAAAAAGAAAAAAGATAAGTGTCAGAAGAAATTACAGAAAATCCTTCTACTGAAAGCTACAGAGCTGGTTTTGAAATGGCAGTAGTCAGCTGCCAGCAAATCAGATTGTCCTTAATCATCTTAGAAATTTAGTGATAAAAGGTGGGACTTCAAAAATCTAAGCATTTTTAAGGTTCCTTCATTTGACTGTTTTGAAGAAAGGTGTCTGCGCTCAAATTCTGAGACACACATTAAGCTTAGTACTTGTTCACCTTTTAACAGCTATGTCATTTCTACCACCAGATGCAATTTGCAATCATTCCTTAACAGAGGCCAAGAAAGAAAGGAAAAGTATGGATGATGCAGAGCAACACAACACAAGCACACCAAAAAAGTACATGGAAGGTGAGACTTTCTGCTTGAATTGAAATATGCCTGATGCCAGCCCACATCATTCTCTTACTTTAAACATCATTAAATTTAATCAGGTCAGCCAAATTTTTGAGCAGAAAAAATCACAAGTACTTAAATTATCTGCAATCAATAAAACATACCTTAAAAATTAAACCTTATTCTTGTTGCCAAAATTTAAGGAACGCATATTAAAAACTTCCAATAAAGGTACATTTGTAAAAAAGTCACATTGTAAATTCAGACTTATTTTGGAAGTTCATTACAGTGAAAGCAAATATAAATAAGCTACTAATTATAAGGTGATTATCGAAGTTCTTTCTTCTTTTTCCTCATACTGTACCATTTTGTACAGTGACACTTAATACAGATGGGTCCACATTTATCTTAAGCACTTCTGCTTTCAAAAGTTGATTCACAGCCTACTCCACCGAGCAGATGGCAGGAGCACATGATGGTTTCATGTAGCAGGCTATGTTCAGTGCAGCCAAGACATGTCAACCCTTTTTGGTTCAGGTACAAGCACAATAGTAACACATCCTGGGTAAATTTCACATGGAAAAGCTGACAGCTAATCCCTGTAGTTTCAATCAATTGCAGAACTGGGGAATGTGTGCACCAGCCTCAGCAGCTCTTCTGGCAGGCAGAAATGACAAATGATTTAGTTTGTCTGCAGTGGAGCGTGCTCATTAAAGCAATGGTTAAATCTCATTCAGAAAGGCCAGCAACCGAACCCAAAAAGTATTCTCCCTTTAGAATGCCAAAAGTTGTTCTGTCCTTTTCTCCTACAGATATCAAAACGGACCTGTGTGTAAATCTAATAATAGAAGCCATTACAATTACTAGCATTTTATAATTTAACTCCTTACCAGAATTTTCATATGCTTCAAAATTGAAATGAGGTTTCCTGTCCTCTGTCACGTGGTCATAAGTGATGTGTGGTATAGTCAACATCCTATCTGGAGAAGAAGGCCCATTGTCCTTGTCGAATTTAAATTTCTTCTTTTTAACCTAAAAAACCCACATACATTAAATTACTCAAACCAAGCCACATTTAGTTGTCTCTTCAGTAATGTCTTCAATAATAATGCAGTCCCCAGTGAGTTATAACCAATTAAAAGAGTGCCTGATCAATTACATTTTCATGATGCTATGCTGTGTTTCTCATTATGTTGCCCCCCTCCGCATCCTGCCCAAACTGGCTAATCACTAGAATTCTGCACATTGTCATTATCAAATCCCTTGACTGCAGTAAAAAAAAAAATCTGCTAGTTCTGCAGCAGCTTATATAAATCAGACTATTTTAGAATATCTTTACCATTTTATGGATGCAATAAATCATACCCTCAGCACAAAGCAAACGGATATATTGCTACTGAACTCAGATGACCCTTGGAAATACAAGGGAAGATTTTTGCACAACATTCTCCCCTTCCAGTTTGAGACTACTGTGCAATACTTTTACAATACTTTTAGAATAGAGAGGATGGAGTATTATATAATCTAAAGATTCTGACAAAGGTTTTTTTGTTGCTGTTTTTTAAATTAAAAAAAAAAATCTTAACTTATGGAATCTGTTTATATGACCATGCTGCTCTATAAAGGCACAAGATGTCTTTACCACAAAAGCTTAGAAAACAACAAAATCAATAGTTGAGAGAAACAGCAGTTTTATTGGGTTTGGTTTGTCTGTTTTGGTTTTTTTATTGGTTTTGGTTTGTCTGGGTTTTTTTTTTCAGCCAATTGAAAGTTACTATTTTGGAAATGGTAATTTTCTCTCCCCCCCCTCATTTTTCCAAATGACAGCAGTGAGTTACTGACTGATGTGCCTCAGTTAGGTCATTATCCATTGAAAATGTCAGGTTTGGGAACTGAAGCAAATTTATTTATAGTTTCTAATGTTTGTATACTGAAACTGTAAAAACTGAAACTTAAATAAAAATTTGAAACCAAGTAATAATCTGTAAAACACACACAACAAACAGTCTCTAGAGTGTAAACAAATTCAGTCTAATTTAAAATTTTTGAATGACACTGATAGGAAACATTAGTTACTGATACCATCACAGATTTCTTTGGTTTTGGACTGGGTGACAGCAAGTGATAATTCCTGGAAGGTTTTCGAATGTATATTTTCCATGTAGAAGAGTCTGGGTTTTCTGCAGCATAGCATCTCCATGCAGTCTAGAACAAATGTGTTAAGCAACACAATAGTTAATCAATCAAATGAGTAGCTCACTGTACAACACAGTAACTTCTAAGTAGTGTGTTAGTCATTATTTTTATTCTTAATTTTGCCCACTGGAAACAAACTTGGCATGGTTTAAAACCCTTATACAGTAAATAGAAACCACACAGTTAGAACTGGGCAAACCAGAAAGAAAGATGAGTCTTTTCAAGCACAACTTCTGTTCTCACTAGCAACAAAGAAACAATGAGAGAGAACTCTAGACTGGATTCAAGAAATAGGTTTGAATTTCTTGCTCTGCCCCAGTTTCCCTACCTGTCTTTTAATCATTTTGCCTACTGCACCCTGTATTTCAGGCTCCTACTCAGAAAAAAACCCTAAATTGTTCTCCCATGCCTCATAAGGGTACTACCAGAAAAGAAAAAAAAGGAACTGTAATGTGGTCAATAGGGCTGTATTCATACAGAGAAATGAACTGATAGTACAATGGAATAGTACCAGTGGCTAACCAGGAACCAAACCCCAAAACCAATTCTCCCTCTTCCCAACCACCAATGATTAAAGTACCATGTTCCAAGAGAAAAAGGAGGAAAAGCACGGCCAGGAAGAAAGACCAACAAGAGACAGAACACTACTGCATTTTTTTCTTAAATGTGTACATATATATCTGAGTTGATTAATAATTACTCTCCAAATTAAGAAGGCAGATGCCCACTTGCACACTACATAAAAAAAGGGACACCCATATACACAAACAATCTAAAGCAGGAAAGGTCAGGAAACACTAGATGCAAAAAATAAAGCAAGGCAGAAAGAGAGGAAAACAGAGCAGCTGGAAAGTAAAGGATCAGACAAACACCATATAATTCCCTCCACAGTTAATAGGACACTGGAAGAAACAACTAGAAGGAACACAGGGAAAGATAATCACTCATCTGAGATGTTCTCCTGTCTTGTATTTATTTTGTAAACATCTTGGTGTAAGAACAATCTTTTTGTAAGTTATTTGTAGCACATTTATTAAATTGGGCTTTCAGAAATATGAGACCAATAGTAAATCATAATTACTACTATCAAGAACAGGTAGTCAGAAACTCACTGTCTATCTTCTACTCCTCCTTAACATTTCTGATGAAGGCAAGTACAACATTCTGGACATGCCATCTCAGGCTTCCCAATAATTTGGTGTTGATTTCCCAAAAGAATCAGTGGGAACACTAAAAAAATCCATTCTTTACAAAACCATACCATGTAAATCTCAAGATTTTTGGCTAATCTCTGGCTATAACCAGAGTCTTTTTCACATTAACTCTGGGACTGCTTAGTTTCAGGCATTAACTTTAGGGTTAGCTACTGTTTCCATAAAGATCGTGACCTGGAAATCCACATTTACTCATGAAACAGAGAAGTAAGCCATATGAGAATGCAAAAATGATATGGCTTAGGTGTACATCTAGTTTACTTTTAAATTTGATCCCTGTGCTTCTAAAGCTGCATGCAGATAATAAATAGAAGGAGGAAAACCTGGAAAAACCTAGAATGAAACAATATTAATACTTCTCCAGGGTGCAATGCTGGCTCCAATGAAGTAAAAGATAAAATCTCATTGACCATTCTGACACTGAACTGCACCTGCATTTATAACACAGGGGATCAACATTTTCCTGCCTGTAAGTTATCCCACATGAAAAGACTGATTTTGCAGAATCCCAGTGGTTCCCAGCCACCTATCCTGGAGCTGAAAAGTCCAAACAAGATTTTCCTATTTCACATTATGATTTATTTCTCCTAAATTTGAGATTTTTAAGAATTTATTTGTCCCAAGGGAACTGAAGCATATTTGACATTTGTCTTTACAGGCAACAATGCAGTTTTTAAAAGCACAATTTTACATGAAGCCTCTGAGTTTTCACTACTAAAAGCTGATATTTCATAACATTTTCCACAGGTACATTGTTTAATAATTACAGGGTAGCCTTCAGTTTTGATTTTAACCAACTGAATTAAACAGTTTGAACTGATTTGGGAATTTACTTTTCTGCTCATTAGTTCACATTAAAGGTTGAATTTCCAAAGCTTGCATGTGTAATTCCTGTACAGTTTTTAATGGAAAAACAGCCAACAGTTTTGGGAAAAAAAGCATTATAAGTGGAAAGAAATTACAGTATGCAATATGCAGGAACTCACTACCTGTATGAGTGAGGCAGCAGCTGGAATTTGACGGTTGAAATGCTTCTGTCTTTGTTTCTGTTGTACCTTTAGGGCAAAGCCTGAACCAAGGATTCCCTGTGGAAAGAAAACACACTTCTTTTTTCTTTTTTTTTTTTTTTTAAAGGGTGGGAAAGAACCACACATAAACTTGCCAGATTTTGTTGTATTAATAAACTTCTATTCAGCATCATAAAAGCCAACTAATTATTTAGAGGAAATGACTTAATACAGCAAAGTTTTTAGACTCAGTTATTATTACTTGTTGAAACAAACTGCAAATGCTACCATGCCCTGATGCAAAGCCTGCTGGACTTAGACCTTAAAGAGGAAGCAGAAATTATATTTCATACCCTCTAAAAGCCTCACAAATGCTCGTGTAGGGGAATAACAGAATAGGGGAAAATATCAACCTGATGTGCTAAACTGCCTTTTTGTGAGAAAGACAACTTTGGCAAGGCATGATTCAGGTCCTGTGGTACAGCAATTTCTATTTCCATACGTTAATCCATGGTGGGAGGGGAGGAGAGAGGATGAAGAAGAGGAAAAGGCATATTTCAAAATGGTCATGACTTCAGTGAGTTCAACACAAGGCCATCTAATTCGCTCTCAGGAAAAAGGACAAGGACTAATGGCACTGGATGGTGTACAACCTGAACTAGACTCCAAATGTAATATAACTATGAAGTCCAAAGAAAAGAGCAAGTCATTTATGTAGTCATTTACACAGTTACAGAGATATTTAACACAAGTTTTAGTAATCCAGGTAAAAATTAAATCTTCTATAAATCAGCTTACATGATTACACCTACTCAAGGAAAGCACAATTCTTTTTCTACATATATCAGAAGGCATCAGAACAGCCAGGGATCTTGGCTCAACCTCTAAGAACTGTATTCATCATCAAGTGTTTTGAAAGGAACAAGAAATGCCATTCCTATTATGTTCATTTAGTAACGATCAAAGAGGTGATGATGCTCAAACATCACATATTTGGGAAATGAAGGTTCATTTCTAGATTCAGAAGCCATACCAGTTGTGTTTAGCCACAATTACTTTTGACTGTGATCTCAGCCAGATCCCCTTACTTAAAATGGCAACAGGACAGCACGTAATAGAGCTTAAAACCCTAAATTTCCCCCCTTGGGCCAACTCACAAGAACAACTTCATTCAGTAAATAAAATCCCACTGATAAAGGGGGGTTTCTTGTTGTTTTGCTTCAATAAAGATTAGGGAAATCTAACAGGCAAATGTAAAGCATGGCTTTAAAAAGCCATGGCTGCTACACACAATCATAAAACACCTTTGCTAGCATTCAAGCCTGATTTTAAAAAACTTACTAAAAAAACACACCACCACCACCACTCTTCAGTCAAAAAAAGTAGCTTGTGGCATTTTTCACACAGATCATTTAATGTACCAGATCTCTCTTTTAAAATAAATGTGAAAGATATTAGAATGAGGAGGGGGGAAACATATGCTCTAATGGCAAGCTGATGCTGGAGAGTTTAAAAACCCACACTTAATTATCCTCCTCTGCTAAAGGTTATGTACCTTTAATGTAAGCAACTAATTTTAAAAAGTCACTGGAGTTTTCATAGCTACTATTTCACACTGTGAAGAATTTTTGTGATGGTACTGGCATAAAAGTATTCTTATCCATCCTGTACTACTCTCACCACTTCTCTGCCACAACTACACAAATATCTTCCAACACAATTGTCCAGTGTAACGGAACTGAAAAACTTGCAGAAAAAATATTTTAACTGTGGGTTTCAGGTGGCACAAACTTTTTAAAAGCACAATTCCAGAGTGTTGCTAAATTTGTGAAAAACATACCCTTAACTACCCTTGGTGCTGAATATTTGGGTTTTCAAACCACAGCCCAGGTTTCGCTGATTTTGAGTTTACCCTTGGTACTCAAGTGCCTTGTTTCTTGTTTGAAAGTACCTGGGAACCCGTTTTCAGTGCAAACAAAGTGCCATAACAGCTTTAAATGGTCAGCTCTAGATCACTCTTGAAAATGGGACTTTGGCCATGGACAGATGCTAATTTGGTGAAGAACTGCATCAGGGTCCCTGGCTGCTGATTGTTGACTCTCTGCCAGTGGCACCTTTTTGTCAGCTTTGCTAGAAGGAGGATGTGTAGGAGAACCCTACAGTTCATCTTGGATTTAATCAGCTGAGTAAACTATGAGTGAATGGCTTAAAAAGTCAAAACACCACTAAGTCACTGAGTCCAGAAGTAATTAGAAATAATTTCCTTTACACTTCTGAGTAGGGCAGAAAAAGAACTTTGAATTAAATATCTTTTTCTCAGATACATCCCAAATCTACTGTTGCATACAAAAACCACTGCATATTTACTTAGCTACTTACAGAAGCACTTTTTTTTTTCCTAAAAGCTGCATATATTTCAAATACAACATAAAATTTTAATATAAAGCTTTCATATCAGGTTAAATGAAAGATTAAAGAATCAATAACAGAAGGTTCTAAATTGATAACAAAACTACAAGATAACCTACCGCAGGTAGTGCAAAAAATGAAATTGCAAATACTGAAAAGCAAGATGCAATGGTCTTTCCTATCCAGGTCTGAGGCACTTTATCTCCATAGCCAATAGTCGTAACAGTCACCTGCAGAGAGAAACACAGAGAGCATTACAGCAAGTATTACCATGGCAGCTTTGGGTTGTTGTTCTCTCTTCCTTTCCCATGTATTTTAAAGAAATATTAGCTGCATTCCTAACTCTTCCAGTGACAGTCTGTGTGATATTAATGAAGACAACTCTCTTTTCCAGGTTTGCTTCCCCATCTAATAGTAGATGGAAAAACATACAAGAAATCGAATTACAACAAAATACATGTTTAAAATCTTCCAAAGTAAAACCATCAGTTTAAGTCTTCATCGCTGAAGCAACTGTACAGCATATGAAGTTACTGGGATATAGACTGCCTGCCCATGTCACACAGTTTCCTTAGGGAAAAGCTGCCAATGCTTCTGAACTGGTGATTTTGTTTATGGGCAGGAGATGTTTGCTGAAAGCATTACAGAGCTGTCGCATAAAAGAACATACACATATTGTAACCATGCACTATGACTGGGGTCAGACACAAAGTGTTCTAGAGATAATATTGGTATAAATAGCAAGAGAAGCTGAAAAATTTCCATGTAGTAAAGATGCTGAAAACAGTCTAATGAATCACCAATTCATATAAAACATTGAAAGCAAGAACAGATAATTTAAAGCACACATGCAGGAAACATCTGTTGAGTTTGCCTTTCAAAACACTGAAGCAAAGATTACCATCACAGTGATGTAGCATAACAAGGTTTAATAAGTAATTATTTGCATGAGCTCAAGGAAAGAATCTTTGTTTGAAGCAGAAGGATACATTTGGCATCTGAGAGCAATTTAAATTCATCTATGTCACCAGCTATTTCTGAATTTGGAAATTAGAGAGATTTTTATCTGTGACTTGGAAGAAGGCTAACCAAATCAGAGCATGGGAAACCACACTCTCAGGCAGTTGAAGTACACCTCAGTTGCTGTCTTTTCAGCCTTTCTTCTGACAATATGGGCCCTCAGCTGCCCAGGACACAGATGTTGGTCCCACAATAACATACACAGGCCATTCCCTTCTTGCTCTGCAGGTAGTTCACCTACCTGCCTGCTCTAACACACACTACCCAGGAACTGCAGACACAGGCAATGCCCAGGGCAACATCTCTACGGGAGGAGAGAAGAGAAGGGGAGATTTACAGAGGCAAGATGGTTGCTAAGGGGGTGAAGGGACGGACAATGTGGCTTTGGGGAAATAAAAGCTCATGACAAGAGCTTCAGGAGAGGTATGGCTGTCATCCACTTTACAATTGTCCATTCCTACTACGAGATGAGAGTATAAAAAAGGAGATATAATTATGGGAAAAGTTATAGCCTCCAATACCTTCTTACAGAAAAGAGTGATAGAAAATCATGGTTTGTTCCTCCACTTTTGAAAAAAATATTATTAATCCTTGTAATTGAAAAATTTTATCAACTATTCTGTGTTACAAATATATACACATTAGATAGAAACGTGAAAAGAAATAGGTGCTTTTGAGATGGCTGAAGTATAACTGAAGAAGAATTCATACACATCTAAGAAGTAACTGCCTCCCCTTTCCCACCACACCCCTGCCCGTCCCTTCTGAATTGGTCTATATGAAGCATCAGTGACACAAAATAAGTCTTTCCTGTGATGTTTGTTTAGAAAGTTTTTTTAAAAACATCTTGGAAATTGGGTTCCAAATCAAAGTCTGTGTTTAATTTAAAATTTTCCTCTGCCTTCATAACTCTAAACCATCTACAAATGCATTGTATTCCAAAATTATGTTTTCTTCTTATCCCAAAATATATGATGCTGAAACCTTACATGTTGAGTTTCTGCCCTAAATGACTTTTGAAAGTCAGATTATAACCCCCTAAAGAGTACAATACTAATTTTACAGTTACAAAATGGGATATTATAATGGAAATACTGACTCAACTTCTACTCTAGCATAGTAAACATGTTGGTATAATGAAATTAAATTGATACAAGAGCTCACAAATTAAATTTCATTGAAAAGCAGCATGTAAAACAATTGTTTTAATTAGGAACAAAATCATTTTCACCCAGTGGCTATTTTAGAACTTTGATCTGATGAACATCACCACAGGCTTTGGTATTAAGACTAATGCTGTTCCTATTAAATATGCATCAATAGTCTGAAGGAGGGAATATGAAGCAAAAACCCACACAACAAGAAGAAATAGTAACATTTGTCAGCACTGAATAGGGAAAGGCTTTTATTCTATGTTCTATTAGGCTAAAGTGAGCACAGGAAACTGATCAGATAACTAAGGATGTTCTGTCAATGAAACCCTTGATGTGCGCCTTGAAAAAATTTGGATAGTTAAACAGCTATAAAATACAAGAATGCATGATCCTGAGGTATTAAATAGGCAGACAACACAGGACTGAGGAAGTGAACACAAGGAAAAAAATTTTAAAAAGCCAAGTATTAAAGTAAATGAAGTCAAGTCACCTCACAGAAAATACCTTAACTAATTAGTTTCTAAGTGCAACTTCAAAATCAATTGCATTAAGTATTGCTGTGCATACCAGACACCACTCAGAATTTTCGGACCCACTTGCAATACCCATCTTGACAAAAGCAAGTAATCCAAGAACAATATCCAGTGATATACCAGAAACATTGGCCAGCTCCCTGACTCCATTTCAACTGAACTACAGTAAATTTCAGAATGGTCTGAATGCTCTCCTGTACACTAATGTGTTACAAGCACATTAAAAGCCCTCCTGTTTCTTGACATCTTATTCAGTCAACTGCATTCATACAAATTGAATATAATGTACAAACTTTCCATGCTGCTGAAATCCAGGCACCACAAGTGCGAACAGATTGATGTCCTGCTTTTATTTTACTATGAATTATGCTATGTAAAGCTAAAAATCCCCCTAGTGATCTTTCTGTATTTTGAATTCTTCACTAAATGGCAATATTATTCTTCTTTGTGCACGTAAGGATGTTAGTGATAAGAACAGAGTCACACAACAGAAATTCCTCTTTCTGCTCTCTATCACCGCTATGTGCATTGCAGCACTCCGAGAAGACACAAGTTACATCCTTCAAATGAGCAAGCTAAGAAACTGTTCTACAGGTCACAAATATTTTGAAACACTGGAATTAAAATTGTAATGCAAAGCTGAAAAAAAAGACTTCCTGGTCACTACAATTACAAACACTTGAAGGAAATGTTTGGATTCTTTTTCTTCTTAAAATTTCAAAGCCATTTTCATGTAGTTGCCACTGCAGGCTCACACCTCACATCATTCTCAATGCAGTTGAAGGACACAACTGAGACACAACCACATCTGAAGGACACTGAAGCACTTCGGATAACCTAGGACATGAAATGAAATGGAACCACACATCCAGTTGCAAACACAACAAACAGTGCCATGACTCTCAAATAACAGATCTTCAGTGTTGCCTAACCATTGCTCTTGGATCTTAGTTTAATATTTCCTTAAGGTCTCATTTTCAGCCATTGCCAGTCCCAAACAAATAAATGGCCACTCTAAATCTTCTAATGAAAAAGTGGCCCAAACTAAACATCTTCACTTGCAAGATCACAGAGATAAAACAAGAACTCTTTTAAAAGATCCATTTCAACAGGAGCACAATTTGAGCTAATTATTGAAATTTAAATGAAAGATAAATTCCTTTATTATAATTTTTTTTTCTAGGTCCTGACATAGAAAATAATCTCTATTTTGAAACACTGTAATTTTGTTTCATCAAATGAAAAACAACTGTTATTTCTGTGTTCTTCTAGATAAAATTTTTGTTCCTACCTCCTTGATATCTTTTGATAGAGGTTTAAAGATTTAGGAATTAGGAAAATAAATCCCAAGACCATTCCCTTAGCTAAAGAGGATATGGGTTTATGCATGCTTAGAAGTAAGTAAACTTGTAAATTTGGTCCTTAGTGAGAAAGCATATCTTCTATAATAATTAAAGGAACAAGAAATCCTTAACTAAAGCAGTTACTTGCAGAAAACTGCTTGATCCAATTCAAAGCAACAGGCACAGTGTAATACCCATGCATGGTTATATTCAGTAATTCCTTGTTGCAAATAGTGTTCATGATCAAAGAGACTGTTAGCACAGTCCACATAATGGTCTTCCTGAAGGATGTTTGTTCCAATGTAAAGGTTGGAAATTATGTACTCATTCAGTGGATGTCAAAAGAAGAGCTCTTCTCAGTTGGTCTGAGGCATGATTGAAATGAATGCTAAAGGAGAGAGGGGGCAGGGGTGAAAACCCAACAACAACAAAACAAAAACACATAAACACTGAAATGCACAAAATCCCCAGAGACAGTGAGCAGGTAACATTCTCTGAAGGTGGGCATCTCTGACAGATTCAATGAAAACATTTATCATATTTTTTAAGCATCTGTTTTATTTTTAATTAATTGTTTTTATTGTCCTGAATCTATATTAGGTCTTTAAGACTGTCAATCAGGACATGAAGGACAAAATAATCAGACTGATTTTGAATACTGGCACTGGGGAGCTGAAAGATGCATGACATTACTTGTATTTTACTTGCTAACGCTAAGTCTGTCTTTTGAAAGACATACAGATAGGCAGCCACTGGCAGAATTATTTAAACTGCTCGCACTGCATTCAAAACCATCAATAATATAGACAAATCTTTATGCCATAAGATAACACTAGGTTTCCTCAAGAAGCTAATAACTGACATGGTGAATAGCTACAGCTCAGAGTTCTCAAGGAATTCAAATAAAGCCCAGGAGGCCAAACTACATATGAAAATGGAAAAGCAATATAGATTTATAAATAATAACAATGACAATGAAGAACATTTAATTAGAAGTTATGCACCCTATGGGTACGCCCATAGTCAGCAAAGCACAGCAATATAAAAGTATCCAGTTTCATATGCACATTAGTTGTGGTAACACAGACCTTTTATATGGTTTACTTTAGCTATATTATGCATTCTATTACTGCTGCCCAAAGAACTCGTTTTGCAGTGTACACATACACCAAGATAACACAAAAGTGCAACATTGTAGAGTGAGAAGAGGGGTGTGAAAACACTATCAAGGACTTTTTGAAGCATTCTCTACTATGTAAGGTAAGTGCACTTTCAGAGTAGTGAGACCAGCTGTGTTGCCAAATGGATGATGTCTCTATGATGGTGTCTGAGACAGGAGCTGTGAATTACCCTCTTCTGCATGTTTAGTTCAAAACAGACTGAGAGAGGTTTCCAGTGATCAGAATTTGTGATGCTTAAGCGATTCAGAAAATTCTGGCTAAAGCATAACCGAAACTTCTGAGATCTACCACTTTGAAAAGGCTTTTGTGTGAGTTTGAGACCTTTATTAGGAAGAATCCTTGTGACCCCGCAGTTATTCAGAGAATCCTGGAATGGTTTAGGTTGGAAGGAACCTTAAATACCGCTTAGTTCCAATCCCCCTGCCTTGGACAGGGACACCTTCCACTACACCAAGTTGTTCTGAGCTCCACCCAACCTAGCCTTGAACACTTCCAGGGATGGGGCATCCACAACTTCTCTGGGCTAACTTCTCTGTCCTAACTTTACAGAGCTTTTTCCTAGCAGAAAGCACACACACTATTACAATATCAAAACACCCAAATTGGGTGGACCAGAATCCATTTTAGTTTTGTTCCGCTAAATCTTTTTAGCCGTTAGCAGGAACATATTAGACCAGAACAAGGACATTAAAGTCTACTTTTCATATTCCAGAAATTGCACTATGTGTTTGTTGAATGCAGTCACACTTCAAGTGGCATTCTGCAATACAATAGAAGCTATAAGAGAGAAAGAATATTATCTGAATTAAATTTATTAAGTAAGTTTACTCTAATTAGGAAGCAAAAATAACTGGCATGCTTATTAACCAAGCAATAATTCCCTGAAAGGAGACTATTGCAATATCCTGACAGATCGTGTTGCTTCTATAGAAGGTTTTACTGTACTTTCAGTCAGCCAATCTGGTCTGCCACATACTCAATTTTTAATGGCAACGCCAATGACGGCATGTGTTTTTAAATGCAGCTACATCTGCCACTGTTAATTACTGAGTCATCTGACCACTGTAGTGGAAAATAAAAATGCCATAATGACATGAAAGCGCTGAAAAAGCTACTTGACAGAAAGCCACTTCCTTGTGCTACACAGTAAGTCTTCTGATCATAAGAAAGCCTGTATTTAACCATGGCAGACAGCAAGAAGAAAGAATGCTGCAGCAGATCATAGTAGCAAAACAATACAACAAAACCTGTTGTATTCAAAGAGGGCTACATATGCATTTCAGCACCAGGAGACCTGCAACAGACTTGCTCATCAATAGATCTTTTCTTCCTGAAACAGCAAGCGGTACTGTTTGTAGAGAGAAGACTACATAAGCACAGACACACAGAGGTTTATTAAAAATATTTCTTAATATATATTCTTAAATACATCATTTTTTTTATTCATGAAACAGAGGTGTTAGTCTTATCATTCTTATACATAACACTTATTAGTAGTCTTATTTTTAACAAAAAAAAAAAGAGATACAATGCCTTTTGATTTAAAGCAGTAAAACAAAGGCTCTAGAAGATCAGCATATTTTGAAAATGCAAGCATGATATCATTAGTGATGCTTATGCATTTTAAAGACCTGTTGCACTTAATCATTAAAATTTGTTTCATTAAACTAATAGAATTAAAGAAGATAAAAACAAGTCACTACTTGAATGCTAACCATAAGGAAAAACAGCTTCCAAAAAGAACCTTTCTTTGAACTGTAATAGGAAAAGGAAAGGGAAACAATTACAGACAGGAAATCCCTGAACAAAACAGTCAACCCAGTATTTGTATATCTTGCAAGAAAAGAAAGAGGGAATTGTTAGTATTGCAGATGCAACAAAATTCAAATACTTAAAAAAATATAATCCCAGAATAGAGATGCCAAAGTAGTAAGTACATATAATAAAACAGAGACAACTGTCACTAGCAACGTCAAGGAAGCAGAACTTTATTAGCAGAGCTAAAGATGCATCCACACCAAAGTGTGGCAGCACCTTAGAGAAAACCTGAAAAACCTCTAAAGAAGATGTGTGGATACAGCACAGGGGAATGTCACACAGGGATACCATGTGGCTTCCAAAGCAATATAACCACTTGAGAAGAGTCCTGTGACTGGTATTCCTAAGCATCTTAGGTGCTCCTTGCTCCAGAATTAGTCTGTTCTCAATAAACTGGGAATTACCATCACAGGTCAAATTCTAAAGCATAGCTATCTGTTTTAAGGGAAAAAAAATACAGAAAAACAAAGCCTAAACACCACCCCCTCAAAAAAACTGCAGCTGTGATTTAGGAAGACTCTAACGACCTTAGGTGGTGGAACACTACTATGTGAAAGGTAGCAAGAAATAACCACTATAACAGTAAGGAAAGAAAGGATAAAAAAATAGAACAACCATTTCTACATTTTTATATATAATTTGACCACTTTGGATCACAGAAGACTATAAATATCAAACAAAACTACTGATCATCTATAGTATTTTCACAGTTTCACAGAATTAAAAAACCAGAAAGAATCTCGATGCAGTAAGAAGCCATTTCAGAGTGCTGTTCTTACTCCGTGCTTCCTTGAATTTTACTCCACATTGGACAGTGTTAACTATGTTCAGCATACGTGAAATTGCTATACTTACTACTCCCCACCACAGGGCATCTGCATAGCTGCCAAACTCTGTTTCTCCAGAATCATTTACAGCATCTTTCTCAGCCAGGTACACAAAGTAAGAGCTAAAAATCAGGCCCAGAAATCCAATGTAGAGTGTAGTTATCAGTTCCTGAAAAGAGAATAAAAATAAAGGCATTACGATATCATTGAGACAATTAAATTACCTAACACTGATGGGTTATAAAAGATAATTGGAAGAGAAGAATGAAATTTCAGCAATGAATAAACATTGACATTGAGTGCTGGCTGTTGCAATTTAACAAAATCAACTGAGCTCAATGGTGAAAGAATTTACACCATGGCTGATGACTTGGCCCAGCATGCATATTGCCAACATAGAGTCAAAACAACTTACAAGCAGGACTCACTAACCTTCTGGTCACCAAAAAGCAGTTGGTTAACTTTTTCAAACAGTGCCAGATTCAAAACAACTTTAGAATTTAGATACATATTTTAAGAAATATTCAGAAGTAATTTTCTGCCATTAAGTCCAACTACAAGTCAAAATTTGCCAAAGTGGCAGTGACTACTTTTAATCTTTCAGGATCTTTTTTCCCCTTGAACAAGGAAGAACAACCATACTTGGTTAAAATAAATGACTCCACACTAAATATAAATGACATCATCAGCATATCTGCATATGTGCTGTTGTGCAGATAAGGACATTTGCACAAATTCCTCAGACTGCTCGAACTTACCTGTCTGTGTATGAACACTACTGACCCCAGCAGCCTCCATGTGCCCCCCTGGCGATCAACATGCAGCATCCGTAAAATCTGCAGAAAACGGATGCCCCTGGAAAAAAATTTTTAAATTAAGATAGCAAAAAGATACTAAAGACATGAGGGAAGAAACAGAGGTGGAGAGGGGAAGTCTATGTCTTCCAAAGGACCATTTTAAGAGACATACAGTATTTTATGTTAGACTTGGCAGCCTGCCTCTTTTCACTCCATTCACCAATCTTTCATCTTGTTTGTTACAAAGACAACCTGGAAAGACTGCTCAGGGGAAGGACTGATATCTGTAAACAAGGTTGGTAAGGATAATTCAAGGATTCAGGAATTTTGGACGCAAACTGTGGATGCTCTAGAAATCATTCACCAACTCGTATTTGACACGCTCACCAGGATGGAAAACAACACTCAGAACCAGCTAACTAAAGACCTGATTTCCTTACCTTTGAGAAATTTCATATGCAATTTGAACCAGACAGTCCAACAATATTTTAAAATACTGCAATCCCTGAGCATTGCTGCAGCTAATGTGCAGGGCACAGTACACTGCCATGTACTTTCTCATTTGAGAAAACCAAGTGGTGTGACCTTCCTGAGTACAAGGTGGATTCAGTCCATCAGGAAGTCACAATCACTAACTGCAGGCATTTTATGAAGAGGCAGATTGAAGACATGATATAAAGCATGAAAGAGTTGCTATAAAATTGAGCCAAGAAACTAAACCAGGATTTGGGTAGAATCCACCTAATTAGGAAAGGGGGCAGAGGCATGTGCACCTCTATCCCACCAATCAAAAATAAATTACAACAAGATGTTACTTCTCCTGGACTTAAGAGGATCACTGTTTCACAGATGTACATGCTTGGTGATCTGCTTTTCACATGACACTGAACAGTGACGTGTTTTCTTCTGTAAGAATTGAAGAAAGAGGCAAATAAAAAAAATAATAAAAAATAAAGAACCAAAGAACCTCACCTTACTCAGATCGCACTACTTTCTTTTATTGCATATAATTACCTGATAGCTGAGGTTGCAAAGACTTGACCTTTAGAGCCCACGCAAAGAACTATCATGGAAGCAACAACAACAATTAAATCTGGAAAAGAAAAGTCAGTTGAAAAAATCAGTTAGCAGCATCTTGCAATACTTCTGCAAGACTGTTACTAGAACTAGTTCCAATGTTACTTCAGCAAGTTGAACAGTCACTCCTAAATGATATTTTTGTTTATACATCAAGAGATCTCTGTTGTAGCATGTAAAGAAAATATAATCATAGGATAGGATACAAAATTTTTACTGGGATGGGTCCAAGGCAGCCAGAGTCTAGATGAATGAAGAGTTACTCCAAAGCAGCCTGCAACCCTTATTAACTATAACCCATGAGGAATTTCTAGTTTCTACCTATTCTCTCTTCCATGTGTCTTATTTTCTCTGCTGTGTTAGACAATATTTTCATTTACAGAGATTCAGGGTTTTATTTCGTATGTAAGAAAATTGCCTTACTACCATGTCATCTGTTCAAGTCTAAAAAGCAGAGAAAATTTTGAATTACTGTATGAGTTTAATTTAGTTTAAGTCCGTCAGGACTGTACTCTAAATCTCCATGCTTCAGGCCTGGTTAATTTTGGAAAGGAACTCTTTATTTTTGAGAATTAAATAGTTCTTGATCCACATCTGGGAAAGTGGAATTGCATTTTGCTTTTCAAGCTGAATTAAATTGGATGATGTTTCAGAACCTACAGTGTTCTAGGTCTCAAGAGAAATGGATTGTGGCCAGAGTGCAAAGAAACAGTCAAAGTCTTTTTATGGTTGCAGTCACACCTGAGATACAGTTGTTATTTTTATATATGTATAGATGGATGCAGAGAGAGGTTAATTTATGATTGTAAAAAAACCCAGTATGAAATTTTGTAATTTATATTCAGCAAAACTGTAGAATACAGTTTTCATAGTTTATGAAAACCTATATCCTGTACTGAACAACAAATGTTTCTGAGTAGTGGAAAAAACGATGTCCCAAACCAAGAATTACTATTCTCCTATTACAATACTCTTCTTCCAAAATCTGGTTTATGTAGTCCATTTATATTTTAAGCACTTCAGGGCAAGGGTCTTTACATATTGGCTAATAAAATATAGATTGATTTTGGATTATTATGTTGCTTTCAGGGAAACTGCTAAGGGAATGACAAGCATTTAAAAAA
This sequence comes from Margarornis squamiger, assembly GCA_035222235.1. Lineage (NCBI taxonomy): Eukaryota > Metazoa > Chordata > Aves > Passeriformes > Furnariidae > Margarornis > Margarornis squamiger. Next base: position 15,656,745 of record JAWWTY010000156.1, read on the forward strand.
AAATGGTTTGCAGCATATATGGAATATAGGGATGTAATTTCCAAAAACACTGAAGTCATTTTAGGAAGACAGCTAAAGTGAATACCAAGGGAAGTCAGTAGTTCAGCTCTAAATGCATCACTGAAAACCATATTTTAATTCAACTAATACACAAACTAACTACAGCGCATCTGTTGTGCTCTACCATGCAGTAAACAGCTCAATTAGAGTGAAAAATAAACTCATAATAAATTACTCAAACAGCTGATGGGGGTGGTGGAGGAGGAAAGGTTGTTCAGTATCTTTAAAAAAATACAGTTGTAGCTCTTGTAGTGTCTGGGATGCTGAGGTCACAGGAGACAGGACTATGGCCAAGAATTTTGCCTGGCAAAGCTTCAGTTCAAAAACACTCTGCTCTTCTGGAAAAACAAACCAAGCTACGTTTCTTTCAAATGACAAGTGCCATGAATTCTTGAAAGGAAATTCAGATCTACATTAATGACAAGAGATCTTGCTATCTTGGCTTCAACTACTGCAGAAATCCGACTTTTAAAAACTTTTAGGGCAAGTTTTACTCATTGTTTACATCAACTTTGCAAGCTGTGCATACTCACCAATGATTGAAATGGGCTTCCTAGCAAAACGAAGCCTTCCCCATATTCCAACATATTTACTGCGACATCCTGCTGACCATAGCCGAACCACATACTCCGTTCCAAAGAATACCACTAACACAATTTCCTAAAAGAAACAGGCAAACAGGTTAATTCTCTGCTGTGCTCATGTCTCTTTTCAGAATGTAATAGGAAGCGATAAATAAAATGCAAAATTAGGAAGGTGACAAATATGTCAACTATGCCAAAATGATCTAAAGTAATATAGAAAAAACCTGTAAGAGTAAAGAAAGAAAGTATTAAGAGCAAATTTAAATACTTTGATTGCCTGCAGTTTGGCTTGTCTACACGTACCAAAACTGAAAACCATTCTGTGCAATTTACTTGTTCTAATTCAAACAAGGGTTCCTGACTGAGCCAAAAAAAGCCAAGCACACTTTGTATTTAGAAGATGAGTATTTTGCTACCTTATTTCATCTTGGGAAGAGGTGTGCTTCACATTCCATTTACGAGATCAGCTTAACTTCCCTCTTATTTATAGGTTTTCAGTCTTCCTTTAATCTCACACAGATTGAAAAAGATTTCTAGTACTCATCACCAACATGTCAGTTTCCAGGGGAACTGAAAACAGTGGGATCTCTAGAACACCTTTCCCATCCTCTTGCCAACGTTTGTGGACTTCAGCAAAACCAGAGATCTTAGTCCTGAAGGACAGCTGGTATCAAGCTACTTGTGAATGACACACCTAAGCTAAGGTGTGACTTTGGAAATGCCTGCAAAGTGACAGATATCAAAGAATCTGATACTCTTGCTGAATAGACAAAAGTATGGTTATGTCCTATTGGGAATGTAGTCAGTGTGCAGATAAGGCTTGGTTTTCTACAGACCAGAAGAGCATGGCATACTCAGCATAGTTTCCTTGAGCATCAGGGAGTACAATACTTCCTTATTAACCAACTCAATTAATAACTGGTCACATTCTCTATCTTAGCCAACAAAAAAATCCACTTACTGAAATGTTAAGAGTGGCTTGCAAGTGAAAACACAACACAAGGCATACAGTACAGCTGAGAAACAAATCTCAAGATATCACAGTTACATACATTAATGCAGATTACGAGAATCATCTGCTTATTTCAAAGAGTTATTTCATATAAAGAGCAACTGCAGAGAAGACAACATGCTGCTGAACATCTTATCAAGCCCACTCACATTTCTGTAGGGTTCACTGCTATTTTGCACAACAGATTTTCAAACAGGACTCAGGATGGTACCTACGATTATTTTCTAAATAAACTGAAAGAACTAGGACATAACTCTAGTCCAGTCAACACAAATGGGAGTCATATGATCAGCTTCAAAAATGCAGGGGATGTTGCCCTGAATAGTGAGCAAAATAATATGTTTGTATACAGCAAAAATAGTGGGAAAAGTCATACACATCAGTTAACTTTGCTATAATATTTATATTATATAATATTAATATATTCACTCTAAAGCATCCTGATAGCATAAAAACCCTGTTCATCTCAGGACACTAACTTGTTGAAGTTCCACTCTGTGAAACTTCTAGAAAAATAAGTAGAACATGAGCCAGGATTCTTTTCCTTAGTTTTGACAATCTCATAACCTACACAAGCTGTCAGATGCATTAGAAGAGCTATCAAAATTGTTTATAGTCACTTCTATTCAAGTTAGATTTTTAAGATATAATGAAACTACCCAGATTATTGGTTGTAATAAGTATGAAGCTCAGGTCCTCCCACGCAGCCAAGAATCTCTTCTACAACTTCCTTCTGAAAGGATCCAACAGAATCCTTCTTTTTTTTTTTTTTAAATTCGACTATTATTAAATTTTTCAATAAAATAAAGACATAATGAACAACTTAAATTTTACAAAACACTATCTGCAGCTGATCCTTTAAAGAACGCCTGTGTCTTATGACAGAAGCTTCACATGCAATGAAACTCTCCCTTTGTCCAGTCAAATGTCATTTATGAATTACCAGTGAATGGCAAAATTATGAGCTCTGCTTGACATGAGGTGCAGTCAAATTGTCACAGAAAATAGAGCACCAGAGGCAATCTTTTCTGATCAAGTGATTGTATTCCCTTCACAGACCCAGTCAATAAACCCTAATATCCAAGTGCTCTTCTGTATGCAGAAGGCTAATACATGTCCTTTCACCACTACCACAGAGGAAACGCCCTTAACAAAAGACAATACCAACCATACATGGAGCAAAAACTGTCCTTCATTCAAAATAACCCATCTGAGGAAGGGATGTATGGCTTCACATCATATGTGATAGCACAAGTAATACTGTTCAGATATCCTCAAAATCAATTACTAAAAGCAAAAGAACAAGGAAAAAAATTATCTTGGTAGGCAAAGAAAAACCCAGAGAAAAGTTAATGTTTCCGCACAATGGAACCACAAACAGCACTCTGACCAGGCACCGTGGCCTTGTCAGGATCACAGTTTCAGTTTTATAGTACGAAGGTAGAAAGCAAAAGCCTGGATTGTTCTTTAAAGAAGCATGTATTCTCTGCATAGGAAATTTGCATCAGAGTTGTGCGCGTATGTGTTTTAAAGGCCCTCCATGGTTCATTGGATAACAGGCACACCGGCAAGTATGCAAATGGGGGCTGTCCCAAAGACAATGCGACAGACACGCAGTCAATGGTTACTGTCATCCAGCTCTTTGCGTGACATGCAGACAAGCTTAGAGAACATTGATTGTCCTATAGACTCCGGTGACTGGAGGGAACGACCAGTCGGCTTACACCAAGACACATTTTTCACTCCTGACGTTTTGATAAAGGCTTATTGACCTAAATGAGACCCAAGTTATTCAGGGAACATCGGGGGTGAAAGTGCACAAGCTGTTCTTCATGGTCATACACAAAAACGCCAGGTATCCATTAGCAACTGGCAAATTCCCCCTCCCCTGCCCGTGGCTGTGTGACAGACAAAAGTGTTTTTAATATCTTGTGTTGCATAAATCTAATAAATAGTCTCCTGGGGATGGGGGAGGCTGACAAATTTCTGTCCGTACACACTCGCATTAGTGGCCAGAAACTTGCAGACAAGAAAAAAGCACATTAAAAAATTATGTCTTTCTAAGCTAATAAAATACTGCTTGTATTTTCCTGATTAACAGCTTAACATGAAATTTACATGCACTAGAAGGACGCCAACCTGATCCTTAGTTCACTGATGCTGGTGGCAGTCAGGGCTCATTGAGCAGCAATGCCTCAAACATGAGAATTTCAGCAAATCTGAGTTGCACTACAAATATTTTCTCCTGCCTGCTTACCATCTACCTACTAAGACCACGGTATAAACCTTTGTGCTTCTTGCAATGGATCAGCAGGACTGAAAAAAGGCTTCAAAAAGCTGATATATGAAAACAGAAAGAAGTGCTGAGCGAACAGAGCAGATGTAGAGAATGAGTGAAATAAAAAATAAAGTAACATTTAGCACCAGGGAAATTTAAAATATAGAGGAAATAAGCTGCCTGCAAAACACTAGTGAGCATGGTAATTAAAGCTCAGGGGAGTTTCTTGGTTAAAATTACATACACAGAAGAACTACACTGTGCAAAGACCCATTCAACCCTATGCAACTTAACTGTGATCTCCTTTCTAAAAGGTGAAAACAGAAATGCAACATTCAATTAATGCATTCTGAAAAGCCCTTCCTATCCCACTGGATTGGAAGAGCTACAATGTTGTGAGGCTTCCAACATCTGCAATGTGAAATA
>JAWWTY010000156.1:15661204-15679972 GCA_035222235.1 Margarornis squamiger
CTGAAAAGCCCTTCCTATCCCACTGGATTGGAAGAGCTACAATGTTGTGAGGCTTCCAACATCTGCAATGTGAAATAAAGTACAGTAGCAATTCCAAAAAGAAGGACAGAGTCCTGAAACTTAGATGAAAGAGATGTTTTCAAGCAATTAGACAGATTAATGGTTTGGGGGAACAAAAACCACAACAAAACTGACATAAAATGGAACATGAGACCACAAAACCAGATATTTAACAGATAAATAAACTGTCTCTGGAGGCTGAGAAAGCATCTGCATAGAGAATATATTGTCTGAGGCTCTGCCTGTAGACCTCAAAGCTGCAACTGGTCATGGAGCACCACCGATGTTCAGGCAACTGTTTGATGTGGGAGGACTGGATGAGGTCATCTGAAATCTGTTATGGACAAGAACGCCTTTACTCCAAGTCCAGACTTTTTTGAATGAACTCCATACATATAACAGAGGTACATATTTTAGGAGCAAGGAGGCAAAGCATACCACTATGTTACTCTGATTGGCTGTTGAAGATAACACACAGCTTATTGCACTTGCCATAGAGGTGTCTGCCCTAAGAGGAAGGAGAAAAGACAAGCACAGAAAAACACGCATTGGTGAGGGGAACAGCTTTAAGATTCATAAGCACACACTTTTTGTAGTGTAAATTTCCTCCCATCCCAGTATTTTACTGGGAATACAACTCCTACCTATCTCTGTCACATCAGAAGGTCTGTTATGTTATCCTCATTGGAGAGATCAACAATATTATTCCCACAATTCTGTCAAATCTGGCTTTTTTCAGATTCTAGCTTCAAGGATCATAAAGTTCCCATGAATTCCTTTAAACAATGAAATAACCTCTTGTATAGCTTACATAAGGATTGCACACCAACCAGCATTCCCTCAACTATAAGATTCCCAAGGCACTACTTCCACTGAACATATTTTTCAGGCAAGGCAATGGAAGATCACTGCTACAGGGCTGGTGCACTGACAATAAAGTGGAACAGTAACCTCCTCACTATCTCAGACAGCAGCAGTGGAGTGAGGACACTACCACAAGTTTTCACAGGTCACGACAAGGAGGTCTCTGAAAGAGCCAAGAAAGGGGACAACAGATGAATGGGACACTTGCCAGCAATCAAGGGCTGTGTAGCTGGATTGGGCAACAAACAGGCTAAGCATATTCACAAACAGGGATGCAGCATATATCTACTCCTCAAAGGTCAAAAAAAGCAGAAACTTGTCTTTCATGTAAAACAATCATAGCCTCATAGAATAGTTTGGGTTGGAAGGGACCTTAAAGATCATCTAGCTCCAACGACCCTGCCATGGGCAGGGAACCTTCCACTAGACCAGGCTGCTCGAAGTCCCATCCAACCTGGCCTTGGACACTTCCACAGATGAGGAATCCACAGCTTCTCTGGGCAACCTGTGTCAGTGTCTCACCACACCGTAAAGCATTTCTTCCTAATATCTAATCTAAACCTGCCCTCTTTCAGTTTGAAGTCATTCCCCCAGTCCTGTCACTACATGCCCTTGTAAAAAAAAAAATCCCTCTCCAGTGTTCTTGTATCCCCTCTTTAGTACTGGAAGGTGCTATAAGGTCTCTCTAGAGTCTTCTCCAGGCTGAATAATCCCAGGTCTCTCAGTCTCTCTTCATAGGAGAGGTGCTCCAGCCGTCTGATCATCTTCATGGCAACAGGTTGCATTTACATGGAAAGGGTAGCATGCAAAAACTGAACCACTACAGGCTACACAGTAAGTAGTTCAGAGAGAGGGGGAGCCCATTTCTCAGCACACTGTTCACCTGGCACATCAGGGCTTGCAAAATGCTTCAGATAGCACTTCTGTATAGCTCGAGCAGGATATGCAAATTAACAGCAGCAAAGACAACTGTTTCTTCTAATTTCACCCACTTTGTATAGAGAGGCCCCTCTGTTGAGAAAGGCAGGATTTTTTCCTGGAGTCTGTATTATACTTTCTAAAATACACAGAACAGCAAAATCAGGTGGCCTAGGCAAACAGACAGAGACAGGCACCAATAAAGCTCAATAAAGTAAAAATCCCAACTTGATGAAGTATAGATCAAAAATAAAAAGACAAATGGTTTCTTATACATATAAACATTTACTGAGCAACAGCAAGTCCCAAAAGTGCTATTAAGGGCTAGGGATTTTTCTCCCTCTACTTATTCTCCTCACTTCCAAAGATCTTGTAAATGATATCTTTCCAAAGAAGACAATGCTAAATTCTTTAAAAATGTTTAAATCCAAAACACTTGATGTTCCTTCCTCTCAAGAAGCTTAGCATCATTTGCTAAAATTCTTTATCTAGCATATTTGGCACCAAATGCTTAAACAGGCAACAGAAAGCAAAAAACATGATATCAATATTATATTTCTATCTTCAAAGGATGATAATTAATCCTAAGAAGTTACTGCACATCATTAAAGCTCCCTTATTAATGTTTTTAATTAAGGTGAAATAATGGTTCCATAAGTGTTCATGCTCTGAAAAAAAGGGATGCTTAGTAGGAAAGAGAACAGTTGATTGCACTGAAGCTTTTTTATTTTCCCTTAATCAGTGTTGAGAGGACAGAACAATTGCACTGGGACCACTAAAGAATACTGCAGGCCTGCAGTTTTAGGTTGAGATTTTTCCAAAGGCTGCAACAACTAAATCCTATTGACTTTCAATAGGAGCTGGGCACCTAACTGCCTTAGGTTCATTTAAAAAGACTTTTGTTGATTTCTTAGTTCTCACTAGAGGTTTCAGCCAAATCCAAATGCTGGCTGTTGACATTTTTCCACCAATCTCAGAAGGCCTCTGATGTATATCAGTGGTGTCACTTTGCACATGAAGGCATGGTCACAGAGCACAGCTCAGTTAGAACAACTTTCCACACCACCACCGCTGCACAAGTCTCTTCATAATGCAGTTGTCTTTAGCCTTTGAGCTTACCTGCTGATGCTACCCACCAGGAATTCACAGTCGTGAATTACGGCACTCACTTTAGTGTGGAGTTCTCTCCCATCACAAAGTATGCTCAAGAATTAGGCTTCAAATCCAAAGTATTTGGCAAGAGAAGGAAGTGTCAACATGTTAACACTGATGCCAAAATGCTTAAAAATCCCTATTCCTTTCTGTTTATTATTCAGGGCTTCATAAAAATCTCTAGAAGGAATTCATTCAAGACCCTCTCCCTCAAAGTGAAAAATGCTCTGGCTTCTACCCAGTGCAGCATATGCTTAATTTTGTATCTTACTGAATTCAAAGGAAATATTCACCTACACTTAAGATGAATGAGCACATACACAGTCCATAAAGATGTAAGCTCATTCATTTGTAGATACAATATGCTAATATGAGTAGAAAGGAACTGCTACTACTATTAAAAAAATCAGTGTAAGCCAGGCAGCCTGTACTTTTATGTTACAGGCTACTTTCCATAAAAACACTATTTGCACAGTGGTTACTTTCCTTAATCTGTATGTTTTTATCTTGTCAAGTATCTGTTGCGTGCTTTTTATTAAATAAGCTTCCTCACTTCTTTTTTAAAAAGCTACTTCATATCCACCATGTCCTACACCAAGCAGTTCCTAAGTCTTCCCTTTGCTCCACAGCTACCATGGAATTTATTGAGGGACCTCAGGAAGAGACTGTAAGCTTCTTGTTTTCCAGCTATAAATGACAGCACAATAAAAGCTATTGTGTCCTCCAGCAAACTGTATCTTCTATACCCTCAGACTACCCCTTTACAACACTACTTCTTTATGACAGACAATAAATATGGCACAATATCTCTTATCTGCAAGCAGAGCCACACAAAAGGAAGAATCTCGCCATGATCTTCACAGCTTAACCTGCAGTAGCTTCACTTTGTGTTTTTAAAAGGCAATGTAAGGGTGGGTGGCATTTTTAAGATGTAATGGTCAAGTTCTGGTCACCTGCTATGCAATTTGATAACAGCAACACTTGAAATCTAGTGGTTTCAGATATATTAATGTACTTTTTTGTTTGTTTGTTCGAGGCCACATTGTGATAGAAGCCAGGAAGCAACAACACATTTTAAAACAGAAATTAGAAATTGATGAAAAAAATGTTTTTGTTCCAGTCGTTTTGAAAAGTGGAAAACAACTTTAGGCTTTCTGTGAATGTCCATTTTTCATCCTTACTCATCTCATTTTATTAGAAAAATGATGTTTTGCAACGACGTCATATTTTACACAAACTGCAGCCAGGTTTCATCTTACGTTTAAATTTCAGTGGCTTTTTTTTTTTTCTTTTTAATGTACAGAGTTTTTAAACAAAAGATGTATGACTTCAGAATTATTTAAGGCATGAAAGGAAATACTTTTTTATTATAAAGTATAAAATATAGGACACACACTTTTCTCTCCTTGCAAAACAAAGACTGTAAGAAAATAAGTTTTAACTAATTAATTTTCTATTTTTTGCTGATTTTCTCTCCTGTACAATCACCAAAGATATCTACATTTCCACTCTGCAGTAAACCTGAACGCTGCAGCTCTTCCAGTTCTTTGAGCATCTCACTTCTTCGAATCTAACAGCACTGCACATCCATATGACATCTCAACCTTACCCACAGACATTCTGACCTTCCAAAGATTTCTCAACTTAAGGGCTCTATCCAGAGTCCAAATAAAGAGAAAACATGCCCATGAGCTGTAGCAATGTCCCTCTTCATTCTCTTTGGTAGGCAGGAGTCGAGAAGACTGAAAAGACAGGGGAGATCAGAGCTTGTTTATTCAGCTACAGGTTTCTCATAAAGCTTTGAGCAAACCACATGCAGTCTTCAACTCTATTCCAAACAGAGGAAGCCACCACTCACCACCCTTTCCCATGTGAATGCTCCAAGACAAAAAGATAGTATGGATGGAAGTACAGCTGGATATGCACAGTGACATCATGGGGCCCCCACATTCAAATCCCATGAGCTATTATGGCCTATTTTCAACACCTTGTTTCTGAAAAAGAAGATACAGAGTATGCTGAAGAGGAGCTCTGTCTGATGAACTTCTAACTTCTTACCTCTCTTGTGCAGGCAAAACATCTCCCCCAGGCCCGGCCCTCCCTCCAAGAAGTGAGTTACAGAATGGGACTGTGTGCTAGAAAGCCTTGCTTCAGGATTCTCAGCTACAGTCTTCCTGCTCCAATTCGTGGTTTTCACCTTTATGAGACTCTCTGGGATGTGATACATGTTCCACAAGTAAGACATTTCCAGAAGAGTGAGAGGTCACCAAAAGCAGGACATTAGTAATTCTACATGATATCTTCTTTTTCTAGAAGGAGCACATTTTCAAAATTCATCCTCCGAAAGTAAGATTTCTGGCCTGAGCAATGACCACACTCTTCAATAATAGTTTTAACAAGAACTAAATTTCAAGTGGACTAACAGTGGTTTCAACCTCCTACAGACAGCAAAGGGAAAAAAGAAAACTCTCATTTTTTTCCCCGATTGGCAGGACAGAGTGCTAGTATAAAGCCATGAAGTTCTGAAACAAAACCCTCTGCTGTTAGAGGTAGGGCATTCCTTTCACACACCTGGGTGACAGCCGCTCAGTTACCAGTATCAGGCTCAGTGTTGATAAGGGTTCAAGTGCCATATTTCTGTTTGACATTCCCATAAACACAACCTGCTTTTCCCTCAACATACTTGAGCTCCCTCCCAGGCCTGCTCCAGGGAATACGCATCATGCTCTTCCACACAGCTGCAAAAACAGTCACACACTAAACCTGTAGTCCAGGCACTTAATACTCCTCACAGGAAGACACGTGCTAGTTTAAGCTAATAAAAAACCTCTCAGATGCCGTATGTACACAGCCCATTCAGTCAGCATTTTACAGCTGCCTCTAAAATTTGCAAAGGAGGAGAGGAGAATTATCTGACATGCAAAATAAACGTAACTGAAGGCAACAAAGTCAGCATTTTCAGCTAAGTGGCAAACACACTTCACATAGTGAAAGCAAGTAGCTTCCTTCTGGTGCCAATTTCCTGCACCCGTTCCAATCAGTGAGCACTTAACAGTTGTGGCTATCATTCAGTGCATCAGGATTAGAGCATACCAAAATGGGAACTTCATTTATACCAACCAGAGCACATGATTAACTCAGTGCAAACTCTCCCTAGAGCTTTGATAATGTTCCAAACGAACCAAACTAAACTTAAATTTGCAAAATGAAGATATAAGCCAGATCTCTCTGAAGTTGCATACCCCATTAACCAAGCTACCGTTATGTGCAAAGACTTATATTTTTACTTGAATTCATGTTTCTATCAGTTTTGGGTCCAACATAAATAAATGGTGCAGAGGCAGCTCTTTGCAGAATTCAAAGTTACCAAAGGAGAACTCCAGCCCTGTGAAACTCCCTTCACTCACTATCACCTTTCCTCTGCTCCCTTTACAAATAAAGGACAAGTGCACTATTCATTGCTGGAAATAAAAAATACTTTCAAATGCCATGGCCTTCTCAGTGGCAGCTGGTCTGAGCTTCAAGACATCAAATACCTCAGGAAACTAATGGATATTATATGGAATAAATTTTTTTTAAAAAAGTCAAAATAAACAAAAAACCACACACAACTGATACTTGGCAGAATTCAGCAACACTGTACTCCAAAACTCTTTGGAAAAGGAAGGACCTTGTAAAAGCAATGCCTAGGACATATCAAGAATAAACTAAAAACTCTGCAACAATACACAGGCTGGCATGCAGCTGATGTAGCAGGGAAAAGTCACTCAACCAGAAGAATCCCCTCTTTAGACCAGTACTTGAAGAGGAAAAAACAACTACAAGTTAAAGGAATGGCCACAGGGAGCATGGTTTAGAGACAAATAAGCCTTTTCTGTGCTGAAACACTGGGCAATGAACATCATCCACTTGTTGCAGTAGAGCAGAACTTCATATTATTGCATTACTTATTGTGATCATTTTTCTAAAGCTTGAAGCATATCTGCTCTTTATGTGAACTATGCTTCCAGGTGATTCATGGAAGGATTTTTTTCTAGGAATAGCTGAGTTTTCTAGGCCCTTCTCTTTGATCTGAGATTTATTGCTGCTTAAATTAGTAATTAAACTGAACACATCTTTGTAAACAGCCAATTTCCAAAGAATTTTTCCCACCACCTTATGTAATAAAGCAAATGTCAGCCTTATTCCACAGTTAGATGAATTTTGTCAATAATTACAAAAACTTTTTTGATTGTGTTTTGGTTATTTTTTAATGTCAAAAGATCATCTGATGTTTTAGCCTTCTCTTTATACCTTCTTTGCAGTTTTCAATACTCACTCTTTTAAAGAGTTGGTTTTAGTATGTCTGTCCTGCTTAAGCCTCTCAAGATCCCATTCTTTTAGATGGGATATTCATAAAAAACTGTAAGTCTAGTCTGGACATCAAAGGTCTCACTGCCAAACCAGAGAGCCAGGATTACCCACTGCAACCAACAATGCTTATCCAAGACAAAAAGACACTTGTTCAACAACAGAGGAACTAGTAAGAACTAACACTTGTAGCAGTTGATTTAACACAAGCGAAGCAAGAGGTTAAAACATTAAAGAAAGGCAACTCCTTGCTCTAAAGATACTCAGCCTTAGTATTTACTAACCCACTATGCAAACCACCACTCCACATGACAAATAACTGAAAGAAGTGATATTCTTTGCATCATGCCATTACTGAGAGGTGATAATGTTTTTTCCACTGTAAGAAATTCTTTTAAAGCAGTATTTTCTCGGTATGCCGAGTATTAAGCAGGAGGGGAAAAACAGGGAGTCCTGTTGCACAGCCTCCAAATACTGACACATATAAAGACAAACTTTTTTAATAACTTTTTTACAAACTTTTTTAATAGTTTTGTAAAACAAATAATATCTCAAGTGGCCAAGACCTCTAGAAATTATCAAATGTCAAAGGTTTTAACCAACCTTACAGATCTTACAGGAGCAAGAGGTTACTTAAACTGGAGTTCAGTTTGGATAGTTTTTCAGTTTTCTTAAAGCATCAGTAAGAAATGGCTAAAACATGGAAACCAGGCTCAAAGGCCTGTCCTGCTCTGCTGAAGAGAGCAGGGCAGCAAAACCAAACTCACCCATTTGGTTAGTTCCTTCTCAGTGGATAAAACACGTGGGCCTGCCATACCTGGTTCTGCATTCTATTTTCAGCTCTGCCAAAAATGGCTTTAATGATAACCTTGTGTTTCCCCTTTCCCCAACACACGACACATAATTGACACTTAATTTGTACTGAAGTACAAAGTACTGAAGTACTAAATTGACACTTAACTTTGTACAGAAGTGTCAATCACTAATACTTGTTTAGGGTGTAATTAATAACAATTACATTACACCAGAAAAGCACATAAAGGACGGCTTTGTGTACATGAAAGTATGGTAAAGCTGTGCCCCATAACTGGATGTTTGAATATTTATAAGCCATTGCACTTGGGATTCCAAAGCTGATGACATGAATGCACATTTTTAATAAGTCCATCAATAAAGCTTTCCTCATTAGAAATCTGGCCCTATCATATTACATCAGAGAATTCTCTTATCATGAACCGTATTACTTGTCCCAAATGGCACACTGTTAAAGCCAGAAACATTATGTCTATTTAAGCAGCGTGCTTTACAGTGCTCAAAAAGTGGTAGAAACTCTCTGGTAATGCTAGTTGTGGTTTCACACCTTTGAGTAACAGTAATGAATATTTCATGCTATGAAGACGCGAAGTGTGTTCATCTTGGGTGCTAAACTACTCTGAAAAACACTATAAAGCCCTCTTTTTAAACATTTTGCGAATTATTTGCAGGCTGTGAGAATTCTCCCACTAACTTCAATTATTTTTTAGCTTTATAAAGATAGCAAACAAGAGTAGCTGTAGAATAAACAATCAGTTCTCAGCACAACGCCAAGTAGTTATCACTGTGTGACTCGTAGCATTGTTATGAGAAGTCACGTTTGACTGTTTCAACATTAAACATAGTGTTATTCAATTTTTTTTTAACATGAAGAACTGAGTGAACAAACTTGGGGAGGGGGAATCCATTGCAGACTGCAGTTATTTGTATATTAAATGACTACTGCACTGATGTTTTCCACAGAAATTCCAGCTGCATTAGTTTTGGCAGAAATTAAAGACTACTTTTGGAATCCTTAACAACATTCAAGGAGTTCCTTTTAATTTCATGTTCTGTAGTTCTTTTTAGAGCATGGAAAGCAGGGTGTTTTATTCACCCTTCAACTTGTTTTACTGTTAAAATAAATAGAAAGATAATTCAGTCAGAACTCAGGCTCAAAGGGACCCCACTGAAGTACTTATTCCTCTTAGAGAGCAGAGAAGCTCTTCTTTTGCTCAGGTTGTACCTCTTACTGCTGCTCAGTACATTGTGCAACTCTGCCTGCGAGCCAACACAATCATAGGACTCAATGATAAAAGAAGCTATTCAGAGTTTTGGCAGGAAGAATACTTCTGACATTTTGTTTCATTTGGATTAGACTTCAGCTTGAGGCTTTAACACTAAGATGCCCATGCTACAGCAGACAGAGCTGATTTCTGACACCTCTTCACTCCATAACACTTTATTCTTGGATATCCCCACCCAAGTCAATGGGATGACCCTTGAAGCAAGCTGTACCAAACAAGGACAGTTGAACCTATCTGTTGAAAAGGGAAGAATTACACTCTTACACTACATGTATCTAAGTACCTAGCCACACAATCAACAATTTATGCTTCTTGAAAGGAAAACACAAACAAAAGCCAGCATGTAGCCAGGCATCAAAAATGCAATTGTATGTATTCCAAACACTAGCTAAACTGTCAAAAACCTCTGTGATCACACGTGACATAACACATACATAACTACAAAACAATTATACAAATAACATTAACATTAATACTGATTATTAACTAAATTAATTTTAACTGCCTGGCTAGACAGTTGCTTTATGGAGAGTGAAAACTCCACGTACTTGAATAGGATAAAAATGCATGCCTTTTATTATAGTTAATGGAGAGAAACAGGGACCTACCACAGGAAATTCATCTCAAGTGTCCCAGGCACCTTAAGATGTAATCAGCTATGCTTTAGGATATATCTATCCTTTTCCATGAAGGGAAAGGCTGTGGTGACTGGCTTATACTACCTAACCTAACTAATAGACAGCTAATCCTGCAAAAACCCTCACAGTCAGCCTAGGAGAACTGCTTTGAACTCAGTTTGGAGCAAAGATATAAAAAGCAGAGGAAATTTACTATCAGTTCTCACTTGAGAGAGATGTTTGTTAGGGGTTTCTATTTTGGGGCTGGTCTCCCTAGAAGAGGTCCATGTGACTACCTTGTCTACTTCCAGTTTCCCTCTCAAAACTCCCAAATCCACTAGTTGATCTGGGCAGATCAGAAGGCCAGGCATGTCAGAGATTTAAACTTCCTGAAAATCTTGTGAAAATAAGGAGCCCAGCTCTATACCCTGAGAGAAAAGATTTCATGCTAATAATCATACTCACTGGAATTCTCTAATTTTTATCAACATTCAGCTTCAGGAAGACTTGTTGCAAGTTTCAAACAAAGCCATTCATCTCCATTAAAAACAAACAAAACGTCGAAAGACAAACAACCACTTACCTTAAGATCCCCAAAGCACCCTAGCATCTTGAGTCTTTCTATAGTAATATAATTTTTCTCTCATTAAGTAGAATTTTTCTTATTGATTGCAGTGGCCTACATTGACCAAAAAATGAATGACTAAATGTAAATCACTTTCAGAAACAAATTTTAAAAAAAGGGACCAAGAGGTTTATTGTTCAATTTCAAGGACAGTACATTTGCCATGAAATTCAGTATGAAGGTCAAGAGTGAAACAGGAAAGACTTCCTCTCTACCACCACCCACCCACATGCTACTTCACATTGTTACATGACTGTTTCTGCATAGGAAAGAAAAGATGGGGAGGGGGGGGGAATCTGACACCTAGTTACTATGGTTTAACTCCACAGAGAAAAATAATTTTTGGTTCAGGGGACTGTGAGCTCAGCAGATAAAGCAAAGCAATAACACATTCATCAGGTAGTCACTTCTTGAATCAACTCAGATTGATTAAACTTCTTTCATTAACTGATTGCAGCTCATCTGGTTTATTAACCTCTATATAACCCACCATAACCCACCTGGGGCCCTCGAACATCTGCTGCACTTGTCTGACTTGGTTTAGGAAGCTCAGGCCCCTTTGTTTATTATAAGCATTTCTCATAAGATTTCTGCTAAGACCTTTAGATCTCCCTGCTGTTTCCTAAGAACTATGGCAGCTAGCAACTCTTATTCTCCATATGATCATTTATTGCTGTTGTCCAGCAGAGCTTATATTCAACCCCACATGCTCAAACAGAAATCCAGGAATAGGTATCAGTAGCCAGTGGAGTGTGGTAGAAGATCAAGCATTTATTTGTGCCCCAAACATTTAGGATATTCCTCTTGGGCCTCTTAGAAAACAATTTTCTATGTGCATTATTCTTCCAGAAAAGCTATCATCCACTACATTTATTGGCATACAAAAAATACACAATGATGCACTAATGTGCGAATGGAAAAAAAGTTTCCATTCTTCAATTTCCTCCAAGTTTCTGAACACAACACAGATAGTATGAGCTGATAAATTTTATGGTAAACAGGAAAAAAACAACAGCATATCCGATTGCTCATTATAACGTCTGCATATGGGATGCAGACTTCATTCTGCAAAATCAGTTGGGAATTTTCGTATATTGTATACATCTGTAATTTATTTCATTGATGCTAAATATCTCAAGACTTTGACACATATTCATGAGTTATTTTGAGATTTATTTGTAACTATGTAACTGTTCAGAATATTCCTTTTGAAAACAGTTAAGAGTTAATTGACTCAAGATTTAGAGGGCAGGGAGTGAACTTGCTAGAGTACAAGCCATAGTATGTTAACACAGACATTATCTCACACTATATAGAGCTTCACTAAGATGAAAGGCTTAGAAGGTTCACTGTATAATAAAAAAGAGCTCTTGAAAGCAAAAGAAATAAATATTTAGAAAGAAAAAACTGTCTTTAAATTCCTAAAACCCACCCTACACTGAAGAATCACCTCACAGACAGAAACATCACCGTGGGGAAGAGCAGGGGGTGGGGTAATGAGCACAAGTGCTAGTCTTCCTTGCAAAAATATTTATCTTAAAGTAGTTGGATAATCTTTGACTTTCAAAACTGCTGAACCAGTTGGTTCTATCTCATGTTCAGCATCATACTATTAAACCAATTCAAAAGTTTCTGTGGTTACTATCAGATGAAATGAGCTAATTTCCCCTGAGAATTGGCTACACCGACCAGATGTCTTTAGCCAGCTACTCCCCAGATCGAGCAGGAGCAGCACATGCAATGCCTGCTCTGTTACTATGGAGACAGGTTTTCCCATCCACTCTGCAGCCGGGCTTATAGTAGCTACCAGCTGTTGTCTCGACTCCATCAGGAGAGGCTGAGGAGAGAAAGTGGGAGACCTAGGACTGAGCTTCTCCCAGCCCCAGACCTCATAAACTTTTAACTGCAGCATCCAACCCTCAATCTTCCCAGCGCTGCTTGGGCTCATTGCTATTGTTTGAAGTCACCTCACGGCGCTTCCTCCGCTGGTTTTCAGGCTCAAAACAGCTCAGGGCGGCACAAAACTGACTGCTGTACCGTGTTCAATTGCTGGGCTAGAAACTTAAGGCTTCCCCAACTCACGCTTCCAGCCCAACATTCCCATCCAAATGGTTTATGAGCTTAAACTTAAATCTCCAGCAGTAACCCATTTCAGGTTCCTGACATTATTCTCACTCCATACTTTCAAAGAAAAACTTTGTGGATTAATGGCTCCCTATCCTTCCTGTAAGGCTGGTTAATGCCTTCAATCCCCATTGCTTTTTAACTCCTGTGGAACTTTAATCCTTCTCTGACCATGCTGATGAGCCGCAGAGAAACAACGCTGCTTAGGATTTTCATTCTTGCATTTTCTTTTTGAATGCAGCCAAGTTCAAATGTCTAATTATAACATTGCAGAGTTAATGATCAATTTAACAAAGGCCTTAGAGTATCTTTGAAGTCATAACAACAAGCCAAAGGGGGGTTTAAAACGTTAACTGCACAAGGAGCCTACGTAGAGAGCTTTCTTAGGATTATCTCTCTCACTTAACAAAGTTGAGTCATTTCAGAATACTTCCAGCAACCCCACGGCTCAATCTAGTTGCCACATAGCACAGAGCCCTAGCTAGTGTTTATTTTATAGCTCTGAGCAGCACCAATCATTACCCTATTAATTCAAGCATGTTTAATTCAATGTCCTTCAACTACTCAGTCATGCCTATTTGTAACTCTTAAGCAACTACAGAAAGGTACAGCTTGTCACCACATTTATACCTAACAGGCGCTAATCGCTAAGGTTAGATATACAATGTAAGTAGGCTATGTATAAAGACAGCTACAAGTGATGTTCACTGAAATGTATGACATGCAGTCTCTGCTGCTTTGGCTTAAGCAACACTTTTCTCCATGTATTGCACAGGCTGAATTAGCCTTCAGATGTATGTAGCTCCTGCTGATGTCAGTGAGCTATAAATACACATCAGAGGACACACTCTAGCCTGTTTACTTTTTAATCTGACATATGTAGCCACTCATTTTGTATATATTACGCACCATTGCCATGCTGAATCAGCACATCCAGAAATAACAATAAGGGCATGCTCAGCCTCGAGCAGACCAGAGAAAGCAGCAAGTCTCCTCCTCGCTGCCCTGTTACAGCAACCCTGCCAGTCAGCATCACCAGACACATTTTGCAGAGGGCTTTTTGTGTCCCCAACTCAGGTATCAGAAAGCGGTGAAGGTGAAAGGCGTTAACCTGCCTTAAAGTTTAAGCAAGTAGTTTCAGTAACAAAGGAATTACAGATGAGCCATTGCTGGTCTTCCAGGGTGAACCAAGGGGGGAAAAACTCCAAAATCTCAGGTTGCCTACAAGATCTCTACCAACATTTTCCTTTGCACTATACTGAAGAACAGGGCCGGACATGTTTTCTGTTTTAAGTAAAGAAAACGTCCACAGCAAGAAGCAGAGACAGTCTCTAGTGCTGGGCACTCCAAGAGCAACATTTCAGGAGTTTAACCAATCAACGCAACAGCCACCCTATGGCTTGTGCTATGGGACAAGACTGTAATGAAGAACTTGCAGGCACATAGGGGCTTTATCAACAAAGAACATTTACACATCTTTTTTTCCCAGTGCTGCAGTTATAGGCACAATGATTGTATGGTGATATGTAGGATAAGTAAAAGCTGAATAAACTACAACAGCGAAAAATTAGTGTTTCCTCTCTAAATCAGCCAGTGCAATCAGATTTCCTTTCAGATCTCCTGGGAGATTATATCTTATTGCTTTCTTCATTTAAACCCCATTTCCCTAGACCTTATCTACACGGCAATTTCCACTTCATGGTGAGTTTGTTCATTACATTCAGGTAGCTACCCTCACAGTCCTGCCATAGCAAAGGATTATAGATGCTTGAGACTAAACATCACTAAAGCTCTGATAAAATGTAAAGCAATAAAGACGGGAAAGCAGTCAGTCTGCATCTGCTAAAAAAAGACTTTCAGTGAACCCCCAAGTACACCACTACCACAAAAAGACCATGAAGCTGGCTTCCTATTTCGGGGGGAAGGTCACTTAAACTCCAAAGAATGCTAGTCTTTCCAGAGATGATCATGGCACTTATATTCCACCAAAAAAAAAAAAAAATTTTTTTTGTTCTGCTTTAAAGCAATTTTGCTGCAAAAAATCACATGATGAAATGGTATTTGGGCATTGTATCACATGATGAAATGGTATTTGGGCATTGTATCGCAACCATCCCTACCATTCTTTCAAAGTGTACAACACAGACATTGTAGTGCAATGGCAGTACAGAATTGTGTGTTTTTAATAAAATGCAACTGCATCCAACAAAGGAGAATGAGGTATCAAATCTGTTTGCTTCATCATGCTTTGAAAGTACAAAGACTTCACTGAAGTCAGAAAAACAAGCAAACTTATTAGCTCTCCTGAGGACATTGAGGACCCTGAAATAGGGGGTGCATCAGAAGGTAAAATATTTTTGGTTGACCTAGCTACACGACAGCTATAAATAAGCATTATATCCTGAGACAATTTCTTCACTTCAAAGTGTTCCAGTGGTTTAGCAATCCCTGTCCTGTCTTCCAAAGTGATGTTAACACTAGGAGCAAAATCTGCACACCTGTAAAGAAAGCTGGATTCTTTTAAGCATAAACTGTCAGAGAGATGGTGGTGACAAGACATATGTCAACTAACACTTCTTCACCTACAACAGAAAGATTCACCCATGCTTTTTAGAGATTTGAGAAACTTGTATTTCATTTCAGAAACAGAATTAGGCCTGCATTCAGCCCACCTCACTTTCTGTTCGTAGCTGGAAAACTCATCTCTACATCCATAAATCTGTGCAGGAGAGGAGCATCTCCAGGAAGACACTGAGACCCTAACTCTGACATCTCACCCTCAGGTTAGATGGCACATGCTCATACTTGAGCTTCACGCAAAAGCAGCACTCAGGTTCCTGACAGTTGTCATGTACAAACAAAAAAAACCCTGCTCAAACCAAGAAAGAGCATTGCCATACCACAGTGAGGTAAATGCACTGATCTTCTGCCAGGTCCAACAGCAGGGATAAAGGAAGTGAGTGCATGTCTGCTCTTCAGTAGGCCATAAAACCCTCATTCTGTTGTATTAAGTTAACCTGAGACCAACAAAAGTTTAAAACAACGATTCAGTGAACAACTGCAGCAGCAAAGGAACCACTGCATATGACTCTCTCCCACCTCTTATGGGAACAAATCACACCCAGAGGGATAGGCAGGTGAATTTTTGGCTCCACTGATACTAAATTCAACAGCAACCATCTCACAGATGCTGGCCCAAAGATTTCTTTCTCAGACAGAATCACCACAGTGCAACTCAGAATCTTACAGTCCATAATCATCATTTATGCAGCTCAGTTCTTGAGCACCTAAAAAATACAGAGAGAGATTCTTCATTTTTAGGCATTCTGTTTTGTGGTGCAATTCATATTTAAAATCTGCTACTGATAACTTTTTGCTTTTTGTGCCAATTCATCAAGTAGTTTGTATCTAGCAGATTATAGTTCTATGTTTTTGGCACAAGAAAACTTCTTAACATATTTATATTACAGCAAAGATCTTTCTCCGTTTAAAATCAGCGGTTATGTATTTCTCTGTCAAAAAGGCACACTTTTCACTTTTTTTTTCAGTGAATCCTAACCACTGCAGAACGTACAACTGCAAAAGAAGTGGCAGATAACATGACAGTGTATCACAAATACTAAGAGGACAACCTGCAGTATAAGGCTCTTGTAGCTGCAGTCTTGGATACTCCCCTCCAAAAAGCTGCAATGTACAGGTACTTGAGACACTGCAAACACTACCATAAACAGAAATCTCTATCCCAACAGTAGCTAGGTTCAATATATCTTCCAAGGTTAGACAAGGTCATCATTTCTCTGAACCTTTTCCTTAAATCAGTAGTTTGGTTATGTACCTAAATGATGTATTTATTGCCAAACGTGTTTTTAAATGCACTTAACTAAGAGACACGTGCATTGTACTACTATAATTCTTGATTAATCACCAATTTCTAAAACATGTATCTAACCTTTAGAATCCACCTGTTTTGATTCATCTAATGCCACACACTATAGCAAGACAGAAATAAAACATGTTATTTAAAGCTTTCCGTAACAGTACATTTATCAACAATACTTGATCAAAGAACTTGCTTTGACTGTGTCGTATTTGTTTAACTACTCCTGCTTATTTTAGCCCATACTAAAGAGTTCTGAAGAACATAAGCTGGGTAGATGCCAGAAGAATGTAGCTTTTAAAAATAACTTTGCATTCAAAGAGCAAAATCAAGCACTAACAACACAAGCAAGCAAAATTCCGTCATGTACACAAACCTTTTCTGGCTGTTTTTTGGGGTTTTTTATTTAAAGATTTAGTGACAAAACCAGAATTTCACAAGACAGTAGAGAAATTCATGCATGGTTATTGCTATTGCAATTTGCAATTGCAAAAGCTATTGGAATAAATTCAGGACTTTTACTTTAGTATTCAAATTACCAGAAAATTAAGCATTTCACACCAGAGTAGATTTCACTGACTTCTGTGTGGTTTGTTTTCTTGAAGTCTTTCAGGACGGGTTTGTTTGGTTTTTAATCTGGTGTGTTTATCTGTTTACCAGAACCACATTCTCTCACTTGAAGGTGTTTTCTGACTTTATTACATAAACTGTAGGGGTGGGCTGACCTGACTGGACACCAGGTGCCCACCAAAGCTTCTCTATCAACTCCCCTCAGCTGGTCAGGGGAGAGAAAATACAACTAAGGCCCATGGCTTGAGATAAGGACAGGGAGAAATCACTCAGCAGTGACTACCATGGGCAAAACAGACTTTGCTTGGGGAAATTAGTTTAGTAGGATAATGAGAAATGAAACCAAATCTTGAAACACTTTCCCCCCACCACTCCCTTCTCCCAAGGCTCTACTTCACTCCCAAATTCTCTGCCTTCTCCCCACCAGCAGGGCAGGGAGACAAGGAATGGGGGTTGTGGTCAGTTCATCACATATAATTTCTGTCCCTCCTTCCTCCTCCATGGGAGCACCTCTCACTCTGTTCCTCTAGCCCAGTGTGGGCTACCTCCCGTGGGGAACAGTTCTCCATGAACTTCTCCAACCTAAGTCCTTCCCACAGACCTCAGTTCTTCACAAGCTGCTCCAGTGTGAGTCCCCCATGGAGTCACAAGTCCTGCCAGCAATCCTGCTCCAGCATGGGCTCCTCTCTCCATGGTTCCACGGGTCCTCTCAGGATCCTGCTCCAGAACAGACTTCCTGTGGGGTCACAGCCTCCTTCAGGCACCCACCTACTCTGGCATGGGGTCCTCCATGGGATACAGAAGGATCTCTGCTCTGCCACGGACCTCCACAGGCTGCAAAGAGACAGCTGCCTGACCATGGTCTGCATCACAGGCTGCAGGGGAACCTCAGCTCTGGCACCTGGAGCACCTCCTGTCCTTCCTTCTGCACTGCCCTTGGTGCCTGCAGGGCTCTTTCACATATTTGCACTCCTTTCTTCAGCTGCAGTTGCTGTCATGCAGCAACTTTTTTCCCCTTCTTAAATATATTATCCCAGAGGCACTACCACCATCTCTGATGGGCTCAGCCTCAGCCAGCAGTGGGTCCATCTTGGGGCCAGCTGGCATTGGCTCTGTTGGACATAGGGGAAGCTTCTAGCAGATTCTCACAGAAGCCACCACTGTAATCCCCCACTATCAAAACCTTGCCACACAAACTCAACACATCCGTAATTAATTGCGGTAATTTTTCATTTGATAATGTTCAGTGATTCTGACACACTGCTTAGATTAAATATATCATTCTACACTCGATGTTCTCAATTGCCCTTAACTGTTCCTTCTAAACTGCAGGGTACACTAACACAAACTACTATAGAAAAAGCATCCCACATTAACCTTTTCACAAAGCACAGATAAGCAGACTGTTTCATGCCTATGTACTTAAACTGTAGGGCAAAGACTAACATTTACAACAAATCACTAGGTTTTAGGACAGTCCTTTTACACATTTATTGTGCAGAAAGATGAAAG
>JAWWTY010000156.1:15680072-15724934 GCA_035222235.1 Margarornis squamiger
GAAAGATGAAAGCAGTTCTTTACTCTGAATTGGCAGTAATGCCACACTGAATCAGACAGGAACAGGAGTTCTGTAAACGCAAAAGCTCCACAAAAGGCCATAACTTTATTTCAGCTGCATTGAAAAATATAACAGGTAAGTAGCAAACCTGGATCTAAAAAACCCTCACCGTGTGAGTAGGGAATAAGCATCTGCAACTCACCCTTTTAAATTACAAGTAAAACATTTCTATCTTAAAAAGTTTAAAAACCCTGCTACAGGCAGACATTTTGGGCTTACAAATGCATTTTCAGGTCTGGTCCATATATATTCATGGTGCAGCTGGCAGGGAAGATTTTAAAAAAATGCAGCTAAAAATGCCACTTTTCATCTGATTTCAAGGTTTGTCATGTTTCACAGGGTTTCCATTGCTAATAATAAATCTGTCCCTGCCAGCTGAATTAATTACACCAAGTGGACACAAATTTCACAGTGCAGGTTCACTGAATGTTTCAAAGATCTGAAAGGTGCTCCAGATTTCTGGGGGTGACAAACACACATGAGAACATGACCCTGAGGCTAGCTCAGTTGATTAGAGCATGGTGCTAACACCAACGTCATGGGTTTGATTCACATATGGGCCATTCACTTAAAAGTTTGACTTGATGATCCTTGTAGGTCCCTTCCAACTCAGAATATTCTGTAACTTTCAGGGACAGTTCCTGACCCACAAAGCTGCCTGTTTAGGCTCATGAGGGCAGCCTCTCTAAACAGCACCTACATCAAGACCATTCTTAGTGCCAACCCAAGCAGCAGCCCTGTAGGAAGGGAAATCAAAACAAATACAACCCATTGTTCTTGAAAGTCACTGATTTTAATGCGGCTTTTCAAGACCACTCCACTAGCAGGGCATCTCTCTCCTTTAGACTCATACTAAAATGAAGTTTTGCAAAATTCCAGTTCACACAGGAGAGGACTCCTGGCAGTCCAGGAGTCAAAAGCAAGCTCACAAATATTTTTGTTTCTTCTAGACAAAAACAAATCTCCTCAAACCAGACTGGAAAGAGCAAAGGCCTTTGCAAACATAGTAAATGCCTTCAGCTCCTTAAAATACAATGTTTATTTTACTTCAAAGATTTTTAAATTACCTTAAAGCAAGAGGTGCAAGCAAAATACTTTGGTCTTTCTCTTCTTTCCCAACTCTGAAACTATGCCAGTTGGTCTAGACCTACATATCACAGGATAACGCAAAGAAGTGCATCTTTCATAAAATTTATTCCACAAACAGGAGTTAGACCATTAGACAGATGCAGCAGCTATATTTTAAACATTTTGGCATCCTTTTTCACCCCTGTTTCCGTTTCCCTGCACCTTCCTTTTGATCTGGCCCCACCCTAGGAGTCAGTCTTCTTCCCTGGGGGGGAATGGATGTACTGGCACAGCTCAGCTCTGCCAGATGTTTTGAGGGAAGTTTCATTCCCTCGCTGCTACTTGCTCAAGAGACAGAAGTAGTAGTGCTCCAGGCAGAGCTTCCCCCCTCATTGGCTCTAGTTGACCTTTCCAATTTGTGAATTAATACATAAAATAAGAAGCCAAGTCACAGGAAAAAAAAAAAAACCAACCCACAACACAGAGGAAAAGCATATGAAAAAAGATACCTTATTTATTTGATGGTTTTGATGTCTATCACTATCGCCAACAGGTACTTTGTGACATACAAAACAGAGCACAGATCTGGGGAACAGTGTCCTTCAGTCAGTCCAGCCACCTATAGCTTTCATTCTTCAATATCTAAGTCTCCATATTATGTTTGGGCCCGAAGCACAAAGAGGGCCTCATTTACAGCCAACTCCCAGGCACCACAAGTAGCATATGAAGTAGCTGCAGCAATCACAGAAGCACATTCTTGGAAGCTCATAGGAAGCCCAGAGTGGAGATATGTGATTTTTTTCTCTTGCTCAAGGACAGGCTGGCCTGTTTTCCTCCAAGGCCTTCTCTGGCTAGGAAAGCATGGAGTAACTACAGGCACTTCCCATAAAAGCCTGACAGCCATGAAGCATATAGTACATTAAATATTACAGATTTTCCTTTCAAGAACTGACTTTGCCAGGGAGGTTGAGCTGTAGACTCTAATGTTTGTTCTTTGTCTTTTCTGCAATCACACCTTATCTTTCCAAACTTCAGTCTTTCCTTTTTTAAATCATTAAAGAAGACTGAAGAAATGCTTTTTCGGAACTGGCCCATGAAATAGAAAACTTCATGTTCCTCTCAGAGACATGCTCAAGCATAATCCCACAATTTTCTGCTTTATTATCACTTTTCTGACTTTTGAGGTGAAGACAATGAATGTAGTAGTCTGGCACAGTTTAACATGTGATACAGTTTAAAAAAATGTTCTCTTAGGAAAAGGCTTGTCTGGTGACATTGACAGCTCTGGTGACTGACCCCTAGGGAAGTGGGACAGTCATACACAGGTGGGAAAGAGCTAGGAAGGAACTACATGGAAGCATTGAAACATTAGACCCTACCCAGTGGCTGAAAACTCAAGTGTGAGGTCCAGATGCTAAAGTCCGAATGTGTTAGCATCACTGTTAGGGAACAGATACTAAGTGACAGATAGATTATATTACACAGAGTTCAGTTTCTGGCTGCCCACAATGCCTCCTAATTCAAACAAATGCCTGATAAGCTACTGACAATAAATAAATCAAAGTAAAAGCACATTGCTTTGAAACTTTAGCTTGTGGCACGGAACATTATAGTAAGCTCATTTGATAAAAAAAGTGCTAGATTTTGACCCAATACTACTTTACCAAAGCAAGTGAAAATTATTGATTTTCTGTGTTACGAATTAAGATGAATAAAAACCTAAGAGATTACAAATAAAAAGCCTTCTTTATTCTGTATATCACTTTCGCTATGCTGGTCAGTCAGATACCATTGTTTTTTCTTCTGGTCCCGCAGCATGTGAAAGGTGTCTTACTGGGAAATAAAAAAATAAAAAAAAATTATAAAGAAAAAAAGAAAATATTTTCCAAGATTTTTGTTGTTTGTTTTCAGCCTTACACCCAGGACTAAGCATAAATAAGAAAAACAGAAGCAGCTTTAAAGAATTCCTCATAGTAGTTCAATTTCCACTTTTGTTTTAAAATGTCCACAATAATTTGGATGTGAAGCCTCTTAGGATAAACACCGGGATTAATATTTATATAAAAGTGATTAAAAGACATTTTAATTTTTAAAAGTTGACATGCAAGCACAGTTATACTGTGCATGAAAGCCTAGATGCACATTCAGGAAGGCAGCACAAGCCTGCCCAATTTTAAGTGCCATTGGATTTCTGTGTATTTGAATTCTCCATGCCTTGTAGACTGTTTCAGTCAGTAATGATTTTTAAGTTCAGGCTAGGGAAGAAATGACAGAAGATACAGTTCCATGATGAGAGACATTTGCAATTCATTAAGCAATTATAATACTCAAGAAGTCCCTGTTCCAAAAGGTAACTGACAAACAGGAATGACATTTCATCCCTCATTCAAGCCACTTGACATTTCCTCCTCCACCTCTTACACCTTTGCACAAAAGGTTTCACTGACAGCATCTATCATCTTGCTCCAACTCTGTAAAGCAACTAGTTTATCTAAGTGAAAAGCTCTAACTCAGCATCTCCTCTAATAAGAAAAATTAAATACCTACTAGAAAGTTTGTCAATGCCTCACCAAATTAAGGAGCAAAGAGAAAGAGACAGCTGTTTCAAGGAACAGACAACTCAGGTTTCTCAGGTAACTGTCATCAGAAAGATGTTTCTCCTGCCTGCCTCATTGTTCTCTCCCAAATAAACAGTCACCTAACACTAAGACTATTCATGATGTTGTCCTGCATTTTAATGCCATTCTATAATCCAAGCGGCATGGCAGCAGAACCTCCACTTCTCATCTGCTGTTTTCCAGATGATCACCCTACCAGATGCAAGTAGCAATAATTCACACATTTGTGGGACATCTATAGGAACCATAAGGCTGAGGAGTTCTTACATTAAAAAGACCCTGTTACTTGAGTTTAGTTACATGACTCTGTTTAATGGAGATTTTAAGTGCCAGAGGACATTTTTATGGATTAGCATTGATTCCCTCTCCCTAAGAAAGAGCACAAGCAAAATTCCAGTGCGAAAATGACCTTACCCTATATATGTACAAACACTAGACTCTTCTTCCTAAGTGAAAGTTAATTACAGACACAAAATCAGAAGAAATCAGCAATTTAGGAACAGATCATAGACCCATAGAATGGTTTGGATTGGAAGCCACATCAAAGATCATCTAGTTCCAATCTCCCTGCTGTGGGCAGGGACACCTTCCACTAGAAGAGGTTGCTCAGAGTCCCATCCAAGGTGGCCTTAAGCACCTCCAGGGATGGGGCATTCACAGCTTATCTAGGCAACCTGTTCCTCTGCCTCACCACCCTTACAGTAAAGAATTTCTCCCAAATATCTAATCTAAACTTACTCTTTCAGTTTGAAGCCATTCCCCCTTGTCCTGTCACTACATAACCTTGTAAAAAGTCCCTCTCCATCTTTCTTGTAGGCTCCCTTGTGGCACTGGAAGTCTGCAATTAGGTCAAGCAAACCCTTCACTTTTCCAGGCTGAGCAATCCCAATTCTCTCAGCCTTTTCTCACAGGAGAGGTGCTCCATCCCTCTAATCATCTTTATGGACTCGCTCCAACAGGTCCATGTCCTTCCTGCACTGGGGACCCTAGAGCTGGATGCAGTGCTCCAGGTGGGGTCTCACAAAGAGGAGTAGAGGGGCAGAATCACCTCCTTTGACCTGCTGGCCATGCTGCTTTTGATTCAGAACACTTGGCTTTCTGGGCTGCGAGCACTCATTACATATCTACAAAGATATGACTTGGTTTTAAAGACAGAAACACCCCTGCACATAAGCTATAAAATAAAAGGGACATGAAAGCTAAAGGTCCCTTGTGTCTGAACACTAAGAAAACACAGTTCAGATACTTTCCAAAAGTCAAATCAACTTCTGAAACAGGAGATTCTCTTGATTAAAATTTCTCTTAATGGTTTCACTAGCATTTCAGTACCATCGTTTTTTGACCTTGAGAAAGTAAAGATTGACAGACTGCCTGTTTGTTTTGGGAATTGTTGTTTGACAGAATGGACACAGTGTGCATTTTTGTGTGACTTGATGCATGGCTGAGCTTCTCACCTCTGACTCTCACCGGCCATTAACCTGACACAATCAATTAAGAAGAGAAAAGGAAATTTCATGTTATTACTACACTACATTTTTCCTACATTGTAGCATGGTGTTTCCTAGTTGTGTTACCAAAATATAGACAGGTCTCTGTTTACAAAGTTATTAGTTTCGATTATTGCTGCAAACCTGCGCTGCTTACAAGGTCTACAAGACCCCAGATCTATTCCTCCCACCTCACCCACTGTCACAAACATATTTGTAAGCACATACTATTGTAAAGTTTGACTTCTATAGAGTCAGTACTGGCCCTAATTTTCTTGCCTTTTTTTAACTTGCAGATGAGATAGCAACTCACTAGGCTGCCAGTTCAGAATTAGGAGTAAGGGAAGAATTATTTCTTTACATCCTTTTTAACTGTTTGTTTTAAAAAGGTACATGACTCATAGTGGTTAAATATTTAACTGGTTCACTAATGAGCTGAATCCTGACATGTGAGTATGAAAGCATGTGTCGTTATGTCTGAAAAATCCCACTCGTATTCAAGCAGCTTTCTAAAATTTTTATCTCTCTCTCTCTCTGTATATACAAACACACACACTAGGAATCTATAAGGTGAGTTGCTGTTTCAGGACTATTCTACACACACATTTAGTACTGATATTCTCTGTAGAGGTATGTGGGGGTTAGGACTTAGTTGTGGCTTTTTCTTTTTATCAAAATAGTTGCAGTAATTCAAACTCAAATGTGCCTGTTATTGTATTAATAATAATGATGACATAATAGTACAATTATACCCTGTGGGACTAGACTACACTGACATGTGCAACCACGTGCCCATGATCACTTCAAAGACAGAAAGAGATTGAAGATACTACCCCACCCAGCTCCTCATTCCTGCCCTTCTCATCGTGGAGATTACCACCCACAAAGCTGAAGAACAGTAACCTGTTGTGGAAGTGCTCTTTGCCGTCTTGGTTCTAAACAAATTAGGTTTAAACATCTTTTTCGCAAAAAAAAAAAAAGCTTTCTGGGGCAGCAATACACTGCAGCAGGTATGGAAGGAAAAGCAATACAATCTGACACTGGGCAGAGGAAAATCCCATCGAGGGGCAGCAGCAGGACTGCTTCTTAAGCTTTTCCGGAGAGACATGCTTCTGCAAACCTACCTACACCCTGCCTGTTCTAGCTGAGTTTGAGCAAAACAGCTTTGGTTTGTAGAGATGGCCCAGCTGCAAATTCAGATTCAATAACCAGCTCTGGATTACAGTAGGCATGCCTAGACCTGGAGGATAAAATTAGTTTCAGTCAAGTTGGCCTCAATCAGCTGTCAGGCTGATACCCTGCTGTCCTGCAGCAAAATACATGCAAAGAAAATACCAAGTGCTGCTTAATTCATTATTCAGTCAAATCAGTACAGGAGAGGCACACACAAACTTCAGTATGTAAAGATTTAAAATCTCAGCTCTCATGAAGAAAAAAAAAGCTTTCCCAGTTCTAAGGTAAGAAATGAAATCACATATATTTCTCTTTTCAGTGTTGTGACTACTGAGGCCCATCACTGAACTGGAACACACAGAGCAGGGCAAAGCTGGGACTTCTGTAAGTCCTGTTTTTCTGCTTCAGTGCCTGGCTGTGCAAGAGTCCACTCACACTTCCTTCCACTCACCTTTTCAACCACTTTGTCTGTTTAGGCTGCAAGGTCTATGAGGGTAGGAACTATCTTTTAGAGAATGTGGGCCCCCACTCTACTAGGTGTTGCATTTGAACTTACAGGCAGGGTCTTTTGAACGGGCTGTAATGGAAACAGCAATAATATCCTTTCTCAGAAGGATAACACACAAGTCTGCTTGTAAATTGTGTAGCAGGTAAAGTTTCCATCACACTTTTAACTATCAAAAGCTATCAAATCTTACTCTACAGTTCCACAAACAGTTTAAGTCAGCACTGTTGCCAAAAGAAGCAATCTCAACTGGCCAAAAAAAAGGTTAGTTTGAACCCATCTGGGTTCTTCAAGGCAGTTGACAACATAGCTGCAGAAATGCTTGTGTTGGCACAAGGAATGGAGAAGCAGGATCATTTCTTCAGGTGGCAGCGCCAGTTTATGTAGGCTGAAACTTGCTCTTGAAAGTGCAGCCTGGATTCTCTGAAGGATTTATCTCACAAAACCAACTGAGCGTGGAAAAGCTACGGATCATCCAATTTTACATGTAAAACTGCTAATATTCACCTCCCAAGAATGCTGTGAGGTTAAGTGCATTCATGTTTGTAAGGCATTACAGAAATAAGATTAGTAAATATTTAATTTTCGCTTCTCCCTTTTCCTCTGCCCTGGCCACTAAGTATAACTCATTCCGGTTCCATATACTAAATCAATGACTTGGAGCAGCTCCTAGAAGGTAGCTGTCTAGCTCCCTGCTAGTAGGCTAGACGGAGGTCAGTCATCATATGCATGCAGTCTGACTTAAAACTGCTCTGCAATGCCACAGCCAAAACTGCATCTAAATACATTGTACCAACCCGCGCTGCAGGGAATCACGGAATAGAGAAGTTACTCTACAGCAGACAGCCCTTCTTACCTTGATCTGGGGAACAGCTGCAGAGGAATAAAGCACAAGTAAACCAACTCCTTTCGCATGCATTCCACGTGTAAACACATTCTGTCAAGCTGACAGAAATTACAACGAAAATGAGTGTTTCTGAAAGGTACCTTAATAAGGATGTTAACAGCATGCTGGAGGAAAAAAAGGGGTCAAGCCTCAGTGTCATTAGCATAAGGGAAACCATCAAAGTGAGGCAGCACATAGCTTGCTTTCACAGACTGGGTGTGAAAACGGGCATTTTGGTTATTTTGTTAGTGCTTCAAAGTCTGGCTGCTTCTCAGAGCTAATAACAGCTTTTGATTCCCCATCATCCTAAGAATATGCTCAATGTTCAATGGGTTAGGTGGAAATAGCCAATGCACTGATGTACAGGTCTCTGAAATCAGTGATCAACTGGGATAGCTGAGCAGTGCAGAAGTTTTCAGACATTTGTCCCAAAATTTGGTGCCCACAGACAACTTAGAGGCTCGCAGAACTTACTCTGTTGCACAGCCTCTGAGTGCTGCTGGTACCAGGGCTCATGGGCACCCATCCTTGTTTGCTCCCAAGGCACAGGATATGCCACAAAGGCAGAACAGAAAATGCAGTACGTGGCAGCTCTCTGGACTTCTCCAGCAGCTCAGTACAAACACCATGTTCTAATTTATTTTATAAGTTGAGATAAAGTGCAAATGCCCATGCTAAGTAGTACTAGCCACTGAATCAACAACTCTAATAAACTCTTTCACAAGGCCTTTCTGATTACCAAGATAAAGTCAGATTGGGCCCCACATTACAAGAAGAGCAATCCTAGAAACTCTTTGTGCAAGACAAGTTTAACACAACTCACACTTCAGTCATGATGACATTTTTCATACTACCAAAAAAAAAAGTAAATTAGATAAAAATATATTTTAAACATTATATGTGAGATAAATACAGTTTGTAGTTACATAAATCAAACTCATGCTTCCTAGGTAATCCCTCACTGCAAGCAGACTGTTGAAGGAACCTTTCCTATTACATCCTGATCCTGTTAATATTTATGCACACAGGAAGCTCCACTGAAATCATGATGACGACTCATACGCACAAAGTAAAATACACTGCACAATTGCAAGTCTCATACCATAAAAACTTGACTAATTTGGTTGCCTATATGCACACACATCAAAAAATAAATAAAAAAAAAAAGAAAAAAGCATAGAGTCATGACCTTTATTTTCTTCCTCTCTCCTAAAGCCATGGAACAAACTCTCAGTAGGGCAGAGTTGCCAGAGGGTCTGCTCAATGCATATTAAATCCAGACAAATATTTCTTTTCAAATCATTGCTAAAAAAAAATGTTCTATGTGTTAATATACATGCAAAGAAGCATATACCTAAATACATATGAAGAAATAACAGGGTAATCTCCCTATGTTCTTGTCCCTTGTTTGTGAATAGTCAGATATTTGTCATTTTTTTCACGGCCGGGCAAATTTCTAACAGGATGTTCATTTACTCATTCCCCTTCCAGAAACAGTTAGCACTCAATGCTGAGATGAACTTTCCTACTGTCAAACACAGAAGTCAAGAAACAAAATAATGAAGCTTTTTAGAAAACAAACTCATAGAACTCATAGAAGTTTATTTTAGAAACTGCCAAGAAAAAGAAAGCCACCAAGAAGTCCAGTTGATTTTGGGTTTTTAGCCAGTTAATTGAACTCACTTAACCCAACATTGCAAAATAAAATTCTTAATGCATTCAGTTTAAGTTATTTTCTCTCTACTAACTTCTGGAACCTCTTTTCTTCTAAGACACTGGCACTCACTGCTTTTCTGCACTAGTTACACCACATCTGCAGAGTTTATTCCAGTTTTGCCTACCAAGGGCCACTTAAAGCCATTCAGGAGCCACCAGCTAGTGACAGCTGGCAAACTCAAACCTGTCTCAGTAGTCTATCATGTGTAATCAATTGCAAATAGAACTTCAACAGACTCATCCCATTATTTCCTAGCTAATTCCCCCTGGGAAAACAAGCCGGCAAGCTTCCACATTGAATCATGAAGCTAGTTTTGCCCCTGTCCCTCCTTCCCAGCTTCTCCCTTTTGCCTGCCTTTGCCTCAGTTCACTGCACTGTTTCAGTTTTTGGGCTTGATATCCGTTATGTTATGTCAGCTGTTACATTACGCTTAAAACAATAGACTCCAGCTGGCTGAGGTCAGATGTGAAAACAAGGACCTAACAAAGCCAGAGACCCTCCAGTTATGCTGAAATTGAGATACACACTGAATGTAGCACTTAATGACAAACTACTTTCCAGACATTTGGGCAAAGCATAAAGGAAACACCTGTCACTGCAAACATTACACACTAATCCAGATAAAACCCTAAATTTAAAAATCTTTCTTTTCACTGCTTGGCTATATTTTGCACCAGTATTCCACAGTTCAAAATTTTTTTCAAGATGGAATTTGTATTACTCTGCTTGTTTACTAAAATATTAAATACTGAAAAATATGTATAATTTAAAAAAAATGTTTACTATGTTTCTTTTAGCATTTACCAAGTGAATGTTCTGAGTTTGACATGGATTTACACCCCAGATAAGCTTAACCCTTAAGCAGAAAGCTTGACAAAAGTGAATAGTAGATGTAATGGTGAATGAAACATACGTTCCTCAGTGATGGCATTTTCTTAGATACAGCTTTGAACATAAGGTATTGGAAGGTAAAGAAACAAACCACCCATATACTGGGTGACTTCAGAGAGCAAACACAAGCTCCTGAGAACTGATGAATTACTAACACCCCCATATTTATCAAAACACTGCATACAATAAAAAAGCAAGGTCTTCTGAAAACTTTCACATTACTGTAGCTCCTATATGGGAAGCTGGGAAGCTTGCACTGCACAAAGGGACAAGGTGGCACTGTGCCTGTTTCCGTCTTTGGCCAACACCCCCACGCTGGCAGTGAGGGAGATCACCATGTCAGACCATGTGGGCCACCAAGCAGCCAGCAGACGGCACCGACCCATGAGGAGTGGTTGGTGCTGGCCCGCAATCTGTCACCAGCCCCACCCTGAGCTTCAGGAAGGTCCCTCTTCCCAGAGCCTGTCTTAGTCTTCAAAGTTTGAGTCCCACTAAATGCTTGGTGCTCCACTGCCATCTCATCCCAGTGGGGATAAACACTAAATTCCAATTCCTTTAATGCACAGCAGTGCAGTTGCAGACTTTATTTTAAGTGACAGTGTTCAGGTATGCCACCATACAACTCCAGGTGCAGAAAAAGGATTATTTTTTCCTAGTTCTTAGAAAAGACAGAAATGGAAGTAATCAATTTTCTACATCCAAGCCACTCCAGTGTAGCAGATTGAAGTAAGCATTCAAGCCCCCAAATTTTGGACCTTCTAGAAGAAATATATGGAAATATATATGGAATACACCTAAGAAGAGGTGCATTTTTTTCTATAAAAATCACTGCTTATTCTTATATATATGTAAAAGTAAATTTTGGTGGTAACTTTAGAGACATTTAGACAAATAAACTTTTTATCACAACTGAATAGGAAACATCTAAGACAAGAACAGGAGTATACCTGGAAATCTGGAAATCTTTCTGTGTTAACAATTTAGTAACTTTTTCTTTCTCCTCCACGCAAAGACTTGTTCAATTCATTTCACTGAAAGCTTTAATTGTTGGTTGTTTTTTTTTTATCCTGAAAGCCATCCACAGGATGAGCAATCAGGCAGACCAAACAGCATGAATTTTGTGGTTACCACCACAAAGCAGCCAGAGTTGTCTTTGGCACTAGTGTTTATACAGCCCTTTACTTCCACCTCTCTCTCCCAAAATTACTGTTGCAAATTACTCTTATAAAATTCCCAAAGCCCATGTAAAAAAAAAAAAATTCTTTTATTAATACTACACTTTTTCCGAAATATATTTTTATCTACTACAGGACACCATCCGAGGTCAGAATCAGCCATCCCAGGTGGAACAGCATGGTCCAATGCTGCCCTCTGCAGATTTTAAAGATAAACTATAGTTGTTTGAAACTCTATATGTTATTAATTTTTAACACATGTGAAAACAAAAGCAGCTCATCTCCTCCTTACTGGTCTTAGCATACTTTCATTTCATATCACCTCTTCATTTTTTCCTTGCATTCCTCTTCAATTCAGACTTCATCTACACCAAACAATAGCAACAAGTTTATCTTTCTTTTCTTCCCCTTTAAAAAAAAAAAAGCCCATTTCATTAAATTGGTTCAGCAGTCCCTATAAGACTTATTTCCACTTTAGAAGCATCTGATTTGGCTTTGACCTGCTCAGAACAGACATAAAACAGAATTTAAGCGTGTTCACGCAACCTTCTGAACCAAATGAATTAAATCCCTTTAACATCACATCTACGTTAAACACATAATTCTCCTATACAGACCAGGGGAGTTGACAAGAGATTGCTTTGTGAACAGCTGGAACAAGTTAAGATGTTACTACCAGCAACATTTCAAGGCAGCTGATTTTGAAATGAGGCAGATTAGAAGCACTCACAGTATCGGCCAGCACAGCTCGGCCACAAACACCACAATCACAAACTGAAGTGCAGCAAGAAACACCTGGGTGCAGATTCAGAGGAAGCTCCTTGTTCCAGCTACTAGCTATACTGTCCCCTAATTAAAAGGGGGGGGGGGCAATTTTAATTTCTAATTGTGTTCTCTGAGCCTTCAAATCACTCTCAGTTGGCTTTGTAGAGAAGCTGACTTAGCTGAAGTTGAGAATCCCAGTTTTCAGCTATCAGTGGAGTGACAGAAAGGAAATGCTACAGAGTGACTCTCTGGACAGGTCTATCTGCAGGGCCAGCAAAGGAAAAGGATTAAAGACCATGAGTCCACTAGACTCGCCTTCCAAACCAGGTGACCTCACTTTGGGTCAGACCAGAGGACTTTGTTGAGGCAAAGACAAATTTTTCACTTTCTCAGCTACAGCTGCTCTTCAGAGAAGGTCTGTAGACTAGATCAGTCTGCAGAACTATCACCAGACATCCCTTACAGATTCAATTGCAGCCTGTAATATTACAGGATGAAAATGCACCAATATCCAGATTGTAAGTATCTGTCTCAGCCTTCTCAACCAAAGAAGATAATCAGAAAAGAAGAATTCTGGACCCACTTTGAACTATTTGAACCATTTGTTCTCTGTAAAGACCATCTTCAGAAGCAAAAGCTGTAGGTATTATTCTTTCTCTTTCTCTCTTTTTCTTTCTCACAAGACTCACAAGACAGTCCAGCAAACAAAACCCAAGGTTTATACTCAAAACAAAAGATTATATTTAAAAAGAAAAAAAAAACCCTAGATTTCTTATGGGCCTAGACTCTGTGCCAGTTTCTCATAATTGTAGGAATAATTTCAACACCAATAAAATAAATGTTAACTACTCAAAACTATTGCCTTTTTATCTTAATTTATATTTTTTAATATTTAAAAGTTCTTTTATCTGTTCAGTAAGAAGTACACTAAAGTAGATAAGGAACTCAGAAAACAGAAAGCTGGAAAGAGCTTATACTTTCATCATAAAAACATAACTTTTTTTATTTGGTTGGAATCAAAATTGAAATGAGATTCCTACCAGAAAATAGCTTTTTCAGGCACACTAAATATCCCTTGGTTCAGCAGAATATTTAATCCCCTTGGATCAGGCACTTGGATTTTCTTAGATCATGCTGAGATAACAGCATTCTGCTGTGTTCTGGCACCATAAAATCCTTGCTTATGAAAATAAAAGAAAAATATGGCCTCTCTGGGAACATACATCTCTGAATTACTTTTTTCCATAGTTTATACATTGTAGTCTCAAAATCAATTTTTACACAGATATACCACATTCTCTTTTATGAGTCATGGCAAAAGCTCTCCCGCACCATTTTACATGGGCCAAGTGTACATAGGACTCTTCAAAATGATGATCCTTTCACAATCTTGGCTCACCCTCCAGCTCACGCTGGGCAAGTGCCAACGAGTAACTGGAGTCAAACCCCCACCAACAGCACCATCTAGTGAGAAGAAGAGAAAATAAACACATGCAAATTTAAACAGTTTTCACTGCATTCTGGAAACTAACAAAAGGCCAATTCTCTCCTAATCTCCCATTACAACTGCATTTAGGTATAGCTTTCATCAAGCCTCTTTGCCCTGTGAAGTGTGGTGACAAGTAGAGAAAGATTCAGCAACTAATTGTAAGCTTTTTGTCTAAAATTGGAACACCACTTGGAACACACATAAACTTGCCCTTGTTTATTTCTCCAGTGTTAAGCTTACAATTTTCTTGCTGTTATGAAAAATAGAAGCATTTTTTAATGCTCTAAAAATATTGATAACATCTTCTGTTTCCTGCTGTGATAGTGGGAGGTGATAAGACAAACAGCTTCAGAATAAAATGAAAATAATACATATAAGCTCAACTTTTTTAGCTTTTATTTTCAGATAACTGTAATATCTCGTATGGCTATATTATTGAAGCATAAAATTCTTATTCATGAAAAAGGGCACACTCATCTTCTATTTGTAACTTTACCATGACCAGGCTCCCTGGTTTCAAAAAGACTGCTGAAATTATGTAGGTGCTTATATCTTTTACAGAGTCAGAGCCACATACTTTGGCTATGTGGGGGAAATAAAGCCATGCAGCTCTTTATTGTGAGTGTTTTTAATAGTCTTGTTCAAATAGCTTTTCAGTCAGGAGGAACAGATTCTGTTCTTTTCCCAATGTGCATCTTCAGTGCCATGAAACTCATATGGGCAGTAGAAGGGATTCCGTAAAAAGAGTAGTTTGCAAGTAACATACACACACAAACACATGCTTTTACAGTTATGTCACCTCATTTTCAAGATGAATCAGATTTGCAGTGTCCATCCAGTAAGCTCATCTAATCAAACCTGCTCCAGAGGTTGTTCAGATCAGTATTATCTACAGGCTAATTCTGAGCACTCATTTCCAGATATTCCACATGATACAGTCATCTCTTGCATTTTCAGACCCACGGCTGCCTGGTCAAAGCCTCCCCCCTGCCCCACAAAACACAAGAAGTCCACAAATCTCCAGCAGGCAAAATTTCAAAGTGTTACACTGAACGTTTGGTAACACTAACCATCTCAGACTTATATTTGACACACTACAAAGCATTATTCTTTTAGAGATAATTCTACCCTAGATAGAAAATTAAATCTAAATAAAAGACAATTTGCTCTTGACAATATGTCAGTAATTTTCCCTTCAGAACACTGAGAGGGAAAGGTAGTAATCTTCAAAAGAAAGAGTGAAAAGTCTCCAAGCATTAGTTTAATTATTTCAATCTCACACACTTGAGCAGTAAAATTCAAGTTTCATGGGATTACTTGAGGTCTCAAACCACAAACTCCTCGTGGCCAAAGGTTCCTTCATTCTCACTGCCCAGTTAAACCCAAGCAAAAGCCTTCTGCAGGATTCCCATGCTCCTCCTGGTCAGCTGCAGACACACTGCTGCTCCTTTGAGCCCTCTCTCACTTAGTATTAGTTTGGAAATCAAGTTGCTTGCCCTTCTTTGCTCACCTAAAATGACAATGCTACCTACTGGAATTGCCTGGCTACAAATTAAAACCATTATTGTCAAATAACTAAAAATCTTTCTACAATCACAAAAGAAAATTCATTCCTACTGCAGAGCTTTCATGTCTCCTTACAGCACCATTTGGGTCGGAAGCTTGCACTCTTTTTCCTGTTTTGTGTTTTAATCTCCATATGCAATTACACTTTTACTTCTTTCTTTGCATTTTGCAGTTTCTCTCCAAGCAGTCATCTGTGATTAAATCCCGCCCTCCCCAAGAATTCAGTTACATCTGGTTTTGTCAGCTTGTAATGGTATCTTAAAGTAAAATCTTTTACAAAAGTAAGAGAACAGGACATTTTACTATTGTAGACACCAACAGGAATCAGATTCTGAAATTTATATTTGTGCTTCAAGATGCTACAACTTCTTTGAAAGTCCCACCAAAACTGGACAGAAGAGAGAGCACATTGGCCCATCTACTGCTTTGGACTGATGGATCCCTCTAATCCCTGTAGGTTTCACGAAAGTCAACACAGTTAATCCTTTAAGAAAACAATGTCAGAATATGCCAATAGTGAACAAACAAACAACTGCCTATTTTCCAAGAAAACATGATAGTAGGATTTCAATGTCAAAAATTAACTACAGTTTTTCTCATTATATAGAACACAAACACTGATTCATCATTCACTGATTCTCTCTAGTTAGAGAGCAAATAATCCAGAACAATATAAATACACAATACCTACCACATCTTACATACACTGTATGCAATCCTGAATGCATTGCATGCACATTACACTGACTGTATTACTCAGATACAGACAATACATACTGCACAGAGTATGAACAAACAAAATGAGCTCCATGGTTTCACAGGGTGGAGGCAGGGAATGAAACCTCACTAGTTAGGTTGTCACTAGGAGTTATTTCACTGAAGCAACACACGTGTAGCATATTATGATGTATTGCAAAGATGAGTGAGACATTTTCACAAGTTAAATTCATCACAGAAATTGACAGAAGTATCCATAACTACCAGCTATAGATTAAAAAAACCCAAAACACAAAAAAAAAAAACAAAAAACCCACAATGAATCAGCAAAAAAAACCCTTAAATCTGCGCAAAAAGAAAACGCCAAACCACAAAACAGCAATGGCACTGATTGCAGAAATAAATGTATAGATGCTCTTAGCTGGCACTAATAATGTTACAGCTATGAGTTCATATATCTTACAACATAGTTAAAAGCAATAAACCAGGGATGAAGATACTTCATCTAGAAATAGTATGATTGACACTAAATTTAATATGCTATATTCTTATTCTTACAGCATTCATATTAAGTATAGAACCTCAGAATATTTCATAGATATATTGAAAACATTTATTATAATTGATGGGGGTCTTAAGTGAACTTTTTCATGTTAATAATGGTAACATACACACTAAGATGTATCTGATACGTTGCTACAATACCTGTTTTGAACAACATTTAAATTGCTAATTAGCATTTTCTCAATATAGTGACAGTGTTTTCACAAGTTAAATAACAGTAATTTATGAATACAAAGAAATCAATGATTTAGCAGGGGATACCCCACTGCTGAGATACAACAAATTTATAAAATTTTACTATGTTGAAAATCATGCCTCTCCAACTTCAAAACTAAGGCTCTTCAATGAAATCTAAGCTGGCAGGACAGTAACACTCCTGGACTATTTGTTGATAAATATCTGTTGCAGCACTAGCATACTATAAACATGATGACTGTTTTCTCTACTGAAGGGGAAGGGCATAAGATAGGTAGAGCAAGTTGACTTTACTCAAAGTCAATGAACACTTTCCACTCTTGAAACAAAGCTGGATGCGATATCAGTTAAAAGAAAAGAACTTCCACTTAACTTTTCCGGCCCCTATGGCCAGGTGTCTGGTCTTCAGTATGGCTGAAAAAACAATTAACCCAAGCAATATGAGGGACTCAAGCTTAATGAGAAGAGCTGTATGTGTTGGACACACCACAGATTCTCAGTATAGGCCACATAGGTTACAATTTGATTTTTGTACTACCCTGACTTTCAGTGTTTCTGCGGCTTTACAGATTCATTAGGGAAAAGCAGAAAAGTCTCTTGTCAACTAAACCATAAGGAATATTCTGCTTAATACACTATTAGCTCAGGAGATCAGAATTTCCACATTAAGAACAAACATACATCAATCACATTAATGTCCACATACATACCATCCAAAATAATGTCCCTGTAGCAAGAGCTGCATACTGTTCAATTGTAGAAAGCACACTGAAGATAAGGCATATCAACACAATAAGGAAGCTGCAAATAAAAAGAAATTAAAAAATTAAAATAGGACCTATAGGGAGGACAAGTAATTATGACATTACAAATTATCTGTCCACACAGAAATGTTATTGGTATGGGATTATCCCAAAACACAGCTGGTAACTTTTGCATGATCCTGCTTCATGTTTGATAATTTATTTCTCTTCAGAAATGAGGCTTTGGGCTGCACAGTATCAAATGAAACTACACTATAACACTTTAGCCTACCTCTAAGATTTGCTGTTTCCTAGCTCCTCAGGAAAATAGCATTCCTTGTTCTTCCCCATCTTAAGGACTACTATGGCTGAATCACCACACAACCCCCCAGCATGTTTCAAATACTTGCCTTTTTGCTGTTCCAAATTCCAATTAACTGCAAAGAGAAATCCCAACAAAGCCAGAGCTTAAGAGGCCCTGCCCACACTGTCTTTTATAACCAATCTCTAAAAGATCCCAAATAAATAAAGTCTGACATTTGGCATTTGAAACACAATCTAGCTCTGATTCCATTTTTAAATGACACAAAACTTCATAGCAACTATCAGAGAGCGAGTGGGAACAGATGGGTTTGTGCCCTGGCCCCCCTTGCCCAAGTGAGTCATAGAATCACATTGGGCTTGGGTTGGAAGGGACCTTAAAGATCATCTAGTTCCAATATTGAAGGGACACCTTCCACTAGACCAGGTTTCTCAGAGCCCCATCCAACCTGGCCTTAAGCACTTTCAGGGATGGGGCATCCATAATTTCCCTGGGCAGCACCTCACGACCCTCACAGTAAAGAATTTTTTCCTAATATCTAATTGAAACCTGCCCTGTTTCAGTTTGAAACCATTCCCCCTTATCCTGTCACTAAATGTCACTAAAGGCTGCAATTAGGTCACCCTGAAGCCTTCTCTTTTCCAGGCTGTACAATCCCGATTCTCTCAATCCTTCCTCATAGGAGAGGTGCTCCATCCCTCTAATCACCTTGGTGGCCTCCTCTGGACTTGACTCAACAGGTTCATGTCCTTCCTGTGCTGAGGACCCCAGAGCTGGCTGTAGCAGTTCAGGTAGTGTCCCTCACCAGAGCAGAAGGACAGAATCGTTTCCCTTCACCTGCTGGCCATGTTGCTTTTGATGCATCCCAGGATATGGCTGGCTTTCTGGACTGCAAGTGCCCACTTGTCCTTAGGCAGAGAGCCCTGGTCCCCAGCCTAAGGCAGCCAGGGAGTTACAAGAAACTCAGCCCAGCTGCCTGTAACTCCCATAAATCCTCTTCCCCCACCTGGAAGGTAAGGCTGCCCAACCCTTGCCTTCAGACCCCTTCCCTGAGCAGCTTCAGCTGTGCCCATTACCTCCCACAGGATTGCTGCTTACCTTAATGAGACCTAAACACATCTGGGAAACAAAACATTTACAACCCAAACTGGATGCCGTCCTCTACAAAAGGCATAGGCAGCTCCCATTTCCCACAGAAGTGTTTCTTTCAAAAACACGACAGGAGCAATCAACAAGACTTTAGACATTCACATGTTAAGCACAGTGCTGGTTGTTAAGGCTAATTTTCAG
Organism: Margarornis squamiger; assembly: GCA_035222235.1. Classification (NCBI taxonomy): domain Eukaryota; kingdom Metazoa; phylum Chordata; class Aves; order Passeriformes; family Furnariidae; genus Margarornis; species Margarornis squamiger. Next base: position 15,699,304 of record JAWWTY010000156.1, read on the forward strand.
AATTCTGCTGAGACAAGCAACACGAATCCTTTGCACTCACTAGAAACTTGCTGTGAAATCCAAAAACTAAACCATCCACCCTGTTACAGATCTTTAGAACAGTTAACCAGGTTTTTTATCCTGCAACAAGAAAGAACTGACATAATGAATAAACTGAACGAAAGAGGAGAAATACTGAAATAGGACATCAGTGGCTGCAAACTGGCATAGATAGCTGAAGTCACCCAGAGTTTTTATTCATGTAAGTGCACACTTGGTTGGGTGAATCTTTAGAAAGAGACACACTCAAGAAAACAACTGTGTTAAGGGTGACATGACAAGCTACGCTGGTCAATGATTGCTTCAAAGCACAGTGCTTGCAAGTCCAATGCACACACAGAAAAACGATCACAGAATCACAGAATCATTTTGATTGGAAAAGACCTCTGAGATGATCAACTCCACCCTTTGAGATCATCAGGTTCAACCTTTGAGACTGTACTACAAAATCATGGAGATGAAGTTTGTATGTAATTAGGTACAAAAATCATATAGATAATGAACTGACATAATAAGGATAGAGTTTATCACATATCAACACAAACACACATATGGGAATATACTTTTATCTAGGCACAATATAAATACGTGGGTATTTTTGATTTATCTCTGACATCTTCTCATTTTACTTTGTACCTCCAACTTTCACCATTCTAAGCACAAGTAGGCAGTGCAGACAAGGCAAGAGAAAGCAAAGATGAGTCACTCATTTGAAATATAAACGTTCCCCAAGGGTCCAGCCCTTCTATCTGCAATATTTCCACAACTGTATAAGACCAGCACACATGACAACATGAACATAAATGGGTCCAGTTGCATGGAGAGAGCTAAGACTCTCTGGATAGAAAGTCCAACATATGTAGAATTACCAGCTCACAGCAAACAGGAAGTCGCAATGGATGGTCTAAGCTGTCTGAATACACTTTGAGCATTAATACTTACTATATAATTTAATAGTAATAGTCATGTTAAAAAGTTTAACTCTGCCACTACATGAAACCACAAGAGGGCACCGAAGCAAAGACTATCCCATTTCTTTCCTAAACACATACAACTAAAGGGATCCTAATGAGGATTAGAGGTGAAAGTTTGCATGCCTAAGTGACAGCAAGATAAACTTAGGGTTAATCGTTTGCCAAATCCCTTTAGCTTGTTACTATTAGAGAAACTGATGGCTGACATAAGAACTGCATGAAATTCCAGTCAGTGCACTACCTACTTTTGTGCATTTTCATGCACATGTATTAATTTCAGTCTTACTAATTTGAATTTTTTTTTCACCCCCAGAAAAACCTCTTGCAATTTATTGTTGTGCTCTTTTCAAGCTGGTGCATGAGACATCTTCATACTCACAAACACACGTTATGCCAAGTGAAACAATGATGTTTGATCAGACACTGCTGCTCATCTGTTTCTTTGGCATGAGAGAGATGATATCCTCAAGGCGCAGTAGTACAGCTGTGCCAGTGGAGCACCACAGCTAAGATATTAACCCTGTTATACTGGCATTACTATTTTGCTTAGCTCAATTGTACATAAGGAACAGAGGGAGCAAAATAAAAACATAAAAAAACCCACAAAAAACTATGTTGTCCTCCTCTGGCGTGAACCTGCTGTTTGTTTCCTTCCAACATTTGGCAACTTTTTGTTTGGGTACTAGTGGCATCCTCCTTGACTTCTGAAGCATAAGAAGGGAGTGAGGCACCAGGAAAAGTGAAAACATTGTTTGCCCCTTTTTTCCTCTTTTTTTGACAGCTATTTCCTCTTTCTTCACCCAGAAGCGCAACACGGATCCTCAGTTACTGCCCAGACAGCAGACAAGTCCACTGGAGTTACAGAACTACAAACAACAGTTGCAAGGATGGACTCTGCCTCAAACCTGAACTTGCTCATGAGAAAATAATCCTGAGGAAATTTAACCGGCAAGCCTCAGAAAAGTGAACATTACAATTTCCATGTGCCCAAAATAACCTTATCACTCTTAGTAGCACTTTATTGTGATTGCCATTACTACATTTTCCAAAAAAAAATTACTCACCTTGATACAGATGCTAAGCATGTAAGCTCTTCATCTAACCAGTTAATATGAGACTAATGGGCAACTGAAAACAGCCTTACAACAATAGACAATTTACTAACAGACAGATGTATCAGCCCTATCCTAATCAATCCCGTAATTCCAGATAGGTAAGTTAAGAGAACTTTGTTTCAGACAAATGTGGCCTCACCTGCATGCCAAAGCCCTCTTGTCAGTGGACAGACACTGGACAGCTTCAGGGGGCAAATTATATACCATGTGAAACAAGTTACTGTGCAAAACAGTTATTTCAATGGCTGAGTGGGTAAAGGCTCTAAATATGGACATTTAAATTAGGCAAACTGAATGTGGAATGATAGGTATATAAACTGGAGGGAGTTGTCTGGGAACCACGGACTGCTGCTCAGGGATGTGCTAGGCATCTGTCAGTGGGTGTTGTACAACTGTACTGTGCATCACTTGTTTCTTTTGGCTTGTATTTCTCTCTATCTCCTTTTCACTGCAATTAATATTAGTAGTAATATTCATTATTACATTATATTTCATTTCAGTTATTAAATTCTTCTTATCTTGACCCATGAGTTTACTAATTTTCCCATTCTCCTCCCCTCTCATATGTGGGGCAGGGGAAAGGAGTGGTACTTAGTTGCCAGATGGAGATAAACCACAACACTTCTCTGTCTCACAGTAAAAAAATTAAAAATACCTTAGCTTCTATATAATATCATTCAGAGACCTAAAGATCTAAGATAGATGAATGTTTTAACCAGTAGCATCAGCCACTCTGGAAAACTTTACTGAGCAAACAGTCCCATGCAGATTTCACCAGTTGTATATGGGGTAACAGAACAAACATTCACCACTGAATCTGCCCTAAAGGACTCCACTCCAGTATAGCACATTTTTCCTCTAAAGGAGAGACAGTCAGCAGAACACAGCAATTTCTTTCACTTTATCAGTGAGAAAAGGGTTAGTCTTTATGAAACCACCAATCTTTTATCTCCTCAAACCCGTTGCTTGTTTACCCTCTCTGCACAAATGCGACCATCTTCAAGAAAGGAAGCAGAGCGATGAGGAGTCCAGGCTTTTGTCAGCTCTGATCTCACTCAGATTGTGGGGCCAAGCAAGCAGTAGAGATGAGGCGATAGTGTGTAAAGTTTTTCATACTGTCTTTTCCAGGTTACAAAATAGGATCTGCTTGCATGTAGATAAATCAGAGATAAATCAGCAGATGCATTCAAATACTTAGTTTTGTGGTTAAGTCACATCAACAGTGCTAAGTTTCTTTTAATACCAAGAATTTTGCAAGTGTCCAATCATCTCTGTACTTCTCAATGTGAAACCATGAAACCACTGTTAAAGAAGCATGGACACTTAAGAAAGCAGCAGATGTTTTCTTTCGTGGACTCAGTTTTTGGTAGACTATTACAAAGTCACCCATTTCCCCTCAGACAGACAGTAGTATTTTACTAGGAGCCAGTTTCTGTGGTCATCTTTTCAACTCCAGTTTTCACAGGCTCTGCATACCTAGTGGAGTCAAACCCAGAACAGGAGCTATCTCAGTCCATATGAAACACCACCAGCATGCAGAACTGCAGTCACACTTTGAGCTCACGTACATCCAAGCCTGTACATAGACTTGGGATGTGCGTCTACACTACACCACCCACGAAGATGAAAAGCACATATACACACATAATTATATAGAGTTACATGAGACAGTGCGTGCATAGAGGGAGGTGTGTGTATGTGGGCAAACATACAATAAATAATAAATTTTGGCATACTCCATAAAGTCAGTCAGAAAATTTAGATAATGTTTTGTCTCAAACACGTTTGAGAAGCCAGAGCATTTCCACGAATGAATTATTCAGCTGACAAGAGAACATGGCCAGCCAGTATATCACTATATTTAGCAACAAATAGGGAATACATTAAGAACTAAAGACAGATTTAATGTTTTCTGCCTATTCTAGGACATATTTTGACTTACAGAACAGAATAAGGGCTTTTTTCCTGACCTCAGTGGCAGCTGCAGGAACTTGAAACATTACAGGTGGCTATCAGTATTGCACAGCCTTCAGCACTGAGCTACTGTCTTTTTTCTATATTTAACTATGATTTTTGAACATTAGCATGTCTTTTTTGTGGCTTGAAACAATGTGTAGAATGATCAAAGGAAAAATTAACCACTTAGTGAGAGATTACAATGCTCAATTAGTAAATGTCACAGGTAGGAGAACTGATAAAGTTTTATAAAGTATGTCCAGTGATATGACCAGGAACACTTTTAAAAAGGTACATGAGACACGCTGGAAGTACTTATTCACCAGATTAATACAGTCTCATGCACATGCAGCCATTATCATCATAACCAGTATTAAAATGTGGGTAGATTTTATTCCTTCTTACAGTGTTTCTTACACAGTCTCAGTGCAAGTCTTTCCATAAACCTGAAAAAGGCCGCCATTAGGCTCTAAATTCAGCTGAAACCTCAAAAACATTTAATAGATGAGAAGAAACATGCAAAGTTCAGCTTGATTTATATAAACCCAACTTGAGTTCTATCCCTCCAGGAAGACAAGAGTTTTTCTCAATATCATTTAAGAGATGGCCCAAGTCTTCTAACAACTTCTATTCCTTACAGCTATCAGTCTTGAAGGTATCCAACTCTCGTTGCCTTCACACAGAGGGAATACTATTTTATCAGATAACAGCTGGATCTGTGGTTTTTTGGTTTTTTGGGGTTTTTTTTGGCATGGGGTCAATGGCTAGTTTTAGTTCATCCTCTCTGTCTACTGGATAAAATGACTAACTAAAAAAGAAATATTCTGTAAGCAAAATATTTTATCTCTCAGAAGCTTCTATGTCTTTGGCAACATTCTACCTAAGCTCCCTTATTGAATCTCTGCCCTTATTTTTGTGCAAGTGGATTGTCTTTCTTTGGACATACAGATTTGCTCAATGACATACATGGTCAGTCATCGATGCTGTAACTCAGAGGGTGGTTTGATTTTTTTGCTTTGTGGGATTTTGTTTGCTTGGGTTTTTTTTACAAAGTAACTTTTTTTTTACCATTTAAGCTTTTAACTGTCATAGGTTTCTTAGTTAAACAAGGTAATACAAAGCTTAATCTCCTCTAAGCATACAGGTTTACAAGAACTGGAAGGATGACATTGAGAATGAACAATATAACCGTGCAGATTAAACATGGGCAGCTTCTTATCTTGATCATCGCAATTTGCAAACTATAATGCTGCTGCGTATCCAGTTCACGTTAGTTCATTAAAACATGACAGCATCATCATTTCATCTTTCATCTCCACAGCTTATATGTACTGACACTTTTCAGACTGCAAACACAAAGGTCAAGGGTATCAAAAAGGACATTTTCAGGCAACAAATAGAGTTATTGCAATGAAGATTCAGACAGACAACTACAGGTAAGACACTGAAGACAGGGGATCACTCTTTAATTTTGTCATACATTCTGTCACATTCCAGGCCAGAGAAGTAATTCCTGACTTAATCTACATGAAGAAAATCCTGATTAAAAACTTCAACAGGTTCATATTACTACAAGTCAACATAAACCCCTGACCACCTCACACAGTACTGCTTAATCATTTCCATGGTGCAACCAGGTAAATGCTCCTACTAAACCATTTCAAGTAATTTCTTACTGCAGCGAAGCACCAGGTCTTTCTTGTTCTTTCATTCAAGGTATTTGGGGACTGCTTGAGAGGAAAAAAAACAAAAAACAAACTAACAAAAGGTAGAAGTTAGAGGGGGAACAGGTAGAGCTTGTCAAAAGCTGACAATAACAGAAGAAAGGATTCTGTGATTATAAACAGCATCCCCAGGAAGCTAATACCAGATAGCAATTTATTTTATGGTTTGACACTATTTGTGTCAAACACAAATAGTGCTTTTAAAATTGAGAAACTCAGAGCTGTTGTGGTTTTTTAATTTTTAAAGAAACAGGATTTCACCATGCTGACAAAACTTGGATCCTTAATGAAATTCACACACACAAATACCCTGTATGCATAGGTCTTACATTAAGCTCTTTAGCAAATCTGAACGGAATACTGGAAAGATATTAATTCTGTCATGACTGTGGACTACCAGAGCACAGTGAAAGTCTACTAACAGAATAATAAATGAGCATTCAATTATGAACTGGTAGACACCAGAGGTCCTCCATCACTCACTCTGCTAAAAAAACAAGTTTGTTTGTAACAGTTTAGTGAAGGTACGAGGTCAGACTGAAAAAGTTCTGTACTCAATTCCTCTTTGACCATATCTTAAGCCAACTTTGACACTTTTATTAACACATTAGTTTTATTAACTACAGTTGTTGTTCATGAATTATCATTAAAAAAAAATCACTGTAACAAGGAGTTAGAAGAGATCAGCAACCCACTCAAACTGTAGCTGAAGATGAAATAAGTTTACAACAACTAAATTAATTAATTAAATAACTTAGTGCTGGTAACAAAACAAAAAAAAAAAAAAAAGAGAGAGAAAAGTGGGGGTTTAAATCTCTGACCACAAAGACTCTGCACGGTTTTTCTCTAAGAATTTGTCTTATCCTTCTCTGTTTTGTTTCTGAGGCAGGGGAAGGAAGGAGTGGTACAGCCTCTTCCCATCTTCCAGCCTCTCCATAGCAGGAGGATGCCCAGCAAAAGGGGAAGTATACTTGCGTTCATGCAGAGAAGCATGATTCCCTCCAGGAACAGGCTACAACAGTTTCCTGTACAACACACACTTCCTCTCTGTTATGTCCTACACAGGTCAAATAGTAGACATATCACTGTTCTCAGTTGTCACTTGCCATCAAACCCTTCAACAAAGTGAGAATGCTCTGTTTGCGTTAGCTTAAGTCTATCAGATGGAGCTTCCTGTTAATATGTATTTGTTCCAACTCGAAGGCAAAGTATAGTTGGTGCTTCCTGAAGGAAACAATGGCATAATTTTTAACCAGCTCCTTGATTTCTTGTCAAAGAAATATTGTTTTCTACCTCCCATGTGAGAAAGCAGCTTTATTGCACAAGAAAGATCATATACAATACAGGGTAGTCAGATATTAAGAAAAACAGATTAGCTATATAGCAAGGCTTCTATCACACTTACCTGGCTCTTCTGGGAGATTAGAGTCTGTAAAATTAATTTAAATTACGGGCAGTGTACCAAAGCCCAAAGCACACAATGAATCAAAAGTCATTTAGGATACAGCACCAGAATTATTGCAGGAAAGGCATCTAAGGTCTTGGCAAAGGGTATAATTGCAGCAGAAATGCAAACCAGACATCAAAATGCTTCAAGAGGAAAGGTTAACCGCTCACAAAAAGCAATGTTATTGCATCCTGCAACAAGGTATTGGTTCCTTTGAGAACAGGCATGGATGAACAGGAAAAATATGATAGGTACTGTGTAAGAAACTGGAAAAAGAATATGCTACATTTAAAACAAGTGCATGACCAAGGAGATGTGAACCACTAGACTACAGAAAATTTATCAGGGCTCCTCAGATGGTTTACAACAAGCTTCTGATGTGCCTGATTATTAACATGAAACTCCAATATAGCAGCACGACAGACACAGAAGGAGAGATCTACATGCACAGTGGGGAAAGGATGTCATCCAATACTAGAAATTGAAAGAATTTTTGCAATTTTTTTCACATGTATGTCAGGTTTAGCTAGGAAAAAACATGTCACTAGTCCTCTTAATTGAAGACTGGAAAAGTACAGTGAATATCCTGTAAAACAGTGCAAGATGTTCTCTTATTCTTGTGGTTTGGTGAAATACTACGTAGCAAAAAAGAAAATGTAATTTTCACAGATTATTTTCCTTGGATTATCTTGTCCTCACTTTTACTCACTCTAAATACCATTAGGAAATCAGTACAGTCCTGTGTCCTGATCTACTCCTCTCAGTTCCACATTCAGGTTTGCACCTCATCATTCAAAGCAAAACCCTTCATCCAGCAGCATGTTCCAAAGACATCCCCTGCTGTGGACTCATGGCCTGCAGCTCCAACACCCTGCCCATCTCCAGGTGAGCACCAATGCCAGATTCAGACTATACTTGGTTTAAGCACACACGCATAAGCAGAACTGAACTGTGGTTTTTCAGCTGTCTGGGCCAAGTTGGTCAGTGATGGTGGCAGCACCAGCAAGAGAACAGGCAGCATCCCTCAAAGCGGTCAAGGCTAAATCACTCCTACACTGTGCTGCAGTCAGGGTGGGAGTGGACATCTGCCTTATTTTACACAAAAGTCAGATTTCAGCAAAGACAAACATGAGATATAAATTCAGGGCTTAGGACAATATATCAATTGCAAAGCACCATTGCAAGCAAGCAGTCTGTTCATATTGCAATAGACAACTTCCCTTTTTATCAGCCAGTTCTGGAGAAGAATGGAAAGAAATAGGAGAGGTATGTTCTAGAAACTGAGTGCCACAGTACAAGTAAAATTTGTTTTCTAGGTGGAGATTTATACAGTCATTCTGAGCACTCACTACCTCACTATCCCACTTTTCTTATAACAGCAGATTCAGGCAACAATGTTTAAATGTATTAGTATCCAAATACTAAAAGAAAATCACTAAAAGCTCTCTGAGACTGTCCAAAACTCAGCTTCTGAAAAATTGCCAAGCTTATTTCTCTGCTTTGCTGTTATCAAATCTAAATTAAATAAATCTTTCTAAATAAAATACTGCACAGTTTTTAATATATAATTTTAAACATTACTTTCTTTAAATACATAATATTTCTTTAAACAAGTAACAATATTTACTCCCAATGATTTCTCTTGTTAGGGCTGGCTGGACACTTTTTCTAGTTTCATCTGACAAAGCAATTCAAAAGCTTTAACTGTTTGGGTTTTTTGTTTGTTTGGGTTTTTTCTCCTACTTACTTTTGCAAACAGCTACAAATCACTTTTCCTCTACCATAAAAGATTAGAGAATGTTGAATTATGACTTCTAAAGCATGTGCATTTTATAATGCTGCAGAAAACTAGACTTGGTCAGCTTCTCAGCTCACAGACTTCTTCCTTAGTGACCAGCTTTTGGACACTGCACATAGCCAAGTAAGGATGCTATCCTGTCCCAAAGAAGTATAAAATAAGGCAGAAGAAAGGAAACACCAAAGGACAAAGTCACTATCCCACAATGTTGTACAACTGATGTACAAGTGCATGTAAACTTGGACACTAATTTTACTGCAGTACAAATCAGGATTACACTTCTATGTGTTCTACAAAAAAACAGCCACACTGTTAGCTCACTAAAAACCCCTCCATGACAGGAAACCAATATTGGTATTTTTGACAGCATCCTTTACTCTTCAGAGTGAAACAGTGATAAAGACTAAAAAGCCACAGATAGATAAATACACAAATGGGGAAGAAATAATCATACCTTGAGCCACTGACTGTGATAGGTGCTTAATTTGATTTATTTCAAATGCCACAAAAGTTATATAAGACCTGAGCAACTCTGGCCTACCTTCTCATCTGATCCCCTCCCAATGCTCTTTGCACTCCCTTCTCCTAAAACAACTGTGTCTGAAGGGCACTTTGATCAGTGCTGGAAAGTAAGATGAAGACCGTGAGAAAGATCTGAAGCTGGGATAAATGCTGTCACAAGGGTTTCCATTATGATGCTCTGCTTTAATTACTTAAAGGTATAGTTGACAGATGCTTTCACAGAAATCAGTAGTGTTGTTGTCTTTTGAGATTTTCCACATTCTGTTCTCTGCTCCACTTTTCTAGGGGCATTGGGGGAGAAACATGGCACCCTTAAAGCATCATAGCTTAGAAACAAGGAAGAGAAACTTCAGGGCAGGTTAACATTCCTAAGGTGAAAGCAGAGGAATTCAGCAAATAGACATATTTCCACTTACAGAGCAGAGAAAAGGTTTGATGAAGACGTAACGCTTGAAAGCTATCACAACTCAACTTTCTTAGTTTTCTTTCAGCATGATGAAAAGTTCAAGTGTCCCTGGAGAAAAAGAATGAAGGGAGCCTAGAAAGTGACAGGCAACTTTTAATTTTATGGCAATAGTCTTTCTGTAATTACAAAAATCTCTATAAATATATACCATGAAGTACAGGAATGGTCAATATTCCATTTCCCCAAAAAGGCCTAAATAGATTAAATTTCCAAATGCAATCCATGCTGTGCTTAAAGAGCTTTAGCTTTGTGTCCTCATCACACAACAGACAGTATTCCAGGCTGCAAATTCTGAGGATAATTATTTCCATCATTCCAGCAGTCAAGTTAGCTTTTGTGGAAATTTCAATTGTCTATCACTGGGATAGAAATTCTGCTGTATCATTTGAACTTGCCTGCCCTGAATTAAACAAAGAAACATTAAAAGAAAAGGGTTCATGAAAATTATAATCAGTTCTGAGGCCTACATCCAAGTGACATTTCAGGGTGAGTAAGAGTACAAAATACTGAAGTTTCAATATACAATAAAAACATATCAGTGTGTGCATACCTAATGCCATTGCAAACTTCAGCTGCCCAAACATCAGGCTTCCACTCTAAAAGCCACGAGGCTTTCTGGGATTAGTCTTTTGATGCTGCAGAAGAAAGAAACCCTATTTATCTTGTAGCGAAACCTCAAGCTCTGTCGGGTAACTTCAGGAAGAAAGATTTATCAAGATGCATTAATTAAAGATTGAGAGATGGTAACATTTTGTGGTGCATATGAAGATGAGTCACAGCCTTGAGAGGGGAAAGCTACCACAGTCCTTTTGAAGTCAGGTGTTCAGCACCAACTTAGCTCTGTAGGGAGCTGACAAGTATTTTGCTGCATGTGTAAATGTTATTTTTCACACATAAATGCCACCTCAGGTTCAGAATTTCAGTGTACAGCTTTTATGTATTTTCCTAAGATTCCCAGCTTTTGCTGCTAGTCCTGCAATCTCCAGCACAATGGAACAGATCAATGCAGGTCTAGACCAGCTGCTTGGGCCACTCATCATACTGGCTGCAAAGCAATCAAAAGAACAGAATAAAAAAATTCTTGGATGAGAACTGCCTCTGAACTTTGTTATCTATCTGTCTGAACTTAAAAAGAATTGTTCCCAAGCTGCATAATTTTAAGGAGATGATTTGGTGCTGTCCTTTAACACATAGTTGGTCTCACTGAGCTGGACACTGAGCATTTGACTAAACGTTCACTGAATTTGGGCTTCAATCAGGGCAGACTCCGGCTCAAAAGTATATCCTCATTGGAAACAGCAGGAGCTGAGCTATGACCTTCAGTTTAGAATTTTAAGGATCTTCCAATGTTTCTCATAATTCTGATATATCATTGCAAGACAGCATGAGGAAGCAAAAGTCCAGTGAATAGGAGACAGAACACTGCACCATGCACTATTCCAAAGTTAACACAAACATAAAATGATTTGTATTACAGCTCTCACTGAGGCTTTCAAATCATACATAGCAAGTGCTTGCTAACAGCATGCAATACATTTCTGAAAATAATGATAAAAGAAAAAGGCAAAAAAAATTACTCTGTACATTGACTTGAATAATAAATGAAATTCCAGTTTATTGTTAATATTGCAAGGCCTGACATTATATACTAAATATATTGAATTGAATACTAAATAGTTTCAATTGCAGGGAGGAAAGCATGCAGTACATACACAACATTAAGATGTCAAAAATATTAACTTACACAGATTTAGGACTCAAAAGAATCCCACCACATTTAAGCTTTATAAATAGCAGAAAAAATTAGGACATTAAACTATAATATATATGATTATTATTTTTTGCATATTTCTTTTTAAAGTGCCAATGTTCCTATGCATGTATTTAGTTTTACATCTGCAATGAATAATAATAAACATAAATTTGTAATACATAAAGCTCAGTACAGGGGTGCACGACTTCATGAGAAGCAGACCTTGAAGAGCTCTCTTCTGGAAGTTATCATTTCGTGCCTAAACTACCAGGAAATATCAAATGATGACTTTCTGTCAAAGTTCAGTGCCCTTGAGATTAAGCTGCCATTTTAAGTGTATGTTTAGAAAGTGTCTAAAATGTATTGATATGATCTGCCAACATAATGAGAACATTCATTTGATTAAAATATGACCTCATGGCAAAATTATGCTATAAGATACTACTCTTGGCCCTAAACTACTAGGCATTTTAAAGGAGTATTAACAACATTACAGCAGGATGTAAAAACCCTAAGGAAACCACAGGGTCAAGTTCACCCACCTATGTGACAATGCAGTAGATGCATATCCTTCCACTTACATAACTGGCTGCCAATCCTGATATTCAGTAAGATACTATTTGGTAGCCATTTGCTTCATGTTGTCGACTAATTCTACCAGTTTAGTTTTAAAGCATGGAAACTTATTGTTTAGAACCAGTTCCTGTAGATCCTGGTAGCAAAGCACTGAGAGGGGAAAAGCAGAGATGAAAGCTGCAGAGACAAAGTGGTACCACAGAACCACTCATCAAGAACACTGAACTTTCTGCATTGCTTTTTAGCAACCAAAGATTTGTATGGTTATAATGAAAGCTAGTAAAAGCAGTCTAATGCTTTGAAGGCATTTCTGAAAATGCATCATAATTAAACCATTACACTTCACACGCATCAAACAATCCCTAAACTTCTTCCATGTAAGGATCAGATTCTCATGTTATATTCATCCTCCAGGAGCTCAGACATTATTCTTTCGAACAGATTTTTAACTTACAGCACTGATCCCTTTTGAACATGTAGTTCCAGTTACAGATCCCAATTGCTTTTGACCAATCAATCTCTAGGGAATTTAATAAATTAAGTTAGTTTAAGTTAATAAAATAAGTTAATCAAGTAGAAGATTGAGGATCCTTATTCTATGCTAATTGATGAATTTCACAGTAACTTAAAGGAGGCAAAAATTGCGATATTCAGGGCCTACTAATCACCTTGCAAGTCACAAGACAAATAGAAGAAAATTACAGAGGATAAAAATAGTTTACCTTTCTTTTAAAACTGCAGCTTTAATGATAGATTTACTTCTTATTTCCAAATTATTCTAGAAGAAGGCTTGCCTAGATTAAAGAACAACTTCATTGTTAGTGGAATTTTTTCAGAACAGGCTAAGTCCTATGGAGTTCAGAACTAAGATCTTATTTTTAACAAAAACAAAAAAAGAAAAAAAGAAAAAAAGCTTTGTTTCCTTGAAGGTCTCAGGACAACTGGAGACATCTTTTTTTACCCTTTCTCTTTACCCATGTTAGACCCCAACCTGCAATGATTAATACTGTTTTTAAAGTTGCAAACTGCTTCAAAAGCTGCAGAAGAGTGAGGAGCACCAAAGTCATCAGTGCAGTGTAAGCCTGAAGGACATGATTTGGTTACAGATGTTATTGAAACGGCACCTGTGCCATTGGAGAATACTTCTCTATGTCGTTTCACCTTCGTCAGTACAAACAAAAGCATTGTTCTACTTGGAAAGTCTTTGGCAGCAGATTTGGGAAAATAACAAAGTATCTCTAATGTGTATAGCACATAACATTTGTTTCATAATCTGATGGAGCAAATTAATTTCTTGACCAGCCGACAGGATATGCTTAATTAAAAGGGGAAAAAAAAAAAAGTGTGTGGAAGGGACCTTTCTTAGTCTGTGCAGTTCTCATTTCTCTTCTCCAAGCAAATGCCTGAGCAGACTCCTGCTCTACGCAGTCTGCATGTGACTATCACACGAAGCAACCCTGAATATCAAAAACTGGAAACCAGTGAAATCTTGCTTTTATGTTTCTTAGATATTGTTTCTACTTCTCTCAATATTTCTTAGATAAAGACAGTAGATGATGACACAGATTTTGACTGTCTGCTGTTCAAAGGGCTACAACCAACAAAAATGTAAGGAAAGAAGTAAATACCAAGCTGTCTTCCCCATGAACCAATCACTTTTTGAAAAGACAGTTATTACCATTGGTCTCAAACCCAACCAACCAACCAAAAAACCACAACAAAACAAACCCTTAGGACAACTAATTTATAAACTCCACATTTCCAGATATCCCAGATTTCCTTTTATATACTGTTTCCCACCACACAACAAATACCAAAAGGAAGTCATGCTACTGTGAGACATGCTAATCAATTCTTAAAGGGGAAGAAGGGTGCAATTTCACACTGCTCACAGACACACATTTATGGGAGAAGAGTATTTTATAATAGAAATATATTATTTTCAGTATGACTCTGGCTCCAGATCTACACTTTGGCTTAGAAAAACCTAGCATTGCAGATCCAAAAAAAAGTGGTGCACACTAGCAAACAACATATTTGTGTTTGAGCAGTGAAGTCATGACCACTCTCACAGACTTCAACACAAAAAATCCTACCAAAAAAACAAAAAACCAAACCCCACAATTACTGTGAAGAGTAAGAAGCTCCTTTACCTGAAACAACAATCCCTGAACTTTCAGAAGTGATCTATTAAGCTTTAGTGTCTCGCTTAAGTTGGCAGAGACATGTTTCTCATTCACCTCAGCCACTTAAGCGTAAGTTAAAATAATATTATTGTTCCCACAGTAAAGAGTTCCAGAGTCTCCTTTATAACCAATAAAAATCACTTGTTCAAAAGTTGTTTCTTGTGTTTTTTTTAAACTGACTCCTTGACATAAAAGTGAATTGTCAGATCAAGTGCTGCTGTTTCCTATTACGGCTCAGAGACAGACACACAGAACAGTTTGAGAATGGAAAGTGTCACAAGTCGAGTGTTCCTGAGAGTCGGGGTGGGGGAACAGGTTCAGTGAAGAAACAAATTCCACCTGTTTGGAGGAACACAGGTGTGGGAGAAACGAGGCTCCTGAGGGAAGACTCCAGCAGATGGCCCCAAAGCAACAGCAAGTCCCAGCACAGCTCATAGACAATGAGTGCCGTTCCCAGGAGTTTTCTATACACACAGGAAAGGCAAGCACAAGTCCCAGCTCCAGTCAGGTCTGCTGGTACCGATGCATTTAAGAAGGCACTCTTGGTCTACTAAAATGAGTGAAAGCTTCATTTTATTTCATTACTTAGTTAAGAACATAAATTAATACACAAAACTAAATCTGGTCAAAAGTTGTGACCATTTAAACAGACACTTATTTTTCAAAGATAAATTTTTCTAAGGACATTATTTCCATTTTTTATGGTTACAGTGCTGTACAGCTTTTCAAAAGCTTCTTCTATTGTGATTAAAAAACTTCATTTTACAAAGTATTTTAAGCATATATTTTCCAGTAACAGAAGACCAGAACAAGGGTACAGCACATATTTCATTACATGTCATTACTCACTTCCAGTTAATTGTGTCAAAGCCTTTTTAAGAAACTTAGGAATGGTGTCCCCTACAAGAACATTAAAGAAGTGCATGCAAAAAGCAATGCATTCTGGTTAAACATTACTGCATTCTGAGACTTTCAGGCTTCACATGCAAATGTCTTCCTTAAATATTTTCCATCAGAAAATTTGTTTCATTAATCACAGCTGAAAATCAAACAGACCTTCCACTGTGCTCAGGAAGGCTTGGACCCAGGACAGAAGTGCTCATTAATGAACTTGCTGTCAAAGATTCAAGCCACCAACGCTTGTTTCATTACTGCTGCAACATGAGAAAGTTTGGAAGAGAACATTGTTTTCACCATTAATAATCAACCTGTAGTTCATTAGAAGAGAAATAACCTATTCATGAAGAGATATTTACAGCTCACCTCTCTATCTGTAGCAAATACACACATTCCAACGAGCTACAAAAGCAACTAAAATAAATTTAGGATGGCCATCTTTTCCATGCTTTGCAACATAAACTGTGACAAGACAGATGAAGTTCTCACAATTCTGTTGACTTCCCTACTTCGTATTTTCATAGAATCATAAAATGGTTTGCATTGGAAAGACCTTAGAGGCCATCTAGTTCCAACTCCTCTGCAGGGACACCTTCCACTAGACCAGGCTGCTCAGAGCCCAACCCAAACCTGGCTTTTAACTCCTCCAGGGATGGGGCACCCACAAATTCTCTAGGCAAAAATTTTAAAGAAATTTAGTAGTATCTAGATCCCTTAGTCTATCGGGTTTTTTTTAATTCCACCACCTTCTTATTTGCCAGCAATCAACTTGCCATGCATTAAAGTCTGAGAATTCAAAAATATGTTACAAACCAAGAAATTAAAAGTTCTGTATAACTCCTACCCCAATATGCTTTCTGATCTCAGACAGTTCCTTTGCTCTTTCAGACTGACCTTTACTAAAAGCATATTGCACACTATATATTGCAAATTTGCAGGCACAGAGTATATTCTTTGGTCAGGTTAACACTTTAAAAGAAAAAAAGAAACAGACACTTCCTAAGTGCATGCAAACTTCCACTGCAGTGACCCATGGAAACAATTATCATCATTTGCTAGCAAAGAAAAACGCACAGCAAGGAGATTAAGTGACTCATACAAGGTCATGTAGCACATGTAATGCATAGCTAAAGATAGATCCCCAAGGATCTGGGTTCCAAGAGCGTGTTTCACAGAGTTTAGGCTTCCACATGTTGGCTGGGCCAGCTCTTCACACTGAAGAAGGAAGCAGGCAGGGAGAGCAGCCTCCTGTCTTTGCCCAGAGTGACTTACATTTAAATCAGCACCTCTGAGCATTCCCCTATTCCAGTACAGCCACCACCAAGCCTGGACATGGACACTGCATATGTTTCTTGTCAGCACAGAAGGGACAAAGTTGCTGCATCCCAACAAGTCCAGTACACCCACCAGCTTGCTGGCCACCTACCCTGATGCCCATTGCTGTGCACCCTGCCAGTCAGCCAGGTCAAGGCGGGGAGGTCTGAAGAACTGGGACCACCATCAAGAAAGACCCTGATCCAATCCATATGCATCCCTGGTACCCTCTTGTCTTCTAAGGAAGGGCCCCATATGGGGAGGGGAACCCCTGCATTCAATCCCTCAGCAAAGGGAAGGCATCCTGCCTGAGGGGTGGGGATATGGAGGATGTGGGACATAAGGACTGGAACTGCTTTGGCCATGCCAAAGGTTCCCACACTCATTTTTAACATCCATCTCTGTATTTTCCTTTCCTACAAAAAAACCACCAGTACTCCCCATGAGGTAACACTGATTATAATTGTCTCCCATCAGAAACTGCTTGACCACTTTGTCATGACAAGCTATATAGGCGTTCAAACAGTATGAAACATGCATCTTTTGTTTGCAGCTTAGAGAGAGGCATTCGTAAGCGTGGCGAGAAAGCATTTCCTTGATAATTTCAAAGGAATGAAAGCAGAAAGCAAAAGTTGATAAGAGTCCTTAAGTTGGCCTTATGACATTGAGAAAATTATACTGAGTGGATAAGCTCAAGTCCTTAAAAACCAAAGTCATCTAGCTTATACCTGATACAAACAGAAAGAGGGAGACCACTGTTAATGCTAAGAGAACAGAGAAAGGGCAAAATCATCCAATAAAAAAAGAAGGAAAAAAGTGCTTTATAGCAGCATCATGTATGTCTATAAGCGGTGCAAGGCTGCATTTGTCAAAGACAAAACAAAGTAGTAACTCAAACACAAGATGGTAATAATTTATCTAAGTTTTATGTGCCAAAATTGACACAGAACACTGTAACACTCCTTGTATCTTATACTAGAAAAATGCTCAAGCATATACATGTGCAAGGATACAGGAATCTCTACTGAAGATAAAATCCCATGTTACAAGCTTGAGCATTGGGAATAATCAGTGTTTCCTATCCATTTGTAGAGATGACTGTGCAGCACTATAGCCAGGTGATTTGCTTACTAATTACATTGAGATTTAGGTAACAAAGGGCTGACACACACCATTCTCTTAAGAAGCTGTTTCTATTCCATTAACTTCCCAAATACCAAGGGAGTATTAATTTTGCACACAAATCCATTGTTTGATTCAGGGTTTTGTGTAAGCAGAGATCTCTACTTACATATAGATGAAGAGTCACACCACTGCAGTGGGCACAGACACTTTGCACCACTCTGTCTCTGCAGCAAGAGAAGTGCTCACGTGAGCATTCTATACTGAGATAAATTAATTTCTACCTATTACAAGGCAGCAAACATCTGCTGAGGTTTCACTTGCTTATTTTAAACCTGTGCAGCCTCTCAAATGTTATGATGGACAAATCTTACAGTTTCCTTCTGACCTTGCTAACATTGAACAAGTTGTGGAACTTGGGAATGAGGAAATGAGCATTTGGGCAGTGGTCAAGCCCAAAGACAGAGTGCCAAGATCTTCAAAGCTGTATCAGGTACACAAGAAATCAAGGGTGGGCAGGTTTTACTTCAGGTAAATGACAGGAAGATTTGGATTTTTTCACACTTTTACTTTGGAGAAAGGAGAACAAAGGAAAGAAACTACAGCAGTGACTTCACTGCAGGTATTTCACCCAAGTCAGCAATAAAACCGTCTTTAATCCAAAGTAACACAAATACAGATTTACAGGTATTTGCACACACCACATAGAGATAAAGAGACTTGCAATCATTTTCAGTGTATGATATTATACACCATCATAAGTTGTTACAACATCACATAGCACCAATACAGAATAATTAGCCACTTCCTTGACATTACTCAGAATGAAATTCAAGGCTAGATTTGTTGTGTGTTTAAGGGTAAAAGAAAAGCAAGTTTAAAGACTTCATCCATACCATTTGTTCCACCAAAGATTAAGCCGAAGAAGAAATTACTGTATACCTTAAAATTACAGTTTAAAATATGTTAAAACTATGGATCAGTGTTCCAAATCAAAATTTATCTTCCCTCATCTACACACCTCCAGTCCTGGAAGGAGAAAAACAACTTGGTTTGTGGAACTACACAGAGCCTGAAAGGGAAACTACAGCAAACCTATGTGCAGGTACACAATTCCTTAAAAGCTGAGGGATTACCTTGTTTTTTGAAATCACAGAATGTTCTTGAAAGTTTTACCCCTTGTGGTCCATTGTCACATCATCACATCACCCTGACACACTAGATATCACCAATTTTGGAAACTAGGCAGGGTCAGGCCAAGTTACTGCTAAGACAAGAGACAGCTTGTGAACACTAGGTGCCACAGGCTCCCAAGGCTTGTCTAGAGCTGACACTTGGATGCAATGTCAAGGGCATCCAGACGAGCTTCTATTGCTACATTAATAATAAAAGACTAAACAAGGGAAAAGCAGACATTGCTCAGTGGAGTGAGGGACTTAACAGCAGTAGAGACATATAAGATCAAGGCACCAAATACCCTCTTTGCCTCAGTCTCTACCAGCAAGGTCTCCCTGACCTCTTTGCTTAGATGCAAGGTCCAAGGAGGCGATAAACTACCAGGAAGAAATCAGGATTGAGTTAGGGATGACTTGAGAGAACTTATCCTACACAAGGCCATGGGACCCAACACGTTGCATCTGTGGATGCTGAGAGACATAGATTATGTCACTGATTTACTCTGAGGACAAAAAGTCCCCTGACAACTGAAAAAAGACAAATGTTGCCCCCATCTTCAAAACAGCCAGTAAAAGAATACAGCAGGGACTTTATGTGAGAGCTATAGCTGAAAAAGGCACAGCCTACACCCCTACGTTTAGTGTCCTGCTGCAGCCAAGACTGCCACAAACTGCATGCTCATTCAACTCCACTGGAAGCTCACCCACAAAAGCTATATTCACTGAGCCACAGACAGGAGGGCAAGAAGCCAACAATGGAGCAATCAGGAAAAAGGAAATCCCTTGCATCACAAGATTCATCTGTCTGACACCATCTGGAAATTGACTCTTCAGGATATAAAGTTCACAGCATACTTTCTAAAGAAATGCAAGCAAAAAAGATTCACAAGTTTCCTGGGCTTTGACCCAGAATAGACTCGAACATCCTTGTCTGGTTCTATATAGTTCAGAGGAAGATTTAAGTGAGAGGTTAAAATTTTCCACGCTAAGACAGACAGGCTATTCCTCATCCTTCTCCAACTAGTCCTGCTTAATCTACTCATAGAATGAAATAGAATACAATAGAATAAAATCCTGTCATTTTTTATCTTTGGGATGACACGATGCACAACTACAAACCCAAAAATCTCAGAGAAAGATACAGCAGCTATTCCCTTCAAATCAAATGCCTGGAGGAATACTATGAGTAACTTATCAGCCACCATGCAATCCTGAAGACTGCATGCCTAGAGGAACTCTGCTGGCATTTCACAACTTCTAACCTTTTTTCAGCATGGAAGATGAAGAGGATTCATGGTACAAGACTGATGAAGCTAGTTAGGTCCCATAAAATTCTAACAGTCTTTTGCCATAAATTTTGGGAGCTGGAAAATGAACTTTTATTTCCACCAGCAGAAAAGTCTCTGCATAAATGAGCCCACTAGATTTAGTATGAGAATAAAGCCACTGGTTCTTTTACTTTTGTCCACAAGCCCAACACAAATATAGTGTGGAAGTGATAGTCACTCCCTTGTTCTTCCCATGTGAAACTGTCTTTTTCAGTCCTCATAGGGACCAGAAAGGAAAAAACATGCATCAGTTTTGTAGGAAGAGGTTTGATACTTTTCTTAAGAAAAGCATCATTTGTTGATGGCAACCCATCACAATAACTGCTACACTGAAGCTTAAGAAGGAAAAACAATTTTTTTTAAAAAAAAGGAAAAGAAAAAGCATATTTAATAATGACCCTTCATTTCAGACCAAAGAAAATAGTGTCAGTATAACATGCTTTAACCAGCAGGCCTCACAAAGTGCCTGAGAGAAAACAGGACAGACTAGTCAAGTAACATACAGGGGTTAAAAAAATTGCATCAAGAATTTCCTAACTACCAGTTATTCTTACAGAGCAGATCAGGCTGGTATACTGTCAGGTCACAGATGTTCAAACACACACTCCTTTGGCAGCAGATAGTACCTAAAGGGCTTAAATAGTAGTTAGGTTTCCAGGCGTCCAGAGACTCTCTCCCATTTTGAGATACCCCACCACACACTGTGACCAAATCCTACTCAAGAGATTTGCGGCATCTTTCAGAAAACTGTAGGATCTAAATCCTATCTCTGTCATAACTTCAGAGGGAAGTGTTTGGTGATAATTTTCTTTTCTCCCTCACCCATTTTCTAGTCATCTAAACTCATTTTTTTCCTCATTTTCTCCTCTTCCGTCACTGTTGTAAAGGAAACAAGCAAACATGGGAAAATGCCCAATTAAAAGTATTTTTCAGGGCCTGTGAAAATTTTAAAAATAGAGAGAAAGCACAAATTTTCAAGAGGAGAATATTCAACATGGGGATATTTGGAGGTTTTTTGTGTGTCTTGAATTTTAATTAGCCCTCTAACAACATTTTTTGTGTTAGGAAGTCTTCAAGCCAGGCTAAATAAATGCAGATACAGCCCAAAGGGGGTGCCCAAAAATGATCATTGCTCGGTATCTCTGAAAATAATATCCAGTATATCTGGGCAATCAATGGAACTTTTGGGCAAACAAAAATAATTTATCTAGCTTTGTGCTGTTTTTTATTCAGTCTCTCAAACTGCATTGCAGTTTTGATTCTAGTTCAAAGAATTCATCAATTCAAAGCGAGTTTCTCTTTTACAGAATTTATCAGCTGCAAAGACACTGCGCATGCAGTGGCTCCGAGAAGAACGGGCTGAAGTCCACATGGATGGATACACCACAGTCACAAACTGGAAAAGACAGCAACCATGGATCACTCCACTGCACGCTGGCAGTCGTAGTGGTCTCCTAGGTTTGCAGATGCAAATGGCAGACAACAAATGGCTCACCATGCTTACAGGGGCCAAAGGATAAAAACCAACTCTCCAAGCCCACAGAGCAGTGTAGTACAAGAGCAGGTCCATTCGCAGAATGACACACATATCTATTCCTCCCAGGTATGTTGTCAGCACACAGTAACAACCCACACAGATGAATGACCTGTCCCCTCACCATGTGCTATTGTTCACATACAAGAGTTCTTCCTAACACCATCTAAATACACAACGTGGGAACTCTTGACGCACATGGCCTTTGTTCCTTCGTCACAAGATTTGCAACATTAGCTCATTAGCTGTAAATATTTAAAGTGCAGCTCATAGCATTGTTTCCCTCAGACCCCTACGTTGCTGTTATTAAGATGGCACTTTCAAACTTGTGTTTTATCTGAATGCCTTTTAACCAGCGGTTCCCAAATTAAGGAAGCAAGTCCAACACATTCAAGGTCACTGTTTGCATGTCGGATTACACTGATGGTTATAACTGTTGTGGGTTTCCACCTTGAGAGGGCAGGAAACTAAAAGTCTTCTGGGTAATCAAATGCACATGTAGAAACAATAAAATACACCCATGAAATGATGAGTGCCAAGCTTATTAATACAGTCTGCTTTGCCAGAAATGGCAGCCAGCTCTAAGTGTTCTTAGACACCTTTTGCCTGCTAGGGAGTTTTTTATTTGTTTGTTGCTTTTTTCAGTTTTGTTTAATTTTTTAATGGGGTTTTTTAAGTGCTACAGGGGTGCAAATATCAATGTCTCTAGAAGTCACCACAGCAAACAGCACAAAGAAAGACATCTGAAATTTTCAGTATGTGACTGCTATGCACATGCACTGCATTATTCTTACTCGTTCCTGGATTATTGTGTTTAACACAACAAAAAATGAATAATGAAAGTTACTCTTTGTTGTCATTTCTGCATAAAACTTTTTAAACAAAAGGTATTACTAACAGGTTATTCTGAACAACAGATATGCCAAACCAAGCAGAGAAAAGCCGAGCATCTTTAAAGGAGAGTTTATCCATTTCTCATGTAGCTGCTTTCCCAATACACCATCTCGTCCTTGCTTTCATTTGAAAACACACTTATAAACTGTGACAAATTATTTGTAACCACAGAGGACAATGAGGAAGCACAGGGATTTCACTGAACTAGACATACTAACAAGTACACCCAGAATAGAAAGATACACTCTTCTTTGAGGAACTCAGGAGTCTAAGAAAAGAAGCAACTGCAAATAAGAGAGAGACAGGGGACTGCAAAGTAACACTACTTGCTAGGGACTGGTGGGATTTCTATGTGTCATCGAGTCCCCTTCTAGGCATTACAGAACAAAATACATAACAAAACTGCCTATTTTTCTCTTCTGTATTTTATCTTTGTTTTTAAGTTACTCAGAATGCTTTTTTATTTCCAAACTCCTAGTTGGACGGATATCTTTGATTGCCAGAACTGTGTTGTCTAAGCAGCAATGAAAATGGCACCCACAGTTCACAAAAATCCATTTAAAAAAAAATCTGTCCAGTACTGTCCATTGTATTATTAACATTCTAGACACAAACACACAATTTCCTGTAGCCAATTAAATTACTTAAGGTTCATTTGTTATCACCACCTGAAGCTTTGGTGATCCAAAAGCACACCAAAAACTGAACCCCTGGACATGGTTTGCATTGGGCACTACAAAGAATACAGCCTTGAGAATGACAAATTTCTTGATCTGATCTTTGCCTCGGTTTATACATTCTCAAGTAAAATATTTGGAAAATATCCCTGAATTAATAGTATTATATATACATATTGAGTTCCAAACCCATTTTTAGTTTGACCCAAAAGGAAACACATTGTTTTCCTCTGTTTCTGGGCACTTTCTTTCAAACAAAGCAAAGAATAGGTTCACAAAGGGATTCAAACACTGTTTATAGATAGGAGGAGCTGATGATAGTACTACCAGCAATTAAGAGGTTCATACACAGAGAGGTGATTTAGCCTGAGGCTCTGCAACTGCATAGAGCAGTGCAATAATCCACAAGTAAGAACTATGGTTCTTATTCAAGTGCCTTCATAATTTGGAAAAAATATATCTTTGGATTTTAAGGTGCAGTGATGCACAGCAAATTCAAGCTTATGATGCTTTCAAATGGGTGTAATGGAAGAGAAGGGAAGATGATGATCAGCCTTACTAAGAATTCCACTGCAATTGCATGGACATGCAAATCTATTTGCCAGGTAGCCCAGAAATTTACAGTATTAAATTCCAGTTAAGGAAACCATATGCCAGCTACTAAAAAGTTAGCCATGTACCTACTCATGTTGGCTTCTGAGAACACAATTCATACACTTGACTTTACAGCAGGACACACAAAGTGCCCAGTCACCAACAAGTAAACAAGCAGTCACTGTACTAACAGGGGCATGGGTGTTTCAAAGAGATCTGAGAGAACATACAGGCAAAAATTAATTATACATTCTGGGCTTCTTTAAGTTTAACCATGTCAGAATATTTTGAAAGAGGAGTAAGTTTGATTTTTGGGGCCTCTTATTTATTGAAACTTTAGACTTACAAAAGAGATTATTCCTGCCACCTGCCTGAAAACTCCTGGTAATAGTAGATTCATAAAAGCCTTCTTCATACATGCAAAATCACAGCTTTTAAATGGCTCAAAAGTTAGAGGATTAGAGAAGAAAGCAGACAGCAGTCCTCAGGTGTGGTAGCTCCTTCCCAAGCTTTTACACCCCTGCCTCAGCCTCTAGTCACACAGTAGAGACTTTCTATGTCGTGGAAACTTACATAGGATGGTGAAGGAAGAGGGATAAACAAGTATTCCCCAGTGTGTTACTGCAGTTATCTGGCCAATAACGTTTGAGAGAGCTTGAAGTGCTCTTCATTAATAACCTTCCTGTTAGGTTAACTTCACCACCAGACTGAGAACTTAGCTATTTAACTTCACTGCTTTAGCTGGTATTGCACAAACCTCTGCCCCTTCTTCACTCTATATTTCTCCTTAGCCTTCTGTTTCCTCCTGTTTTTCCTGAGATGCATATCATACAATCACAGAGCAAATGTGCATTTGGCAGGCCCTTGACTCACAGGTCAAGATGATGAGAAACAAGCTAGAGTGCATCTCTTCAGAGGATAAAGTATGTTTGAGTACTTTGAATGAACACTTATACGGTGATTTTTTTTATCACTTTTTTTAAATACTCAGCATTTCAAATATTTTATCACACTGAAACCAGCAAGACTTCCCCATACACAGAAAAGTTAAAGCTGAAATAAAAGTTAGTTACCACAAAAGAAAATAAAAAAATATATATCTGAAAACAAAACAGATTGTCATGCATAAGTCCCTGGCAGAGATCAGAAACTGAGTTTCTCAGAACCCCCATCCTGCTAGCTGGGCTGCAGGGCTCCACATTCCCAAGGATGCAGGCTTCAGCTCACTGCATTGGCTCCACAAGGTTCCTTTCATAACCATCTGCCACTAATGTCTTTCAGTTGCTTGTGACACCTTTCATTCCATGCACCGCACTCTGTTTTGAACAGGATCTGTCGCAGCCTTAGAGAAGATTGCTGTGTGTGAGGCTAGCAAAAAAGGAGAAATTACTGTGGAGGCTGTCCCATGTTACACTTCATCAGAAGACTCCAGCATGATCCCTATTTTTATTGTTTGCATTGCCCTAGCACCCAGCAACCTCCACCATGTAGCAGTGGGGTTTATTGATAAGCACAGCACACACACACACACACACACACA
>JAWWTY010000156.1:15725034-15742598 GCA_035222235.1 Margarornis squamiger
CTAGCACCCAGCAACCTCCACCATGTAGCAGTGGGGTTTATTGATAAGCACAGCACACACACACACACACACACACAAAAAGATGACAATGTGACAGTAAAGTTCTTTAAAAGATCAACTCAGCTCAAAACAGTTTACAGAACTTCTAATATCAGCACAGCCCTGAGAAGGTCAAGACTTAGTGCCTTTCAAAAGGTGCCTACATTCAGCCAATTATTCCAAATATACACTCAGGTATTCATAGTTATGTGCACCATACCTTCTGCAGAGCTCGTATTTCCTGAACTCCCAAGTCTCCTGGCCAACATGACTGGGTATGTAGATGCATTGGTATTACATATTGGGTTAGGGAGAGATTTCCCAATCTAGAAACAGTGCATATATTAAGCATTGGAGTTTATTTCAACACAAGAGCTTACAAGCAATTCAAAAAGCATTTGGTTGTCAAGCTGTTGACAATACAGAACTGCTGTACTGGTTATTTTATGGTAATTGCATAGCAGAGATCTGGCATCTTCATTAAAAAGCCACTCCTGTTTCATGAGTAAGAGTAACTGCTTGCTCCAGACAGAACTGCAAATCCATTCCCTGGCTAGAATTGTGAATGCTTAGAAATATTTTTCCTGAAAGGTAAACATTTGCTATTTCGTGAGAAAAATAAAAGCTAACAAATACAAGGAAATGGTAAAGAGGAATCCAGGTGAGACATGAAAAAATACACGCCTCGTATCCATCTAAGGAAAGGCAGCAGTGCAGTAACACTGCCAGGGTACTCTGAACTAATAGACTTGTACTGGTTACCACTTGAAAACTGATTCCAGCTCCTGCTTCTGTTTAATCACACCCAAGTAGCCAGCCAGCAATAGCTTGGCTAGGCATTATTCCAGCATTCCTCTCCATAAGCTAACTATAGAGACATCAATAGCTCAGCATTTCATAAGCCAAGGAAGTTTCAACTATGAAATTCCTCATAAGGAGGAAAAAGAAAAAAGAGAAAAAAACCAAAACCAACACTAAAATCCTGGCAACAAGGAAAAGCAGTTTCCTTCTACTTCAAGTGTGGATAGACACAGAAAGTAAACAACTGCTCTAGCGTCTCTTTGCTGCTTTTCCTCATCTAATACACAACTGCTCTCCCAAGGGTCCAAAGAAGTTGACACATACACACACATTAAAAAAAAAAATTTAAAAAAATAGAGACATTGTGTTTGTACACTAATCCACTTACCAGACATCAGAATTGCACATAAACAGGCATACATGTTTGTAGGAGAGGTAACAGTTTCTATTCTCTACATGTAATGTGTGTTACCAAAATAAAAATGTCCCATTTTATTAATAAAGATAACCTCTTCTAGGAGCCAGTAGGACTGTTTAACACATTATTTTTCTTCACCTTCCCCAATTTGTCTACACATCTTTTGGCAATAGACATTTGCAAACAAATTACCCACCAGAACAAGGAGCTTCCTTGACCACCTCAACAAAAGGATGAAGCATTTAATGCAAACAGCCACAGTCACGCTCCTAGAATTAGTTAATTCTGGTCAAGTCTCATTTGAAGACTTTCAAAGCTGCTACAGAGAAAAAGTGAATGCAAGTCTCATTTCAAGTCAGTTAGGGATCTTCCAACATATCTCTCCTAGCCATGTGTGAAAAACACATTCCCAGAGATGGGACACATCTGCTACTTAAGGGGTACAGCTGAGATCAGAGAAGGTGCTTTCAATGCAGCTATTCCTGATTAACTGCTGTCCATCTGCTCCCTGGCAGCTGCCATAAACTACGCATTTTTTTGATATCAGCTCCTTGTTTTAAAGTTGCAGTTCCAGAGTAATTTTCAAACTGAAATCCAAGGAGTTTTCTTACTTCTATTTTGTTTAAAAGTAGCTTAGATGCACTTTTATTTACATTTAAAATGCTTGCTTGGCATTTCAAAAACCTGCACATCTACCAGTTTCTACTGATGCAGTTGTAGACCCACCCAGATGGAGTTTGATGCCTGCTCAAATCCAGCAAGCCAACTTCAAAAACAAAATCTCACAGGCAAAGCCATCTACAAATGTCAATGCAACTGTTCAAAGTGATTTTATCTCTGGGCCAGTTCCTTAAAAGTGGCAAGAATTTTGGCTTTAAGTGTGTGGCATGAATATAGGACCATTCAGGGAACATTAATTTTGAAGTTCCTATTTTTAATATAAATGCATAGGCACTACTGCAATGTTTAAAAATGCAACCTAAAAGGATTAAGTAACACAGATCTTAGTTTCAACAGCAAGGCATAGCAGCATCTATAGTTCAAAAAAAACAACCGTCTAAACTTCAACATCTTAATGTTTCCCTTACGCACCTCAAGTCAATCTGTTCTTAACACTTCATCTTAAATTTCTTTACCTGTTGGAATCAACTGTTCAACCTGAGTTCTTCCTGAAAACAAAGTATTTCTGTTGAATTTAATTTTACATTCAGCAGAATGCTGCTTGGTAGAAACATCTCTCTAACACGGTGTCAGAGGTTGATAATACCAGATGACGTTACACAAACAGCAACCCTCAACTGCCCAGCAATTAAAATTGATAAGAAGCCTGTGTTCTTCAGGACTCCTTTTCAAGTCTAACAGTAAGCTCTGGAATTACCAGCTACTGAAGGTTTTTATGACTTTGCTTTTTATGAATGCACAGCCCAACAGGCGATAAGCGCTTTTGTACACTTGGGTGGTGTTTGCCCATGATCAAGCCTGTTGACTGGGGGTTTATTGGTGGTGAAAGATGCCAACAACACCCCAAGGACAGACTGGGGACATTCCAGAATTTGTCAGAGGTGCCAATTTCCCCCTAAATCAAACACCACTGTGATTTCACAGAGCCACAGCAATGCTGATAACAGCTTTAGACGTGGGTGCCAGCGGAGAGAGCAGTGAGATTGTGTTATTCACCACAGCTAGAACAAAGAGCCTACAACTTCCATTGAACTTGTGAGTCAGGGGAAAAGAAGACAAACCTTATTTATGATACTTATTTAGTTGTCAGCCAGTCCCTGATGCTACTGCACTAACACATATCCAGGGATAATGAAAGCAAAGTGCTCCAGGGTACCAGGGCAGGGTAAATTCAGCAGTACAGACTGCCTACCTAGTTGTATTGCCACTTTACTCTAGAGGCCATGAATAATCCCACAGTGCTAGACAATGTAAAGACACAGAAGGCATGGAGATCCCTGCTCTAGAAGATTATGCTATAGTACACAGCAGTGCTATCTACCCAGTTAGGTGTAGTCACAACCTCTGTCAGGCTCAGTGGCATCTTTGGTCACAACTAGAATTGTTCGTGCCTACCTGTGCTAATAAGCCCTTTGCTAGCACAGGCACAACCCTACAACTGTTGCAGCTGGCAAGCTTTTGGGCCAGAACCAACTCACACTCCACCAGCTGGCCCAAGTGCAGGGTTTGAATATATATTCCGTCTACCTTCATGCTTAACACAGCTTTATCCAGCCTGATCTAGCAGATACAGCTCAATTATAATCCACATTTAGGTGTAGTAGAGCATCAGAGACATATCTTAAAACCATCTTGACTGGTATCAAATTTAGTAGAGATACGAAGTGGAGAGAAAGTTACAGCCAGTAAATCTCATTGTTTTGTTCGTGGTGTTGGTAAAGCTAATCTCCTCTTCAGTATAAAAAGTGATATAAAGCAGGCAATAGAGAGGACTCAGAGAAGTTACGAGGAAGAAGTAAATTTACAGACAGTCCTTATTCCTTAGTGCCGGTTTTTCTCCATTTCATTCCATGAATTCAAACTTATTTCAGCTCATTACTAAAAAGCAGTCACGTTTACACTTGAGAATGAAAGCATACATTTTCTGGCTTTCCCATGACTCTTTATCTTCCTTGCATTGCAACAGCACTATCCCTACAATGATCCAGTAAAAAATCACTTCATTCTTCCCTACGTTTATCATTAGATAAATGCAAGAGGCGGGAAAAGTAAAGAAACTACTTTCATTACCTTGTTGTATCATAACTACATAAGAAAACCACTTATTCAAAGCAGAGGTCAATTACTAAATACCTTTTAAAAGACATGCCCTATAACACTAGTTTTCTTTTACAAGGTAGGTGCTAACCTCAGTGGGGCAGCCAAATTTTATTCTGGTTAATCATTTGCTGCCTATGGGACACTTTACTCCAATTGATTTAATTTCTGCCTTCAGTTCCTGCCCTAAACTCACACAATTTTCCCATGGCTGTGGTATTTCACAGTCACTGGTGACTAAAATTCAGCAGAATACAAAGTCTCTTCTACACACTACATGGCTTGAGACATACATTATTTCAATAATGACAAACAGAGATAATGAAATTCCTGAAATGAGCTCTGTTTCTTTGAAGAGAAAGGTATCTGATATAAAACTTTCCTCAGAAAAAGGAGATGACCTCAGCAGAGGCTAATGGCTAGTATCAAAACCTGCTTGACTCTTATCTCCTCCACTCTTTTATGTAAAAGGCATAAGCTAGTGTTCCTTCACTCTTACAGATACTATCCACTGAGAACTTCTAGAGATTATGCTTTTCTAGTAGTACACCATATTTTCACAGTCTGTTCATTTCTTAGTCTCACTTTACAGTGAGCTTCAATAAATGTGTACTGTTTTCCATTAGAGCCACTCAAGAAGAATGCCACAAAAGTGATCGAGAGACAACCTCAGTGTCTGACACTGAGAGTGCAACAAGCAATTCACATGCCCAAGAAGGTGATCATTAACACAGTACACCTACAGCCTTGCATTTAGCTGCAAAACCTGCAGAATTGGAAAGCTTTGTTCTCTCCCTCATTCTTGCAGCATTTTTCTCATTTCCATGGTTCAAATACATAGTTGTTCCAATAAGATCATGCCATAATATTAAATACAAGCTACAAAGAGCTATCTTGAATAAACAGAACTATGAAGGCATTCAACTGACATGACTGTAACATTTAGATGTTCGTCATACTTTACACACTGTTAAAACAGGATGCTCAGACCACTTAGCACTTGCGTGCTGGATGATCTGTTGACATAGAAAACATCAAATGAGCAGGTTTGTTTTGTATGAAGTGCTGAGATAATTCGTTACCAATACTTTCTGGGTCACGGGTAAGATAAGATCATACAATCATATGAAGTTTACTCACACTGCAATAAAGCAATACACATTTAGTTATTTACTCATTGTCAGGTTTGACCACATTTGACTGCTGTCTAAGAAAGGAGTAAAAAATAAATAGCCACATCTAGATCTATTTAAAATGAATATTAGGGAAAAAATATGAAGTTTGTAAAGATCAGATAAAACCTTTTTTGTACAGAATACAAAATAGGATCAGCACAGGGTGTTCTCTTCTTCTTGAAGCCACAGGATGGAAGATCTCTCCTTTTTTCTCTTTTCCTACCTCCACTGCCCTGCACAGAAAATTGGGCACAGGCATTTGAAGAGTGTAAGAATGAGACTATCAGCAACTATTTCCTGCATTCATTCTCCTTTGCTCTACTTGTCAACATCCATACAAGAGATGAGGCACCTTTACTTCAACCCTTAGTTTAACTGTGGTGCCCTCAAGGGTTATGGTGAAAAAGAAGACTCCAGACAATTCCAACCCATTTTCAGATGACACAGTTCCGCTGGGAATGGGATAGCTGCTGCAGGAACAAATATATTCTTTGAAGGCAATTCCTTTCTCCACAGAAGGAAAATACATTCATTACGAAGGCTGCAGCCTTTGTTGCCCTAGAGATGAGCAAGGGTTCTGTAATCTTTGCCACCAATACCATGCCTCTGCTTTTAAACCTAGTCTTTGAACAGGATCCAAGGAAGTAACCCGATGGGTGATTTACATTCTGTTCTTAAACCACAACTCGATTTTCTTTACTACCCAGCCCATATAAAAGTATGTAATATTAACGCCACAATGAAAAAATATTAAAAATTGACAAAAAGTTCAGTGTATTCCCTAGATTTCAGGGATTCATTGTAGGTTCACAGAGGAAGCAGCAAGTGACTTCTGAGCACTGGATTTATACACATCCAAGTCTGCCCAGTCTCCTTGTGTCAGTTCCAGACTGCTCCCTGTCAGTGAGCAATCCACTGCAAGTGTGACCCCACTCTGGTCTAAACAGAAGGGACAAGCCTGTGTTCTTGCCCAGTCTAAAACACATGCAGGTTGGAAGGGACAGAGGGAAGATCACTAATTTTCAGAAATCTACAACAAAAGAGATGTCAAAAAAAATCCTGTGTACAAATGTTATGCAATTTAACATACTACAGACAAGAGAAAACAGTCATTTGGACAAAGTAAAAGTTCATACAGAATTAGCACTGTAAGATGCTCAGTCTTTCAGAAAAATATTACTTACTTAAAATAAAATAATTTTAACAGAGTTCTGCGCATCCTGTGAACAATGTCTGGCAAGTAATTTTAATTGCCCTAATTTTGGAGATGAGTATACAAGTTTTTGTCTTTACTAATTAGTCTTTACCTTTTATCTTTACTCCCACTACAAAGCAAATAGCTGTTCTATTGTGAAGTTAAACATACAATTATAATTTCTTGCAGAATCAAAACAGATATTACTTCAACAAATGTATTATACTTTCCTATTTTTGCAAAAGAAAATGTATGCTATATATTTTTTAAGGATGTGTTAGAGTAAAACTAATAGATGATGAACAGGAGCACAACTTGTTAGGATAAACAAAGATAAAGATTTTCTACTATTTCAAGATCTTAGTTAACTAAGAACAGTATCTTTCTCATTTGAAGTAAGCACTAGTCAAGTTCTATAACAATGAATTTACTTTTTAAATAACCCCAGAAGAATGCAACAGAAGGATTTTACAGTTAAAGAGCAAAAAATTCAGTTTTCTATTACAACTATGACAAAATTATTTTGTCAAATGACATCTCATAAGTCCACTGGCATTAGCAAAACACATGTGAGATTTATGTTCCTATTGAAAGCTTTAATATGAAATTTAAAGATCCAGATCAGTATTTGCACAAACAGAAGAAACTTCAAAGAATGCAGAAGCCCTGTCCTAGGTTAACTTCCACTTTGGCTAACATTTTTCATAAAAAATTAAAACATCACATTGCTTGTGAAGAATATATGAGAAAAAAATAAAAACAGCTACTCTGGGCACATTGCTGTGAAGATCTAAAGGCCATCTAATGACTTGCAGTATAATTTCCTATTTTCAGCAGTTTATAACTTCCAAAATGATAAAATTTCAAGGCTGTAGATTTAGTACTTGATGTATTCCTTACAAAAAGTCCCGCATGCAGATGCATTCATTTCTTAAATTCAAAAAAGATTCAGTCAGTTTTGAGAAAAGGCGTGTTCATTATCTTACACAACTGGCAGTTCTGACATTAAAGAAGTTCAGAGATAAAACTTGGCTTTTGTCACAGTGTTTGTACTAAGCTTTAATAAATTATTGGCTTATCCTGTGCCTGTCTATTTTTTATTACAATTCTTCCAGGTTCTACATTTTCTGTTATAAACTGTGGCTGTTAAGGAAGGAAACTTCCATTTAAGAAATGTGTGACAGTACTTTTGGTTTTGGTGGGGTTTTGTTGTTGTTGTTTTGGGGGTTTTGGTGCTGTTTTTTCAAACTACTTATATTATACTTACTTACCCAGGCCCCACTTTGCACTGTGTGCAATTTCTTACAGCTCCTCAAACAGAGAAAATACCTGCTATTTTACATTCTGTACCATGACATAGGAAAAAAAAAAAAAAAGAAAAGCCATATATCTGCAAAAATTGATCATGCCAGACAAGAAAAAAGCTTACACCAAGAACCTACCTAATCATCCAGGTATGTAAAATCTGGAAGCCTGAAAAAACTCTTGATTTAGAGCAGCTTTAGGATTTTCTATTGTAAAAAAAAAAAAAAAAATCATTGTCTAAAACCACAAAGTAACATTTGATGATTAAAGCATTGAATATTCCTTCTGTAATTAAATATATACACATACACACACACACACTCACATATATCTTTCTGGTAGGAGGTAAAATACAATAACTAGTACCATAGCAGAGGCTTGCAAAAACATGTGCTCTCCCATTACCATTATTGGTATTATAATGGTTTTCAAAGGCCATTATGCCAGATGAAGCATGACTGTAAAGGGAGAGCTAGTACTTTACCTAAGACTTCACCAATCTAAGCATTCTTCTTCTGTAACTCAGCCTACCCATCAGGTTTATTTGCATCTGGCAACTTTCCACGACATTTGAAACATGTTGGACCTCTCAGTGGAAGCAGAAAACACCTTGCCCCCAACAAGACACTATTTTCCATCTGGAACTGAATGAGCAAATGTTCACAGCTTTTGTGTTCGGCCACTAATGCACATTAAACAATCTATTAAGACACAAAATTAATGAGATACTGGCAAGTTTAAAGTCAGCTAAGCACTGTGCCTGTGCATAGTTCCCCACAGCATATGTTGGCACCGTTGTTTGTAATACATCCAGCGTTCAGGCATTTGGAGCCCAGCCTAATTAGTTCACTGCAATTGAATCTCAACTCTAGCCTTGATTCAGCTGCAATGAAAGTTTTGAAAGAGGCCTATCTACACAACCTTGCACGTTTTTCCTCTGGCACTTCACGAGCCAGGGCAAGGAAGTGTGCCAGAATTGCCCAACCAACCATTTGACAGACATACAGAAATGTGAATACTGCACTTACTGGTTTTCTTAAGATCATTCATGTGCAACTTTTAAAGGCAGAATAATTCTTTTCCTGGATGAAAGCAAACACCAGAGAAGGGCTTGAAATGTCATACTGGAATGATGATAGGAAAAGAGAGAAGGCCTATCCCCAGGAAAGCCTGCCCAAGTTAAGAAAATTCATAATTTTTATATGTGCATTTCACAGACTTGTTTCTCTACTGCACACAAACTGCCTTCGCTGAGCGCTAGTGTTTACCAGCTTACAGCCTTCTGCTTCCATTAGCTACTAGAAAACCTAAACATCAGTAAAATTACAGTCTTTTTTCCCTTTCACAGAACTTCCCTGATTCAAAAATGTTTTTCTCAAGTAGCAAACCGTATCATGCAATGCATTTCAGAACAGAAACTGAACTTTCCCAGTTATTGCTAGAGGTACTGTGTGCCTTCTAAAGGCATTTTAGTTAGAAGATAGCCAGCTTTTTACCTTCCTTCCCCTTCAGCGATCAAAATCATTTCCACAATAATTTTCATGCAGTAATCACTGAATGCAGCAAAAGGTGTAAAGATGGTGTTTTAACCAAAGTGGCTTCCAGGACATTAACTACTAGTGTTGACATTGAGTGGATCTGGTTTCTGATACTGCTTTTCTTTCTGATGACAGTCATTATTAAGTTGGATATGGTTTTTTTTCCCATTTTTAATCACCTATGCAGTTATTTGTATCTGGTTTTTTTAACCTGAGAACTTCTACTGTCCCACTGGGAGAGAGAAACGAGGATCCCTTCTGACCCGTAACCACACTGCCAATCTTCATTACACGGACTTGGATTGGTCTTGATCACAACAGCGAGACAGTCTGCAGCAAAAATGAAACTGCTGATGAGTTACAGACTGGGAAACATGGCAAGAGCGGAAAGCTGTGTGCTGGCAAACCCAAACACTACCTGAATCTCACAAGTCTCAAAGAAGAACCTTCGTGCAATATTGTGGCTGAGGGGCTCCACTGCAGCATGCAGCAGGGAAGGAGGGAAAAGAAAAATCCTTAAGTCACTTCTCAACCTCACTTTCATCCAGAATGTGCCAAGACTCGAGGCTTCAGTATCTGGCTGATCAGCAAATACAGCGGACTCTGCAACAGCAACTCCTAAACATGAGCACGCTGTTTTATGTGTACAACCAGCTACAATAATGGGACAGGGAAACAGTATTCCTTTCTCTCTGGAAATACCTAAAGTCACTTTTCGAATCACTTTTCATCTCAAATAAAACTGTTACTGAGCATATTGATAGATACATAGCGTTAGGTTGCAAAGATGTCCACTCAGTTGCAAATCAAAATGCTAGACTCTGGAGACTAGCAGGGGAAAAGCTACAAATATCACCTTATTTCCACTTCATTTTTCCCAATTGTAGTCTTTGAGCATGTGTGAGACCTCAAAGATTTATTTAAGGCACTGCACAGCTGTAACACACCATGCTCTTGAAACCATGAAGTGACAAAGTGGCAGATTCCCATTATTACAATTATATATAGCCTGAAGAGATGGGAGTATAAATAAATTTTAGTATAAATACTAAATCCTGGTTGCAAGCAACATGAGCTCAGAGATAAAAGTCACATACAAATAAAGCAAACACTTGTTCACATCAGCCTCTGCATGACAAGAAGCACAATCCCTTTCTCAAATATGCCAAAATGAGGGGGCCAATTTGACCTCAACTAAATTACCTCAGTCTTGATGAGGAAAAAAACCCCTAAACCTGTGTCCTCTTGCTATTGACAGCAGCAAAATAAAGTATGACCAAGTTATTTTTCTTTCCTTCCACTTAGAAAAGGCATGCTTATTTTGGAGTATTTATGTTTCCTTTCTAAAACAGAAGTAATAACCTGAAAGTCTGATTTCAAGTCCCAAAAATCTCTAAACATACAAATGTTCATGCCAAAAACATAGTACTTTGGTTTGCAGCTTTTTTCAGTCTGAAAGAAAAGTCATGCATGAGCAAGTGCACGCACTAATTATTTTATAGATCTTTCTTCCTACTTGACAGTTTACACAAGTATGAACCAGTAGGTTTGGAAGTACGTTTGCAGTACACATGGAAACATGGCAAAATCAGGATTTAAAGTTGCAGTTATGCTTCTTCCTCACAGTACTGTGTGTAAACAGTACTACATAAACACTGCATTGCCTTTAGTAATTGATTAGTGTAAATCCTGATGCAAGCAACTGGAATATTCTATCTACCCTCACTTGCTATCTTTGCATGCATACACGTGCAGCCACGCTTCTCAGAGTTTGCGTGTTTCTAGAGACCAGTTTTCCAAATCCCAACTACTGGCCAGTCCAAGCTTATGTAAACAGCTTGGGATTCGAACAAACTCAATGACAATGATTGCTGGTTAAACCAAACTTATACAAAGACAAAGTAAATTGAATCAGGTACACACACGCAAAGATAAGATAGAAGCTGATTATCTTGCATGGCAACAAAGGAGAGCTGCCACACTGGAACAGACCAATGGTCCAGTTTCTGAATTGCTCCCTCAAGTTACAGCCAACACTTCAAAGAACACAGGGAGCCAATGCTGCCAGAAGTCATTATTTACCATACCAAGAACAAGAGAAATCAGTTCCTAACTTCAGTTTCTTTAGGCACATTTTAAGATGTTTATTTTAAACTTGAGAGGGTGAGAAGAAGCTCTTCCCTTGAGCACTTAAATCTAAAATAATTCTTTTAAACATCTGACATCTTCTCTTGTTCTTTACAGTCATTTCCAACACTGGGACAGAGTCCAAGGATTTCAACAGGCTACTATGAGGACAGAATTTAAGTTTGTTTTGTCCCTCTACCTCTCCTCACAGAGCCTGAAAACTTGATTCATTAAGGCCACAGAACATTTCACCTCCCAAAGGTGCTATCTAAAGGTGCACTATTATGATAAGTGTGATAAGATGCCCTAGCTTGGAAGGTCATTGAGAACAGTGGCTCTCAGTCATTTCCTCACCTCTGACAGCCAAGGCAGATTTGGTGGCTCTGGCAGGACATTACAATACATGCAGCCACACCACAGAGCAAGCTCTTGCTTGCAAAGTCCAAGTTTCCAAGCAACCTCCACTTGTGTTTGCAGAAGTCATGCATGTAAATCTTCAGCCATGAAGCACAATTTACTTGCATTGGTAAAATTAAATGTACATATACTATATACTGCATCTATTTAAATGAAATTTATTACAAAATAAAACCAAGCCAAGTAACTGAAATAAAAGTTTCTATCATCTCTGGTGGTATTTTTAGGCAGGGTTTTTGAGTGGTAAAGTAATAGCCAATTATCCATTCCTTCTCCTCATAGCGACTATTTATGCAGACTTCAAAAATCTAATATAAACAAGGCACAATAATTCATTTCCTATTCTGCTCTCTTGAGATGTTTCTTCTCCTTGGTCTGAGCAAGTAAGAAAAAATCTTAGAAAAGACCTGTCTAGAATTCAACAGATATAGTCAGAGATCGTGATGGTCAAATTACCTTGGAAAATTAAAAATATCAACCAAAGAGAGAATCTAAATTTTGCATATTTGAAAATAGGTATTTCAGACATCTTTTAAAAGAAATAATAATTCAAAAGTAAACACGTTGTTGGCCTGATTTGTTGCTGTACAAAATACCCAGATTACATTCTTTAAGTCAAGGGTACACGAGGGGCTTTGCTGCTCACCAGAACATACAGCAATATGTAACAATATGAAACAAACATACCAATCTAGAATCTGTGGATTAAAGTTTGGTGTTCAACTTCCTTTTTCTAAACAACATAATATAAACCCAAGGAAAATCAATTTTGAATATCAGTTCCTAGCTATTAGTATTCTACATACCACTTGACTAAGATTCCTGAGCAGGAAAAGGGTGTGACAGGCAATCAGTAGATGTAGCTCTTATCGCTTGATAAATAGTGTTTTAACAACCAGCCAGAGATACAGGTCCAGAACAAGTTACACGGACTATGCCAGGAGTGGATTCTAACTGTAATAATTCAAGCATATAATTAAGAACACAGCCACACATTCCACACCACAAGGAAAATAGAAAATGAAGAAACCCCCAGTGCTCACTACTCCCTGGCTAGATCTTGGCCAGGACCCCCTACCCTGCTTAGGTCTTCATGCCCTGATTTAGCACCACTCCTGTTTCCTTTCCTTCCCCTCTAAGCATTTAAGACAGCAACCAAGACCTCCCAGGCAGCTGAAATACCCTGGAATAAAGCAGTAGGCAGAGAGCAGAGGGAGTCAAAAAGACAACAGGGAAATTACTTCAGTTTCTTAAACTCATTTGGGCAGGAGAGACAAACATCAGGGTCCTTGCACACCACAAGGTAAACGCCAGATTAGCATTCTATGAATGTTTGTATGTTGACAATAGAATAATAAAGTACTTCCTCCAGTGGGAAAGAAGCACATGCATGACAGTGTGTGTGTGTCTTGTAATTCCAAATCCTTTCCAGCTCTCCACCTCATCTCTTGTAACCAACTGTCTGCACAAAGCAGGTTCCGTGCCTCCTCCAAAGTAGATGCTGAGACCCTACAGCGTCTCTGAATCAGACAAACCTGCCTTGTCAGTTAATCTTAGTAACAAACCTCTCTTCCGTAGCCACTATTCACATGCCAGTACTCAGCATCTGCCTGGCAGGGTCTGTATTCACAAGAGAGCATTTCTTGGCACAGCAGGGAGCTACTTTGGGAGCTCAGAATGAGAGATAGAGAAGTAAAGACTAAAGATCAATAACTTAAAACATTATTTAACGGGTGCAAAAAGTACAAGCTTATGTATCACAAAAATAAGGAGAAGCTGGGATATCTGCTAACAGTACAGCTTCAATTCTCTGTCCTGGTGGGAATCACGGTGAAGTTGCCTACATGGTACTTGCAGACTGCCTTGCAAGAAACACCCAAGGGCGTTAGTACCCTCCTCTGTCTCTTCAGTGCCCTAAGGAATTTGAACAATGCTTAATAAGAGGCTTGAGAATATTTACTGCCACTGTCATCTGTCATTGCATCAGAAAAGTTCTTCTGGAAAGAGGGGAAATGCTGGGGCTAATGCTTACACCACAGATAAGTGAGTTTTGGGGGGAGAGACAGGCAAGGATTTATAAATATTACAGTCTCTTACAGTAGAATTACAAAATCTTAATTCTTTCACAGACAGGATTAACCCACACTGAAAATACTTGGGCGGGGGAAAAAATGAAAATTCAGACTGGAACCTTAGGTAGACAAAGGGATCTAACCATTTTTAGGTTGGTTTTTGTTTTTCAGAATTTTCCTAAACTCACTGTTTAGATTTAGAGATTAGTTATGATATTGAATACAATTTACTGTCCCTTCTATACATAATTTGAGACACCTGAAAGATCAGAAACTGCCTAAAACTCCATCTTAAGAAAAAAAAAGGGAATTCCGATTCCTGAAAGTGTTTTACATTGCTCACCACAACTATTAGGCACTTCGTCATTATGGTCATTAGTCATTTTGTCATCTAATGGCATTATCATAATGTTAAAGAGAATGGAGCCCACAATTATCTCAGCAGCTGCACACATCATCTCCCGATTACATACATTCAGATGACAACTGTTCTCCCTCCACTAAAATGGAGTTAGTACTACTTCACCTGACAACCTATAGACTCCAGAATCCTCAAATGTAAAATAGAAGCACACAATCCTGAATTGACTTTAAATAGTTACTTAGAAATAGAATTTAAGATCAGAATAAAATAACTAGATAACAAAAACTGACTTTTGTCTTAGGATTTTGACGATAAAGTGTCTTTACCTACAGGTGTTGTAATAAGCATATATATATATTTGTAATAGATATCTATACACATACATGTTTGTGCATACGTACAATAAACAGATACCATGTTTCTACCTGACCTTATTACCTATATGTAATATACACCAATTGCTCAAGGGTCACGCAAGCCCTCAGCAACACCTTGATTAAAAAGCATTGATTTCTCACAGAGGCACTTGTTGAGATGTTTGTGCACCACAGACTTACCATGCGCTGGCTTGGATTGGACACTGCACTCCATAGACAATATTATAGCCAAAACAGTTTTCAAGCTGCCTGGAGTTAAACACCCCCCTCCAAACATCCTTCCTGTCTAACAGTGATGGCATTCGTACCCGATAGCACGAGGAGTCAGCGCCAAGGGCAATAAAAGAGGCAAGGAAAAGGAGCACCACCTGTCTCTCATTCTCCTCTGACAGGGCTGCAGCACTGATAACACAGCTGTTCGCTCAGCTGATGCTGCTCAGGGAGCATTAGCATCGTGCAGGTGTCACTGCATCGAAAATTAGTAAAGAAGGGATGACACTGTTACCTACTTCGTTTCCACACTCAGTGTGAACAATTTATTTCAACTCCCAGAGTAACCTCTGGAAGAAAATTGCCTGAAGCCACTCCTGCTCTATCCGATAGGTAACACCTAAGCAATCTTGAATAGAAATACTGCATCTCTGTTTTAAAAAAAAAAAAAAAAAAAAGGAGAAACTTTCACCCGGAGCGTGACTTTTGTTTAAAAACAAAAGACAAAACCAAAAACAAAGGCAGCCCAAAAGCCTGTATCTGGAGGATGCTCGGGGCCGGAGCAGCGCGCTGGTGGGGAGCGCAGTGCGGGGATGGGGCACTGAATGCCGCTCGGGGGGCGGAGAGGGGCGGCCCCGGGAGCCCCTCACGCCCCCGGGGCGGTGTCCCCGCTGCGGGGGCCGGTCCCGGTCCCGGTGCGGTCCCCGGGGCTGCAGCGGGAGCGGTGCGGTACTCACACGGTGAAGTGGTACACGAAGCACTTCCACCCCGTGGGCCGCTCCAAGAAGTTGTAGACCCTGCCCTGGACGCTGCTGCGGCTGAGCAGGGGCTTGCGGAGGCTGTAGATGGAGACGCGGGGGTCCAGGCTGACGGGGGGCCGCGGGCAGTCGGCGCCCACCATCACCACCTCGCTCCGCAGGCGCCGCTCCCGCTCCCGCTCCCTGCCGGGCTCGGGGCCGCCGCCCGCCGGTGCCTGCCCGCCCAGCGCCGCCGGCAGCGGGGCGTAGTGGGCGTTCGGGGCGCTCTCGGCCAGCTCCAGCGCAGAGGGCTTCTTGCCGGGCGTCATGCTGCCCCTCCTGGGCAGAGACAGCCGGCCCAGGCTCCGGCTCCGGTGCTCGCCCGGCGGGGAGCTGGAGGACATGGCTGGGGCTGGGGCTGCGCTCACGGCGGAGCTGCGGGCCGGCGCCCGGCTCCCCGTCCCGTCCCGCCGCGGCTGGCCCGGCCCCCGCGGGGCGGCTCCGGCCGGGGAAGGTGCGGGCAGCGGAGCGGGGGCGGGCCCGGCCCCGCCGCAGTGCCCGGGCCGGTCGGAGCGGGGCGCTGCCCCCGGGGGGAGGCACACCCCTCCGTGCCACCCTCAGCAGTGTCGCTGTGCTCACTGCTGACCCCCACCTGTCTCACCTGTGCCCCTGTCACCGCCGTGCCGGCGCTGAGGGGCCATGGGAGCAGCCTTCCAGCAGCCCAGCAGGGTCTCCCACCTCCGCCGCTG
The DNA here is from genome assembly GCA_035222235.1 of Margarornis squamiger. Lineage (NCBI taxonomy): Eukaryota > Metazoa > Chordata > Aves > Passeriformes > Furnariidae > Margarornis > Margarornis squamiger. Next base: position 15,741,337 of record JAWWTY010000156.1, read on the forward strand.
CCTGGGGACAAAGTGCTCCAGTGTCCCCGAGGTCGGTGGCCTGGCGTGGCTTGAGCTTCTTTGGTGAAACCCCCTCCCTCAGATTTAGGAGTACCAAAGCCTCCAGAGCCCGCTGCTCCATCCCTTTTTGTGGAATTTCAGCACCTGGGAGCAGCTGAGCTCCGCCAGACTCGGAATCCTCCAGGAGGCTCTTTTTAGTAGGAGTAACGAGTATTAAGAGCCTGGGCAACAGGGCTTGCAGTCCCTCGTGTTATTGTAACATAAGTGAATAGCAGAATAATTGGGAAAACCGTAGAACACAATAACACAGTTCTCGAGACTTTCTTCCTCTACAAGCTGGGTCTTCACCAGCAACATTTTTTTATGGAAGGGTGCTTGTGTTTGGCCACTAAGAACAGGTCATTTTGAAGGCTTGGATAATTTTCCTGTGTAACTGAGTAAGTTATGACTTCCTTAAGTATAGTGTGAATTGATTTGTCATGACTTTTTGCACCAATTAGTTAACAATTTCTATTCCCAGGGCAAAGAGGAGGGTTCTCTTTGATCTGGACTGATGTTTTTTTTCCTTCTAGCCCAAAATAGAACAGCAGGGGTAAGAGCTATGTTGGGTTCATGGTTGATACTGGTACTCTGACAAGAATGTTACAGGGAGATAAGGTGCTAAATAAAGTTAAACAAAAACAACCCTGCTAATTGCGGTTCCATTCAAGTGTCAGGCTGCACGAATGGTAGGGGAACTGGGAAAGATCCTTCAATAAAGTAAACAAGAAAGACTGGTAAAGCCCTTGTACTGATTTACACCTGTGAAGGATCTGGCTCCTTAGAAGTACAAAAACAAAAGTGATAAAACGAGAATTTGCAAACTTGTTTCTAAACCAACAAAGTACCAAACAGGCTTTCCCCCCCCTCCACCAGAGCATGAAGAACAAATCAGCTTAATAAAAACAGCATTTCAAAGGAAAGTTTTCCCATGTCCAGTCAAAATAGAGCCAGGTTTCTCTACTTTGAGAAACTGTTTTTTATTGCAATAAGCCTGCAAGAAAAACTACTAATAGAAGAAAGAACGTCATTGCTACCCTTGAAGGCTCACTGTTTGAGGACTAGCCTGATAAAGTCTTGATATCAAAGTTAACAAATGTCTTTCTTTATGTAAGTGTTCCACTTTGTTTTATAGACCAACATAACATTGTCTGGGTTATAGAGGACCTTATTCTGGAGCCAGCTACAGAATATAACTTACAGTGTTCAGCTTAAAACAAGAG
>JAWWTY010000156.1:15742698-15852097 GCA_035222235.1 Margarornis squamiger
ATTGTCTGGGTTATAGAGGACCTTATTCTGGAGCCAGCTACAGAATATAACTTACAGTGTTCAGCTTAAAACAAGAGGCTACATGTTCCTATGTACATTATGTTGTTTTTCAAAAACTTTTCAAAATCTTTTAAAAATTTTGGTCATTATGCTGTTATCTATCCATTGATTAACAAAACAGAGAATACAAACCCCACTGTATCTGAACCTAAGAAAATGGAATTTCTGTATTTCTCATGCAATTTCCTTCCAAAACAAAACTTAGAGAGGTATTATGTACTTAAATGGCTAAGCAGGGAAGAAAATTGGTAAGAATAAGAATCTGTTCCAAATAACCCAAGTTTGTTTCAATAATTTACTCACTGCAAAACAAGAAAAGTCACAAATATATTCCATAGCCCAATATATTGATCTGTTATGAAATATTTTCATAAGGTTTTAGGTTGGACCTCTAATGTTGGCTAAATCTTTCAAAGAATCATCACAGATAAAGGAATTTTTAAATATTTAAAATTAGTATTTAGGCAATATCTAAACATCTTTTCCCTGGAGTGAAGGAATTACTCAAAATCCACTTTTTAAATCTGTTACTGATGGATGATAACTTTAATATAATAAAAATAATTTTGTTAGATGACTGCCAGCTAGTTCATGTTACTGAGTGCTAAAACATCTGTCTGGAGTATGGGAAGGCAAGAGTATAATCAAAGAAAAGTGTTGAATAGACGACTACTTAGTGATGAGAATCCAGGGGATAATTATCTTTAATGTATATTAAGTTACCAAAACTATACTATAATGTGCAACATTTTCAAAACCAACACTTTATCATGGTAATAGCAATTCCTGATTTTCACCTTTATAAGTAGTCACGTCTTGATAATAAACATGTTCATGCTACAAAATATCAGAATTATATAAGTGGAAGAAGAGAAAAAAAATCCAGAAAGTATGGTGTGAACATGGAAGAGCTAAAAATGGGAAGAAGAGGCAGATGAGCATTCAAATATATTTATGGAGCCAGGTATTGAGGCTTTAATAGTGAAGAGAAGAGGAAGATACGTTGAATAAGAGGATGTATGTTTTAAATATTAAGGTGAAACTACAACACTAAATTGTTTCTCATAATAATAATGATTTAGTCTACTTTGAGTATTTACAGTACTGTAGCAAAATAAATAACAACTATGAGATTTGCTACTTCACAGATTGCAAGTACTCTTTTAAATCTTTATGTCCTTAAGAGGACTTTGATTTTTAAAATGCGATGTCATAAGTCACTGAAGTATGATGACAATACCTCAATTAAGCAGATGGTAAAGCTCCCAGTTCTAGTAATTTAATTGGAGCAAGACTAGTAAAATATTCTGAAATTCCCTCTGCTGAGCTATAGTAGATCAAAAATGTTTGTACCAGCTTGGGGCTCTGTTTCTGTTATCCTGTATCAAATTACGACCAATTTTATGCATGCGTTGTCAGATATGCTCATTACAATGCTGTATTTTCACTTTGTGCCTGCCAGAGTATCATGTCAGATCACACTGCTAAATGTTTTCAAGCTGGAATTGCTGCAGCCAGTTAGAAGGAGACACCTTGATCTTTTACATGATTACTTCCCTGTGGAAGCTAAGACTAAAACAAACAGTGAGCATTCTCTGTCTTCTGAAAGCCTTTAACACTTATGTTGCAAGTACAGGTTGCACCAGTTCTCCACTGGCATGGAAATCATTTTGTTTGCTGTTAGATTACTTTGGGGGATGGTTTTTATTTGATTTGGTTTTGGTTGTTTGGTTTGGTTTGGGGTTTTGTTTGTTTGTTTTTTTCTTGGGTTTTTTGTTTTGGTTTGGTTTGGAGTTTTTTTTAATGTCACTTTCAATTTCTGCCTAGCTGTACTAGGGAACATGTTAAAAAACAGTTTTCAAGGAGAGGAAAGACAAAGTTGTGTTGTCTCAATTTTGAGATTATTTTTCTTGAATTAGAGAAAATATTTTGTTGCTTTCCATTTCCTGGAGAATCCACCATTTAATCAAGTCAGTAGATAATTTTAAAAACACAGCCAGTGATGAAGGTAAATGTGTCTCAGTACTGAACTGAGAATAAAGTTCTAGATTGTTTATATATTTTCATATAGCAATAACTGTATGACAAAAGCTTTTGAAATATTATCTACCAATTAAAAATTCTGTTCACTGATGCATCATTACCTTAATAACTTTCCTGTTAAAATCTACAAAACAACTAAGTACCTAGACCACATACACAAAGAAAAGTTTGAAAACACAACAATAACATGTTGGAGAAATAAACCTCAGCCTTACAACTCAAAGCAAAGGCAAGGACAGTGGAAAGAGACACAGGAGTTTGCTTCACTTTTTAAATCCTGGGAAGACTATGGCTTAGCCAATTGAGAATGGAGATGGGGAGATATATATACGTTTTCATTCATCAAGTTGTAATTAAGAACAGTTTTCTGAGTACCCGTAGACATTTTTCATTGGACACCTTGGTAATTTTATTTCCCATTGTTTTTCATTAATCACAATCTGCTAATATACAATTAGTATGCTTTTATGCAAACTTAACTTTAGGTTTTAAATTTAAGTAAAATCTTTGTTACTAGCTCTTGAATACATTCATGCTTCTCATGTATAAATCCAGCTGGTTTTCCCTGTTGGCAGGCACTGCTAATCAAACAACTCAGCACATCATCAGAAACTCCAGAGAGAGTGTTTTTGAATGTATTTGAAAGGCAGTATGCCCTAAAAGACTGACCATCAGCTTTTTCCTTCAAGTGAATTTATACCAGCTGCCTTGATCAGTAAAACCCACAGTTACCATGTCATTGCTCTACCTTCAATTTAGGCATCTGTTAGCCATTGCTGTCTAGGCTTCCTGGAGGTCAACAAAAGCAGTAGTACCACCAAGAAGTATGAGCAAAGAATGTCTAGGGAAGGTGACACCTTTGCTAATCATTCAAAAAGCACCACAGTACAGTGCTGGTAAGTAGGACAAGTGCTTCTGTGAAAGACATGGGAGGTGTTCATCCTTAAGAATTACAGAGATCTCAGCAACCTAGTTGATGGGCAAAGTATGTCCTGGATCATACACTCACAGGCTTTTTCCTGAAAACTGTACAGTACAGTCTCATCCATTCTGAAATGCTGCCTCCAGGGGCAAATTAACTATCAACAAACAGAACAGAACCTGGGAATAGAAAGAGAAACCCATGTTTTCAACTTGAAACCTAATAAGTTAGAAGTTAATCAATCATAAGACAGAGATCACATTAATGAATCACTTCTCCAAAAGACTAATCACTGTCAAAAAAGGCACATTTTTTAACAGATATTTTAGTTTCTTTCAAGACAAATGGAACAGACAGAAAAGAGCAGATAACGTATTCATAAAGTTTAAACTGGTTTTTAATTCTCTTCCCTCTTTACTGTTGGGTTATTTTTAACTGTCGATGCAGTAAGTTTAGGAATCTGGTCAGCAGAGAGAAGTAACATTGCAGAAGATAGAGGCATGCACCAGATATCTGGAGCATAGTGGCTGTGCAGTCCAGCAGCTGACAATCCTGATTAGCATTATCTGTTTGAATGCTATCTTAGTGCACAGTTATGTCTACATTTATATTATATTTTTATATTGTTTCATAGGTTTTTAAAGCATATTGATACTGTTCTGGGGAAGAATGTTATTGTCTACCAATGCTCAGCTTTTAAGTTCTAAAAAAGAAAAACTTTGAGCATATATTTATACTTATTCCACACAAACCATTTTTTTTTGTTTTGATGTGTCCAAAGCTATGCATCTGTTTAAATGCTCAATTGGCCTGCAACTTAAATTTCATAGAATCATAGAATGGTTTGGGTTGGAAGGGTCCTTAAGGATCATCTAATTCTAACCCTCCCATGCCCAGAAACCTTCCATCAGGAACACTGAGCCATTGACACTAAGCTGTGAATGTCACCATCCAATCAATTTCTTATCCACCTGAGAGTCCACTCATCAAATCCATCTCTCTCCAATTTAGAGAGAAGGATGTTGTGGGGGACCACGTCAAAAGCTTTACAGAAGCCCAGATAAATAAACTCTGTAGCCCTTTTCCTCGTGCACTGATGTAGTCACTCCATCACAGAAGGTCACTGGGTTGGTCAGGCAGAACTTACCCTTGGTGAAGCTGTTCTGGCTGTCTCGAATCACCTGCCTGTCTTTCATGTGCCTTAGCATAGCTTGTAGGAGAATTTGTTCCATGATCTTCCCAGGCATAGAGGTGGTGGATGACAGGTTGGTAGTTCCCAGAGTCCTCCTTTATACCTTTTTTAAATGTGGGTACAATGTTTTCCTTTTTTCCCATCACCTGGGACTTCACCTGACCGCTAGGACTTTTCAAATGTTGTGGAGAGTGACTTGGTAACTACATTGGCCAATTCCCTCAGGACTCTGGGATGCATCTCATTGGGTCCCATAGACTTCTCTACATTCAGGTTCCTCAGGTGGTCATGAATCTGATTGTTACTTACGGTAGGAGGGACTTTAGTCCCCCACTCCCCATCCTGCTGTCCATCCACTCAAGAGGTGTGAGAAGAGAGGTTGCCATTGAAGACTGAAACAAAATGTTGTTGAATACCTCAGCCTCCTCCTGCTGTTACCAGTTTTCAAGCACTGTTTATCAGTGAGGGTACACCTTCTTTGACTTCCTTTTCTGGTTAACATACCCTTAGGAGCCCTTCTTTTTATTCTTGCCAGGCCCAGTTCCAGCTTTACCTTGGTTTCCCTCATCCCCCCTGCACAGCTGAACTTCATCTCTATCCACTTCCCAGGTTATCCATCTTTGTTTCCACTGCCTGTGCATTTGCTTCTTTCCCGTTAGTTTGACCAGCAGTTCCCTACCCAGCTGTGCCAGTCTCTTGTCTTCCTTGCCTGATTTCTTGCTCCTGGGGATTACTAACTCTTGCACTCTAATTTGAGCCTTGCAGGGTAAAAAAAACTCTAAAACCAAACCAAACTGTCATTTGTCCATTAGATTAGTCCTGCTGCTTACATTTCTATTCTTTGTCTTCAACAAAAAACATCAAAAATCAAAGTAAAACCCCTTCCAGGAAAGACTGCACAAGCATATCTGCAACAATAGTTGGTACACTCTTAATTTTTCTTGTTAAGGAATATTCATTTATATGAAAGGCCAGTACCAGCCAACTGGAATTTTGGTTTCTGTTAATAAAGATCCAAGTTTTTACTACAACGTTAGTCTGTTCTGTTTGCTCTTGTTGCTCACTGACCGAAAGCTTCCAGGGATAAGGGTCTGAAGAATTCAGGTGTTAAATGTTTACTTGTCTAGGAGAAGGACTTCAGGGCAGAGCTCTCAAAGAGCTCACTGGCAATAAGAATAAAAATTGTGCTAGATTTGTAACCATACTGCTTTGGTGCATCACAGCCTGTAAACATACATCTCAACACTTTCTGCTCCCAACTACTTGCAAATCTTCAACAAAGTGGCAGGAAGAGAAATAAAAATCTAAAACTTGTGAAAGCCTGATAAAACTAAGAGGGGACACCTTTAGGAGATCTTGGCCAGACACACCTGTGTGCACATGCATGTGTGTTCTCTCTGGTCTGTTTCAGCAGTTGCTTGTGATGTCCCGTCCTCCCCAGTTCTTTAATATGGTGAATCATTCAGCAATTTTTGTAAATGAAAAGGACTCTTCTAGGTATTACTCCAAAAGAGAAAACTAAAGAAGCTGACAAAATACTGCAAAACTCATTTTCATCCTTAAGGCAGATGCGGTATCTTTTAATCTCAGAAACATGTGAGACTCAACAGGCCTTTGCTTACTCACATAAGGCCATTCAGGATACAGAGTGCATATTCTTACACATGCCAGCATATCTGAGGGCAAAGTGACAAACAGCAAACTTCAAATGAAGAGATCGTTTCGTCATCTTCTTGCATCAAAAGCAAATTCTCCTCCTCACATTAGTCACAAACCCTTTCTTTGTTAGGTTGAAATCAGTAACAAATAACACCTCTGAATAAGCTCCAAATAAATTAACTGAAATTCTAAAATGCCTCTGAAATTTTTGCTCCATAGTTGCTTATGGAGGGGACTGTGCTTAATAAAAGGATGTTCTGGTATTTCAGGAAGAGTTTCACTCTTAGCAGCTGAGAAAAAAATCACTAGCTATCGCTAAATCTCTTCCTGATCTAGGAACACTTCCTGCCTGTGACCGTGTTAATTTGTAACATATAATATCCTACTTCACGTGTATGGAATGACATGGGATAGATAATCATTCTTCTTCAGCAGGACCCACTTGACAACCCACTTTGAAGTCAGGTCTCACAGTTAAGCATAACTGTGGTTGAATGTGTTTTCTAATTGCAGATAGTGCATTAGAAAACTTCAGTGGGAGGTTGTGCACATGCAATGCAAGGAATATAATGCTAATTCTGTGACAGAAACAAAAATTTTTCACACAAAAACCATCAAAGAGCTTTCTAATTCCCCAAATATAAAAAAAAAAAAAAAAAAACACCAAAAAAAAAACTAACAACAAAGAGCAATAGGAAAGGTACTAGCAATGTCTCTTCCCCTGCCACTACACCATTTCTCAGCAAGTAATCTCTAAAGGCAGAAAAATTGGAAACTATAAAACTCACTGGATAGACCAGAGGACACCTGTGCAACACCAGCTCTGCCGAATTGGAATTTCAGATTGCTTTCATCTCACAAAATAAGAGTTTTCATTTCACTAGTACTATTCTAACAGGTAAAGCAAAACAATGCAATGTAATTTAGTGTTGCAAAAATTCTTTTAACCAGTTCCATAACTGTAATTTGATACCAAATTCTAGAGACATGCCTGACCTTTTTCTAATTGGGTTAATTACAATTCTTGTCTCTGTGTCCTCATCTTCACTGTCTCAGAAGCACAGTTGCTTAGCAGGATTTCACATTTTACAGCTGATGTGCTAAAGCTAAAGCTTGTTGAATTTGTGCTCTGCAGAGCCCCAACATTTTGTGGTGAAGAACACTATAACTATATTGTAGGGGAAGTAAAAAAGGGAACATTAAAGCACCCTTGTCACTACCCTGATTCATGGCTAATTACAAATCCAATGACCCAAGTGGTAGCATAACTACTCTTTAGAGAGCATTTGCATGCATAGCAAGACATTAACATTTGTTAATTGGACTATTAAACTTCTGTTAAAATTTGACATAACTTGAGGGCTCTGCTAAAGTACCATTCAGTGAGAAAATAAGGTTATTGATTTCAGACTGTCTGCACCACATCGAGAAACTCAGAAACGCTGAAAAGAGAATAACTGTATTTGCTTTGTACTCCTCAAAAGAGCAACCCAGATCTTTACTGATAAATTACAAGCCTCTTCAAAGCGGATGCGCTTACCTCACCAAGTCAGTGAAGAGGAAACAACCCACCAAACTCATATCCTACCAGGAGAAAAGTTGCTTTTTCTTGACAGAATTTATGAGATAATTAGTTATTCATATTTCCTATTATTTTAGAGCTCATTATAAACAAACGACAGCTCCTCTGGTCTGCAAAACCTCTTTGCTTTTCTTTAAAGGCACCTAATACTTCAAAATAGCCTTTGCAAACGTTTTTATATATTCTATTCTTGGAGGTCCCTCTAGTGGCTAAAGTGTCAAGTTTATGTGGTCTGGCTTAGAAGGCTACAGGTGTTTTAACTCTTTTTTTTTTTTTTTTGTAGATATTTCTGATAATAGGCATAAAGATTTTCCTAACATTGATCGTCCCTCCTACTAAACAAATGGAAAATTAAATAAAAATATTTTTCACGTTACCAAAAAGGAAGAATAATTGGCACCTTAAGAATAAGGAACATACTTCATACAGCTAGAAAATTATGTGTTACTGCTTGGAAAGACTGAAAACGTAGTATCATCTGCTTGCTGATATTTTCTCCCCGTGCCTGGTACAGGAATACTGTCCCTGAAGGGTACTTTCTGAGACCTCCCCTGCTCTGCTCAGAGGAGCTGCTATTTCCTTCTTCTTTTTTCTTCTTTCACATGAGGAGCTCTGCTTACTGGACTGCTGCCCCTACTTTCAGCTGCACCCATTTAATATTGCCTGGCCAGGCACACATGCGTGTTAGTAGCACAGAGACAGCTGGCCACAACCTCTCGGGTCCTCATTGGAACAAGCTGCCTTATTGGAATCACATAAGTGGCAACAACAGAATTCTTCATTGAAGTGCTACATTTTAAACTAGGTAAGAAATAGGACAAAGTAGTTTATAGACGTCATCCCATTTTTAAACAGAAGACACTTGATACTTTAAAGGGAGGGTGATTCAGTTACTTCTTTTCATGCAACAACCCCCAAAACACAACTATTTACTTATCTGTTATGGAGTCACAGTATGGTAATTTGATGCAGGGGATCTGACCTTGCCATCTTTTCAGTACTGACTTACATGGTCTATGCAGGGTCTTTTCAATAGACAGGGACCTCCTGTTCCATTTTTATCTGGTATTGTAGATGATACTTAACAGTAGATGAATCTCTTTACACTCCTTGTAAAATAATGGTCTGTCCGGCACTAGTAGTTTAGGAGCCCCAAAGGGCTGGTGACCAGGTAGAGAACATGAGAGTATTTTCTAAGATAAAGGCTGATGGCTTAGCCCATGTTTTCCACTGAAAACATGTCTGTGATTTGACTTCTGTTAATAAACTAGGCAAATATTTGAAAGAGAATAGCATCATATTTCACATTTACCATTACAAGCAATGATACAGGAAAATCAATTCCTAATAAACTCAGTAGTTTGATGAGTAGTTATCAATGCCAAAGAGAGGGAAAAAAATGGGCTAGACTAATTTGATACATTACACAGATTTGCATAATGAATGGTAAGAAAATACCAAAGAGAGCAAGAAATTCCTGTAAATGTATTGAATTTAAGAAAGTATTTTCAGAGTTCCAGTCTCTAACCTTGGGCTTGAATGACCAGAGCTCAGCTCCCAGTTCTCCCACAGACTTCCTGTGTGACCTCTGGTGTGTCATTGTTCTTATTTGTGCCTCAGGTTCTCAGTTTGTAAATGGGATAATAGCACTGTCCTCCTTTGTAGCCGTGACGATAAATGTGTTTGCATGTTAAGCACCCAGATTTCCTGGGGAAGAGGAGAAACAGGATCAGTCAGTGTAAAGGTAGGGATGCTTTGGAACACTGTACAAAGTTCTGGTGTGCAGACGGAACTAGTAACACTGAGATTTTTAATCAAGACATTGTGTTTTCAATGGAAACACAAACTTGAATGAATGCTTTAGCTGTCACTAGTGCCATTCAGAGATTCTCCCCCTTCCTTGCATTTGCTACTGCTGTGAAACTTCACCACATGAACAGACTTGGAAAGGGACATAACCTGGCTTATCAGCCACATAGTAAAAGACTTTGTTGTCACTGATAACACTGATCTTTTAAGTTATCGGCCAACCATTGCCAAAAAACAAATACAGCCCATTACAACATCAATGGCTGGGTTTAATAGTCAGATGAGGAGATATGGGAATCTGCTGAGGATACAGAAACTCAGATTTTATGTTAGAAGACACAGCTCAACTCAGTGAAAATTCAAAATAAAATTTCACCTTATGAGATAAAGGAATGTTGACAATCATTGCACATACACTGGCAGACTAAGCAAGAACAGTGGGAAGAGCTGAATAAACAGTGTCATGAGTTTGCAGTATAGAAGGTGCATTCAGTGGCTTACAAATCTTTTAATCTCAAGCATCTCTAAGATAGTAATCAATTATGAATCTTCATACTCAATGATTATTTCTCTAAGCAGTTTGACATCAAGGCTAGAAAGCTACCAGGAAGGGAGATGTACAAGTGTGACGACTAGTCAGAGTGTACAGCAAGTCTTACTAGGACTCTCCAGAAGAGTTAATGGAACTGTCTAGGAAAGGGGTTAATAATAAACACATCTGTTTTGAGCAGAAAGGAAAACATGTGTAAGAATGTAAATAAGAGTTAAGCTGACAGAATATTGATGTTTAAATAGTACTTAGAAAGCTAAAGACATACAGGCTTTCAACAGAGACCCTTGCAGAACAATAGGCCAAGAGGGACTGAGATGGACTTACTCATGATCTAGTACAGTTTAGCCTCAGACCCAGTATTGATCCTTAACTGTAGATTAAGCCAAGCAAACCACTCAGTTCTGAATCAGGGGAAAACTTCTGCTTGGGCTGTAACTTTCACAGTCTCAGCACTTAATGCTTTCTGACAAAACGTTAATCAAGACTGGACAAAAATAGCCAGTGGCTTCAACACCATACATCACAATCTTGTTCAGCTTTCTGAGCACATTTCTTGTTAAGGTCCTGCTTAATTTCAGGGGTTTATACTTCAAGCAGCTGTCACTGTTGTAGCAAAGATCAAAGACTTTTTATGACTGTGATGTCATGGAATTTAACACAATTGTATTCCAAGAAATATAAGCATTAACAGAAACATGGATAGTTAAAGAATACTGACATATAGACATACAAAGGAAATTTTTAAGCAATTCAGAATAATTACATAGGTCATCATGAGAGAAACAAAATCTGCTGTTCTCTTGAACAAATAGAATTTGGATATCTGACTGCTTTATGTAATTTTATAGTCTAATCAAAGGGATGTATCAGAGATACTTTTTCTAAACATTTTAGAAACAAAGTGCAAAGGAATGCAGACTGGCAGAAGAAAAATGAGTTTAAAGCCTATGAAAATAGCAAAATCTGTTTTAAGGAAAGAGAGTATTTATGGCATAGATTAATTTATGCAAGAAAACCCAAAGGCCCAGTACAAACAAGTAGGAATCATACCACTTATTTTGATAGTAAAGGACAAAAATATTTTAAGAAACACATTACTATGATCATGAAAGAGTTGAAAAGCTTGGGCATATCTTTGATTTCTTCAAAGTAGCTTTTATTCACAGCAGTCAACTGAGCTGCAATAATTTATATCAAATGAGGTCTGTTATATATCAAGGGAGCCCCACAAGCAAGTTACCTAAGGAAACATGGTAATCCAACTTTTGTACTCTAAATATAGAACAAATCCTTAAACAAATTCACTTTTAAATGCACCAAAATTTGAAGTTTTCAGTGAGGATAAGTGGACAGTGCTTGTTTGGAAACTTAAGCCATTAAGAGAGTGCCTTGACTGCACGTGTGCTTTGGGAAATTTGTTTAAAAAATCTGTATTTTGGAAAAGCACATGACTCTTCTCAAAGGGAATGAAGGGTTAATTACTGATGCAGGTACTCAATGTCCAAGTTATTGACAAAATTTGAAAAGTTAATTTAGAAAACACATTCACAGTTAAGTCCATTTCTGCTTGTTTATTTCCAGTAACTCTCTGCTCCACAACTGCTGCACAAAAGTCATTATTTGCATCTCCATCTGTTTCACAGGGCTTATTTTCATCCCAGGGAAGAGCTGTCGGTATCATTCTACACCAGCAATGTTTACTTTCATTGTCATAGGGACCAGCGTGCAGAGTAAACCAGTAACACCTTCCTCTTCGTGAACAGGAAAAGGGAACAGCAGCAAAGAGCATTGGTAACAAAGCCACCGCAATACAACTTCAGCCCTGCAGATGGATGGCCATGCCTGTTGCAAAGGACAGCCAGCAGGTAGGATCATGAACTATTCTATGTATATTAAGATGCTTGTGATTCAATCAAGAAGATATCATTGCTTGGTCCACATTTTCTTTTCCCTTAATGATCCGTCAGTAATCATCAGCAATATAAATTAATCATTGCTACTCCTTTTTCCCCTTGAATAATAAAGTATACGTAACACTTGAAGAAGTTCTGTATCAGTAATTTCACAAGCTATTTGTTGCTGTCCTTTGTCTGTGATCACTTTCTGTAGTGTTTTTTCTGTTCAGTATTTTGGTTTTCTTAGATAAATAGTAGCTAACTTACTCTGTTTGTCCTGTTCTTCAATTAGACATCAGCAACGTTTCACTATTGCATTCTCCACTGTTGAGGCAACCTTTTCGCTTGCACGAGGAATAATCCTTCGAATCTTCATAGACTCTTGTATCTAACTGATCCTTGGATACTGTTTTGGGCTGACTGCAGAACTATTTCAGTCCAGCAGTCATCTACTATACAGCTGAGACATCAAAGTACAGAGTTGGATCCATGAATTCTACTCTTCTACACTGTAGTTTTCTACTCTTCTACCAGGAGATTCTTCTACCAGCTCCATGAGTTTAGGACATGAGCATGTGCTAAGACAAATTTTCTCTGTGCTACTCTGGCTTCCTTTTTCATGCATTTGCTGTTCTCAACCTCAGCCCTGGAAGACAATTCCCAACAGTATCTTGGGGCACAGATGATGTCTCCAGCTCTATTTGCTTTTCTAAACTTTTAATGTAATTTTTATTTTACAAGACTACATTCAGAACAGCTGATTATCTAAATCTTGGATGAGAGACTTAAGGTAGAAAAAGCCCTCTTTATTTGACGGCTTCTGATAAAAGGCAGCAAACTGTCTGTAAAGACTCTACCTTTAGACAGGATCACAGGGAACACAGCCAAAAATGCCAACAAGCCAGAGTATGGCTAAATTTATTCTTCATTTTTCATTAACTCTTCATCTGGGAAAGTATCTTCTCCTAGTGAATTTAATAAAATGAAGTCAATAAATGATAAAGGTGAAAATCATTCTGGTCTTTGATAAACTATTTCAACTTTACATACTTTTTTTATTCTAAGGGATAGATCAAGGGAACTGCTGATGTAAGTAAAATTAGGCACACACATTCTCAGAGCACTGAGTCTTATCTTCAAAAGAGGCTTTTTAAAGCCTTTGTAGAAATAAACAATGTCTGGCAATTAGTATCATCCCAGACGAGTATGTAGCCTGCTTCAGTCTTACATTTAATATGATTCAGTTACATATGTTTTTGTTTCATCAACATTATAATCATTGCCAATGGGGAACAGGATGCAGCATATTGATAGCAATAGTAGAAGTCACGTGTTTCTGTAGCTACATTGTAACTTTGCATTTTAGTAGTCAATATTAATTCCATGGAGTTCTACATTTTAGTTGTTTTCATGAGATGTGTGGCAAGTGAGAAGGTGACATTTTAATCTTTTCTAGACTGGCATTCTGTAATTAGCTTGAAGTTACATGTTCATCTTTGTGGACTTTGTTCTTTTTTAAAAAAAACAAACGTAAATAGCACTGTTATATCTTCAATATATAGCTCCACAGTCTTGTAATTATAGAAGCTTTACCCCAATTATGTTGTGATTCAACTTTGTAGCAGAAATATTAATAGGAATTCTGTTAAATTTCAAACGTGAGAGCTCTGACAGTGTAGTAACTGCTGAAGTGCTGTTCTCAGCTCTTGACTCCTGCACAGCCCCACACTGTGACATAACCTACGAGATGGCTCATGGGCCTAGCATCAAGTGTGAAACCTTTTAACTTCCAGCAATAAAAAGCTTACTTGTCAGGGTGGCTGATTTAACCTCTTTGCTTGCCTGAGGAAACCTGTGACAGCACCAGAAAGTACACTGTGTAAGTATTTTTCTATAATATTTCTATATTTCTGTAAGAATATATATAGTTCTATATAACTACTAAGGGTGTTTTACTGTATCTTGATCATATGGGTTCCTTGGAATAATTGAGACTTTTTAAAATCTCTTTTTTGTGACAGCTAAAAATCCATCACCTTTTTATCTTTAGCATACTAAGTATTCCATTGCCTAGATAAGAGCCTTGCCTGTGTGGCAAGTGTAAGAGTAAGGCATCCCATTAATGCTGTGGTACACTACAGCACTACAAAACTTGTCCCTGCATAGCATCATGCATTCAAGAGAAAAAAGAGAATCTTGCACTTCCAGAAGCAGCAGCACCTCTTTAGTGAAACCATGCATCTATCCATCTTTCTGTAGAGTTCCAACTATAGAAACTGGTTTGAAACAGTAGTTTTTTGTTTTTTCACTCATCACACCTGTACGTTGGATGCACAGGTATTGGACACCCCCTCAAAACCCAACCCCCCAATATTGTGTTATACAGCATAGAAATAGGAAGGAAAGAAATCATATCTTTTAATAGCAAGTTTGCTCTGTAATTGCCTTTTCTATAACCAAATTATGCTGGGTGAGGCAGAAGTCAGTTTAACACATTTCAAAAAGTTTGGCTGTTGAGGAAAAAGTATTTCAGTAGTCAGGATGCATATAAGGCTTAATGGTTTTGTTGGCTGTTTTGACTGTTAATTTTAACAAGCATTGATGAAATACGAACAAAAAAATTTGCTTCTGTCTAAGAGAGGAAACCTTTTGTTGCATATAGCTTTCTTATAGCTGTCTGAGAAGAGCAAAATTCATCTATGGTTTACAAATCTGTCTGGTCAGTTATAGAGAAAACTTTAGAGATGACAGGGAATTTTTATAAATATTCTTGTCCATTCCTTTCCCTCCAAGATTCATCTCAATAAAAAGCAGAGATTGAGAGCAAGGGGATAAAAATGATCAGGGCAACACTGAATGTGTGTAAACACCAAGTGAAGGGAAGAATCTATGCTTCTGTTTCTCTCCTACAGCACGTTAACCTCTGTTAAGCACAGAATTCACCACGTTTGAAGAGTTAACTCCCGCTTATAAGAGGTTATACAGATGCCAGCAAAACTGTTATGGAACTAGGTAAAGCACATGCATATGGGGAAGAGGCTTTTAGTACACAGTTAATTCGATAGACTTTGAATCCTCTTCTTCAGCTGCAGGCAGAGATGTTCTCATGTACCCCAAATACATAAGAATAAGCAAGGTCCTTCTTTCTCCTATACACTGAAGAAGTCCTTAATGTCCTCAGGTCAAAATTTTCATCTACATTCCAAGTTCAGACACTTCTTTTGTGCCTTGCAGTTTTGTAAACTCTTTTTGGATCTGACCTGAACCTATCTGATAGGTAACCTGAAGAAGTGTGCCAAAGAACAAATTGGCTGTGATTTGCTACAACTGTGGGTTAAACATTAATACTATCCAGAAGAAAAAAGAAAGAGCAGGCTTCCTTTTAGAGGATGCTAGGCATATATTTAAAATCTAAGATTGGCAGGCTTGCTACATTCAAGAGATCCAAATTTCTAGGGAAAAAAAAAAGATTGAAAAAATACATCATAGTGCATTCAGTGGGTCTGATTTCTAAATGTGCAACACAGCCCAGGAAGTCAGGTGCTTAGGCCCGACGCTTCCTTCAAGTCACAACCACATCCAAATGCAACTTCAGTTTTGTAGTTAATGGAAAAGATAGAGACTCATGTCTTATAAAGGAAAAAACTTAGAACAGTTGATGAACAATTTTGCCAAATCCATTTTGCACAATATACTAAGTTCAAAATTGGATCTGCAGTTTTGTTGTATTTAAAAAACAAAGCAAACTAAATTATTTTCCTAAGGTTTGTAATTCTCAAAGTATGTTTTGTATATGCTTATGCAAAAGAGCTTCTTAGTTTTGTATATACTTCCCCTTCAAGTTTACAAAATTTGCCTGAAGCACTGAACAAGCTCTTGTAAATATGAGATGATGAAATAGTCACACAAGGAAACATAGCAAAGGGGTCTTTTCACTGGAAAAGTCGCTCTTTTCTATAAACGAAGGCATGGTTGCAGGTATGAAATGGCAAAAAAAAAAATAAATAAAAAAGTTGCACAGATGACAAACTTGAAAAGAAGTAAATATTATTTTAGCATAGCTTGTAAAGATTTGTACTAGCTTAGTACTAGGGGCTAATTCTGTGAAGTCAGCTGTTGGCATCAAAGGAAACATTTATGACCCTCTGCAGATTCTACAAGTATGATATAGTAAGATCCTAACACGCTGATCTGTGGAAAACCACACTAGGTTATTTCAAGTCTTGCCATTTCCCAAGTGGCAGTCCTTTTTATTTTCTAATACTCCTGCTTCAGTTGTATTTTTGTGTCCTTTGCTTTCAACAGTACTTATTTGCTAGTGTCCACGTACCATGCAGCTTCCACTCAAATTTTCAGGTATGGTTTTGTCTGCCTTGTCTGTACGTTGCCCTTCTCAAAGCACTTGTTTTGAATTAGAACTATTCCCAATTTCTTGTATTTTCTTTCAGTTTGAACAGCGGCTGTGGTTTCACAAACCATTATTTTCAGGAGTTTTTGTGGCATTCTGTATACCACATTAGTGAACTGATTTTGCTGAAAAAATGACCTGGCAAAAATGAGTTCTTTTTATGTGAACCCAGTCTGATTCATTGTGAGGCCACACAAAGAGTTGTGCTGGCACAGCTTCAAAGTAACATGCCATGCTGTGGGAACAGAGCAGTGAAGGTCCAGGAGTATCTGAAACCAGTGTCAACCTCTCCCCACAGCCCATACACAACGTGCTGCGTAAGCACTGCCAATTCCTTTATTCTAATTGAACAGCCTTGCTGTGTGTTGTCGCTCATCAGATCCATCTGCTCCTTACATTGTTTACTTCCCTGAGGTCTACATTTCTCTTTTATCACCTCTCCACCCTCTCAGGTTTTCTTCCTGGAATAATCCACTTCTATGAAATTCACTGGCTGACATCCATATGCAAATTTCTGCAGATTCACTAAAAGTACATTATTCAAATAGCCTCTGGTGCTCTTTACTTTGTTAAGCAAATGAAGACAGAAACAAAAAAATGAAGTACCTATATTTGCATTAGCATTTTGCACATTTATTTGTTAAAGGCATGGTGCTAACCCATCCAAACCAAAGCACTACCCACTATCCTAGAGACAAACGGAAAAACTCCTGTGAACAGTTGGTTTGCTTCACATCCTTGTGTCCTGGCAGTTACAGGAAGCATCCGGCTCCAGAGGCATACCCTAGAAATGTTCAAACAAACCCTATGCTGGTTCCGTAACAAGACTCTCTTTCCACACATCTATTTGTAGCTTGCTGTTGTTGATGGGAATTTTTAAATAAGCTTCCCTCTTCATTCATTTTGTTCTGATTTTTGACTGTGCACAGATACAGCAAAGAGGAATTAGTTGATACTCAACATTCTTCAACAACTGCTGTTCTAGAAAGGAAATGGTCAACACAGAAGTTTTTGAGAGCTTCTAGTGGGGTCAATTCACATAAATATATCTGGAAACTTAACCCAAACTTCTATTTTACTAGGCCACTTCTTTGCTTCACTTCTTCCCATGATTTTACTTCAAGTTCCTAATTTCCTCTCTGCCCTGTGTCTGCAAATGCATAAAATCTCTGGTTACTGAACACATTCCCAAGGTTGCTGTCAATGTGAACTAGTGTTTCTCTGTCTCTGTCCCCATTAAAGTATGGAGAAACCTTCCCATAGGTTATCCTTGCATCCCTCCAGATCTCATCTCTGGCAGTTACTGGCTTTTCTTAGCCCTCCTGTCTGAACGTGAGAGAAGTGCAATGTACTACAGTTCAACTTGCACTTGTTGTGACAGTCACATTTCTTTTGTTCCCTTTTTCTACTTGTGCAATTTTCAGAGATGTATTTGTTACAGGATGGCAAAGTTCTAGGCAGGACAGCTGGCCATGATTTCTGCTGGTGTGTTTCTCCACCCCAAGGTCTTTATGCTTTATTTAGCAATTTCTTGGTAATCATGGCAGATGATTCTGCTTTGTCATTAGACTGTGATGCAGAAATGTTTCATGTATCATTACCAGAATCTGAATGTGCTAATTCCTGATGTTTTCCAAAGCTGCAACATAAATAAAAGTAAGATAATGTGTGTAATTGCACATAGATGTTTATACATCAGTTTCTCACACAGATATGTAAGCATTTATTTTCCCTAGCAAATTTTTCATTTTGTTTCATATTATGTTTTGGGATTCCCACAACAGTTTTAGATATTTTTCCCTTCTAGTTAATTCTAGCTATTCTAGTTAACGCCTTCTCATACCTCCCTTTCTCCATTGCATTTACCTTTGATTGAAATTCTAGTTTTGTTTCTTCACACTTAAACATATACACTAGTTAAAGTCCATCCACTTTTCAAGCACATGCTGAAATTGAATATGAACTTTGCAGCCTTTACTGTGCCCTTCACTTCTCTAGTATTCTTTATTCTGATCCCCTGCATCTGCTTTGTTCTTCATATTTATTATGTTCTAATTCAAAACAGGAATAAAAATGTGGCTACTGTTGGAAGCAAATAATTCCATTACACTGTTGCTGGCACTGGCCCAGTAAACTCACTGATGCAGTTTTCCTTGAGTGGGGACTTGCACTGAAGTCAGTAGGAGTATTTCCATTAGAAAAGTTATATAAGGGTATGTATATCTTGAGGCTCAGAGCCGACGATTCACATCCGGCTCGCAGGGTTGTGATAATGTGCGTGTAAAGGTCAAGTTCTTTCGGTCACAATATACAGATGCCATCACAATCAAGGACTGCAGCCTGGTTGCTTTTCTTGTTTCCTAACCATCAGTATAAGGGTTTCCTTCTTTCCACTGAAGTATTTCTCTAAGTGTGGTTACTACTGTGTCCCTGGGCAGCCTTGATACCATTCTTCCCTTGAGCCTGTTACTTCCTGTCCTAGCCACAATTACAAACAGCAAGTCTTTCTTATCATGCTTTTGCACTGGTAGACTATTACACTCTCTTTCTCCCTTCCTGCAGTCTTCTCTGATTTTGGTTACACAATTCTAATTTGCTCAAGCTTTCCTTCTCTTTTAGCGCAAGGTCTCTATTCTTTTTGCTTCTTCCCTAACCTTCTCCAGCTGGTCTGTAGCTCCCTTGAAACTGGCACTCAAATCCAAACAGAGTATTGCAGCTAAAGCTGCTCTAATGAACAGCTCAGTGACTTAACACAGGCTGTTTATTCTGTCCTATATGTCATTTCTGTCTTGCAAGAACAGCACAGCATTACTCACATTTGCTCTGCCTGTAACCCTTAGATCCTTTCCAACAGGGCTGCAATTTAGAAAATGGTATCCTGTTACATTTGTTGGAAGCTGATTGTTCCTGCTCAGGCAAAGTTCATTGTATTGGCCTCCACTGAGGTTTCCCCCTTACTATTTGCTTCATTTAGTGTGACCCCTCTCTTTTTCTTACCAATAGTTAATGCTTACTTTTTGTTAGGATTGTTAGCTCATCCTGCACCAGTATGGACACAGGAACTGGTGTAGTTTTCTTTTGCTCCACATGAAAGCGTACTTGAAAGTATATAAATCAATGGGTTTGCTCCATCTGCCACTGAAGCTTATGGGGAGGGCAGGCTTCCTGACTGATTTAACATCTACAATACTGGGCCTACTGTATTACTAGATTTAATCATTTCACCTACATAGTCAAATGTACACCTTGAGTGAGTGGAGGAATCTGATAGTAATTAAAAGTCAGGGTGTGTCCCAGCCTGGTGATTAGTGTACTAGTATGAAGGAGGATTCTTAGTAGTTCTAAGTCCTAAAACCTAATGACTACCATACGCCTACTCTCTTAATCGAGCCAGTGTCCCTGAAGACAACAATTCAGGTCAAGCCATCCCTTGACCGGACCCATTTTCAAAAGATATGTTTGAAGGGCTCAGATTTGACCTCTCTTCCTCCCATGGACACAGCCTAATCCTGGTTAAAATCTAAAGGAAGAACGAAACAGACCCACATTCTTGTTATCCATCTAGAGGTGAGCCATCTGTCATTTGTTACCACACAAGGAAGTAGAGTTGCACATTCACAGAGGGCTAAGTGGCAGTGACACAGTGACACAGGCTGCGAAGAGACTGTGGTAAGCTGTGGCACACAGTGAGAGAAGTCATAGGGGAGAAGGAGGCTGGAGAGAGAAGGCATGGCAGAAAGGGGGAGTGGAAGCAGAGAGAGGAGGGAGAATAATCTAGAAAGGGATGAACATAGGTGTCAAAATGTTTGTCTGTATTCTGATCTCATCACTTTTCCTGGATAAATCCTTCAGAAAGGAATCTCTGCAAGGATCCTCCTTGTAGAGTTTCCCTAGAGCTATCACAATTGCTCCCCTGAAGTTATTGCCCCCCTGAAGTTATACCTCCCTGCCAATTTCCTACATCCCAGAAATCTAGAATGCCCAAACCAGAAGTTTTGAACATCTGAAATTAAGGACTAAAGAGCATTAGGATCTGCAAACTCTAACATCACAAGCACTGGTTGTACAATGGTACGATTCTTCCAGCTCCTGTTTACAAGGTTAAAGAACTAATGATTCATGAACTGGCTGACACTTGGAACGATTTAACCAGGCCATCCCTAATGTAAATGACATTGACTCACATTTCCACATGTAGGTGGAACTGGCAATTGTCTTTTCCTCATAATGTCTTATCTTGCTTTGCTAGTTAGAAATAGTTTTCTAGGTTATATTTCAAATCTGGTAATCATTAAAGGTACATTGTTTACATAGATGTTTGTATTTATAGTCAATGGAATGTCTAGGACAGACTTTGACCTACAAACTTATATATGTAGCAGCAACCTAGACAGAAGAATATGTACTTAAGTCCAAACCAGAACTAAAGTAAGATTGTCTGATATATACACAAAATTTAAACTATGAATGCACATGTTGGAGCAGGCAAGACTTTTATGGCTTTTTTTTTCCCCTCACCCCTAAAGTATTTCTGATTTCTTGCCTTTGAGTGATCTTTTTGTTAAATTTAATACAATGGCATTCTAGATAATGCAAGGGGAAAAAACCTTCTAATATTAGGATTTAAAAAAAATCTTGGAAATTCCTAAAAAAGTTTAACTAAAAATAGTTAATATGAAAAGGGAGAAAATTATGAAATACTGCTCATACCCCATTGCTTTTGATCCAAAAAGTGCTTAGACTCTGCTCTCTTTCTGGCTATGTGCCTATTCTTTCCCAAGGGAAGGGCTTATTCCAGACCCTTGCAATTAAACAATATGCTGTGACGTTACCGTGATGTAAACTGACCATAGTTAAGCTGACTGCAGTGATATGTCATGACTTTGACCACAGAGACTTGACCCAATTACTGTGACCTGACATACTTGCAATCTAGTACAGCCTGAAGTCTCAAGACAATAGTCCCTGAAACCACTAGAGATTCATGTGAAAGCTGAAACCAAGCAGAACAAGACTGAATTAAACCCAGGAGAAAGGCACTCCGAAACTGTAATTATACCAGTTTGTTAATTCCATAGTTCGTTAATTCATACTTTGCTTGTTAGAAGACTTTGGGTGAGATACCCACATGCTTTTTAAGAACAGTAGGCTTGACAATCCAGGAGGAAATGACAGAGCTGATTATATCCTCTTTTGAATACATATTAGGGACATAATGCAATCTGTGTGCTGACTGATTGGTATGCAGTGAAGCTGCAAAGTGGTGTTAAGGTGATGAGCAGTCCTTGAACAGATTCCATGCAGTGTTTAGTGATTCTTTCCCAAACAGTGAGCACTTACACTGCAGTAGCTGAGACGGCTTATAGAGGAAACATTGAATGTGGTCAGTCTTTGTGCTTAAGAACCACATGTGAAACTCTTATGCAGTAGGTTTCTCCTGGTGATTTTGCAACATTCCTAATATCGCAGAATCACAGAAAGGATAAAGTTGAAGGGACCACAGTGGGACATCTGGTCCAAGCTCCCAGCTCTGCAGGGCACATTGCACAGTGTTTCACCCAAACTGTTCTCAAATATCTCCAGTGAGGGAGACTCTGCAAACACTCTGGCCAATCTGTTCCAGTGCTTGGTCACCTGCACAGTAAAGTGCTTCCTCGTATTCAGGTCAGACTTCATGTGCATCAGTTTCAGCCCATTGCCTTCTATCCTATTGCTCGGCACCACTGGTAAGAGCCTGGCTTTATCCTCTTGATATCCTCCCTTCAGATACTTGTATTACATTGGTGAGGTCAGCTCCTCCCAAGGCTGAACAGGCCCAACTCTTTCAGCCTTTCCTTGTTAGATAGATGCTCCAGCCCTTTAGTCATTTTTGTAGCCCTCTGCTGGACCTGCTCCAGGAGATCCATGTCCCTATTGTACTGAGGACCCCAGAACTGGACACAGGTGAGGCCTCTCTAGGGCTGTGTAGAGGGACAGGATGACCTCCCTTGACCTGACAATGCTCTTCCTAAAGCACCCCAAGATACCCTTTGCCTTCTTGACCACCAAGGCACACTGCTGACTCATGGACAGCTTGCTGTCCACTAGGACCCCCAGGTCCTTCTCCACAGAGCTGCTTTCCAGCAGATCAGCCCCCAGACTGTACTGCTGCATGAGATTATTCTTCCCCAGGTGTGGGACCCTGCACTTACCTTTGCTGAATTTCAAACAGTTCCTCTCTGCACATCTCTCTAACCTGTGAAGGTCCTTCTGAAGGGCAGCACAGCACTCTGGGGTATCGGCCACTCCTCCCAGCTTTGTTTCAGCAGCAAACTTGCTGAGGAGGCATCTACCCCTTCATCCAAGTTGTTAGTAAGTTAAACAATACTGGACCCAGCCTTGGGGGTTGCCACTAGACACAGGCCTCCAACTAGACCCTGTGACACTGATTGTGACCTGTGAGATCTGCTGTTCAGTTCTCAATCCCCCTCACTGTCCACTCATCCAGTCCACACTTTCTTAGTTTCCCTATGAAGTTTTGTTTTTTCCACTACAGTGTAGTATCTATAGAGCAGCCTTTAAAATATGATTTCCCACCCTTTTAAATATAAAAGCAACATTTTCTTGCTCTGTTAGCAGCATTGGATAGAACACTGCACTGACAGAGAACATTTGTACCTGTATATTACTGCAATCATACTAAAAGTCACATTATTTATCCCTTGGAAGTCAAAGAGAAGGTAGAAGATAAAACAAGAAAAACTGTCAGGGAAACTTAGAAATATCACTTCCTGGTAGTCCAGGATCTCATCTAGTGTAGAGTCTCAGCTCCATATATGGCTACACAATATTCTTACATGGATACCATTCAGAATTCTGCATAATTTTTGGACTTGTTTTGCAATTCTGTCAGTACTGCTTTTCTGCTCTTGATGCTGGAAGATTTCCTGGCTTGGAATATGAAAACAGAAGAACAGCTGTAGAAGAACATGACGAATTCCATGTAGCTCTGTATCCTGTCATAAACAGTGGCCTATAGGGATGCTGAAGAAGTGGTATAAGAACAGAATGGAAATATGAAGCTATACTTCCCTAAAATAAGCTCTCAGTCTCTAATGCCATGGTTCAGAGATTGCTTGATTGAAAAAAAAAAAAAAGGAAGAAGGTAGTGCCTTGTGCAGTCCCAGTTATCAGGTGCTTTCTTCACTTTCCTTATAAGCCTTATAAAAGCTTGTGAACAAAACTTCTGTTTCTGTGTTTTACCTATTTTTAGCTCCTTCACTGTTGTTCAGTACCATTGAGAACCAGAATTCCTAAACTGAAAATCAAATAACATTTCTGAAAAAAAATCAATTACCCAAATGCAAGAATATTCCTTATAAATCTCAGCAGCCTAGTGTCTTTGTTCCAAAAGAGAAGTCACAGATAACCAATGTGAGAGAATTTTGCAAGCTAAGATCTAGAAATGGACTTAAAATTAACCACTTGAGGCCAAATTAACCATGAGATTACATTGTCAATTACTATCTATTCCAATTTCATTGCATGTGTGTAGCTATAAATAAATGTGTACTATCTAAGACAGTGATGAATAGTTACTAATGTACCCTGGAAATTCAGTCCCAAATAATTTTTTGTAATCAAATTCGTTGTTCTGTCAGCAAGTTCCAGGAAGAGTTTTCTGCACTTTGTAACAGACAAAATGTATTATTATTACTATGTATTAAACATTTTTTCCCCCCAGAATACTCTCTTCAGTGTTCTTGTGAGATAAAGCTGCATCTCCAGTGAAAAGCAGACTCAAGCAAAACGGTGGGCTTTGCTCTGACTACCATTATTGAGGATCCAAAAGAAATTCTTTTAGGTAAGACTCTTAACTAGACTAGTCTGATGTCTTAGTGTTCACAATCAACACTTTGTTCTCTCCAGAAGTGACTAGCTGGCAGGCAGGGAGAATGAGAACAAGCACCTTCAAAGCAGTGATCTCCAACAGAAGTTTGGGGGTTGGACACAGAGGTGTGGCATAGCTGTAGGGGAAACAAATCACGAGAAGGTTCATAACCACTTTTCAGAGGCAGATTGGAGAAAGAAAGGCAACTCCAAACAACGTTTTCACAGAAAACAGAAGAGAAGAGAATACAGAGGTAGCAGTGCTGAAGCGGCCAGGGTGCAGGCTCCTAGGAGACTTCCCCGCCCAAGGGAACAGCTGGAGCGCTTGCTCCCTCTACTGGAGCATTCCAATAGACCCACAACTGACTTGCTAGTTTGACCCACTTTAAAGTCCACAACAAATCTTTTGGCCTAGGAAACAGAGAATAATGCAGTGTTGATTACCATTGCTGGCTTAGTATCACAAGGGGTTATTTTAAAAGACTGACTACATATTTGAATATGCAGATGAAGGCAGAGGGGAGAGAGCTATTTCTTTGCTTTTGTTTTGAAGAATAAGGTGTATACAAGTTGAAATCTGTGTTTTTCAGATCATAATTCTGTCAGTTCAGCCAAACTGGAACATGTGAAAAACAAGCAGGCTGTTTCAGTGTCTCATGTAATGCAGAAGAACAACTTTTGTTATATGACCTTTGCCCTAGGACAGATCACTTGCTGTCATTCCTGTAGCCACAAACAGAGAAAACCACCTGCATTTTTGAACTGTATGTTCCTGTCGAGTACAACCTGGTCCTTAAATACTTTGCCCTATGAATAAATAGTCTATTCCTACAGCAAACAGAGAGTAAATCCCTCCTAAAGTATCTTCAGACAAATATAACATTATCACTTTATTTAGCATTCATGTCAGGTATTGTAAGTCACAGCAGCATGAGGCACGACATCAAGAAACCATGACTCAGACACTGACGCAGCTCTGCTCTTGCTTGAAATAGTCTGAGGCTGAGATTCCTCTTTCTCTCTTGTAGGCTTAGGGTCACCTTAGGGCTCTGAGACACCCCATATGACTTAGGGCACATTGCAGGCCCTTGCACCTTGCAGCTCAGCTTTCTGCCCACTAAATGAGACTTGAGGGAGTCTTACTCCTTCATGCCTTTTTATAACTGAAGTTACATAGTATTGGTGTGGAATCTGCCTCCTCCTATATACAATGTCTAGCACTTGGTACAAAGACCTTCAATTTTAGCTGAACATTACAAGCATAATAGTAAAAAAGTAAAATATTTGACTAAAAACTCAGCTAGATGCATGTTAGTGGATTTTGTGGCCTCTCCAATTTAAATAGCTTTTAATTTTCCAGTTCTCTGTCATCTCAGTGAACATCTTGGTCTACTGGTGCTCAGTCACCTTACAAATTCAATGGAGGAAATGGAAACCAAGCTCTGCAGCAGTGAAAAAGAGGAAGCTTTCAAAAGAGAACTGCCATATTGCATAGGAGAAATAGACTTCACAGCTTCTGGGAAGAAACATGGAAAGGTAGAGCACTGAGGAATTGTAACCCTTTAACTTTATTGCTGTTGTTCAGCTGTTACTTCTTAGCATTAAATGTAGAGACTGTAACAGTAAGGGTCAGGGTGCCTCAGTGTGAAGCACCACATTGTACTCAGAGACAATACCTTCCTGAACATGATTGTGGTTTAAAATATGGCCTATTAATATATAGAAATCAATCACTTTATTTGCAATAACACACTACAAGTACAGCTGATAACTTTTCCTTAAAAAAAAAAAAATCAATTATGTGCTCTACTTCCTTCATGTTGCATCACTCCCTGTTTTAACCTCTTTCTGCAAAAAAAAATAATCACTATAGATTTCAAGGTTTTAAACATACTTTTGAGCTGTTTCAAGATTTTCCTTAAAGTTCTCTCACTGTTCTGTTAATGTGCAGAGAAGTATGTATATGGACAGACACCCCTCCTTACTACTCCTGTGCATATATTGGTGCTAGAGCTGAAGGACTTCCTAGGAATTCCTGAAATCTGCCTTAAGATTTTGTTTCTTCATAAAGTCTTAAGCACAAAGCCAAAATATATACAGAACTGGAAGAAACAATAGATTCATGTAATATGTCCTTGAAAAATACACATGAAATCAGGTGAATATTTCAGCTTGTGCAGAAACAAGAAACACTGAAGAAATTTGTTGGCTTTGCTGGACTGCCAGGAAACTGAAGCAGCAGCATTCAAGAGGAGCAGCAGCATTAGAGGAGAGTGTTATATGTCAGTCCACAAGACAGAACTAACCCATTGAACTGACCCAATTAGTGACATAGCAATTATACAGAAGCCTGCTAAATTCATTCTAGTATTCTCTGTCAGTTCTTGATCAAACAATTTTTTCTTAGATAACCAAGTTTATGATAATTCCCCTCTGCATTTACCATGAACAATCTCTTTACTGTATCTTACTGTCCTATCTTTGTTCATTGGGGTTTTGTTTTTTGTGTTGAAGTTTATTAAGGTCCCGAGTACCATTCACCCTGGAATTATATTTGAAGTTATGCTCAACAAATGGAAGCTACCTGCTCCCAATTTGGTTGTGTCTTTAGTAGGGGAAGAAGAAAATTTCCAGATGAAGCCTTGGCTACGGGACACCTTAAAAAAAGGACTTATAAAGGCAGCTCAAAGCACAGGTTAGTGCATTAGGTTTTAAAGAAGGATTTTGTATTCCTGCTGGAATCTCACAGCTAGCATCCAGTCATCTGCTAATGACAACAGACCTGTTCACATGATTATTTTTGGAAATTCAAATACCTTTTAAAATGAGAGTGGTTGTATTATAGTAGCAAAAATAAGTTATTTTGAATCAAATTACTGTAGGCAACCATTCCCGAAGTGTAAAATTACTTGATATTATTCCCTCAGAGATGAGACAAGAAAGAAAGCATGACATGGGACCAAATATGTTGTCCCTCTCTGGTGCCGTAACAAAATAATTCTTAAGAGAGCAGAGCAATTTGACTTCAGCAAGAGTGAATTTAGGTCAAAAATAAGAATTCTTGTTTTCTCTATTCTGACTTTTTAGTTACCCATCAAAATTATGCTACAGCAGTTTTTACTTCTTGAAATCTTGTTTTCTTCAAAGCTAAGAGTTGAACAGACTTTATTAGTCAAAGTGCCTATGATTAGACTTAAGATTAACAAAAAGACCTTGTTAATGTATAACACAAAAGTAAGTCAGCTCCCTTTCTCCCTGGCTGTTCACACAAATGACAAGAGTAGTGAAAAGCATTTAAAAACAAAACCAAACCCTCCACTGTCTGCAAACAGGCATGGAAGTGACTTTCACGTAAGATGATATTTTTTTCTCCATGTCTTTATGACAAAGTGATAATATCTGTGAGCATTTCTCAGCAATATCTTGGTTTAGCTTCACTGCTCCAGACAAGATTGTATCAGTTTTGCTTTTTGTAATGAAAAAAGCCCAGCACTGAAGCTCATTTTGGTACTTTTATGCCATACAGATATTCTCTAGCTACATCTGCCTTCTGTACTTAAGACTGGGCAGCGTCAAGATCTCCGGTTTCTTTATGTTACATATTTGAAAAAGGCCAACTAGCTGTTTACCCAGAGTTCTTCAAATTCCTTGTGACCATAACAATACTGCTGTAAATCGTGCTCTCCTGAAGAATTCACTCTCTACACACACAAGAACAAGAGAAGGAGAAGTCCAAATTAGGCAGGTTAGGCCCAAGCTCTTCTGCTAAGAGGTTATTACATGGAGCTGTTCAGCCCTCAGTTCAAGCCAACAACTTCTGTCACTCCATCCCCTTTGCTCTTCCTCAGACAACAGTCTGAACTGCCTGGCCCAGTGATGTTTCTGCTCATGTTTAGACAGTGAGCAACTAGAGCAGACACAGCATTCTTGGTGAGCTTATTAATATCAGAGTAAAGATGGCAACATTGCATTACATGATATGTGAAGAATGTTTGCTTGAGCATACAATTTCTTCTTGTTTTCCTTATTAAAGTCTTATATACTTTGTATGTATTTTAATTCTAAAAAGTTATAGTCCATCAAGACATATCTTCACTTTATCTACCTAAAAGAGCCCCCTTAAATCCAGTACTGCATGTAATGTTATTTGACACACAAACATGTTCAATTACAAAGAAGTTATCTGATTGTTTTTAAAAAATAATTTCAGGTGCCTGGATTTTCACCAGTGCTTTACGTGTAGGAATAACAAGACACTTAGTGCAAGCAGTCCGAGATCTTGCACTGGCTAGTACTTCATCCAAAGCAAGCGTGATTGCCATAGGAATAACTTCACTTGGAAAAATTCAGCACAGAGAAATTCTGGACAACTCAAAGGTACTTTTCACTTACTCTACTTCTGAAACAGGATTGTTCAGATATAAGCTGCACCTTTACAAAGTTTGGAAGCAGTTGGCAGGACAACTTTGGTATAACTTTAAAAAAAATAAAAAAGTGTGGTTTAAACTGTGTTTGGGGAGAAAACAGAAATAAAGAGCAGGAAGGATATTAGAACCCAAGGAGTCGGTGCCTTCCGCGCTCCGAACACTAAGCAGCAATTCCAGAAATATCCAGCAGGTGGTAGCATTAGGCATTAGCGTAAGGATGAGCGTCCGGAAAATAACACAGGGAATAAGGTACCTTGAATGGTTTTTTGCCTTCTCCCCTTACCGCAGAGGCACCTACTCCAAGCTATTACATGAATACTGTAAAAAACATATTTTCTATTATGGAACACCAGACATAAATATTCTAAGACAAATTTTTCTTAAATAGCCACAGAATTGGTGCCTAATATGAAAAAAACTTGCTCAATGCACCAGGCCAGAAATACTAGCCATGCATGATTTCTCTGAGTTATTGGGAGCAATAGGGAGTTTTCAACTTGAGTCAAAGAAATCAAAGTTCTTGGGAAGAAAAAACCAAAACCAACAAACCAACAAATAAAAACCTTCACCCAACAAAACAGTTGCTGAAAGTATTGATGCTAAATTGACCTGGAAGTGGAGAAGAAAAAAAAGTAGCGTTACCTTTTTGCCACTGGGTATACAGTCTGTCCTAAGCAGAATATTATAACAATAAAATATATGTGTAATGGGAACAAATGGCAGTTTCTCTGCACTATTTTACTTCCCTGCAATGGCAGCTCTTTGAACTCACACCTAACTGTTCTTTCAGATAGGCCTGCAGGTACCAGCTAGCAGCTGGGAGACTGCCAGACCATATCAGTGATTTATTGTCAGTGGGTTTTCCCTATTTTCATATTTTTTTTCCCCAGCAACAGCTTCCTGTGTGTTCTGCCAGGTGGGACTCTTTAGCTGGAAGACTTTAGCCTGTTTGTGTGACTGAAATGGTCCGAAAGGACCTCAGAGGAAAGAATTCCATCCATTATGTTTGTGAATTTTGCTCAGGAAAGTTGTTTTGACAAATGCAAACTATTTCACCTCCCTCCTACGTTAAGTGATCAAAATGCATCTGCATCTTTCCCAATCAGCACCCCCAAAACAAGTGCATGGGTCTTTTTATTGCATTAGACTTTTCCTCCCTTAACTAAAGCCTGAATTCTTTATCAAGGAGTATTTTGTGAAGAGCGTTCCTCACCCTATGACTTCTGGCACAGCATCCACCCAAAAACATTTTGGATTTTAGTCAGTAACTTCAAGACAAAGGAACTACAGGACAGGGATGTTGATCTAAACCCAACTCTCTTTATACTTGGCACTAACACAAGCAACTTGTTGTATAAAGTAGAGCTAACAATCCACACTAGCAAGGAGAAAAACAAGCCCTGAAATCAGTGGATCCCTCCCATCTCTGCTGTGTTAATGGTATGCTTTAAACATCATTGAAAGATCACTTCCTCATTTTCAGAGAATAAATAGCAAAATCCCCAAGGGCCTTTTTCAATTGTTTGTTGTGCCTCTGGGTCCCGGTCAAAGGTCAGATCTTGGGTGAGTAGGCTTAATGTTACATGGCAGCAGAATATAGGCACACCCTCTTGTCAAAACAACATCTGAAGGAAACTAATTGTATCAAGAAGCTTTCCTCAGCAATGAGAGACGGAGGTAAAAGAAATTGTGGCACTTGCTGTTTGTAAAGGACGTGCAAGTTTTCTGCTGTTTTTTCTGAAACAGCCTCTGATTTTCCTAGTCTTCCCAGAGCTGCTGACAAGGAAAGAAGCCACAGGAACATGCCTGATAATAGCCCTTTTCACCTTGCTTTGAAGGAGATATCTCCTCTCCAGTTTGACTGTATAAAGCTTCTTTTCAGAAAGCGATGTAGGGGCATGCTATGTATGTGCAGCATGAAGGAGCTTGTCCTCTGAATTGCTTCATGTTTTTATGTGTTAGTAGTGCTGCTATGAGCTCCTTCACCACCTCTTCAACATCTTGCTTAGTCTTGTCTGTGGAGAACGTGGGTAACTTCTGTGTTGGACTTCCCCCAGGATTCAACTGGGCACCCACTCCTCCTATCAGACACTGCCAACAGCTGAGATTAAGGAAGGCTCTACATAAGACCTGGCTCTTAAATACCTGAATGTAAATCTCTCTGCCATACCTTAATGATAAGTAGGTTACTTGTGTAGTTGCACTGCTATGTCTTGAAAGGATTTAACACCTGTTTGTGTCTCTACACAATTAGGGTGAGCAAAATGCAATACACAGTCACAATAGTCAAGCTGACAGTCTGAGTTTTGCTCATCAACTCAAGGGCTGCAGAAACTGGAAAACAGATTTTAAACAGTTCTCTTAATCTGACTTACTTGCAAGAGGACGTTGATTATGAAATGAAAAATAATAACCAGGGATTTACAGCCTGGCTTGCATCTAGGAATGATGTATCAAAGTGGATGTGAAACAGTGGGAAAAAAAAATGTATTAAGGTAGGAAGGAGAGCTTGAAAAAGTGTGTGTTTGGAAGACCATATGTAGTGCAATCCTTAGAACAACAGACTGTAATAGACTGATTTTATGCAAAAAAATCACTAATAAATAGTTTAAAGCTATAATACCCCTCACCCAAAATAAAAGATAAGATTGCACTTCCTAAAATCTGTCACCCTTTTAGAATATAATTTCCAAATTGAGAACAACCATTAGACTTCATATAACTCTGTCAATTAAGTAAAGTTTTGTTTAAATTGCTATGGACATAGAGCAGGCTAACTTCTATAGTGGCCTAAACATGGACAAAACGCTACTGGAAACAAATAGGTTTGCCCTTCTTTATACCAGCTGAGGTTTTACAGCTCCATCCACTATTATCAAGTCTCATGGCCCCTTTCCAACCGTCCAACAAACCTTTCCAAAACCTACATTCCAGAGATGGTGATTAATGTTGCTATACTTTGCAGAGGCCAAGAGGAAACTTCAGGGACTTCAGCTATCAATTCTGTCAAATCTGGCCCATTTCAGAAGGAACACATTCTCCTTCTCTACCCTTTTTCAAGAGTCTGCTCAAATGTCTTACAGCTGGTGTGGTATGTCAGGGTGAAGACAGCACAAAAACAGAGATTAAACATACTAAAACACAGACTAGGTTTTGCAGAGAACACTAACATCTCTCCTTCTCTCTTTAGAATGAAAGTCTTGTACACTACCAATCAGATGATAATATTCAAGGCCCACCCTATTCCTTGGACCACAACCATTCCCATTTTATTTTGGTGGACGATGTAACAGCGGATGAGCCAGATGGAACCACTAAGCTACGTTTCAACTTGGAAAAGCATATTTCAGAACAGCGTACTGGATATGGTGGTAAGCAGGTTCTATATAGGCATGCTAACTTGAATAATATTGGCATTACAGTGATACCTGTGGGCCCCTGGCCTTATCAAAGGCAAGTCCAATTCTCAAGCTGGACAATTGCTTACATAGGTAAGATCAAGTAAACACATTTTTCAATATGTAAGAGCCAGAACTTCGGTAACTTCTGAAGTTGAGAAAGCTGCTCCTTCAACCAAAAATCTGGACTTTTATTGCAACTCCTTAAATGTAGCTCAAAGCTGATCTTCAAAGCATAGCTCAAATTCCCTTAAATACAACAAATGGAAAATATATCCAGCTTCAAGTGCCTTAACCAGTGGTTCTAAAAGACTGATATTCATTGTTGTATACTTTTACCTTCTCTCACACACAAGGTCTTGAATTGCTCCCACACTGGAAGAAAAGACTTGTTCCAAAGCCCTCTGAAATCTTTTAAGCCATATTTGTTTCAGGATAAAATATTATCCTGGGTAAACACCATAGCATGTAATGCCCATCTGAATCTATGTGACCTTTGTTTATAATAAAAACTGAGCGTTGGGCAGGTCTACTACTGTTGTTCATGGAAAGAATTCAGTGGTAGTGCTAATACAATTACTTTTACCTTTCCTTTGTTTCTGTAATACCTGCAGTGCTAGCACAGCTGAACCAGAAGGGAGAGCCCACTTATTCACACTTGTATGCATTCCATGTATTGCATTACACAGCCCATAGTATGGTTGCACAGATGTACCTGAGGGCATGAAAGCACCTGAAGAATGCTTATCTGGTGACTCACATGGGAAAGACCACAGGTGGGCTGTAAGGGTAGGCTGAGGTTGCAGCGCTGAGAATGACAAAGTAGCTCCTTTCAGCTTGCAAACCAAATCTGACTGAACAAATCTCAGTGGAACAATATTCTGACAAAGAATTCTGATTCATATGACAAGTATTTCGCTGGAACATACTGAATTCAGTGCTGTCTTCTAGAAACAAAACCCACGTCATTCATTTAAACTCATTTATATACAAGCTGAGCAAATCTATGTGACTTTACCAAGTAAAACACTTTAATAAGGTCTTGCAGAATTTCTCTATTTTAAAAAACACCTAGAAGTCTTTTATAGGAAATTTTTTACATACTGAATATTCTTTGCAATTAAGGACTTTCTACCTTCCCAGCATAAAGTCAGAATCCACCTCCCCCTCCACTGGCTAAATTTTACCTAAATCTATGGTAAATGAAGAATATTTGAAGCCTTAATCACACCTTGAAGAACCTGTAGTCACAGAGGTCACTCCTCAAAGAACATTGCCTTAAAGAGATATGGCAGTGCTATGCCATTCACTAAAACAAATTAGGTTGCCTGTCAATCACATCGTGGCTACAGCTCAGTTCAACATTATCGCTGTAGTCATCCCACAAGAGACAGAACAAGTAGTAAGTGGAGATTTGGACAGAGTTCTGGGAGACCTACAAAGGGAAACATCAAAAAAGTGTATGGATCAAATGCCTTTTATCTTCCAGCTGAAAGAGGCATTCATCTCATAATCCTACTGTTTTGAGCTCCTTCAGGCCAATCTATAGTCACCTTTGAATTACAGAGTTCAGCATTTACAGTATAAACCATCTAAAAATATGCGGACCCCTCTGGGAGGATGGCTTAGGACAAGGATGGTGACCTCATTTCTTCCCCTGCTGCCATGACATGTTAAATATTTCATTAGCATTTCTTTTAAAAGCATTCAATTATGTTATTATTAATCCCCACACTAGACTGTGCTGAATTAAATTTTAAGCTGTTTATGCAGAATAACAGAGTACATGGTTCCTATCAAACCATATCTGACTCATCTCACCCTAGCCAGTCTACACAGTCAGCCTCTTCATATTCTTAAATACTCTTTTTATAAGACTTTCCTCCTGAATTCCGCTATACTTTCCACCACCTGCTAGGCACATGCATAACACTGGGAACAAATGGACAGCTTTCCGCTTCTAACTGTACCTTAATATAAATAACAGTAGGGCCTCTCTGAAAACATAGCAATCTTGTCCTGCACCCTAATGCCGCTCCATTACTCCATAACCTGATAGCCTTACAGTAAAAAAAAACAACTTCAAAATTCAACAGTGGTATGACACACAGAGGTGACAATATCCATATTGTCCAGCTGAGGTGTACTGAGGTGAGAGCAGCCTGGACTGCTTAGCAGGGATCACACAAGACATCCGAGGCAAAGGTGCCTTCATCCTGAATCTCAGACCAGGATCCTATCTGATGGGGGATAGTGTTATTCTCTTCCTTTGCTACTTGCTTCTGCAATTGCCTGCCTTCTGCAGGTCTGTGTAGGCACCAAAACAGCACATAAGTATTTTCGAGGGGTCAGCAAAACTGCAATAGCTTTGTGAAAGCTGTTAACTTTTAAAAACTAAACCATCTGTTTCACAGGAACGGGTAGCATTGAGATCCCAGTGCTTTGCTTACTGGTAAATGGAGGACCAGGTACACTTGAGGTAAGAAGCTGCTTTCAACTTTAGAAAATAAATTAACTGGTGCCAAGTAATTAATGGAACATCTGGCTGGATGACAAACACGTCTGTTGGCACTTTACATAAAGTCAAATTTCATATCTATACACCACTAAGAACTGAGTTCTGTTAATATTAAATTTGCCAGTATTTGTTTGGGAGAAATATTTCCTTCTGAACAGGCACCAGCTGATCACTAAATCTTCCATTGCCAGCTTGTACGCTGGGAAGAAAGAATCCTTAAACCAAAACAAACCCACAGAAACCAGTTCCAGGTCTAGTGAAACAGAAATACTGGCTATTACTCGAGGACACATACAAAAAAGAGATGAATCATTCAGTGCTGTCCAGCAACAATGAGACAGCTGTCTGTCTCAGAGATCAGGGGAAGTACAAGACCAGGTTTGCTAGACATGGCTTTTAAAATGATAGTGTCCTAGTCCCACAGAGCAAAAGTACATTGTAGGACAGAAGACTGGAGTGTTGTCTGCTAACAATCCCAAATCATCAGTGAAGGATCGGTTTGGATTTTTTTCATGAGTAATTCTACAACTTGAAGAACCTGTTAACAAGAACATAATCTTTGATTTCTGTTTTACTTGTTGGGTTTTTTTAATAATACTCTCAGTCTACAGTACCTTTAAAGAGACTTAATTTAACCATAATTTAAAGTTTCCAAGTGATGAGACTGTGCCATGCAAGCTAGAAACCTCTTTCAGAATAGTGACTCATTTTTGCTGATGTTTTCTTGTTTCAGTTTCCAGTCCCTGTATCTTGTCATAACTTTGTCAGCTGGACTAAAACACACACCAGTATTAGAAATCTCATTGTTTAAACTAGGATTATGTCACTTCTTGAGCTTTCTTTCTAGAAGCTAAGTATTACAGTGTTTCCTATACATTTGGTTTAGAAAAATCACGTATTATGGGATATAAATCCTCTGTTCAAAGTTCTAGAGAAAACAATGTGACTTGGAGACCAAAGGTGACTGGCTGGAGCTGCTGGAAACGTGCTGGGAATGGATAACGGGTCACATTTTTTTAGAATACAAATTGCATAATACACATCAGAGACTACAACAGTTTTATAAAACTCAAAAAAACCCTCAAAACCTAAATTAGAGAAAAGCCACTGCACCACAACTGAACAGTCTTGCATAACTCCAGAGAAAGAAATAGACTGGGACGAAATAGTCATTGCTGCAATTATGATGCCATGGTCTCTGCTTTCTTCTCTCAGCAACCTGCCCGACTCATTCTAATTGCACAATAGAATCAATAGCCTTTAACTTTTGTAGTTGCTACGATTCAGTGTTTTTTCCCTGCAGCTCGGTGTTATATTCTCAAAGGCAAATTCCTTATTTTCAGAACATATTGCAAGGTTTAGCAGACAACAAAAAATGCTATACCAAGAAGCCTAAAGAACAAAAGTCAAAGTCAAAGAAATGTTATGCCTTGCTGTCCAAATCAGGTTGCTTAGCTACTCAGCAGATGCATCATGAAAAGAAGCATAGTCAGGGGCCTATACATGGATGACCTACTACAGAATCCAAAAAATCATAATAGCTTAGAGGAGTCTGGACTGATTCCATAGTGAATCTGGTTTAGGTACACATTTATTCCTAGTTTGCTAGAAGTCCTTTTGAATAACATTTTCTTTCTATATATGAATTCTAAAAATATACTTTTTAAACTACAGAAAATTTGCAGCGGTTTGGAAAATTCTGCTCCCTGGCTTATCTTAGCAGGGTCTGGAGGAACAGCTGACATCTTAGCTGTGTTCATGAACGACCCACAGCTTATCATGCCAGAAGCTGTTGAAAAGCAACTTAAGGAGAAATTCCCTGCAGAAAGTTTCTTGCGGAAGGACATTCTTCAGTGGACGCTAACAGTGAGCTCTCCTAACATTTGTAGCTTTGGTAGCCCATTCACTACAGGTTTGGCAAGAAGCTGTTCAGAAGTTTTGCATACTCCAGTGCTCTGACACTAGTGTTATAGGATACCTCTCTAACATTAAAGTCAAGTGCTCATTTGATCATACAAACTACTTTGTTGTTCTCGTCATTCAGCTGAACACTTAGGGCTCTGTCTGTCCTCAGTTATTTCCTCAAGTAACAGCCAGCACCCAGGAACCCCACGGTCCTTCTGTAGGACATGAAGCATTATTTATATCCACAGCTGTGGAGTTTGTGCAGCTGTGACAGAAGAGATTAATTCATGATCTACAGCTGTTAAATGGAAACCTAGTTGTGGATAAGCATGAATAAATTAAATAGAATGAAGCATGTTTAGAAATTATCCTATCTATTGTCAGTTGCTTGTTCTTAAAGTATCATTGTTTTTAAAAAAGAAAGACAAAAGAGATTCACAGATCTTCCTTACTCTTTGTCTTGACGTACACTTGCTGGATTTAAACCACTATGCATAAGCCTTTTAGAAACAAAATACCACTTTGGGATTGTCTTTATGTGAAGATTGAAGAGCACTGTGTGCCTCTGAGATAAACCAAGTCCACCTGACCTGGTCCACTACTTATTCTTTGCAGTCCCTGCTCTAATCCTTATCTTTAAAAGTTCCACATACTAATTCCATTAGGAAGAACTTTGCCAGATTACTAACAAAAAGTGGATGAAAGGCATATAAAAGCAATATTGCCAGATGCTCACAAAGTCCCAGTGCAGCTGCACTGCGAGAGAGAAAATTCCATAAATAGACAAGTAGAAGGAAAGAGAAGACTACTGTATATATCAATATTTGAGGACTCTTACTGAAACAAGAGTTAGAGACTATGCTTTTAAATAAACAACTCTGAGAGCAAAACTTAAATGTCAAAGCAGGATGAGGTGAAACAAAATTAGTGGTATGCTGGCTATAGCATGACTGAGTCAAATAAGAATGTGAGTTAAGCAAGGATCTTTTAATTAAAGCACTGCTCTAGTCCTCAGGATATCCAAGTTCTGTTCCTCCTATCCTGTCTTTGGAAAAGGCAGTAACTCCCTCCTTGCCTTAGGGCTTATTTATTTATGTGGTAAATTAATAATCTTTATCTTCTTGCCAAGCCTCAGTTTTACAATTAGAATGTGACTTTTTGGGAAATACTATATGGGTGATCTCCACTGGGCTCTTGGACGCTATTATGAAGTAGTAAGACAATGTGTAAAATTACTTTTGTTTCAACTCCCAATAGATTCAGAACATTATTTCACACCAGCATCTTCTAACTCTGCACAACTTTGAGCAAGAAGGTTCAGAAGAACTAGACACGGTCATTTTAAAAGCTTTAGTAAAAGGTAAGAACAATAAACACAGCACAGTGTAATGCTTTTCTTATTTGACTTCTCTGCCATAAATATATTTCACTTTTTTTTTTCCAATGCAAGTTCAGTTGTCTGTTGTATCAGATTTCATTTCTGATGCACTGTTCTATTGGTTTTTTATTGACAAATTAA
This sequence comes from Margarornis squamiger, assembly GCA_035222235.1. Lineage (NCBI taxonomy): Eukaryota > Metazoa > Chordata > Aves > Passeriformes > Furnariidae > Margarornis > Margarornis squamiger. The sequence goes on from JAWWTY010000156.1 coordinate 15,780,458, forward strand.
CTGAGGCAGTTACCATAGGTCTTGTAACCTTGCTTTAAACTACTGTTTGCTTTTTAGTCTCATGCTATTGTGTAGTACTAATTTAATCACTCCTTTATTTCAACACAAGATTCTTGTAGTAATAAAGGTTGCAGAAGAACTGAAGAACTGAAATATACTGGAGCAATATGTTATTCCAGTTACAAACCATTAAAAAAAAAACCAACAAGAAAACAAAAACCACAAGCACCAGTAGACCAGAACTGCCTTGGTTTCAGAAACAACCCATTTCTCCTGTAAGAAATCTCCACTGTATTGTCTGGAAGAAGACATTACTTGTGCTGCCACCTATTTCAGTTTCTGTTAACTTAATAGTTTGTGTTAGCTTAAATTTAGTGGGGGGCGGGGCGTGGGGGGGAAACATTCTATTCCTAATGTGCTGATCGAAGAAAGGCAAAACCAGTGGACAGTCCTGTCTCTGCAGGCCAGGGTCCCTCTTAAAATCCAACAGCCATTTAAACTTACTGGTTTAATAGAGAATTCTGCTAGAAAATAATAGTATTTTTGAATATTACTATTTCTTAATTTAGGAAAAAACTTCTGTGAAGAGTTCCTGGTTAAGCAACCCATAGATTTGTGTTAGCTGAAGGAGAGCTTGCATCGCTAATCAAAGTACCAATATGAGATTAAATTAAACATAAATGTAAAGTACTGAGTTTATTTGCATTTCCTATTTTTGCCAGCCTGTAAAAGTCAGAGTCAAGAGGCTCAGGAATATCTGGATGAACTGAAGCTGGCAGTGGCCTGGAACAGAGTCGACATTGCTAAAAGTGAAATATTCAATGGTGATGTGGAGTGGAAGGTACCAGGTTTAATTTTTAGAGGACAATCAGTGTACAGTCCAATGTGTACAGGACACCGAACATCCCGAAAGTTGGCTTCAGCTTTTAACACCTTACTGCACACTCCACTAAGAGATTGGGCAGCAGCAGTATGCTTCCTGAGGCTGTTTGTCTTTTGGGTCTCCTGTATGATAATGGCTAAAGACAGAGAAATAAGCTCGATCTCTTTCTTGAGCTATTTGGGGGCAAGAATCTTTCTCCCTCTTCTGTATATGACTTTAAAGCAAACAAACCAAAGCTTACAAAGCATGAGAAGCAGACAGATATTACTGTTAGAAGGTGGTAGGAAGAATGTCACTGTTTTCAACTGCTTTATAAATACCCAGTGCAGTGGAGACCTAACATCACCACAAGTCCTACAGCAGGCTATTTGTGTTGATGTTTTAACATTAATGCTTACACAGACATTTTGTCACAGAGAAATTAAAAGAGTTCTATCTCTTTCTCACTGTATCCACTGTTGACCCGGTACAAGACAAAACGTGCACATCCTTGTTAAATCTTACCTCTCTCATCATCCATTCATGATTACCCCCAAAAACTTCCTTGTTTTTTGTTGTTTTTTTTTTTTCTTTCTCCCTTCACCAATCTAGTCCTGTGACCTGGAGGAAATGATGATGGATGCTCTGGTCAATGACAAGCCAGAATTTGTAAAATTATTTATTGACAACGGGGCTAATATATTTGAATTCCTGACCTACAGTCGTCTGCAGCGACTCTACTGTTCCATTTCTCGTAAATGTCTCCTCTATGAACTTCTCCTGAAGAAGCATGAAGAAAACAAGCTTACCTTGGCAGGGCTCACTGGTCAACAGGAAAATGACCAGGAGATCTGCCCACTCTTCACTCTCAGTGAGGTCTCTAGAGTTCTCAAGGATTTTCTTCATGATGCATGCAAAGGTTTCTATCAAGACTTCAGACACGGAGGCAAGAAAAAATCTGTGAGTCACAACCTTGCATTGTTGTTCTGCTCCACTTCAATTTACAATTTGAACAATTTTAACTAGGTCTAGCCTTTGGGGGAGGGGCAGGGAAGGAAAGGGAAGATGACAGAATAGTCACTTCAGTTTCTCTTTTTTTTTCAGTTCATTATTATCACATTTTAAATGGCTTAATCTTTTTAATTTTACAATTAAAAAGGAAAGGAAACTAATTTCTAAGACAGATTGTGATTCCTCTTCTTCCCCCCTCTGCATGTGGGGTTTTATGCAAGGTTTTACTGTACCTTGAGCTGCTGCTAAGCTATGGCCTTTGTTTCATAATGTGCAGAGGCACCGGTATTTCACTTTTTATTACACATGAAAATAATCTGCATTTCTCATACAGAACTTCAAGCAGAAGTATTTGAAAGGCAGTATTTTCTAGGAGAAAGAAAAGCAGGCAATGGATATTTTCAATCCCAGGTCTGAAAATGGTAATCTTTGTACATGAAACTATTCCCAGATTTATACTGTGTACAAGCAGAGTGGATATTCAACAATATGCAGTATATGATACTTGCCTTTAGATAATTATAGTCTTGCTACTGAGTGACATAACACACAGCAAGAAATAACAATGATTGTGTGAAGTGGCCCTAGCAAGCACGCTGGCCAACACGTGACAAGGGTAACATGTGATGAGTACATCTGTGGAATGTCTATAGTCCACAGCTGTGTGATAGATACATCAACATTTGTGCATTTTGACAGTGTATTTAACATTGAAATGCCTAAGTACCAAAGTTCTTGAAAAAGCATTGAAAATAAGTTTGGAAGCATGATTTCAAAACAAAGACATATAGAGAAATTCCATTAAGGTTCCGTTTTAGATAAAACTAAACAGTTAAGCCATTTACCAAGTTCTAATTCCATCTTAAAACTGTTAAAACAAAAAACTTTTAAAAACAAACAAGAAATAAATTCTTTTAAATGATTAAAAATTATATTCTCACATAAACTTTGTTTTATTAAGAATAAATCTACTCTGGCCACTTCAAATTAACACAATAGATATAAAGGCGGTTTTAAAATATACTTAAAGCTCAGAACTTGACCTAAGTGGCTCCACTTCCTCTGGACAATTTTTCATCAAGTGTTAAAGGAATAAGCAGTGTTCTACTTAAACTGCTCCCTGCACAAGGGAAAGGTTTCTCAAAGGAAAGACTAAAAAGGGCTATTGACGTACTCTATTCTTGTACTGTACAGGGCCTAGGCGAGATTTATTTCTGTCGAAATAAAATGCCTTTTGTTCCCTTTTCTCTGAAACCATGTCCTCTGTGGCAGTCAAGCAGAATCTGATGTAATTGAAGGCAAGCTCAGATTAGTTAATCACAGGTTTGTCTTGTATAATATTACACACCAGCAGTGAAACACCAGCTTTAATAAAGTCAGTGAGAACTTGACCATTGGCTTCAATGGAGTCACCATTTTATCCAGAATGTTCTCACACACACTGAGTTATATCGGGGACACAAGGGTCCTTTGACTCAGCACAGAATGAGCTAATTACCTCCTAGTCCTACAGAAAAGACAAAAAAAAAATTCAAAAGAATATGAAATAGCTGGCAAGGCCAAGAGCAGCTTAGATCATGTCATTTGCATGGAATGAGGCTGAAAAGCACGTTTTAATTTCTACAAACCATGTTCCAGGATAAAATGAATACAAAGCGATTACCTGGGCCCTTGGATATGAACCAGAAAAGCGAAAACCCTTGGAGGGATTTGTTTGTATGGGCAGTACTTCAAAACCGGCACAAGATGGCAAACTATTTCTGGGCTATGGTAAGCTTTGAGCTGTAGCTGCTCCAGGTGAAATATTGGCGTATTTCAAGTTTACGAGATGTTTTTTTGCTCAGCCTTGCCGGGCAGCTGACAGATAGGTTTGTTTCCAAAGTAGGAGAGGTGGCATTTATAGGGCCCTTCTTCTCTGCGTGGCTCCTGCCAGCAGGGGCCAGAGCGCAGAGCAGCAGCAGGTGTAAATCAGCACAGCCCCAACCTCTGCTGCAGAGCCCACCCTCCCCTTCCCTGCTCTCAGTCGCACGTTTTGTGCCTTCCACAATAGGCCAGTTGTTTGGGTCCGAGCATGATGGGAGGGAAGACGGTGCAATGAAGCATCCTCGGCTTACGTGCTCTGTGTGTAGGGAACAACATCACACTCTCAAAGGATGAGCTCCAGGCTGGCATAATTGGCTGCTGTTCGACAGTCCTCCACAACCAAAGCCCTGTGCCCTGCATCTGGGAGCCTCCCTGACCCCCCCCCCCGAGCGAGACAGCTCTCAGGCTCCATCCCTGACCTTCCAGAGGCGTGCATCTGGCACGGGGCAGTCGTGGGGAGGAACAAGCTGCAGCACAGCTCTCCGTGCTGCGAGTGTGCGTGCGTGTGCATCAGCACCGTGCAGGGGCTCGTGTTTGTGGAGCCCCGTGACCAGAAGGCACGTCTCTGCTCCGTGCCACTGTTGTGCCTCCGCCAGCTGTGCTCCCTCCTTTCTCCTGCATCCTTAAGCGGGGTCTCAGCACAGCCATGTTGGAGGTACCTCAGTACTGTGAGAGTGTATTGCTCTATTTCCACAGCACATTATTCTCCTTTCTAGTCTTTGACTGCCACCCCAAAGCAGGCCTCTCCAAGGGCCTGGACCCAGAAGTCTCCAGCTGTAAGGCACAAGAACTACCAATACAGAATCATAGAATATTTGGGGTTGGAAGTGACCTCAAAGATCATCCAGTTCCAACCTCCCTGCCATGGGCCCTCCCACTAGACCAGTTTCCTCAATGCTCCCATCCAACCTGGCCTTGAACACCCTGCTAGAGACAGAGCATCCACATTATGTGGTTTTCAATTCTCAATCATCAAAAATGTCGTTTCAATCAATATTCTGACTTTCAAATATGTACTTGGGGGGAGATTTTTCTTGAAAGGGGAGACATGCATGAATTTTTTGTTGTAGTGAGATGTAGTGAGACTCCTCAGTGGAGTCTCCCCCATTCAGAAATGCCCTCCTGTGGAGGGTGACAGCAACAGCCCTTTCAATTCTGCAGGGCCAGGAGGGTGTAGCTTCAGCTCTGGCAGCCTGCAAGATCCTTAAAGAGATGTCCCGCCTGGAGATGGAGACCAAAGCAGCCTGTATAATGAAAGAGGCCAAGTACGAGCAGCTCGCTGTTGGTAAGTAATGACACCTTTGGAATGGCATAGAAAATTTAAGCAGTAACTGCCATTGGAAGGCAAGGAAGTGAAAAAAATACTGTTTGAGCTGTAAAAGGTCAACTGTCATGAATAATTTAACAGTCTTGCAGCACAGGCAGTCCCAAACATTCAGATACCACAGAATGACTTAAAACCCAATCATTTTGGAAAAAATCAGTGTACCAAGACTGGCCCCTGTGATGCATGGAAGAAATTACTCTCCTGCTGCTTGTTGGTATTTTAAGTTTCTGATCTTAGTACAAAGTGCATTACAATGATGTGTAAGATAGAATAACCAAAACACCTCCAGCCTCACAGCAGTCTGGTTTCCCTGCAATATCAAGCTTGCTCTGTAAGGGCCACTAAAGCAACAAGTTTTGAGGTTTGTCATTGCTGCTAAAAATAATTTGAGATTACCTCACCCAGAAGAGGGCTAACTGCACTGCAAACTGCAGTGAGGCTCAGACTGGTTTTGCAGCAGATGAGCTGCCCCTCCCTACAGCAGTAAAGCACCCAGGCATCTGCATTGCCGGAACAGAGCCCTCTCCTCTTTGCCTGGTTTAGAAACAGATGTCTGCACACAGGCTTCTCTGCTGATCTGATTTCAGTCCAACCCATACCTGAGGGTAGAACTGCTGTGAACAGAGGGGTTTACAATATGCCACACACTGAAACAAGTGCAGAGGCTCCTCTCCCTTAACAGCTTGTACATCAAGCGCTGAAGGCTCATGCAGGCATTGCTACGCTATTTATACACAGACCACACTTTCCCTTCTTGTCACAGGGCCATTATTATTTTAAAAAATTACAAACCAGATTCTTGTATAATCACAGGAATCAAGTAATTTAGTCATGGAATTACAGGGCCTAATCCAATGCACAGAAGTCTGCTCCTTGGCTTTGATAAGCGTTAGATCAGATTCTCAGTTTTGATTTATGGCCTGGATAATGCTGTCAATGCTGCATAAAGCAAACTTTCTTTAAGAATGATAAATTTCACATCAACTACGAAAAATGTCTGTATATCAGCTTATTTTATGTGCATCTGATCCTTTCTGCAGCCCTCACAGTGTAACAAGGTGTAGGCTGGCTTAGGAAATGTACTGAGATAATCAAGTGAATCAGTAGAATGAAACAGACACAAGAAGTCAGATCTTGCCTAATGAGAAAATCTCAGGGGTTTTCTGGACTGTTTATCGCAGTTTCTAAGCTCCAGGACTGTTTCTCTGGAAACAACTATGCCATAACACCCTTCCAAGTCTAATATTATTTGATGTCAAATAACTCTGTCTTAAAACCAAGGATTTGTTGTCTACAAGCCACAGCTGAGCTGCTCCTTTTGTTTAGTCAGGAGAGTGGAGGCAGCATCGCAACTCATCCTTCAAAGTGTAAGAGGATCACCCGAGAGAGACAGTTTTGCTTGGTATTACCTGAAGCTCCACATGAAGCAGCTACAGATGAGGGACTATAACAAATACTGACATGCTTCCAAGAAGTTGCTTATGCTGTCTGAAGAAGAGAGAAAAATTTCTCCTTAGATCAAACAATAATATGAAAACAAACAAACCAACTAACCAACCAAAAACCAAACCCCAAACCTGTCATGTCAGAGGCCCCATGCTGAGAAGGGAGCATGGAGATAGAAAGAGGTAAAAGGAAGGTACTGAGAGACTGAGAAATTTACTCCATTTCTCTTCAAATAGTTTCAATTTTTAAAATTACAGTGATTTTTTTCACCAAGGCAAATCTGTTTCATCTGTCCTCTGCCCCAACGCATATACATACACACATGAAACCACAGTGAGTTATTCTTATGTCCAGCATCCTTCCTCTCTCCCTCACAGCTCCTCTTTGCTCTCTCAGGCTCTTTTCAATTACTTCAGCCTTGAAGTCTCTGGTGTAGCAAGAAACATTTGGCAGTGCCCATGGTTCGCTGCCACTGTGCTGCATCCTACACACATTGCCCTCTTGTCTGACATTATTTTTTCCAATTTTTCTTTTCAATTACGAGATCTGTTTGTGTTTCCTTCATTTGGCAGAACTGTTCAGTGAATGCTACTACAACAGTGAGGAGAGAGCGTTTGCTCTGTTGGTGAGGAAAAATCAGTACTGGAGCAAAACCACCTGCCTTCAGCTGGCTACAGAAGCAGATGCAAAGTCTTTCTTTGCACATGACGGTGTCCAGGTAAGTTTTACATACCACTGAGGCCTTAAGTTGGACACAGTAGAGAACAGCACTGCAACTGAACAACACCATGAAATGCATTCCTCTAAGAGCCAGTCTTCAGAGAAGGGACTCTCCTGTCTCTCTAGCACTGTGTGAAGAGGACATTATACCATGTCCTTGCCAAAGCAACACAGTTCCCCCTTTCCCCACCCTTTCATCTAGTTGGCCCATAGGCCACTGTGCAGAGAAGGTATAGCCTTTAATCCATCGTGTGCTTTTTGCTTTTTATTCCTTCCTTGCTCACAGAGAAGCATTGGAAAAACACTGTAAATCTGCCTGGGGCAGGATGAAGCTGCCCCAAGACATGAGGTAACTCCTTGTTCAGATTCAAGAAAGAGCTCACTGAAAAAATTTAAATCAAATTACTGTTCAGCTTTGCTCTCACAACCTGAGTTGTCTCTGCATATACAAAGCCAAATTAAGAGTGATGCTGCTTTTAGCTCCCAGTGCTTGATTTGCACTTTCCTAGTACTACAGATGTTGTTTAATTCCATTTGACTTTCTTTTCTTTCCACTGGTCTCTTATTAACTCTTTGCATACTCAACATCTGTAGAAGGATGTGCAGAGAGCCTGTTTGCTCTGAAGGTGTGCCTGCTCTTGAGGTTTCCAGGAGGCACAGAACATAGGTGCACTTCATCTGCAAGTATGGTTTTTTGGTGTTAAAGCCATCTCTTGTTTTCTTGACTTTCAGGCCTTCCTGACAAAAATATGGTGGGGAGACATGTCTACAAGCACACAGATCCTGAAGCTAATCTGTGGGTTCTGGTGTCCTTTCCTAATCTACACGAATTTAATAGCATTCAGGTATAAACATAACTATTTGGATGCAAGAGATAAGTAAGTGATGAAAAATAAGCCATAATATTCAGACTCAAAATTTCTCCTGTAAGTGATTAAAATGGTAATATTGCCTCAGAGCGTCAAAAGGACTGCACTGCTATCAACCAAATTAGTTTTCTATGGGGCTCAGTGATTTGTGAGTCCTGTGTTAGTGCCTGTTCTCATACTGAAAAGATCAATGCCACAGTTACACATAGATAATTTCTATTTTGCAGAGTCCACAGAAAAGCCTGTTGGAATTCTGTCATCTCCAGATTCTACACAGTAATGTTTAGAATATTTCCAGGTGGAGCATCGTGAGTTTCTAGATTTGGAAATACCTGTTCAAATCTCTGTATCTTTTCAAGGAAAACAGTCATCACAAGGCAGTATTATCAGCCACAAGCCCTGATAACCATAACTCAAGCTTGAAAACACAGGACTGACATTAAATCAATTAAGATTTTCAAGTTAGTCTTCTGCAGGCATAGCTTTGGAGCTTGTAGTTTTCAGCTTTTTGTCACAATGAAGATGACCAGAATCTTAGGGTTTCTTGGAAAAAACCTCATACACAAAAACACCCTCCACAGAAACCAAACCAACAAAACAAAACAAAAACCCAAAAAAACAAGAAAAAAAGAGCAGCCAAGATGCTCAGATGGTCATAAAAATCCAGGATCTGAAACTTTAAGAAACCCTCATAACAGTCATGGAATCATATACAAATCATCAGAATCGGCATTATGGACTGACATGTTATTATGAAATACATGTTTCTTAGCTGCTAAACTACATAAAAAGTGAGAGTAAAACTTGTTTGGCACTGCTGACTTAAGAATTTCATTCTGTCAGTATCACTAATGACAACCTTCTTGCCATACTGGCTGCCAGATTCACAAACTCATTTAATGTAATATTTTGGCAAAGTTTTCCTGCAAAGGTTTGAATTATGATTCATAATCAAAGTAATCCTTTCAAAATTCCATTTTTTGGCCTCCTTTACCTGTAAATGCAAGAATTGACTTGTTCCCTACTGCTTCTGGCATTTCCTCTCTTAATTGCAACTAAGCGTAACTAGGAACCGAGAACTGGGCTATTGTCTTCTAAGATTGACTGAGGGGTTTATTTCTGCTCAAATCATAAGCAATTTGAAGAAACTGAGCATCCTGCCCCATTTTTGTGAAGCATGCCAATTATCACTTCTCTGAATCTTGTGGGTGACTTCAGCCTTCTCCTTAAACAGAATTTGCAAAGGTAGGGATTATACATTATTTGATAGCTTCCCAATGGAGCAAGTCCAAGACAACTACATGCTAGCAGTTCTGTATTAATGCCAATTTAGCAGTGAAAAATGACTAAGCATCATCTTTCAACTAATGAGTTTATTCCCTTACAGTGAGGAAAAACAATCAAAGAATGAGCCAGAGCCATTAAGAGAGCTGGACAGTTTGGATACAGAGAGGACTCAGTTTTTGTCCAAGGAAGAGGATAGGTAAGTTTAAAACCATTAGTTAAGATAACTTTTATGACAACAGTCAAAGACCAGGATACTTCTTGTGGATTAGGGACCATTTAATGATCCAAGGAGCAGCTGAAGGACCAAGAAAATCATTAGTCCTCAGAAAGCGCTGTGTCCTCTGATTACTGTTGTTGTTGCTATCTAAAAGGAATGTAGAAAATAAACAGGGATATACCACTGCTTTAAGGAGACACCACTTTATTTGTTCTGAGCAGTCAATTTCTACAGAAATTATTAAGCAGAGGGATCTGCTTAGTAGCTTGGGAATAAAATAGCATTTCCTGACATTCCCTTCAGCTCAAGATGGCTAGTATACATTGGATTTTAGGAACTTAGCATATTACTGAGCTGAGCAGAAAGAAGGCTCACAGTAAAATCTTATGTTATCTGAGTGCATCACTGCATACTTTCCTACCAAAGTGTACCTGCATGCATCAGTATCGGGGCATTTTACATTGAGTCAGCTTCTCATCATTCTAGTGCTCTTCATTTATATTTTAAGAGATGAGCCCTGAGGAACCTTACGACTTAGAGAGAGTATCACACAAATGGGGGATTGAGCACAAAGATTTTGTCAGTTGCTCATGGTCACTCACAGATGTGTGATTCAGAACTGAATCCCACCCTATACTTCTACCACACACACACTCATCACCAAAACCTGGGAGACCACAAGGACTTAAGTCAGGATAAGCAGCTTTTGATTGGCACAGAGTCCTCTTAGTGGTTAAACAGTGCTAAATAGCCACTTGTATTAAGCTTTTCCATGTTGTAAAGAGAACTTCAGGAATATGTGAACAGTGGTAGAGAGTGGAAGCATCATCTGCAGTATGAAGTCCTGGACCAAGTCAGAGTTATTAGGTTCTATTTTTACCTCTGGCATTTAACTGCTGGTATATTGGAGAAAATCATTAGTTGTTCTCTCTCCCTCCCTAACCTATAAAATAGGTGTAAAAGCATCTGCCTCTTGGGAGCTATTTGTAAGCAATATCATAAGGCACTTCCATACCCTGAGTGCAGCATGGTTTGGTCATTACACTGTGCGCTCCAATTGCTATTATCTTAGCAATTTATTTTAACAAAGAGGCTCTCTCCCTCCCAGGTCTATTTCAGCATCTTACAGTAAAACTGCAATTATCTGTTTATGATATTAGCCTGTTACCATGGGAATGTATCTTATGATGTCATAAATTGAGAGGTAGTACAAAATCAGTCACATAGAAAAGATTGGCTGTGAGGAGAATTTTTTCCTTGTAACAAATGTATTTAATAATTAGCAAGACTGTCAGAGGAAATTAAAAAGCAGTGAAGAATCATTGTTTACTTTCTGTGAGGTGAAATTGAAAACATACCCTAGTGTGCACATCCTTTGTTGGAGATGACACCTCTCAGAGTCAGAATCACAAATTAAAGATCCAATAACATCCCTAGCTTACACAGGAGAGCATTTTATGTGGAAACAAATCCTCACAGTAAGATCAAATTGCTATCAAATACAGGGAACTTGCATTTTCTGCACAGGATAACCACTCCATGTTCCAAAGTACAGCAAAACAACTGTAGACGTACGGGTCAAATTTCCCTTTGGTTACCAAAATACTTGCATAATTCCACAGTACTCAAAGAATACCTTAATACATAATTTATGAGGTCAATTCTTTTTGCTAAAAGGCTTTTATATTGCCTTTTTTTTTTTTTTTTGTAACTTACTCTAATTTAATCATAAAGGGCAAGATACCAGTTATGCAAAGGACTAAAGTATTCCTTCAGTAGTTCTATCAGATTCCAGCAAGGATAGTCAAGAAATACATGCTTAGTAGGATCCAACACTTGGGTCAAAAGTTTAAAGTCACAACAACAACAAGAATTTCTGCATGCAAACACTTCAAGAAAATTTTAGAATCAAAATAATTCAGAATTGAATCACAAACTACATTGGCCCTTTTATTTCTTATTATTTAGGATGATAAAGAGCAATTAGGCCCCTTCCCCCGCTCCTTGTGTATTTGCAGTGTTTGCAGTACATGCTGGAACACAAGTTACAAATCAAATTAATACAGCTAAACTAACAAGAATCTGCATTTAAGTCTGATGTGACTTTGTTTTTCAAAACCTTCTTTTTGATTTGAAATATTTCTGCTGTGGTAACATGATTGCTCTGACTTCTACAGCCTTCCTCTTTGCCACCCCCAACATCTGCCTGTTACCATCTGACAAGAAGATTTATATAGAATAATATTGAGCCTATTCCCATGAACTACTTTTAGGACATTGTCACCAAGTCTATTTTTTTTTTTTTTTTTTTTTTTTTTGCTTGCAGAGGAAATGTTAAATTGGAAAAACAGAATCCTTCTGAAAACACAGCGTGGGCAACGTTCATGTTTACCCGGTGGAGAAAATTCTGGAGTGCCCCTGTAACTGTATTTATGGGGAATGTTATAATGTACTTTGCTTTTCTGTTTCTATTTACTTATGTCCTTTTACTGGACTTTAAACCACCCCCACCTGAAGGTCCTTCTGTTAAAGAAATTATACTATACTTCTGGGTGTTTACCCTTGTCTTGGAAGAGATACGACAGGTGAGTGACCTACATCACCTTAGTAATAACACAGTAAAACTTGTAGCAATTTTCCCAACAGATTTGCAATCTGTGTAACTGTACAAGCTTGAAGATTTCAAGTGCCAGATGCAGTTTTGCACAGATGAACAACACAGAACTTACCTTATCCAAGACATTTTACCACTCTTCCAGAGCAAGATCTTCCTCCAACATATAAACCTATTGCTCCATCTCTGTTTTTCCATCCTACTCCAAACATAGCCAAGTCAAGTGGGCTGCCAAAATTCAGATATTCTTCACTCATAAAGTCACTTTCTGATTTCACTCCCCAGAACTAGGTCCTTCCCCCACAAATAATGTAAGTTGGAAGTTTATATTCTACACCTGGAAACACAGCAGACAACTCCACATCCTTTTAAGAGATTCTTCCCCACTGGGGACTGTTTAAAAACAAAAACACCCCAGAAAGTTATCTCAGATTATTTGTATTTTTTCTAAAATACTTCTCAACTCAAAACATTAGCAGATCTCTTTCTGGTTTGCTTTTCTTAAAACAAACAAAAGTACCAACTTCCAAACCCCCTTCTCCTTTACTCTCCCATTACTGGTTTTGGAACCTGCTCAGTTTAAAAACTGAAATAATGTGTTAATCGTGCTAGTGTGTTGCCACCTGTGAGTGCATCAAGCTCTCCTCTTTAGACAGAAAAAGAGCAGTTACAATCATCCACTCTGGAAAAACCCATAGGTGTTCGTTATTTAAGCAAAAGGAACAGGGGAGGGGATCCCAGTTTGTTACAATTCATCTGAAATTGTGAATCACAGAATGGTTGGGGTTGGAAGTGACCTTAAAGATCATTCAGTTCCAAACCCCCCTGTTGTGGACAGGGACACCTTTCACTAGACCAGGTTCCTCAAAGCCCCATCCAGCCTGGCCTTGAACACTTCCAGAGATGGGGCATCCACATCTTCTCTGGGCAGCCTGTTCCAGTCCTTCACCATCCTCACAGTAGAGTTTCTACTGTAAAAATCTTAAATCAGGCCTCAAAAATTTTTAAGACTAATAGCGCAAGAATAAAAAGGTATTTTATTTTGTTTTCTATCCAACTTTTGTCCTTTAAGAAAGTAAACTGAGCTAATGTTTTCAAGCTTTGTTTTTCCTTATTACACTAGAAATTTGGTTTTGCTCTTTGCAATGAAAGAGAAAAAGGAAACAGGTATTATGTTGAAGCACACGATGAAATAGTGAAACCGGAAACAGATCAATAGCAATGATTATTTCTCTTTTTCAGAGTTTCTATACTGATGAAGACACAAATTTAATGAAAAAATTTAAACTGTATGTGGAGGATAACTGGAATAAATGTGATATGGTGACCATCTTTCTCTTCATAATTGGGGTAACCTGCAGGTATATATTTGCTCTGTGTGATGTGGTTGGCATCAGTAGCAAGAGCAGTGTATGTCAGCTGACAGCAGAGTCTCATATGCATGTGAGGACAGGCTGTGACATTTATTTTTACAAGCTTTGAGACATGGTTCTGCAATAGAAGCCTCTAAATCCATGAAAATCACAGAAGTAAGTTGCTCCAGAGACCAAAATAGACATATTGATATATTCAAATACATATACTGAAAAGCTCTGCTTTGTTTGCTTGCTTTTGGAAATCACTTTTACTCAAGCGATATTTTTTATTTTTTTTAATTTTTTAATAAATCCCAGTGAAGCCAAGAGACAGAAAACAGTGCTCCTCCATCTTTTGGCTATTTCTTATCAATGTACAGGCATTATGTTAGATTCCTCTTGCAGGCTTATGGAACTACAGTCCTGAAGCACTTGCCTTTTCCTAAGTAGGCTGTACCTGGAACCTAAGCGTTATATTTGATAAAATATTTCTCAGCAGGACCTGTGGAGATCTGATATTTCATTTCGTGTGTTCTGCAGGATGCTGAACTCAACTTTTCAAGCTGGCCGTACCATACTTGCCATTGATTTTATGGTGTTTACACTTAGACTTATACATATTTTTGCAATTCACAAACAACTTGGACCAAAGATCATAATTGTGGAAAGGATGGTAAGAATGCAATCTCTCTCAGATAAATGCTTGCCTTCTAAGAAATGGAGGATAGGAAATCATCTCCTTAGAAAGGAAAACAGTTTACAATCTATCTTTGTTTTTACACTTTTAAGGCTTGTCATTTTGCCTATTCCCCTATTAGATGCAATGTTTGAAATAGATCCTTCCAAAGAGCTCTGTAGTGTAATAAGTTGGTCCCGATTTACTAATCCTTGTACCTCACCTAATAATTTATCCTCGGATCTGGCAAACACAGAGTAGACAGTCTTTGACTTACTGCTATTCCTCCTACTTCCTACACTGCGTGCATCCAGAGGAAAGACCTCAGACAGCCCATGTACAGAAGGGCAGGGCTTCCACTGACTGACCTTGCTCCGCCTTGGGAAACAGATTATGTTTTTTGCAAACAAGAGTGAAAAAAAAAAAATCCATGAAAAGGGGTAGTTACAAATTTGCCACAGGAGTTATTTTTACTTGTACTTTTTAGCTCCAAGTTACGATGAAAACATAGTAGTACTTTTTGTGTATGTGTTGGAAGATGTTAATATTTTTGTTTATTACCACTCTACTTCAGGAAATGAGACATTGGGACTACAGTTACTGTGTTTGGGTATGCATTGGTATGCTGAAGTAGCTTTTTATTTAGGCATGTTAATCCTCTAGGTCAATTAGCTCATGCTAACCGATTAATAGAGTTCATCTAATTGTAAGTGCTATTATAGAATCTACAAATATTTGATTTATGACTCACAGCAGAACTCAGTAAAAGCTTTACAGTCTAAACAAGCCTATACATTGAATAAACATAACTACCAAGCTATTTGGATTTGTCTACAAATGCAGTAACTGGAACTCTAACATGACATTCAGTTGAAGTAGCAAAAGGGTAAATGGCAAATAAATATTTACTCTTGATCATTATGTAGCTTACAGCATGTTTCTGTTGTAAGAGAACAAGTCAGATCTAGAGCTCCCAACCCTTCCTTTGCTGCACACCAAGCTAAACCAGGGCTTTGAAAAAGTACATTGATGTGTTTACTATGTTGGCACCTAAAGTCATGCAAGATATCACACAGACTGAGAAGATGCAAATAAGAACATAAACAGCAGCCGAGAGAAAACCATAATATGGGACCTTTCATCTTCCCCCTATCCAAGCCAACACAATGCCTTAGCTTTGGTAATTCAATCTTTAACCTTACATCAAATGAAAGAATAGCAAAGGTAACTTTAGTAAATGAAACCTTCTTTAAAGGTTCACCAAGGGGGCTCAAGCAAGACAATTTCCTTTACTTAAACAGAGAAGCAATCCAAGATGGTCACTTACTGCTTTTCTTCTCTATAACCTTGCTACAGAATTGCTTAAAGAGGCCTGGTAGCTTCTAAAATGACAGAACAATACCAGAACAATGCCCGTTCCCAGAGAGACTGCAGATTGCCAAGACCTGCCACTGTCCTCACAATCCCAATGACACCATTACAGTGGTGCAGCATTACTAAATTTTAAATTATCCTGAAAATAACACAGATTGATCAAAGTCAGAGAGACAACAACTGTATCTTATCTGGTTTAGAGACCACTCTTCTTGTTAGAACTCCAAGTAACATCCTGGAGCTCTGAAATGCCTATAACTGTACAACTCAATAATCTAATTGAAATGAATCTACAGTCCCTAATGAACTCTGTCAGATGAGATGGGATGAGGATGAAGTGTTCCTCTTCCACCAGGGAAAAATTATTGCACTTGAAATGCATATTAGATTTTTTTTTTAAGTAAGTGTTTTAGGATTCAATTACTTCTCCTTCTGTAGAGAAACACAATGTTTAAAAGCAGGAAGACCTGAAAACAATCCTTTAGATGCATCACTTAGCTTGAAAACTGGAGAAGCAACCTGATCCTTGCAGCCTTCACTGTCTGCTCTGTCAGTGGTTCAGTATTCATCAATGAGCACTGGCTCTTACCAGGATTCTCTGCTGCAACAGAACTCCTGTAATTCACAGTAAAGCACCCCACAGTGCTGAGATATCTCACAGAAAACGTGCATTTAAAGATGCAATGAGATTCACTTAAAAGATAAAATGTGTTTCTTTTTGAAATGTTAGATGATTGGAAAGCAAGGATGTAGTTTAAAAAATGCCACTATCCAAAGGAGCTATGAAAGAAAAGTGAGAATTACAGGCCAAGAACAATATGATAACAGCAAGGTCAGGAGAGGAATTCTGTGCTTGGAACTGTATAATGTTACACCCCCTCTAACCTAAACAAACTTGTAAAGAAACAGAATTATTTGGACCATATTCATACAGAAAGACTACTGTTCTTTGACCATGGTATCACAGTCACTGCTCCTTTTCTCCCCATTCCCTCTATTTTTTTAGATGAAGGATGTTTTCTTCTTTCTATTTTTCTTGAGTGTGTGGCTCATTGCCTACGGTGTGACAACTCAAGCTCTACTTCATCCCAATGACAGCCAAGTGGAATGGATATTCAGAAGGGTGCTTTATCGTCCCTACCTTCAGATATTTGGCCAGATTCCACTGGATGAAATAGACAGTAAGGAAGTTTCTTTCCCCCTAACCTTTTTTAATGTATACTTCTGATTAGAGCATGGAATTCCTTCCAAGTATCAAATTTTTTTTCTTTCCTTTTTTTTTTTTTAATCTCTGTCCTACAGGTCAAAGCTTTCACATTAATATGATATTAATAGTGTATTTCCAAGGAGATAATGTGCATTGTGGAACTACAATAGAGCAAAAGGGCAAGCCCTATTTAGACATGCTCTCTGAAATATTCCCACAAGGATTTGCAGTTTTAACGGCTGGCATACCTTCTTTCACTTCAATCCATTTCCATTCAGTTTAACCTAAACCCAGATAACCCAGTGTAAGCTGAAATAATAACACCTTCACACATTTTGGCAGTAGTTTAACATGACAGTGTTAAAGCAGTACTGCTCTGCCCATAAGCAAACACTTGTACTTTAGAATAAATATTCCTCTAGAGCATTTATTTACTCTGGAGGTAAAGCTGCCCAAATCAAATAAAGCTAGTAATTGCTTATGTGCAACATTGCAAAGAAAACAATATAATAATAATCACAAGACACAGAAATAGACATAAAGGTTCAAAGGCAACATTTCTGATAGTCAAGCAGGAAAAATACATAATAGGTCATCTCCCAAAAAGTCCAAAGTAACACCACAGCATTTAGCCAGAATAACAGTGCTAGATGTCACTGGCAATAATGAAGTAGGATTCAAACTTGGAGTAATATAAACAGAACCAAAAAAATCCCATACATAGAAGCAAACCAGTAAACATTCTTTCATGTTCACTCTGCTTAATAAGAAAAAGCGTGTCTTAGAAAAGCCAAAAATGTCTGAATGAGACAAGAAAGCAGGGGTGTGATTCATCTCACTTAGTTTTAAATGCCTGTGGTGTAAGTGTGCACAGCACAATCAGTCACTCTTATTTCCATTAAAGTAATTGGAGAGACACAAATATTTTTGGAATAGGATTTACATAATTTGGAAAAAGGCCACATGTAGCATTTCCCTCCACTGAAACTCCAAACAGTGTCTTCACCTGGATAAATAACTGGTTAAAAGAAACAGAGAAAAAAAATCAATTACATGGGCAACCTCATTAAGGGAGTGATTTGTCCTGGAGCCCTCGGGGGCTTATTCTGTTTAACATCTTTATGAAACATATGGAAAAGGAGATGGGTCATGAGTAGGACAAAATTTGCTGATAAAACTACATCACTGGGTAGTAAAGACAAAAAGTGGCACCTAAAAGATGCAGATGAGCCTCATGAGTGCTAAATCATCAAATGAAATTCTGTGTAGATAAGTATAAGGTAATGCCCTTGGTGAAAGCAGTCACAGGTGTGGTGAGCTTTGATATAACAGGGTACTCTAAGGAATATGAACTGGGGTTATCTGCAGCAGCAGGGAAAAGGATTATTAGTGAAAAAAAGGAGAACAAAAAAGTAAATATAATTATGCTACTCAAAATTTGTGGACTTAATTCAAAGCTGGAGACAGACTACAGCACTAAACCTCTAGTCTGATACAGTAGAACCAGACGTTCTTCCTAGCCTCTACTGCAAGCTCAGATATTCAAAGGAGTTTAAATTTACAGGAAGGAACCCCATTCCCAGCTTTTCCTGAGTCTTCTCCTCTAAAATACATGCCAGCCTAAGGACTGTGAAGACACAAGCATGTGGGGGAACAAAAACTTGGAGATGGTTTGACTCTGAGAACTCAAAACTAGTATAAAAATGATACAGCCCTTTCAATACAATCCCCTGTTTGATGAATACTAGTAAAAAAGCCAGCTATGACAGCCATCTTGCCACTAAATGAGCAGCCAAATTGTGGAAGTCTGCACTGTCCTAGAGCTGCAAAAGTCTCGCATGACAAAGCAATGTCTCTTCATGTACACGACATGAGTACATTTTCACAAAATTAAAGACGCTGGATGTTAGTGCACACAAATGATCTTTCAGCTGCAAGAAAGCTCTGTAGCTCAAGCAGTCACAGAACTGCCCTTTTAGGGTAAAGAGATTCTCATATTTATAGTCTTGCCAGTAGTCAACAAAAGCAGTGCAAAAATACTACCACAATATTTGTTTTAAGCTTTTACTCATTGTAAAATATTCAGAACAAAATTGTGCTACTCCTTATATGCAGTTCACATTAAATCTCATTTCAGTAAACAGTATCATCATTGTCCTAGACTTTTATTTTAACAGTAAAGGCACTAAATATACACATCCATCCATATGTTCTTAAAAAAGTTCCATTAGTTCTTAAAAAAAAAAAGACATTTTAGAGGTGTTAATTCTGTTTTCATTTGCACTGAAATAGTTATGAAATGCATGACTTCAAACCTTGAGAACAATTTGTAATTCTTACCATTCTTTGTTGAAAATCAGAGATCTTGGTCATCAAAATACAAAGCCTTTGTCCTCAGCTAAGAAGCATGTGGCAATAGGATTTGCCAAAACTCATATTTCTCCCTCTTCATTTGCAGCATCACGAACATATCCCAGGAACTGCACATTTAATCCACTGCAGATTCTGCAGGAAAACATACCATCATGTCCTAACAGCTATGCCAACTGGCTCGTCATACTTCTGCTGGTCATCTTCCTCCTAGTCACAAACGTTCTCCTTATGAACCTCCTGATTGCAATGTTCAGGTGAGAGTGATTTTGCTAAGTATCAAGACAGAGGCTGTGAAGGTTTAAGTGAATGCCCACATTTCCCTTGTGGAATACACTTGCCATTTTCCTAATGAATATTACTTGGGGATTGATAGGCAGAATTTCGTGATCATATAGCTCTTAAATTCTCATCATCCTCACTTTCACCACATTGAACATAAGAAGAAGCCTCTTTTTCTGCTAAAATTTCAATTACACATGCATAGAAGGGTCTGGGTCCCTGGCTGTGCTGCAGCACAAGTCTGCAGGTGCAAAGCAGCCACAAACTTGGCAGCCTTAACAGTGGATAATCTACACATAGGGGAAATACTTGTCAACACGGGTAATAATGATTCATTTGGTTGAAGGACTAATGTGGCATGCTTGCTGATCTTTTCTGAGTGAAGTAGAATTACCTTTCTTTAAAAAAGTATCAAAACCAAAACAGATATATCTTTTAACATTTGAAGAGTGCAACGGCAACTGTTTTAATACCTAAGAATTTTCACAAACTTCAGATTAAATTAACACTACTTGCTGAGCTTGCTGTTTTTAAAGTAAATATAGCACTAAATTTTGTAGTAATAATCTTTAATTTGTTGTGGTAAAAACAATTATATAATTTTCCCCCTTTCCCCAATTACAGTTATACTTTTCAAGTGGTTCAGGGCAATACAGACATCTTCTGGAAAGTTCAGCGCTACAACCTGATTATGGAGTATCACGGCCGGCCTGCCTTAGCACCACCATTTATCATTATTAACCACATAACTTTGGTTCTCAGAAGACTCTTCAACAAAATGGAACATAAAAAATACCACCTGGGTGAGTTGTTAACAACTGAAGACCCTGACACTCTCCTAGGACATGGTGCATAGGAAAAACAGAAGAGCAAGTCAGATTTCCTTAAGCTGAGTCACAATTTATTTTTAACAAAGAGGGCTGGGAGAGGACACATGAAAAATTGAGGTTTATAATGTATACTATAAAGTTTCCCACAATGCATTTCTTGATGCATCATAGTAATTACAACAAAGGTGGCACTATAAAACAGGCTAAAGGGATTTGATTTCTGAAGACAAAGCAATTGACAGATTTAAGGAATAGTTATTTCATTTGCTCCTGTATTTTAATAATTATTAAGTATGAGCAACCCTATAAACAAATACCAAGTCTGAAAATCTACTAGGATCAGTGGAATTTCTCAATACAGAGACATGGAGAGAGAACAAGCACTCTTAGAGAAACGGTGGTGTCTTAAAAGTTATAATTAAAAGGGCAGATGAAGTTCAGGGAATTACAGAAGGGGCTTTCTATTATGATGGCAAACTTGGTAGTATCTCATAACAAGCCTATTTACCTTTCATGTACAGGGTGATGATGGGCTTTGGAGCAGAACTGTTCTCAGACTGAACCAATTCAGAGCCCTCTGATTATGCTCCCTTTCAGACTCACTCCTTTGGCTGCTGCTGAAGATTCTTAAAATAAAAAATAAAATCAATTTTTCTCCTAAGAAAGCAAGTACCTGACCACTCAGGTTATAGATTCAGCAGTGTTTGGGGCATGCAGTAAGTGTGCCCTTTTACCAGTCTTTAGGAAGATGCAAAACCAGTATGTTACATTCAAAAAGCATGTGTGAAGCTGAGGTCTGTTCTTGGCTTGGACACTTGGCAGCAATAACAGTAGGCTTTATATTTCAAGGTGGAGGGATTTATTCCAAGTTTGTCCTTCCTGTTTATAATTGTTCTAGTGAATAAAATTAGATGATAAAGTGCATCTCAACATACAGCTCTGCTCACTGAATACTTTGGGGTTAAAATATGTCAGAAGTCCATTAAGGTTGTAAATGAGTTTAAACAAAACGAAAGAAATTGGTTAATGCTGTTCTTTAGGAAATTCAGGAGTCATATATAACTGCAAAAAGGTTTGCTGCCTGTTATCACAAGAAAAAAAAAGGTAGGAAATACTTTACTTCAATTTCATATCATGACTCCTGCAATTACAAAGGGTCTGCAATGGTCAGACTTCACTTTCCTTTAGCATATCAGCCTTTCACTACTAGTATAAGAGAAAAGGGAGTAAAATATAACTCTGAATTTCATTTTTCCTACAGAAAGAGATCTTCCAGTGGGCCTAGATCAAAAAATCATAACATGGGAGCTGGTGCAAAAGGAACATTACCTTGTAAACCTTGAACAAGAAAAGAAAGAAAGCAATGAAGAAAGGCTGAAGGCCACATCTAATAAGTATGTTATTCTGACCCATAATAAATGTAACTTGCAAGTCCAGCTTTGAACGAGATCAACACTGAAGTGCTAGTAAAGCTTATACAAAGGGCCCAACTGGAATGCAGTTAAGAAATACACAGTCCACTAAAATATGTGAGGCCAGCATCCCTACGATATTAGAAGAGTTTTTATCACTCTTGAAGTATGTACAATTATAGACCTGTAAGTTCCAGCCAAATCTGCAGTCAAGTTTAATGAAAATCATATTCATGATGAAATGGTGGAAGACCAGTTTGTTTGCTATACTGTGGCACATGTACTTTCATCCCCTGTAGGAATACAACACAGGCTTTTGAAAAAGACTTTTTAATGGCTTTGGCTTCTGAATGGAAGTTTGAGATACCTTGAATTAACCCCAGCCCACAGATGCAGAAGAACAAATATTTATGGCTTTATGGCATGAGACTGAGTCTCCATTTATGTATTTTTATAAAATATCTCCCCACTAAGAGTATCACTTAACTTGGTTTAGTATGCTAAAATCCTAAGTTAGTATTCGGAGGTCTGAACCCCTAAGTGAGACACAAAGTAGTTGTATGTGGGAAAACAGAAACATCTAAGGCAATACTGAAAGCCAGACAGCAAAGCACTCTTGAAAGAAGCTTTTAACACCTGTTCCAGCTGTTTCCTCTTATAATAAAACTGACTTCAAATAGAGGCACAATGGGTGTGAAAGTTCTCGTAATAAGAAAGTTCCATGGAAATGTTCTTGTGCTCTTTGCTTTCTTTCAAAACAAACCTCCAACTATAGAATAGCTGGAGACCAGAATAGTGTACTTATGTTCTTGGAAAATACTCTTCTCCCTCTAATTTACATTCCATTCATGATAATTTAGAATTATTATATTGGTTTAAACTTTATTCTCATAAGCAGATCACTGAAAAACCCCAGTAGTGAGAGCTTAGTTGTTCAGATAAAGCAATAAATATGCATGTAATTACTTTCAAACAAAGGGCACTTTTATATTCTTTTCTAGCTTTAAAGCCAGAATGCTTTAAAGATGGTACATCGTAGGTGAGGTTATTCTTGGAGGGGAAAAGTCAGAATCTGTCCAGCTTCACAGTATTTCAGGTACAGCAGAGACAGAAAAAGACTAGAAAAGATTCAGATGAACACCACTAAACCCATGGCTTTTTATCTTTGCTCTCAGGTGGTAGCAGTGTGTTTTTGAAATCTTACGAAACCCTCAGAAAGTGATTCTTTGCACTTTGCACTGAACCAGTCTCAAAATGCATTAGACCCACTCAGCAGCAGGTTTTTCACATAGATGTGATTGGAACATAACCTCTTAGTGTGAAACTTTGAAATGAGTAGCTAGGAGAAACCAGAGAGGGATTTGTCGAGCCTAGGGAGAATCAGATGTTAAGAATGAGAAACTGATGGGAGAAGAGGTGAAGGATGCAGAAAGCATGTGGATAATTCAATGATTTAGTCACTATATGGAAATTCCCTACACAATCCCTTTGGACTGCATGAAAAAAGGGATTTGAATGTCAAGCCAGTTTCCAAAAATGAAACTTCATATAAATTTTAAGCGCTTATCTCTCCTGCGTAGATGGAAAATATTGTGGCCTTAGTTCTCACACCAGGATCAGCTTCCATTTGGTACAGATGGGAGAGCCCCATGAGTGGCTGAAGAGACAGAAGGCTCCTTTCTGCTGCCCTCGATTTCTAGGGCAGCTGGGGGGGGGGTAAGTGGCCCTCAGCAGGGGCTGAAGGGCTGCAGTGATCTGTGTCAGTTTATGAGTCCTTGGGTTACAGGTGCATGAGAGAGTACCAGAGATGCTGCTCTGTCCAATAAACACTTCTGGGAACACCTCAAAAGGACAAAGCTTTTAGGGGGCTTTGGGATGTCTAAGCAGCACAGAATGCAGCGAGGAGCCAGGCTCTAGTAAATTACACAGGGTTTGTGTTTTATTATTCCTTCTGAGGCCTTTCCATTTTGCACAATGTGTTCTGCTTTGTTTCCACAGGGTGGATAATTTGTCTAAATATTTTAGTGTGTTGAAAGAACAAGAAAAACGGTTTAAAGTTGTGGAAGCCCAGGTAAGTAATAGTTTTACAGGCATTTGTATCAGCTTTAGGATTTCACCATTTTTCTCTCATTTAATGGTGGTTTGGCAGACCTTATTTAGGGATAAAAGCAAATGAGAAATGGATCTGTATGATGGTTTCAATTTCCTTATTGTTTTCTGTCTGGTGGTATACATGTGTAAAGAAACATTTCTGACTGCTGGTAGAAAGGAGAAAAGGGAATACAACATTTCCTGCTATCTTTGCTAGTCTACTTGAAAAGTGTTTATTTCCTTCATTAAGAATGCTTCCAGAATGGTTCATCTTCCGCCCTCTGTTCTCAGCCTTCTCCTCTTCTTTCTTTAAAACTGTCAGCTTGGGAAATACCCCTGTTCTGTCTGATCTGACCTAATCTTCTTGGACATCATTTTTTCTAATTTTCTTAGAAACCAGGTAACAACATCTCAAAGGGAAGTGTCTAACATACAATTGTGAAATGCAAATAATAGCAGGAAACCCTGTCTTGCGCTTTTGATGACAAATCCTTGAAATATAAACAAACATTTCTTAACCAGTCTGAAAATGCTCAGCATTGCGAGGTGCTATGTAGCACAACTGCTATTGTTTTCTTTATCTCTACAGTCTCCAGTGTCATTTTGGCCTTGCTGAAAGTTCCTTATCTTAATACTCCCATTACAGTTTCCCTCCCCCCTCTTATCCATTTTATAGCTTCCTGAGAAAGTCATGCTATACAAGTCCAACAGGAACACACAAGGAATGCTTTAGGAAGTTTGTGCCAGCTTGAGATAATGCAATATCCTCACAAAAAAGGGAAGGTATTTAATCAGTACCTATTTTGTAGATTTGCTACTGTACAGCTGTTATCTCCTCGATGGCAGAGGTCTTAACCAAAACCAATCTCCTGTGCACCCAACCAGCTCCAAACTATACACGTAAGTATTGAAAACAATTATGGATGAGCTAATTAATACAGTTGAACAACGTAGTTAAAAAAATGCAAGGGGGGAAAAAGATTAGAAAATAACTACATAAGGAGATACCTAGAAGTAATGGGAATAAAAGCAAGGAATGGAATATTCACACTTCAGAATGAAAAAACTACCTTTTTCAAAACATATATAAAAGCTTTGGGGAAGGAGCTGTCACTTACTGTGAGTTAGAATAATCTCACCCAACTTCAAGCACATAAACAATTTTTTATCTATTTGCCAGAGAGGATTCTCTTGGGGATTTCTTGAGTCAATGAGACAGTCCTACTGAAGTATTACGAAATATTTAATATGGGTAACAATAATCATTAAAAATAAAAATTGAGCAAGCCACCTACTTTGTTTTAATCAACAGAGTTAATTTGGCTTCAGAGCTGCAATTATATCTGTCAGTTAAGAATCTTGTCCTGGGTCCCAGGGTTCCTCTGGAATTTAAAACGTTAGAGACAAACAGACAATTTCTCACCCACTGCAGGATATCCAACACAATAAAGATTTTGGATATCCTTCTTCATGATCTATTTCAATATCTACTGGTGGCTATCTGTTACACAAAATATCCTCCAAAACCCATAAACTGAACATATACATACAGTACATGGGAAAAAGAAGGAACTGGAAAATGCAACCAAGTCATGACATGACAAGAGCTCAAGTCACTCAGACTTGAGCTAACCTCAAGCTTTACTTAATTCTATCAGAAGCTTATAAAACACATGTATTGCTTCATTATCAGCATTCAGTAAGAAAACTCATCCTGTAGCAGTCTTCCCAGGCACTTTAATACTGTAACTGCATAAAAATCAGAAACTTAAGCAGCTGAAAAAAACCCTTGCATTTATCATTTACTGAGAAAATGCAAAATAGTAGAATCTACAGTATCTTTCTTTTTCCCCAATATTTTAAAGTTTCTTAAGCAATTACTACTATGTGCCCCTTGTCCAAAGGCTTTTAAACAAGCACTTTTACAACCCTATTAGGTGTGATGAATGCCAACACAGAAGCGCCTTTGACAGAAAGAAGTGAAAGAGATGAGCGTGCAGATCAGTTTGAGAATGACATCGCATACATTGATAATTAAATTTTACCCTTATTTCTTCAGATTAAACCTTTTGTCCTACTGAACTACTGTAGAAATAAAATCCTAATCTCATTAAGGCCTAAGGGCCAGTTCTCCAAGCCTTTACATTGAGCACTGGCAATGGTTGACATTGAGAATTTCTTGGTCTTCCTCCAATTTCCTTGGCTTTCTTTCCCCCTGCTTCCATAGCACTCAGTTCTTTCTCCAAAACCATTCCACAAACAGCACTAAAAGCTTTCTCCTCCAGGGTCACTCTACCACTTTATTTTCTAAATACGATCTCCCTTCTGTTCTCCAAATACCACACCCTCAATCCATCCTCATCATTGCCAATTTCCACACTTCTCTGTTTAAGGGAGGCTCCCTTTAGAAGGGTGATCATTTACGCACTAAAAACCAAGCCCCTTCCTTGGCCAAGAAAGCAAGCTTGTACTTCTGAGTTGCTTAGAACGGAAATCATGAAATATTTTCCACAGGAAAGGGCCTGGGACACTGAACTATTACACTCCATACAATTCCTGGAGTTCTCACAACCCTCAAACAATTGCACTCACCGTCTTCTCTTCCCATGCTGGCTCCTGGGAGGTATCCCTTATTGAGAGCTCCTCACTCAACCCCAGAAACTGGAACCTTATTGCTTGATCCTCAAGAGTGCAGTGGTGTGCACTCCCTTCACACGCACAAAGTGGGTGACCCTCCCACAGTCAGACCCCCAGCTTGTATCACACCACACAATGCTGCATCCACACCAAAGGAGTTCTCTGATTGCATTTTACTTTTCTCTCTCAAAGATCAGGAAAAAAAGGAAAATCACTTAAGAGTCTTTAAAAAAAGAATATGTACCAAGAATTATCCTATGAACTAGGAATTTGGACTGTTTGTGGCTCTTTTTCATTATTTAAACTGGCTTGTACATTTTTAGCATACAAAAGCTTGCTGGCTTTATTAGAATTCTGTATGAAAAGATACACCAGTACAGTTCGTATTAATACTGTTCTTTAAGGGGAAATGTCTTTGGAATACTATAAACATCAGAAGGGGGAAATATTGGGCTGTGTCTTGTCTTACACTGATAAGATTCAACTGCATTTCCTCATGCATATATTGCTTCTTTGCAACATAAATGTAGGTTGTACAAAAGCTTTGTTACCAGAGGTGGAAAAAGAAAATAAATCTCAGCTCTGACAAAAATACCTTTTAGAAGTGAGTCTTTTATCAACAGATATTAATCTTGTTATAATGGCTTCATAAAACAGGCATTTGTCCAATTTATTCAGCTGTGCCCCAGGCCTGTGACTCCATTAACAGCAATGAAATTTTGGTAGTCCTACCTGTTCTTTGCCCTAAGCAAGCAGAAGTCATAAACCCAGTACATTTGTACTGAGCTAAATTTTTTTGCTAAGACATAATAGGTATCCTACAACCAGCATGCCTTGCTCTTGGCACCAGCTTCCATTTTGAAATGGCCACAGTTTTCATCCTCATCAGCATGCTAATTATCCACTGGAAACAAAAATCTAACCATTTGGAATTATGTCCCACTCACACACACTGGAACAACCAATGTATTTACTAATGCTCCATTAATTAATGTGCATCCAACTGTACACTCATGAGAAAATATATTCTGCTTTTAAAAGATGAAATTCAAAAGATGGAGCACAACTGTTCATTTTATATTGTTTTCTGCTTGTTCTGCATCTGTTCAAACACAAAGACCCAGCCAAGTAATTTGGGCCTACCAGCCAGTTACTGGTAAGATGGACCCACCCCCCTAAAGGAAGTCAACCCCTCAAATACTCATTCTAAGTTTGAGCAAGCACAGCCTGCCAAGAAATATTACAAATTCTGAAGGAGTAATCTTTCACTATACAGTTATAAATACTACCAGTGAGTTGGTTTATTTAGAATACTGGCCAAAAAAATGCCAGTTCAAACTGATCTGAATTAATTTGAGTTTCAAGTCATATAACTTTTCAAAGAATTTCATCTTTCAGCCTTATTTATAAAATTCACTAGCATTGCGCAAAAAACCCTACTATATTTGACATCCCTTACAATGTGAATGATTGTATCAGATGATTCATCCTATGAGGAGATTATAAATGGTAAAATGATTGAAAATGTTAAAAATGTGAATTTTAGAATCTGTAAGACTTGAGAGAGAAGTTAACAAGATCATAAATTTAGAGTAATACTCTAAAAGGTTTTCAAGACAATTCTCAAATCAAACTGAGTATTTGATAAAACTCCTACAGCTGCATTACTCACCATGGTTCAGAGATGGAAGAAATCAAGCTACAACCAAAAGTTTATTGCATCATAAAGAACAAAAAAGTATCCAGTTCTAGTATCAATATCTCATTCCCACAAATACCCCAATCCACACACAGAAATCAGTATGGAAGCAGCACCTCCTGGAAAGGACATACAAATGTGTAGGTCAAGGATCACGGTATCATCATAATATAACTGGGCTCTGTTGTGCTTTCAACCTCAATGGCAATGAGGGAAGGATGTTTTAAAAAAACAAACAAAAAAGGGTTTTCCTCCCTGGGACAGGGCCCGGAGAAATCACACCTTGTGGAAGACTACGTTTTATTTTCATTGTTTAAAAATATCTACATAATGAGATCATCATCTTTTCTCCGCGATTCTACAGGATATGGGAATAACTCTAAAACTGGGAGTTACTAGGATGCCTTGCAGCCTTTTTAGCTAATATTTCTTTTTCTTTGGATACTTCAGGTCCAGAGCAAGCCCCAGGGAGCTGCACAAGCAAACAAAGCATACATTATTCTCTCCTGCTAGGATGCAACTATCCTGTGCCCACAGATTTCTCATGAACAAAAGGTCTGAAGTTTATTTTAGGTAGCTTAATTTCTAACAATATAGAATGTTCTTGGTGGCTATGATGCAAACCATTGGACAGAAAGCTATCATGGTTTTCAGAACAGAAAAAAAAAAGAGAAAAAAATGAACAAGACAGTACAAGTCCTTGGATGTCTCCAATGTGCTTCATCCTTCAGGACTCTTCCTCCTCCCCTTCATCGTCTACTTTAGGTCGGAAATTTTTCCTACTCTTCTTTTTACTGCAGTGGAATCCAACTGTTTCCACTGATGGCTCTTCACCTGCCCCACTAAACCTTGCACTAAGCTTATCTTCTGTATTTTGGTCCCTTTCCATCATGAACTCCTCCTCCTCTGTTGTCTTTCCACTGTCACTGTCCAAGTGCCCCAGCTCTACCTTATCTTCTTCCCTCAAGTCATCAGTCTTCTTAAGAGATTTTCCTTTCAGATCTGTCTTCATCTGTTTCTTATGATCCTCCCCTGTTGATGTTTTCCTTTCGAGTCCATCAACACCTCTTTTAGTTGGTTTGGTGAAAACAATCCTCCCAGCTCCGCAGCTGGAAGGGTCCTGGTTGAAGTACGGGGTGTAGCTATCTTGGGTAGCCGAGCTTTGTTCTTCCCCTCTTTTCTTCAAGCCCTCGAGAAATTCCATGGCCACTGCCCTGTTAGTCTTGTCACTAGAGTCAGAAACTCCCTCTAGGCTGTATTTGGTCCAGCGCTCTGGGTGTGCCACATAGTCAGGCACTGCAGGAGAGGTTTTGGGAGCCTGTACTGGTCTGACTTGTTTTCCCATGTTTTCTGGAGCCATGTTACCTGCAACTGTGGTTGGAGGCAATGGACGCTTAAACCTCCCATCAACAACATTGTCTTCAGGCATCGAGGGCACAGACAACTTGGCCGCCTCTTCCAGGCAATCAAAAATGCTCTGGCTACGGAGAGAGAATGTAGAACTCATGCCTCTCAGATGGAATGGCTGGACAGGAGATCTGTGACTGCTGTTTGAAGAGTCGGGGGTCTCCCCTGATCTGTAATCCCCATCATCTACAGATGGCTCCTCAGGAGATATTGTATCAACTTCTGCTTCACCCGCTAACCCCAGATCATCAGAATCAGAATCACTGAGTGACACGGTGTCTGAGGGCAGAGCTCCTTCGTAGTCTCTGGCACCACCAGCCACTATCCCCAGAAAGGGTTCACCTGCCTCCTGGTCTCCCATCTTCAAGCTGTCACTCCACTGAGGTCTTTGACATAGGCCCAGGAACAGCTGCAAATACAGTTTTCCAAATGTCCAGCGAGTTTAGTGCCTAGAATACAAAGGAGCATAAAAACTTTACTACAAAATGAGAACCAAGTATAAGACCATCATTCTGTGCCATGCAAAATAATTATTACTGCAATATAACAGGCAACTGTACTTTAGGGATTCCCAAGCAAATTTCGTTCAAATGAAAACATTATTTAAGGAATGAATGCACGTTAAAATTAACGATTTACACAAGACTGAATACAAGAACATGAAGTAATTTAAAATAGTGCTACGCACCAAATTTCATTACAGGTTACAGCACATCCAATTACTAAAACATGCACATAAAGCTTTAGAACGAGTCTGAATCCCACATAACTGTCTTACGCATCTTCCAAGAGACAGCAATGACCTTTCCAAATTACACCCTGTGTTTATTTGTATTGTGTAAATCCACAAAAACACATCCTAATTTCTCACACTTCGATTTGGCCATTACGATCCTTTTTTGCATTAGCATTACTCTGTCCCAACAACCATCATGTTCTGCCTATTGTGAAGGACACTACCACTGATCGAGGTCAGTGGCAGAAACCCCACAAAAATATCAGGGCCACAGTTTCAGGTCTGCTTTAATGTGGCATAAAGCACAAGCTCCACTCCCTACCAGGCTTTAAGCTCTCATGCCATTACTAGATTCCAGGAATCAGAAAACAAGCCAGCTCAAGAAATCAATCCCACTGAATTAAGAAAACTAATCACACATGCCATGCTTGCACATGGGGACAAGGGGAACTTGCAACCACGTCCCTCCAAGAGCTGGCCCTTCAGTCAGTAAATGACAGTGTGATTTGAAGCCTGATTTTCAGGAGTGGCTGGAATACCTGACATTGCCACCTGCTTAAAGGAACCTTGCTGAACTGAGGCAGTCAGTGATCGTGCTACAACTTGCCAGGGAACGGAAAATAAGAGTTAGCAAGCACACACTTTGGTTCAACTCACAGAGACGTGAATTATGGAAACAGTTCTAATATATTAATAGAATAAGCTCAACTATCTAATTATAGGTTCTTCTGAAATGATGCAGTGAACAGACATGGAAAGTCTGTTAGCCACTCACTTTCTCTTGAGACTGAGTCAGCTTTCCCTCCTGAGAGTCAGTTAAAGCCACCAAAGATCTCAGTACTTCTACCCTAGAAAACAAACATTTCCATCAAGATATTGGAAATGTAGTTTTAAAAAAAGTTTCAAAAATAATTCCTTCCCCTTGAATCATCCAAAGCTGCAGAACTGGGTTCTAAATCTGGCACAAACTCATGCTGGTATAAAAGTCTGCAGATATTCC
Source organism: Margarornis squamiger (assembly GCA_035222235.1). Taxonomy (NCBI): domain Eukaryota; kingdom Metazoa; phylum Chordata; class Aves; order Passeriformes; family Furnariidae; genus Margarornis; species Margarornis squamiger. The sequence continues at coordinate 15,811,750 of JAWWTY010000156.1, forward strand.
TGGATTTCTGGCAAAAGGGCAATGCACAGCCTAATAAGGCAGGCACCACTATATTTACTCAGTCTCCACATTCACATTGCCAACTTTATTCTGCAGGAGTTTAAAAAATAAAAGGCAAAGTAATTTGCAAGTGCAGAAAGCCATTACTAAACACACAGTATCAAATGCAGCTAAGAAAATACAAAAATACAAAAACAATAGTTATGCGCTGCCGGTACTAAGTGATGCTAAGTATTAAGGCCATGGGTAGCACAGAGCTCTGTTTCCAAAGAAAGGCCGTGTTCACAGCTAGGGCCAGATCTTCGTGCAGCATAAAGCATAGAGAAGGTTCTGAAGAACCCCACAGACCGCGTGCTGTGTTCCATGTGAAGTCTGCTTGTCTTTGACAAAAGGGATCTGATGACTGCTTTTGAAAACACTGCCCTCCGTGTAACCCCTAAGGGGAAATAATCTGAAAATGATACAGTCTCCTGCTTGCCTTCGGAACACGTGAAAAGTAATGACTACAACTCAAAAGAGGCACTGAGGCGCGTCATTAACTAAAATAGCTGCTTTCAGATGGCAGTAAAAGTGCCGGCTGTGAATCAGGGTGTCTCTCGTCTGCGGGCGCTTCCACAGAGAGACAAAATTCACCTGCAGAGGGGCTGTTTCAGGGCGGGCGGCAGAGCCGACTCACATGTCTGTGGCGGTGCCGGGATCGCCGCGGCTCCGAGCGGGGCCGTCCTGCCCGGGCTCCCGCACCGCGGCCTGGCTCCCGCAGGAGCTCCGTGCGCCCCCGGGCAGCCTGCGAGGGCAGCGGAGACCCGGCCACCGCGGGCCGCGGGGCGGAAAGCGGGGGAGAGCAGGGAGAGCGAAGGAAAGGAAGGGAAAAAAGGGAAAGGGATGGACCGGGGAGCGCGCCGTGCCCCGGCAGACACGGCAGGGCCCAGCCCTGTGCCGCCCCGCCCCGCCCCCGGCCAGCGGCGCGCCGGGACCGCGAGTCCCTGCCGGGCGCGGCGGGGCGGCCGAGGCGGCGGCGGGACCACATTGCCCGGCGGGCAGAGCGGGCCCGGAGGGGCCGGGCGGGGCGGGGGTTCCCTGACCGGCCCCTCCCGGCGCCCCTGGGAGCTGTAGGCGGCCCGCGGTGCCCGGCGGGGACATTCTGGGAGCCGGGCCCGCCTACAGCCCCCAGCGGGCCCCGCGCCGCCCGGCATTTCGGGAAGCGGGCCGGGAAGGGAGAGGCGAGTCCCGGCCTGCGCTCTCCGGAAAAGCAGGGCCTGGCCACAGAGGACGCTTCGCAGGAAGCGGCTAGGTTTTTTGTTCTGTGGGTTGTTGGGGTTTTCTTTTTTCTTTTATTTTCTTTTTCTTTTTTTTTTTTAAACCTTCTTACGCGTGAATTTTCAAACCAGAAACCCCCAAGTCACTCGAGGCATAAAACCACCATCCATAACCAAAACAAAGTTTCCATCCTCTGTCCCAGAAGAGCATTTTTTTTGGTGTGCATGCCAAGAAGTGGAGCGCTGCCTGAAAAAATGTTTTATTGGCGTCGGCCAAAGAGCCTTGATTTTTTTTTTCCCTTATTTCAGCAAAAAAAATTTTCAGCACAAATACATTTCCCCAGTGGCTTCAGCATTCAGCCTGTTTTCCGTGTGTTTAGGAAAAAGCGATTGAAGTGCCAGACACAGTTGTGGCTCGCTGTGAGTCACTTGTAACACGAACTGCAGCCGCTTCATGTGCATCCTCGGCTTTTAAATACGTACTTTTGCCTGCTGGAGTGTTGCTAATTGCAATAATTTACGAGAGGAGGGCTGTGTTTGGAATACATCTGGCAGCAATGATGAGGTTATTGGAAAATGTCTTCTGTACTGGAGTCCTGCTGTAGTTTTAGAACAATCGCTCTGGAGGTGTTTCCTCATTTAGTGATCCTGGTTTTTTATGTATACACATAACAGGAGTATGGTCATAAGCATTGAAATCGGTTCTTGGAGGGAAGAAAGGGAAACATGAGTGTTTCGGTAGGTGAGCAGAAATGGCAAGGAGGAGGGCAGCAAACAGGCAAAGGTAGCCAAGAGTAAACCCTGGGTAAAGGCTACCAGTGCTGTGTAACACTGCCTAGGGTGTTGGGGACGCAGCAGGAGTGAGTCTCTGAGTGTAGGATGTGGAGTAAACAGTGGCATGTCCCGTTTCTGTAAGGCAGAGAGACAAGCAGGGTACATCACAGACTGGTGCAAACAATGGCATCGTCTTGTTTTGAACCCTGGTTCTGTGTTAGATCAGGGGCTCAGAGGGGCAGAAGAGGGCAACACCACTTCCCTGTATCACCTGGGGATGGGGGTGCCTTCAGGGACAAGCCCCATTTCTCCATTTCCAGAGGCTACAAGTTCTCATTTTTTTGCCTGGATGCCATGGATACTGATGACCAAGGGCACCTTTGGAAGCTGAATGTACCCTTTTCCTCCTTCCTGGTTTTTTATTCAGAAGATTTAGTACTGCACACTGCGGAGAACTGGGGAAGAGCTGCTCATTCTCTAGTGGCTGAGGACAAGACAGCTTGCAGCAGTGGATATGCTGGTGTGTTGGGATTTTTGCTATTGCTTGGCGACAGCTGAAATAAAAATAATGAGTCAGAGTCTGAAGACGAACAGATGGTAAAGCGTTTTCCCTTTGCTGGCCTGAAGTGAGGTGGCTTGAAGAGGATTGGGGGCTGGAAGGTGGATCTGAGCTTCAGCACAGCACATCATCCAAATGAGTGGGCTGTATCCAGTGTGTGGGCTCCAAGGGGCCAGTCATTCACAGAGATGGCCCCGTGTGTCTGCAGGAAGCCAATGCATCCCTGCATGTGGGGGTGGCATGTGCAAATACACACCAGCCTCAGCCCTGCTACTCAGCGCCTTGTGCTCCTTTCTTGCAAATAAGTCTGTCCTTTGGCCCCCATCCTGTGGCTGTTTCCGCTGCTCCCTGGCAGGCTCCCGCTGCTGCTCCTGTGCTCAGAGCCTGGGGTAGGCGCCTGGCAAGGACCGCTGGCCCCTCTCCTCAGGGCTGTAGGAAAGCGGCAGGAGATTCCTCAGCAGCCACATAGATCCTACAAGCCAAACAGAGCAGTAAGATGAATTTTCACCATCTCCTGCATCTGGAAGGAGTATGGAGGTTAGTCAGATGTGGCCACATGCAGTTGATGCTGGAGCTCCTGAGGGGAGGTGGGGAGGGAAAGGATTATTTTACTGCAGGAAAAAAGGAAAACAGTCATGACCACTGCATCCTTCTCTTCTGGAACAAGGCAGTCACACCAAGCCAGACTAGTATAGGCTAAGGGAAATAAATTGAGTTGCCCTCTCCTATTTGCCAGAAAGAAATGCTACAAATGGGCCTTGAAATCCCCTGTGGGGTGAGTTTCCAGAATTCAGTGCTTGACACCACTGAGCTTTGCTTACCTGTTTTACTTGGCACGTTCATTTGGTGCTGTTTAGCCATGTTGGTGCTATTTTTCCCAAAGGTAACCACATAAAATTAGTTCCCGTGGAGTGAGTTTTAACACAGGCAAGCTATGAAGGTCTTTATCAACTTGATTCTTCGCAATAACAGTGTTATTGCCAGCCTATAGAGGACTTGCGGGGAGACCCAGCAAACCCTTTTCTCTTAGAGACATTTCATGCATGGAAAGGAACTAAGTCCTTTATGAGCAAAATTAATACTCTCTGCAATTACTTGAATTTTTAAAAAGAAACAAACAGTTGGGGGTGTGTGTTCATTTTGATTTAGCTACAGAATATTTCTACTAAAAAAACCCTTCTCCTAATCTTGCTGCATTTTTCCTGTCAATGCCCCAGCATGCCTGATACTCACAGCAGTAATGAAGGGTCAAAAGAGGTCGAGGGAACCAGCTGAGGGCCTTAAAGTTTACATTAGCAACTCACAGAACCCTAAAACTCCCCAGACCTCTTGTTCAAACAAGACGTGTGGGACCTTCGTTAACCAACATAACTTTGTAGCCAACGCCAAGCCTTGCATTTAACAGCACTAACCCTTGCTGGAGGAAATCTCAGCTGTTTACTCACAGCTGGCAGACAGGGTGCTGTGTGTACACTGTCTTGCCTGACCTAACACCTACACCTCTTTGGTACTCAGCAAATCTGTGTTTGACATGAGGGAATGCCCTAGCAAAGCAGGGCCAAGAAACACTTTTTTTTTTTCCCTCAAAAGGTGTGATTAACCTCTAATTAGAAATGTTACTTGCAACCACTGGCACTTGAGCTGGACCATCTAAATCCAGTGAGAAACACCAGGCAGTCAGCAGCAGCATGCCTGATTGCAAAGTTTATGTACCCTCTAATGTGCCTGCAAGTGTGAAAACAGCGTGGGTTTCAGTTATGCAGCAGTTTTAGCGTCTGGGAGGTGTTTTCTGTTTGCTCCAGGTCCCTGGGCACTACAGGGTACTACATCAGGTTGCCAAAGTCAGAGAAGCTGCCAGAGGTTGGCTGAAGAGGTTGCACCTGAATAGCACTTCTGTGTCCTCCTGCTTAGGTTATGCCCTGGGCAAGGTAATGTGATGCTCCCCAGGCTGAAACCGAGGAATGGTCAGATAAAAATATGCAGCCTCTGTCTAGTCCAGGTGCACAGCATGGCACATACGGGACTTGAGGTTCCTAGCCTCTGTCTTTACCACTTAACCAAGAGCTGGTCAAGTAGCTGTTTCCCTTTCCCCTTCAGCACCCACTGCTGGCAGATGTTTCCTCCCTGGGGGCTGTAGTGCCACTCTTGCTGACTCTCTGGTGCAGCCACAGTTTGCAGCCCTACCACAGCTCTGACAGCAAATGAGATTGTTGAAATAGTCACCTTTTTTTCAGAACAATCTTCTTTGTTGTCAGCAGCTTTGCCCAGGGGCTGGAGAGGCCTTCCTAACTGGAAGGGCCATGCTGCCATGCCCAGAACAGGAAACAGTGATTCAGAGCAGGAACGTGAGCACCGCCACTAACCCATCCTTCATCACAGAGCCCAGCAAGCAGAGCTGGCAGGCAGAGGGAGGGTGCAACCAGATCCACCAGTGTGGGTGCTTTCCTCTACAGAAACCACCATAAACAGATCCGGCATAGGAGAGCTGACTGGTTTTATATCCTTCTGACAGAATATTGCAAATCTTGGTTAGAGCCTAGACAACCTCTGATTAGGGAATGGAATAAGCAATTTATACATGTTAGTCACAGCTGTCTTAGTAGGAAACAATTTGGCACATTGCTACTTCAAAAACAAACAGCCCAGAAGAGGCTTATGAAACACAGCTCGCCAAAGCAAAAAATACCTTCAAAACGTCTCATTAGAAACACTCTTGAGGGTTTTAAAAAGAAAAAAGAACACCAGTTTGGGAGGGAGGAGGAAAAGAATTCCACTGGAAAAAAAATCCCTGCTTAGTCTAGCTTACAAAAATTCATGCCTGTATTTTTTTTTCTCAAAATTCTTCTTTCGTTAAAGAAAAAAAAAAGAAAAGATTCCACAGTCATATTCCTAGGCATCAGAATTCCACAGTAAGGTCTCCAGTGACTTTCCAAGTCCTTCAGACCTCTGGAGAAAAATGTTAAAGAGAAGCACAAGCCAGGGTTGTCTGTGCAATATGAGCACAATCAGGCTCCAAGCATTCCACTTGCCCCTTCCCCTCACAGTTGGTTATCCATGTGGCCTCACAGGCTCCTACACTGCAGGACTGTTGTTTTCCAAGAATAACCCATATCTTCACTCAACAGCACCTTAAAGGGGCCTGGTTTGCCCAGTTCTCTCCCAGCATCACATTCAACTCATTTGTTTCAAACACATCAGGGCTAATACTCAGACCTGAAGTGCAGAGGAGACTGCATTTAGCCAGGGAAGGTTTAAGACGCCAGGTATACTTCCCAGCTGAGGTCTCAAGACACACACCCTGGATGCCAAACACTGCTGTGCTTTGCCAGTTAGTCTCCACTATTGTTTCTTTCCCTCTTGAACACTAGCCTCGGTCTGACAGTGACTCACATCAGCTTAATCCAGAGGCAGGAATAATTTTATCCCCATCTGGAGCAACAATGCAGTGCCACAATCCAAATGTTTTAAGGCATGAAGCAAAGAGCATCAAATATATGGGAAACCACCTAGAGGGTCAGCTGAGGACAGCATTCCCTGCAGCCTGAATTTTACTCAAACACGAGAATGAGACAAGCCTGTTCCCTTGGAAGACATGGCAGAAATCTGTACAGGATAGAAGGAAACAAGATCTGACAACGCATCATTAAAAATCCACTAACAAGGGCGATTGCTTTATTTCTTTTTTGTTTATTGTTTTTAAATATAACTTTTTCTTTTTCTTTCCAGAAGTCATTATGTCTGACTCCATTAACATTCAGGTAAACAAGTGAAAGAACAACAGATGGGCATGATCTTGTAGCACAGGCACAGCCACTGGGAGCAGGACGTGCCTTTCTTTGCAGTAGCTGAACATTGCTCTCCCTCACCCTGCATTCCCTCCCTCTCTGTACCAGCATCAGTGGTGGCTGGCAACCCCGCAGGACATTTTTCTTCAAACACAGCAAGAAGTCCAAGACAGGACAGAGAAAGGCAGGCAGTTGTGGGATCACAGCACTTGGCCTCCCACCTTGCTCTCAGCCAGGCTTTCCCCTGATGATGCAGCAAGAGGCAGGTGGGGGCAGCAACAGTGGCATTACCAAACCATCCACAGAAAGCAGACCAGCCCCCGGCCAAATGGCAGCAGAGGGCATTTTGGGACATTTTCGTTCACCTTAGGAGAAGCCCCTTGAATGCACACAGTACTGCCACCTCAGCCCCCCTGAATTTCAGCACAGTCCCTCTATTTTGCAATCCACATTAGCTCCCCCACAGCTGTGCCCCCCTTCCCATGAGGGTGGGGCACAATTGCAGCAACCACCACTGCTGGCAAGTGACCTTTTTGCCTTCCCTCAGCACCACTACGGATGCATCCCCAGCCTGCCTGCAGGCCCCCCTCCCAGAGGCTGTAAAAACCCATGCTGTTGAAGCCTGGTTCACAAAGCATCCTGGTGTTAAGGTTAACTGGTTGTAAAATTGCAGCAGTTTGTCACACTATGCACACTATGAGAAATGTTTATTAAATTGATTTTTGTTTCATTTCTTTAAAAAAAAAAAGGCAGAAAGAAGTTAAACACACTGCTTTGTGGCATGCTCCACAGTATGAAAAAATCCCAAGCATTCAGTTAAGCTGTCAGCAGCTCTGTTTGACCTTTCAATGTGGTCTTTGAACTCAGACCTGGACAGTTGACACTCCTCCACCCGCCTCTCTCCTCCTCCCTGTCTCAGCTCACAGCCATTTTCTCAGCTGTCACTAGCACCGGGAGGGATGCTTCCATGGAGAGGGAGGGGTTTGTATTTACAGCCTGCAATTTAATCTCTTTTTTTTTGGGGGGGGTGGCGAGTTGTGGAGGGGAGCAGCCCGGGGTGCCATGTTGCACACAAATGCTAAGGTATGCAGGAGAGGGGCTGAGGCAGAGCATGGGTCCTACCTAGTGGCTTTTCCCCCTTCACCTCAGCCAGCTTTTGGACTGACCAACTGGCAGAAGAGCCCTGTGGCTTCTGGATCCTAAATACTTGCAAGGGGGCAAGTCCCCTCAGCCCTTCACAGCTCCCTCTCTAGTTTGTATTAACTCAGGACCAGCTTCACAGGAGACCCAAAAGGGTAGTTATTTCTGTGAGGGTTTTTCAGTTAATTCATCATTCTTAAGCATGACAGTTCCTCTCTGGCCCTGTTCTCCCAGGGTGACCCCTCCTGTTACAGCTAATGACCAATCCATCGGGTGTGGGGACTCAGCTGGTAACTCTGAAGAAAGCATTGCCCTCTCCCTGCAAACATCCTTCTGTCCCCTCTCCCATGACCTTCCCACCTGCTGGTTGTTTCCCTCCTTCACCTTTCCTGCAGCAGCCACAGGAACAGAAGGTGGCCCAGGAAGCTGCCTCTAGAGCTCTCCATGGTTACAAACCACCTCTGAAATGAGCCAGAGGGCAAATTGCAGCACCTGCAGTATAGGGTCTGAGCAAACTTCCTGCTCTTCCTCTCACAGTTCTCAGATTCCCTCTCCAAGTACCACTTCGTCCCAATTGTTCCTGCCTGGGACAACCCAAACCCCTAGAAGTACAATGTCCAAGGACATACCTAACCTGCTTCAAGACCCAGTCTGTCTTCAAACAGAGCTCCAGCTACATACACAGCATCAACTGAATACTGAACAATATCAAAAATATGGTATAAGGAAAGAAAACAGAATTGAAATGCTTAATGGCATATTTATACACATTTATCAACAGTCAACAAAAAAGGCGGCAAGTTACACATCCATTCTGTATGCTAACAATCCCGATGCACATTAGATGTAAACACACATGCTTGGATGATGCATATACATATAGCCACATAACAGAGTAGATGACCTGAAGGAGCTACGCTGGGGAACAGGGGAAGGGCAAAACCTACTGCAAAACCTCATCTCATTCTTGATGTGCACAACATGGACATTCAGGGCAGTGTTGCTTTAAGGCTATTTCTAAGGCTGAATCTTTTCTTGTCCAACCCCTCAATCTGAAGATCTGTTGAAGCACCTCCTCCTCTCACCCAGCACAACTTGATATATATATATATATATATTTACCTATATAGTTTTTAAAGGCCCTATATACTAGAAGGCAGGAAGAGGAAAGGGGGGAGTGGAAGGGAGGAAAAGCTTTTGAATGGATCAGTTTGCCCCAGTGCAAGAATTTTCTGTCCTGTAGTGGCAATGGCCATGGCAACCATGTGCAGTGTAGTTTAAAATGATCAGTGATCACAGGTCTCCCTCTCTATCAGATCTGAAGCTCTTTGTTGCAACAAAGAGGGAGAGCGAAATACTTTAAGAAACAGAAATATTCCTGAAGTGGGGAAAGTGATCATTAATTTAAACTCCTCCCCTTACCTGCTTCAAGGTGGCAAAAAGCTGAGACATACTGTAATTTCCAGCTCAAGTGCCTGTACGGCTAAGGAAAAGGCTTTGCTTAAAAATATATATCTATAGAACTATACATATAGATCATCTTTTTAGTGACATTCTGATTTTATTAACATAGCTCCTGGGTCACTCTCCCCCTCTATCTACATGGTAATGGAGTGGCGTACAAAAGAAGCCACATACATCAAATTGATAACCAAAGTTACCAGATCACAAGAATGTGTTTCAACTGGTACGATCTAAGATCCCAAATTCCGTTGATTTTTTAAGTTGATCTGTTGTTGATATAACTGGAAGGTCTTAAAAATAAACTTTTTTTCCAAAATCCGATAATGACAATTTCCCAGCAATATTACAGTGTGCGACAATATGCTATAATTAAGGAAAATTTAACTGAACAAGATAGTGATGCAAAGATGAAATTTTAAGGATGTATGCATATGGTTGGGAACATCCAAGTGTCATCCTGCAGTATATAAAAGCAGGATTTCTAATAACGTCTTTTTCCAATATAATTTCTATTTGAGCATTAGCTTAACAGTGGAAACCTCGTATAAAACTAGACTGTTCCCAAAACACATGTCTGTAATGAAACACTGAAGGAAGTTAAAAAAGTAACTTTTTTCAGTTTATATTTGAAAAACTGGGACTAAAATTCACCCTTTGAGCTTTTAATGTAACAAATCAATGGAAGTGATTAAATTTATAAAGTTATAGCCCCAAGGAAAAAAAAACCACACCAAAACCCACAAAACCAAAAACCATTTTTACTCTTTAGAGAGTAAAAAAAATTAAGCATGACTTCTGTTAAGGACTGACCTAATGATGCAAACAGGTTGGAGAGGAATGATGCGCCCATGTTTCCCCTGGGATACATCACACCCAGGTGAGAGGCTGGTTTCTCCTCTCTCCCTGACTTCCCTATGGACAGCTTGGAAATGCCAGGGAGCTGGCGTAATGCTTGGAAAAGATGAGTACAAATTAACAAAACTGCTAAAACCTGCTTCAGCATCCAATAAAAAAAGTCGGTAAAGCCAAGGCAAAATTTTTCTGATAACAGGCTGCAGCCTTCTCCTCTGCACATCTTCCACCAAGGTTACTTCTGAGTTACTGGGGGTGGGGAAGGGGGAGGAAGGACTTGATCTCCTGCTACAGCAGCTTTCCCATCACACAAAACTGATGTGTAACTAACTCAGCCACAAAAATACGGGAAAGTTTTATTTATTAAACAAAAAAAAAAAAAAAAAAAGTACTTCAAAATAAAAATGGTAAGTACTGTATGGTAATATTGGAAGCATTTATATACATAGTTTTCTTTGTCTGTTGTTGAAATGTCTCCTGGTCACTTGGTGGCACTTGGGGTCCCCTCCAGCGCCGTCTTCCCTGCTCCCCCCTTCCCCTCCCCGGTTCTCACAGCTCAGTAGACGGAGCTGTTCCTTATGCCACAGCACAGCACCATGCTCAGGATCATCTCGAAGATCTGTTGAGAGATACAGGGGCAGCAGTGAGGCACCAGCCAGTACGATGCAGGAGCTCCCTCCCATCTCAAGGTCCCTCACTTCACATAAACACTCTTATGCCAGAGATAAGGGCAGAGATGCTACATCTCTGCAGCTGTTTTCATTAGGAGTTGGCCAATTTGAGATAAGATGTTCTCCTGTCTCACGCTGGCAGCAGTGGTATTACGTTACAAGCTTCCTGGCTGCGAACTACACAGCAAATGCCTCTAGATCCCTCTGGCATTACAGCTCAGCCTTTGCACAGGCGCTGGGTTACCAGCACACACCACCTCACCCCTCACTAGGGAGCAAACCCAACATGCAAGCAAATTCCTTCCAACGGCAGACCCCAAAAACACGGCAGCCTGTGAAATGAGTGGTGTTTGGAGGCAGCAAGCAGGTTTCAATGGTGCTCTGCCCTTCTGGGCTTGCAGGTGGCTCCCCTAACATTCCAACTCCATGGAGGGATAACAAAGCCCTCCGTCTTGCCATGTTCCAGAGCAGCTGAGGTGTATAGGGCTGGTGCTGCATGCTGAGCTGCAGGGGCATCTGGAGGAAAGGGTTGGATCCAGCCCAGCTGGAAGAGGTGGCTTCTCCCTGTCCCACCACACTGTCATGCTTACCATGATCACAGCAACCACAACCGCAGCGATACCGATCAGGTACAGCTTCCCAGAGAACAGCTCATCGATTTTTTTGTGGCAGCTTGTGTCCTGAAGCAGAGAAGCACACCGGTCAGCCAGTCTGCTTTCCCCTCACTCACTCCCGCCACCCAGAAAGGCAGGTCAGCTTTCTCCCAGTCCCGGCTTATGTTCTTAGGGTCTGGCTCCAGGACTTCCCACTGGACTTCAACCCTCTACACCTGCCAGCCCCTTCAAGCAGGGAGAGTAAATGAAAAACCAACGGGAACATTCAACATCCTTTTATACCATCCCCAAATAATTGAAATCTCTACCCTTTATCCAATTCCAAATAAATCCCCAAATTTCCTCGACAGCTGAGGTTTCTCACAGCAGCTGTGCTGACTGAAGAGCAGCTGTGCCTACCTCAAAAAAGCTTTTCAGGGAGTCCTTTTGGCAGAGGTCAGCCCTCCACAAGGGAGTTAAAGTTCCTGTTGCAATTCCAGAACCACAGCAGTCCAGCTACATGGAGAGAGGAGAAAAAAAACAACAAAAACCAGCATCAGCAGACAGCAAACACTCATGCAAGGCTCGCCCCTCCATTACATGTCCTTGAAGACACCCAAGACTGAGGAGACTCCTTGAAGGGGGAAACAGGGGAGGGCAATAAGTCATCAAATTAACTCTCTTTTCTTTCCATGCAATGCAGCTGCTTCCTACAATAGTCCCAGACAGATCTGGCATGGTTATCCTGGAGGAGAATGAATCCAATTCTCTCCAGAGATTTTGTTTCCTGCTGAATATCAGCATGAGTTCCTCAGAGCTACATCCCTCTTCCACTGAATTTTCTTTAAATCAGGGGGTGCTGAGGTAAATGAAAAGCAACTTAATTAGAGCTTGGGCCAGACTTCCCAGCCCACTGTGAAGGACAGAATATTGAAGAGAGTGCAACTCTGCTTCTTGCCATGTAAGAATAGCAAATTTGACAGCCTAAGACCTGGTTCAGACTCTGCTTTTCCCATTCATTTTCCTGACCTCCATTATTAATTCTCTTTCCTCCCATGTTCTCATTTCCTCTGGCTGCAAGAAACTTCTATGGAGAAAAGATTTCTACACGGAACTTAGAAATCAGGCAGCAAAATCCCTGTGCTGTGAACATATCTGATCCAGTTCACTTCTAAGCATTAAAAAAAAATCTAACGTTGCCTTCCTTCCCTGCCTGAGGACTTGTAGTTCAACTTACTGCCTCTGTCTCGGTGGGGAAGACCAGCCCACGTACAGGGACAGTCGCTCCTCATGACTTACCCATAGACAAACCACAGGCAGAAGTTAACTGGGTATAATCTGCAGCAGAACCTATCCATCAGTGCCGGCCCTGGCCGAGTGCACGCAGCCTAAGCAACAAAAGCACCAACATCTTACCGTTTCATGAAAGGTCTTCACGACGGCTTTCGCGTTGTTCGCATCCGGTTCTCCCATGAGCGCCTGTTGAAGTGCTTGATCATAGAACTGCTTCACGTCTTTGGCTATCTAGGAAAGACACAGAAAAAACTCCCTTTCAGCCACAGGAGGGGGAAATCCATCCAGCAGATGTGCCTGAAGTAGATAGGTTCCCTCTAATGGCATTTGCAGTAAGATGACCAATTTTTAAATAGATTAGGACCCCCCTTTGTTTGCACAGACATGTGAAAAAAGGCCTGGCTTTCATAGGGGTCAAGCCCCTCCAGCTCTAGCATATAAAGAGGAGCAAATACTAAGAACCTCATCTACCAGCCAGCAGATTCCAGTCAACACTGTCCAAGGGCTTCACAAGCTCTCTAGCATATAAAGACAGACAAATTCTAAGGGTGAACCATGAGATCTGAGATATCCTTCAGCCCAAGTGAATGTGCTGCTGGGCTCAGGAATGCCGAAACAGTTTGTTCTGAACCACTCAGCACATGGAGATAAAGCAGGCAGGCAAAATGTTTCCCACTGAGGCTGCAGGGGCAGGACATGCTGGAAAAGTCAGGAGGAGGTGTAGTGCACAAGCAAGGCCATCTGTAGTATGGACACCTAGGCTTGCTGGCTTGGAGGGGATGACAGGAATCCGGGAGAGATGGCACACTCAAGCCTAGTGAGGCACTCATTTGGGTCAGGCAGCTTAGGTGCATTTAGATGCAAACTCTGGCTGGGTTCCTACCTGGAGCTGGGCATCCCTGTCCTCTAAGTGGTTATGTGAAAAGTCTCATCCATAGTCTAACCCTGCCACTGGCTGGTGAACTGCAGCTACCCATGGGGATCAGCTCCACAGGGCAAGAACCTCCCAGATATCAGAGAAACTGGCCTTGTTATTTCTCCTCTAACACCTTCCAATAATTTGGGAGAGAGATGAAAGGAGGATGTGCAGGAGAAGGCAAAAAAGCCCATATAAGTAAGAAAGGGAAAACACTTTCTAGAACATCTGCTCTTGGCAGCACAAACTGGATTAGCATATGAAAAAAAGAAACTGCAGCAAGAAGGAGCATGATTTCAATCAATTATCCCAGAATTCCTTTGTCAGTGCTCAAAAAAGTTTGCTTTGGAAGGTGATGTTCTCCAATCAAACCGTTTGATTCTGGTACATGAAAAAATATAAAAATAATCCTACTGAATCTAAAGCATCTCCAAGAAGGCAGGCTGAGGGAGAGGCTGTCTCCAACTTTGTGGAGGAGTATCCCTGCTGGAAGGAGCTCTTCATGGCTGGGATCATTCAATTCTTCCCTCCCAGCCTACATTGCTCCCTGCTAAAGCAGGGAGAAGCAAGCCACCTGCCTTGCAAGAAGGTACTTCAAAGCAACCCATTCATCATCGAGGCTGCAAAACCCTGATGCCAACAGACTGCTACCCTTCATTTTAAACTGCAAAATTAACTTTAGGGGCTGAGGTCATAGCTCTTGTATTAGCAAATCCTAAATTCCTCAGCTTTACGCTCTGATGGCCAAGCACCTTCTCCCCAGGATGGAACACAACAGCCATGAGGTCCCTCCTTACTCAGCCTTCACTTTTTTTTTTGCTGTTGGTTGTAGTTGCACATCTTGGACTCTTCAGGATTCACAACCTAACATCTGCAGGAAGCACAGCCCCTCTACAGAGGTTAATTAGTTCACTAAAGTTGCTAGGAAACAGCACCCTGCCTGCATAATAACATGTTTAGCCACGGGAGAATTTATTCCAGTGAAGTCATGCTTTCTCCCACTGAATGACTACACGGGTGTTCCCATTTAGGCCAAGCCCATCAGCCATGGACTATATACATGTGAAAGCTGAGCAGGCCACCACCTACTTACACAGCTGGCTTACATCTCTTAAAGTAAACACATTTCCTACTCTGCCAAGAGACTCCAACCTTGGCTTTGAGCACAAGCAGTCCCCTTCTCTCCTCCAAACCCTCGGGGCCCAGTGATTAACACCCAACCTGCTGCTTGCTGCAGCACAGCCATGGCTCCTATACACAGACAGTTCTGCACTTCGAGACCAAACTGCGTGTATGTGAGCACACGTGACCATAGTGAAGGGAAGGTGAGCAGAAACAGAAGGTGAAAAGCTCCAATTTTCAGTTCTACCTTTTAGCTCATCCCCTACAGCCAGAAAACCTCATCTGAGCAGTCTCTAGCAGGGTGCCTGGTACAGACACAGGATTTGTATCCCTTGTGTGTGCACAGCAAGCCCAGTCCTGGCCCAAAGCAGGACAAATAGCCCAAAGCAGGTTATATGATAGTGGTGAAGAGCAGGAAGCACCAAGCAATCCCATTAATGCAGGCAAGAGCATTACAGTATTCCCTCCCTTTGGCACTACGCGGCCGGGTTCACTCTTTGTTCCTTGGCACCTAGGATGTGCAGATGGCTTTCCTTCATGACTTCACGCATGAATCAACTCACTCTGTGACTGACAGTGTGGCAGCAACAGAGGAGACCCAAGCAAAACAGGCTATTTTTATTCTAGACATTGCACTACATACCCTAAGGGGCAGCTGCTACTGTCAAGTGCTCACATTAAAGTTCATCAGCCCGGCCAAGAGGAGCTAGGTTACCTGCCCGGGTCACACCACTAATCCAAGCCCCCATGACTCAGTCTGGGAGCAGCTTGTAAGCAAAACAGCTCGTGTTAGGATCTGCTGTGGTTCTGCCCAGGCCTCCCAGTCCCACAAACACAGGTATCAGAGTCATCTTACTTGGTCTTTGTTGACAAATCCCCAAATTCCAGCTGCAACTTCACAGGCAAACAGGATCACCAGGCACGTGAAGAACTGCAAAGACAAATCAATAAAGGGCTCCTTCATGTATCTGGCTATAGGAAAAAGCAGCAATTAGGTGGGCAGAGGTGTGGTTCTACTGACAGAGATCAGAGCAAGGTGTCGTCTGACTTCAAACCATTTTATCTTTCATACACACACTTAGCCCAAACATGTTTTTCTGTAACTCACTGGATGCCACCCCATGACCAGACTTCCCATGGGGATGGTTGAGCAGGGATTAGCAAAGCCTTTCCCACAAAGGGACTGGCAGGGATGAAGATGCTCTGTGCACCATGAGACTTATTGCTCCTCTGCATACACCTGCAGGACCCTGCAGACAAGGTTCCTGCTCTGCCACAAACGCTCCAAGGACAAGAATTGCCAATGCAGGGTTAACAGCACATTTCAGCTGCTGAAGAGCTGGGGGTGTCAGGGCGTGATTTATGGCCAGCTCTCTGGCATCCACAGCTCTGCAAGGCTACTGCAGTTTTTTGCATAAATACTAACACTGACATTTTCCCACAGTCCCACCCTGTTTGTGCAATTTCAGCAGTCCTCTCTCCCATCCCCCCAAAGACTCCCTCCATCTTTTTGTTCAGATCCCAGGAACAAATTGTGATGGTTAGTCTGTTGGACTGGGAATGGGAAGCTGTAAAGTTTCAGAGTCAGGTGAGAAGGCACACTTCATATGCAGCCAACATCACCTCTGTGACACTACCTCTCAGTAACTTCTTCCTGGGAAAAGCCCCAAAATGGCAGAGATGCCATGGAAGTAAAGAAGCAAAAGCCCCTGACTCCTGGGCAGTCTCTGTTTCAGACACACTCAGGACATTTTCTTCAACAACAGAGGAAAGAGGAGGTTCCAGAATGATGCCATTACCTGGCTCTCATGTGCAAGAGCAAAAGGTTATCAGCAAAATGGAAACAAGACTATTAACCTGACAACAGGAAAGAACTTCCAACATCCTTGTCCAGTTTCTGAACAACCAAATCCTATGTTAACACCTATCTATCCCTGATTCTGTAGGAGTATCTTTGGGGGACTGTGTCCCACATCTCCCCAAGGACTCACGTGGTCCTCAATGGTGGGCGCAATGCCAGCGTCAATCTCTGGTTAAGCACTAGGGCTCACTTTTGCAGGGGTTACCCTCCAGTGAAGGATGCCTTGTGCTTCCCAGTTTTGCAGCTACAACTTCCTGCAGACTCAGTTCTTCTGCAAGTTGGCTGCAGAACACCAAGAGGTGCAGCTTGATGCTGTGGGAACACAGTGATGTTCATCCCAGGCAGCTGGATGTGTCCCAGCCCCTTCCTAGGGAGCAGAGCCTGATCCATGCCAAATGGCTCCCTCCTGCCTTCCTCAGGCCTTGTTGCTCAGCTTTGATACTGCCTTTGACACAGGATTTTGATAGTGTGGAACTTCCTGGTACTTTTCCCTTTTGCAGTAAGCCCATAGTCACTCCGTCAGGTAACTACAGAAGCAGGGAGTGTGGCTGCTTCCCTGCAACACCCTGAGGATGCTGCCTGGAAACGTCCTTGGAGCACAGTGGGAGCTTTGGCCAGTGGAAGGTGTCCTTACAAGGCATCTCCAGCCTTCTCTTAGCAAGCCAAGGTGTGAGCAAACATGGGTAGCTCACAGCAGCTAGAGCTGCTAATTTCAGCCAAAGCAGACGGTTTCCCTGTCGGGCCTCAGGTACGTTGTACCATCTGCCCTTCTAATCCTCTTTTCAACTTCAAGAGAGAGTGAGGGGTAATGCAGGGTCTGTAATCACTTGCATTAACAAAAAAAACCCAAAAAATCCAAAGCTGCCAGACCTCACTACAACTACCCCTGTCGGATTTGTGTGCAGGCTCCTCCTATTCCCAGCAGCAGGGATAAGATAATACCTTCAAACTCCTACAGCAGCTCCCATCCACTGACATTCAGAAACACTTTATAAACACTGGGGAGAAGCACCCACTTCTAACTGGAAATCAGCAGCAACCAGAGGTGAAGTTATCTGCAAGAGCAAGGGAAAGCAGTTCCATTTCCCCCTGTCCCAGCTGAGTCCGCACCCATGAGTCACTACACCACCACCAAGACTCTCCAGCCCAACGAAGCCAAGTGCTGGAAAGTCATTCCAATTTAAAAAAAAAAAATATATGTTTTACCCCTCCAGTTCTAATTTTTATTCATCAAGTTTAAAGCTGAACCACATGTGAGAACTTGCTTTAAATAAATGGGTCTCCCTTACCCTCAAGGCAAAGGCTTTTGGTGTGGCTACAGTTTATACAATTAAGCTCATCCCATGCCAGGAATTCCAAGCTGCTGCCTCACATCAAGGACGCCTGTAGCGCTTCAGTAATGGATTTTCCAGGATGTACCTAGATGTTCTTACTAAGATACTGTGGGAAGCCTTTGCTGTTTCCTTGTCCAAACAGATAAAAATAGTAGATGATTCCTTTAAAAGAACTGGAATTGCTATAGGCAGCCTTGAGACAGAGGGAGAGGGGAAGTTGTAGGGGACACCAGGTAAGAAAGAGGGTTTAGTGGGTGCTTGGTGAGACAGCCAGACCATGGTGGGGATAAAACCAAGGGGGGAGTCCACATATAACAGAGAAAATGAGTCTCTAAGAATCCTGCTGATCTCACCCCTTCTGCTATGCCACTGGTTTCAGCCTCTGCCCTGCAGCCAGGCACAAGCAGGAGCTCCATGGCCTGGACAGAGATGGCCTTGGCTGAACAGTGCTGCCTCGCTCCTTGCAGAGGTCAGCCAGTTCCTACCTCCATGCTCACGCAACCTCCCAGCCCCATTTGTTGGAAAAGACCCTGGCAAGGGAGGCACAGCCACGTGCTACCTGGCAGGGAGACAGATCATGGTGCCAAGTGGCTTCCAAAGCTTTATGCCTCTTACCGTTCCCAGAAGACACTGAGATTCCTGAATAGCCCCGTAGCATCCCAGGAACCCCACGAACATCATGACAGCTCCAACTGCAATCAGGATGTAGATTCCTGCAAGGGAGAGTGAGGGGGAGACACGTCACTGCAGAGTTTGTACAGCAGCATCCAAGTGGCTGGCCAGACTCTTCTGGCTGCCCAAGGCAGACAACTACAGGTGTGCAGAATTAAGGCTGAGAAGGTGAGTAGAGGTGGCAGCAGACATAGTAGAACACAATGTACATGAGCTGAGTCTCAAAGTGTCTGAAGCTGCCAACACCAAAACTTTAATAACTCCATCACCTCCAAAATCAGAGGAAACACTGAGAGCTCAAGCAGTACTAGACAGGGGATGTAGCAGAAAAGACAAGGGCTTTACAGCTTCCTCAAAGCTGTGGCAGGGCGTTCCCCTGGCACGCTGTTTTCAATATTTAAGCAGAGATGAAAATTATTAGTTAGCATATCTTTTAAAATAAACAATAAGGCATATGGTTTATTTATATTAAATATCATACAAATATTGATCTGGCTAACATTTTAAAGGCATATGAACCACAAAACTAAGAACAGCACTGCTTAAGCACCCCATTTAATAAAATCTGGCTTTTTTTGTTTTAGATTCTTCTTTGGTGAGGATGACTTTTTTTTACTTGAACTTACTGAATTTGCATAGCCAACTTGCACCATAACTAGTTCAAAGCTTGAAACAGGACATTGGGAGTGGTTCAGAAAACAGAGGAATGAAAGTTTATTCATTCAGGAAACAAGAGCTTAGCTCAAGGCTCAAGTCTGCTGCTGTGAGTAATCACCATGGTCTCAGCAACCATGAGACTGGTGAATGATTACTTTACCTACCAGTAACACTACCCAGCTCTGTTACATTTGAGAAAGCTTTCTGCTAGTGTATTCCCTTTTATTTAGTGGGTTTTCAGTTAACTAATATTTTCAAGTATTGTGGTTCTACTACTCTCTAAGTGAATCCTACTTCCCATCCAAAATCAATTTGATACATGCAAAAAATAACCAAATCATTACAAATGATTCACCATTTTTAAAGGACAGTGAGGGGAAAAAAAGAATCATGATGAGAATAAAAGAACATGGGGCATACCACAGCTAACAGCAACACACTGAGTCTTACTAGTGCTTGGGAGACATCCCCTCAGTGAAATGTTTTCTTCTGCTATGAGTCAAAATGTTTTATAGTTATTAATCAGTCTGTCGGCTCTCCTTTAGGAACAGCCTTAACATCTAAACAGAGCTCAAGATTAAAACTGCCTGTTTATGCTCATCATGTTTAATGTTTTTCTTATCTCTGCAGCTTTTAAACAATCTTCTGATAATTAAAGTGCAAAGTCTAAAGGGCATGCACTGAGAGCAGAGTCAAGTAGAGTAAACCATTCTCTAAAACACCAGATATATAGTAACGGTCTCGACTTGTTTAAAATTCCCTTACAATACCTCAAAATTGGGAGAGGGTGAACTTTGGCTCCTGCTTCTTCCCTCTTTAAAGCAAAAATCAGCAGCACCTGAACAATGTTAGCACTGATGCAAGGGCGAACTCCGCGAGAGGTGGTGACGGATAAGCCGCCGCAGCCCCTCCGGATGGTGTTCCTCACCGGCACGGCACTCGCGCTATATTTAGGTGCCGCAGGAGGGAGGAAGCCAGCTGCAGGGGAAATGCCGGCACAATGGAGCGTGCTGACCCCGCAGGAAGCCCCTCTTCACAAAACCTGACGGCAGCTGTGGCCGGAGACACCAACATCCTTGCGACAACACTGCCAGCAAAAGGGGAAGGAGGTGCGAGTTGCACCTCCTGATGTGAACCGAAGGGGTTTCAGCAGCACCCAGGAGCCACGAAAACCCAACAGGCAACTGGGCTGTTGAAGCTTCCCAAGTGGGGATGAGTCACCTCCTTACACAAAGGTATGAAAAGAAGGGGAAAACAAGCAAAATAAACCTCCCAGCAGAGTTTCTTGGAAAGGACAGGCCAGCAGATAAAGTTCTGTGGGCCTGCCTGAAATGGAAGGAGGTGGTTTTATCGCAAGGGCTGGAGATGACAAGAGGTGGAGCAGTGGTGGCAGCTGGGCCGAGCTGTGTGTGGGGCAGAGGGGCCCCAAAGGGGTTGGGGGTGGGTGGGGAGGCACGAACGAATCCTGTAAAATGAAGGCTGTCTGCTGGACACCTGCCAAGCCCCAGAGAGACTGATGCAGATTGTCAGATGGTACATAACTGCTGTCTCACAAAGAACAGCATGTCAGTAGTGGTGTCTCAAAAAACAACCTGCTTATTGTCGCCAGAATCCACTAATGCCGAAGAACAGACCTCATCACACCAGCTTGTACCAGGGAAGCTGCTGGCTTGGGTTTTCAACCCAAACCATGTCTGTTTTTTCCATTTTACAGCCCTGCATGGCTCGACTGGAGAGTCTTCACCACAAGGCACTTTAGGAAAATCAACTTTGCTCATCCCTGAGTGCAGCAGCTTCTGACTTCTCCTCCCATTAAGACAGCAGAGAGAAGACAAAGCTGAGGTGGGGGCAAGGCATGTCCACATCTCAGAAGTCACTATTCATGCTAACCAGCCCAGTAGACAGGTAACAAGCAGATGCAGCACATCTGGAGACCAAGTGACATGATGCTGGGACCCCACCGACTGGGTCACTCCCATGGATGGACAGAAGATTTTATTCTCAAATTCTTCAAAATAATCACTGAAGGCAACTTATGGATCGAACAAATATAGTCAAGAGATCACAGAGTCATAAAGCAGCCCACATTGGAAGGGATCTCAACAGATGACCTAATCCAACCTTTTGTGAGAATGGGAGCCTAGGTGAGACTATCCAGCACCCTGCCCACTTTGATCATGAAAATCTCTAGCGATAGGGACTCTATCACAGCCCGGGGGAGGCTGTTCCAGTGCATGATTGATTTCACTGTAAAAAACATCCTTCTGATACAGAGATCACCAGGAATACATAGTAGGTAGCCAGGAAAGTTTTCCTCTGTAAACTAGGAAATGAAGGCCCAGTGAAAACCTCAGCTGATGAAGGAGAGTAAGAAAAAACATGGACATTTGCTGTTTTAGAGAAGTCTTCCAATGACTTCTGTACTTGCTTCTTGCTGGGGTTTCTGGCAGCTTCAAAAAACCAAAACCAACCTGCTGAACTCCCACCCCAGACAGGCTGTGCAGACCTCGAACTGTCAAGTGAGGTCCCAGCTTCCCGCTTCTCTTCCCACTCACACTTCGTCAGCTCCTTGTCAGAGCCAGCACTGCTGTCGAACAAGGAAACAGCAAGTAAAGGAGGGAAGGGAAGAAGATGTGCACCATGTGCAGCTTCCTGACCAGAGCCCAGCAGATGCGACTGGTGGGGTGGGAGAAGCAGGAATATGCAGCCAGGCAGGGGAGAGGGCAGTGATGACTGGCCTGATCTCAGAAAACCATAAAAAACCCTGGAAGGCTTTTGCAATAAAAGCCAGCTTCATTCCCAGGCACAAAAAAAGCGGACATTGTGGAGTTGTCTTTTGTTACTGAGCACTACAGCCTCTTGGGAGTAGGACTCTGCTCCAGAGTTTATTTAAAAACAAGCACAAAATATTTAATGCCACAACAGCATCTTGTACCATGAATGCTTGTGGTGTTTCTCCACAGAAATGCCATGCTGAAGGCTGAGAAAGCAAATGAAGGCGATCAAAGTGCCCAACCACATGCTTTGAATGGTGTTTGTTTTCCCACACTCATCCTTCCCCTCAAGGGATAGGGCTGATGGGGGAGTCTCTGCCTCCAGACTGGGTGCCAGGAAGCTGGGGGGCTG
Organism: Margarornis squamiger; assembly: GCA_035222235.1. NCBI lineage: Eukaryota > Metazoa > Chordata > Aves > Passeriformes > Furnariidae > Margarornis > Margarornis squamiger. The sequence continues at coordinate 15,833,825 of JAWWTY010000156.1, forward strand.
TTTCAGAGCAATCACAGCCCAGACTGGAACAACCAAGCCCTTTTCCCAGAAAGCAGCCTGACACGTCTTAGCTTTCATTCCTGGCACACAGGGACGATGACGCCTAGTGTGGTTTTGGGCTCCATGTCTGTGAGCAAGGCACCTGTCATCCCCATCATGAATGGCACATTATCCTCCTTAAAGTCAGAGGAGACTCCCCACAAGCCTCCTCACTATGTAAGCACCAGACACTGGTTAACTCCTGCTAGCCTGTCACGGATGAGGAACTCTTCACTAAAGTGGTATTTGCTCCTTTGAGGCTCCACCCAAACTGGCACAATTTGGCATGAGCAAGGCTCCATCTGCCTTTCACATGGAACTTCCCAGCTCATTTTTATCGCAGCTTCCTCAGGGGTTTCAAAACAAGAAGCACTGTTTGCCGTAAACAAAAAGTAAAATGAGAGAGGTATAAAATTCAAACTACGGTGCCCACAGCCATGCTGTCCCCTCACACAGCAGCAGAACATAACCCTGGGAACAACCAGAGATGCAGCAACAGGTAGAGTGAGCAAATCACAGGCAAGTACCAACACACCTCCACATCCTTAAACAACGCTGCAGTGGGATTTCTAGCCCTATGGCACGGTTCTCTGATAAGGCATCAGCAGACAAGATTGCTACAGCTACTACGTGTAACCAGCTGCCCACTAAAGCAAGCCGTGAGCCTCAGGACCTGCATCTCACAATTCAGGAAGTCAGAGGAGGATTTGCAGAGATGAGCGGGGTCAATATTGCCCGGGGGCCTCGATCTCCTTTTGAGATGGAGCCTTAAAGCAGAAAGCTTTAGGAAAGAGGCCAACTATTCTTAGTTTCATCTCCTCATCTGAATTCAAACCAGGAGCACAAGAACCATGCATGATATGATCTCTTTGCTCAAGAGCATCAGGACATGATGATCAGAAAAAGAAGCAGCAGTGGACCCAACATCATCCCCTCTTCCCCAATACAACCAGGGCATGTGCTGCTTTGGGCTGCAGGGACCTCCTAAAGCTTTAGCCCCATGGAGAGCCCCCAAACACGAGACACAGAAAACTGATAGTAATTGAGCACTTCTCTTGGTGGTAGGTGGGGAAGGGAAAAACAGCAGCCAAGAGGCCAGCTTAGCTCCCAGGTCAAGCAGATGATCCTCCATGGCCCTTTACCTTAGACCAGGTAGGAAGCAGGGTGCTCAGTTCTGGGAGCAGGGAAGGGAGAGAAAAAGGCAGTATTCAGTATCAGTACTTGCTCTGGCATGAAACAGCATAGCTAGTGCTGGCAGGGTTGTAAAACCCATGTCCTGTCCCTGCTGAGAACTAAAGAAACCAAGAAAAAATAAACAGTCTTAAAAAAAGGACATAATGAAAAACAAATAAAAGAATGAACAAACACGGGAGAGTTCCTCTAAAACAAGCAGGGAGCAGGCCAGCTCTGGCCAGCCCTCCTCCCATGCCCCACCATACCCATCAGAAATACTGTGCAGCTCCAGGCATGGGCAGACCTGGACAGTGCCCTACCTCTCTCCCCATTTCAATCCTCTCCCAGCAGCTTTAACTCATTATGCTAATGAAAGCCAGTCACTTCCCCCAGGTCACCATAGCAATGTTTCCAAAAGACCAAAAAAAAAAAAAACACAAAAAACACCCCCCAGCATCACACCATGCTTCCTGGGAAGGCTGGGCAGCTCTCCAAGCTGTGCCTGCCCTCCCCATGGGATGGGCTTTAAAAAGGGGTTGAGAGCAGAGGGAAGAGAGATTTTAGTGTTTATTCTTCCAACAGGCTCCCTGGGGGAGAACTCGGAACGTCCAAGAGTTTTGCAAGCCTCCAAGGAAAGGAGGGAGGTTTCAGTGCCACCCTGCTGTTGCTCCTGGACAGAAGATGCTGAACATCACTGGTCTCACCACCATGGTTGCTGCAGGGAAGGGTGGGACCATCATACAATGGTAGGAGGGAGATTCCATCATGGAAGAATGCCAACTCTGTAGCCAAAAAAATGATCATGATGTTCTTCCTTGCAACTTGGGGGTAAGATAGAGGCAGGGAGTGGAAAGTCCCTCCAGGACAGGGCTGAGGCAGGAAAAGGATGACTGCAGAAGCCAGCCAGCAAGGGAGAGTCTCCCAGACATTTTTGTCCAGTTGCCTGATGGAATTGGCCCAGCAGAGCTGACAGTGGTTTCTTCAAAGCGTGGTGAGAGAGAGAGGGGCTGGAAAAAGAGAGGGTTTGCTGGAAATTGACAAGTGGGAAGCCCCTCCGTTCCCCTCCACCCCCTTTCCCAAGGAAAACATTGTTGCTCTGTGGCTCCTAATGAATTCCAGATGGAGCAACAGGGTCACAAAGCATGGAGGGCTCTCCTGCGGCTACATGGTTCACACAGAGAGATGAAAGGCTGTACATGCTGCCCTCATCTGCAAGAACAAGGCAAGGAGGAAGAAATGGATACCCCCCTGTCAGAAAAGCAAAGGGGTGGGGGAGAAAGCCCCACAGAATGTCCTCGCATGCACGCACATACCCAAAATGACACCACAGTCAGGTTTTTTCTCTTCTGCCTGTCCCACCGGAAGGGGACTCGTTTAAAGTCAGCATACCTGTGAAAGCTGTGAGGAGGCCTATGGCACATCTCCAGTACTGGGATGGACAATGGTGGCACAGCACAGGAGACCCGGGTTGGAATATGCTGGCCCATCCTGTGCTGCTGCAGCCTACAGCACTTCTGGACATCTCTGTGTCACCTGCGGTCTCACCCACTAACAGAGCACAAATCCCACTGGAGGATTCCTTGTAGGCTTTTTAAACACACTGCAGGCTTTCAAAGGAAAACTGCCAAAGCTACAGGCTTAAAGAGCTCTGAAGAGCAAGAAGCCACTTCTGGCACAGGTCTGAGACAGCAAAGACAAAGGGAGTGGACAAAGGAAAAGGACACCTACATTATTTGTAGTTCGGTGGATCTGAACCCAAGATAACCCGATGGTACCAATTTATTTAAAGTCATAACCAGTTTTAGTCTGCAGAGTAAATGAATCACAGTGGTTTGTCATGATGAAGGTAGACTGAATTGCAATTAAATGGAAATGAAATGGAAATGCAATTAAATAACTTGTTGCCTTTTTAACAGAAATTGAATTCTGTGATTAGAATAATTTTTAAAAAAATTATTGTTTGTGCTGTCAGATATGTGATGTAAGCCAGATACTTAAAGGAAAGCACTGACAAAGTGTTTTCCCTTAAAACTACTGTTTTAAAAACAGTCTAGTATTATTGAACAAGTTGATCTGACAGTGATTAGAGGAAAATCTAGAACAACTAAGTCTCAGGTTTTTTTCCCTTTAAGGGACTAAATAATTAAATTGTCCTTAACTGTAAATAAGTTTATTTCCAAGACAGAAAAAAATGCACATACTTTTAAAAATCCACATATATATTATTTTTTTAAATAATCTGTTTTGTTCTATGTTGTTCAAGGCCAAACACAAACCCTGGTGTTGAATGCCAAGCACGCAAGCCTGGCCACAGCTCACGTGCCTGCGGGCAACTCTCCAACACAGGGAGCCTTGACAAAGCAGAGCACAAATGGGTGAGGGAGGAACCCAGTCCTGACCCAGCTGTGCGCATCCACAGGGATCACTGCAGCCCTCATGCCAAAACTGAAGGTGGTTTCTCACAGTGTTTATTACAGGACCTGGAGACCAGGACTCTCAGGCTCTTCTCTGGCCCTTTCACAACAAGTTTAGCAAAAGATTTGCTGTTGAGTCTAACCATGGGATATACAGAAGTTGACCCCATCTTGAAAAGATGCCTAAGATTTCCAGAGGGATGGGGACAAGGATGTGAGTGTCAACAGAAGTCAAGACCTTCTCATTGCTCCTGGTGGGTCCACACTCACTGTAGCACTGCTGACTTCCAGAACCTTTGCAACACACTGGAGCCCTGCACAATCACCTCTGCAATGAAAACCTCCCTGAAAATCCAGAAATCACTGCTTTTTGTCCAAGGCAGTCCTGAAAAGGCTAATTAAGCTGCTGTTATGAATAGAAGGCAGAGCACCTCCATGACCACTTAGCCAACACAGATGTGTTTGGATGACGGGCTAAGATGCTCTGCACTGCTGGACCCATCTGGGACCCATGACAAGAGCACTCAAAGCAACCTCACACGCTGTAAGGACAATGGACAAACCTTGGGGAAGCTCAGACAGGCATCCTGATCCCTATCCACCTATGCACTGCTGCTTAGCAGGCCCTCCTCTCTGCAAGGGTCACATTCCCCTGAGGCCAGGAAAAACCCCATGACAGGACTTCCAAAAATCCTGAAGACACCCGTGAAAGCTTGCCAGCAGCTGCAGTTCAACTCAGATGTGCACTCATTTGTGAGAAAGACTTCAAAGCCTCCCTTTGCTTTCCGGCTCATTTATTCTAGCTCAGTCTGCATGAAAAGCAGCTTGAACTCATTTCCAGGGCAGAAATCATTATCCTGGATTGTATTTGTATGGAGGAGGATGGTGAAGATGTCTGTGAGTCACCTTGTTAGAGAGCCTGCGTTCCTGTTAGCTGGTCTCCCCGGTGTCCCCTCCAGTGCCTCGGCAGCACTCTGCCTCACCATTAGTCTGAAGTCATTGCTGCCCTCAGCTGTCCCCTCCTTGTCTCTCTCAGGCTTTGCTGCCTGACCGGCTTGGGAGCCAGATTCACAGTCATCAACCTGGTATCTAGGGAACTCCCCCCTGCCAAAAAAAAATCCAAACAAAAAACCCTGCTCTTGCCTTTCTGTCAGGGCAGTGATACCCAGCAGGACAGCAGGGAAAGGGAGGAGTTGCAGCACCCTCGGTGACCAAGTTTAACCCGTATCCCTGAGGATACAGGACACCCTGAGGGGTGTCCAAAACTTCACACCCCTCCCCAGGGATATTGGTGGTGCCATACTCCAAGAAGGAGACACTGTCCTGCAATAATTTACTAATAAAACGCAAAAAACCTAATTCGAAGCAAAATGATCCCCTTCCTCATCCTGAAAGTTGCACGGAAAACCACACCCCAGCTCTGGAAAACCCGCTCTCAGTCACTCTCCATCATGGCTGGCCTCACTCCCAGGGCCGAGCTAATTAGAACCACTGGTCGTATCACCCTGTCACTTGCTGGGAGCTGTTGGAGGCAGATTTCCTATTTTGGATTTAACAGGAGAGTGAAGCCGAGACCATCCAGCTGCTGCACTCCCTTCCTTGCCAGGCAACTTGAAGGAAAGTACAGAAGGGCAAGCAGCAGGGATGAGCACCCAGTAATACTCCCAGCACATGGGCAGTCCAGCAAGGCATAAGTGTGAAATCCTGGGGTAGGGATTTAAAGCAAACAAGAGCTGGTGCTTTTGTCCCCACTGTCCTCAAAGCATTTCACCCACAGCAGCCACCTCCAGGCATCACCTAGCCAAATCCTTGAAGGATGGGGAACCTGGCTTTTTCCTCCCGCATTATCTTCACTGTCATCCCACTAAGACAGGGTAAAAGGACTAAGTCCAGTGTCACTTGCCTCTGTAAGAACCCTAGGGACTCTTAAAACCAGTCACACCACAGCACTAACTTGTTATGGAGAGATCAGACTGTTCCAGTTTGTACTGGTATCTGCAGAGAGACCAGCTCAGCCTTTTGCCATGGGCTCTCAACACATTGCATAACAGTTTTGTGGTATATTTGGGGTTTTTTAATGGTACTTTATGTGTAGGGTCAATAAATATCTGAGAAGTGATTGACCAGTTGTTAGCAACTTAGCAATGCCTCTAGCTATCCTGAAGGATGTTTTCCGCCTTGTGATGACCACCTTCCCAACCTCCAGACAGACAGAGCTTTCCAGATGCAGCATTATGCAACAGCAAGAAAGATTTAGTTTTTCAACTGCAAATAAAACAAATAAACGCCTATCAGACCACAAGCCTAGCTCAGATGAAGACCAAGTAGTTTCCCTTATAGTCACAAAACCATGAAAATACTGCGCTCCAGCTATCCCCATCTGTGGTCCTGCTTGGTCTTCACAGTGCTGAAGCAGTTAACTTCCCATTTGCTGGAATGTTGGATCCACAGCCAAAATGGAAATGCCAAAAGCCAGGATTGCAACAAGTGGTTAGGGGATCAGATGGTTTGCACGCTGTGCTGAGGAAAAGCCCACGAACAAGGGCTGGTTTACTAACCTCCCAAGCCAGCCCACAAGACAACTCATTGGATGCAGTTGCTAAAGTGCTGGGGAGGAGGGGTAGTGCTTGTGGGAAACTCCAGCCCCCAGGAGCTCCCTCCTTGTGGGCTGGAGAGGCTAGTGGGGAACAGCTGCCTGCACCCTGGGGACTGCAGGGACGGCTGCTGCGATGGTCTGGTATGGAAGCTGAGAGCAAGGACTGCTCCTCTCCTTAAGCATCACACCTGGTACCCCATAGCTGCCCTGTTCCCCACATCCTCTTTCTCCCACCTCCCCATTGCTCTCAAATCCCATACACCAACCAGCTGCATTCACCATTTTTCCTGTCCTGTAACATACAGATGCCCTAGGAAAACAGCTTTTAACAGCCTCAACTCTGAGGCAGGGGAGAGCACACAGAGACACCAAATCACTGCTTTCCTACCTCCCCTTCTCACTCAGTACAAACCCCATGATGGAAGTTTTCCTCCTCCGACAGTGTTTATTACTTCCCCCTGTCCTGCAGTGCTGCAACTAAGTCTGGCTGGCCTTTAAAAGTCTCCTGACAGATCCCAGGACCAGCGCCCTGTGCCAGACACCAAAAAGGGCTTTGCAGGGGCGGGGTGAGCAGGGAAATCAGCTCTGGAGGCCAAGCTCCAAGATGTTCCCATTCTCGAAGCTGGAACATTGTGTGCATGTGTACATTGGATGCCAGAGGAGAAAAAGGAGGGAGTATCAGTTGTAAGAGGGAAAAAAAATAGGAGTTGAGAAAATAAAAAAAGCAACAAGAAATCCCAGCCCTCAGACTCCAGAGGTCTGGCTGAGAGAGGCAGCAACTGAAAGAAATGCACTTCTGTTATTACTGCATGGAAACTACAGCTGCCAGAAGGAATCCAGGCCAATCTGTTGCTGAATATAACTTTAAAAAGACAGCCAGCCTCAAATCATGGGCTGTTCATGGGTGTCAGTAAGACTCACAGTGTGTTCCCCACTGCCTTCTACATAGCAAAGGCTGAGGACAAAGACAAAAGAAAAAGAGGCAGAAGAGTAAAAGATGCCCAACAGGCAGGAGGGAAGGACTCGGCCCAATGCTCCAGGTCCCTCAGGTTTGGGGAGAAAGTGTTAACTAGAGAGACTTCAGTTGTTGGCCTACGAAAGGAAGGAGATGTTTGGGCTGGTTCCTGGAAAGGACAGAGTTTAACTTTTTACAAATTCCATTTTCTCTCTTTAAAATTGAGATCTACAGAGGAGAAATCCTGTAAATACAGCTCTGGGTGTGAGGCAGAAGAGAAGAAACAGCAAGAGAGGGAAGCCCAAGACTACTTAGAGCAGAAGGATCTTCTGTAACCAGGACAGCCAGGGAGAGGGCTTAGGCATTCCTTTCATGGGCAAGCAGGGAAACACAAAGGAAAACCCTTCCCAGAAAATAATTTTAGCTTCAGGTGAGAACAGGACATCGGATCAGACGATGTTCCCAGCCCCACTGGCTTGCGCTCCAAGCCAGCCCCTTCCTGGCAGCCAGCCCCTCCTGCAAGCTGCTCCCCCTTGTCAGCGAGGGACCATTAAGAACAGGACAAAAATAAGAGTTTTCATCTTCCAGCAAGCCAGCATGCTGTCAAATTAACAAAAATCGTGCTAAGCTTAACTGTAACACACAGAGGCTCCACCTGCCCTTCCTGGAGAACATGAGTCACGCGTTCCTCACCAAGCTTCACTTCTGACTGCCAGGCACTCCGCTGGCTACTTTTACACCCCTTTGGATAGGAAACAAGACAAGTTTCCGAGCAGTCCACCCTCTTCCCAAATGTGCTCTGGGGGAGACTGCAGTGGAGAACACTGAAGAAAACCCAGTACACCTCAACACGTCTTTTTGCCTTTTAGCTGATGTGACTTTGGAGTCTGCGCTTGGGCCAGAGCCAACATTTATTGAAGGCTTTGGCTGGCACAGCAGGGGATACTTTTGAGAGTATGAGGGTAGCAGGAGGTATTTTTATTCTGACCTCCTTGTTGCTCACCTGGAGCTTTCTGCCCTGCTTTTGGGTACACTGCAGCCCATCCTGATGCACAACACCCACGCAGCAATGCCAGCATTCCCAGACCTACTCACCGACGTAGAAGGTGTTGGGGGCCTGCTTGTCCCCCAACTGCAGGTACAGGATATTTGTTGTCTGCGAGTCATGACGGAGCCACAGGGCCACTCCCAGGATAATGCCTCCGGCCAGCTGGGGAGAAAGCAAAGGGAAGCAAGGGTTACCCACTGTTCCAGCCACATCAGACCCAGGGTGGCAGTCTTCAAGCAGGAGCAGAAGGCTTGCTTTTCATCTTCCTGCAAATGTACAAGAACATCCTTCCTAACCATCACTCCACCCCTGCAACATGCTTTGTGTCCCATATCATGAACCATGATCTTCCCTGTTTTATGAGAAGACCCCTTATTCTGGGGATGTGCAAAGCCCTTTACAGTTCCTGCAGGTGATCTCTTTCCCAAGAGCTATTTTATTAGGCTATTAAAATGGAAGGCTCAGCCTTAACCAAGTAGCATGAGATGTGCCACTGAGGTTTTTAGAACAGCTTTTCAAGAGAATTTAGGATGAACCCCAATTACTCCCTTTTCCCAATGGGCTGTTATCACCCCATTTAATTTCTCTGTGAAGGAACCATCCATTTTTCCCTCTGCCCCCAAGTCTTGCGTGCACACTACTTCCCATCCAGGGGCACGCTTCCAGCCTGAACAGACCTAGTGTTCCTCTGGCACATATAGCTTTCCTTAATGTCCAAATACAGGGATGGAAGTGGAGCAAGGCCTCTGTTCAGATCAAGGCACAACCACATTGCTCTTGCAGGCTGACGCTGCTGCCTTGGCCATGCTACTGAACAGCAAAAGAGCAGCGCGCTTGCACACACACACATGCACACCAACACATGTGACTGACCCCCAGGTCAAGGATAAAGACATACTTCAAACATGGGAGACGTTCTGCTCATGGAGCATCAGCTTATCACTGGGATTTTTATGTACAAACAATGGGAAGTTTTATGACCAAGCTCCTCACTGTTTTCTCTTTCAAGGAGGGGCTGGGAATGGCAGTGGAAGATGGGAGCAGATATGGGAGCACCACAGAAGGGACAGGATCACTGAGAGGAACTCAAAATAGAGCATTTCTAGGAGGACTTGCTGTATTCTCTGTGACACCCCTCTTTGATTTCAAACCACAAGAGAGAGAGTTTAAAAAAATAAGGACATGTTGAAAAAAACCAAAACCCTTAAGAATTCAGTATCACTGCTGTGAAAGGCTGGAAGCACCTGTTCAAATGCCAGTTTACTTCTGAGTGTCCTAAATCCTTGAAACCCATTCTTCTTAAAAAACAGAAGATAATTACCATAGAGTACAGAAGTGAAAAACCTGTTTTTTCTAAAAAGGTCTGAGTCAGGTCAGCTACAGGCATGATAGGCACCACGAAGGTCACATTAAAAAAATATTTGTTCAACAGAAGTGCAGTTTCCAGTTGTGCAAGTGCAGCAGAGCCTCAGTGAACAGAAAAGGACCGGGATCTGCAAGTCAGGCTGTCGATGGGAGCCTGGCTTTGCCCCTTGGGAGGTCAGGTGGTGTTTTCCTCCTTGCTCATTTCTGCAAATTCCAGCCATGAGACTTTTACAGGGGTGCCACTGAAGCTGGGGCAAAACCACACCATTTGTGCGAAACACACAGGGCAAGCTGACCTTGGGGCTTTTCCACTTACTGAAGGGAGAAAATCCCCACAAGCTTCTGGAGAGGGAGGGAAGATTTTTGCAAGCCTTTCCCCAGTTTACCACCAAAATAATCAGCTTTGAACACTTTTCCCACAGCAACTAATGCAACTTCCCTGATGGCATGGTCCCTCGTCCCTCCTGCACTTGGGACAGCCTGAGGTTTTCCAAACACTGGCTATAGAGAAAAGTCACGAAAGCCAGTCTGTGCTCAAGTCCAGCTCCAAATAAGGCAGGTTGTGGCTTCACAGAAAGTTACCCAAATCCAGCCTGGCATGGTTTGTTCACGGTGTGAGGGCGTAACGAAGTTTGTGCTTATCCTCCCAGAAAAAAGAGCACGTTCCCAAATTAATCAGTGCCACTCTTAAAGTAAAGCTCTCTTGGTGGCTGCTAGGGAAGAAGAGATCTCGAGGAAGATCTGTGTTTCTGTGCTGGCTGGGAGATGGAAAGAAAAAAGGCTGCAGCCCTTTTTGTTTTGGTTTTCCCCCTGCAAGGACACATTGCTCTGCCCTGGCATGCTGCCCTCCGCACCCAGCACTGCACACCCCAGCACCTCCTGCCACTACGGTGAGGTTGGGGTGACACCAGCAGCTCCTTTCCAATCAAAGCTGCCCTAAAACACCCAAGAGAACTGAAAGCAGGCTGCAAGCTGTCCTCGAGGTATTTTTTAATCATTTGAGAATGTCAGCTGAAGGGATGGAACACATTCTAATGCATCAAACCCACCCCAATAGTGGGGTCTGCCTAAGACAACCAGCTGAACCAACTCCAGATGTTCCTGGCTTTATCCTGAATACACCCCAGGAACACCCCAAGTCCCTTCCGCACTGTCCGACTCCATTTGCTTTTTTAACAGAGCATGAAGGACTTCTGAATGGAAGCTTTAATCCAATAGCAGCTGGATTTCTTAAGATAAAACGACATTCACTTACTAATGAAAACAGGATTTAGGCTACGATGAATAACTTTTTCCATGAAAACCATACATCCTTCCACCACCAAGAAGTGCGGAACATAATTAAGGCATCTTTCTTCACAAAGGAAAGAAAACCAGAGGAAGAAAACTGTCAGCTCACCACAGTAACCCTGCCTTCTCCTTTACCTTTATTGGGATAATCTCATTTTTAATAAAACAACTTTTTCTAGATACAAACTTGGTATTTTCTTCCCCCTCCATCCTACAACTGCCACTGTCTGCCAACACGAGAGTCAGAAGAGCTCCAATCACTGATGAGTGCCATGCTCATCTCTAGGCTGCACATCCTCACTCATATAACATCACTTTCTTTTTCCACTCTAGGTATCTGATCTTGTGCAGGTCATCCCACTGCTCTTTGTGTGCCCAGCTTGTCACACAGCCCTGTCACAGAGCCTGGGGGCCATCACTCATCACAATACATTCTGAGTGCCCAGCACAACTATCAATTTACATTTTTGGGGACTGCTTTAACAAAAGCAATAATCTAAAAGGTGCAACTTCAGCAATGCCAGCAGTACATCAGTCTTTGATCTGCTTTCCACAAGCTGACCTCCCCAGCCAGCCCTTGCCCTGCCAGCACCACGGCACTTGCAGAGGCACATCCCTAGTGCTCCCCAGGCTGGAGCTCACACCCCGGGCAGCCTGCCGGCACAGCAGAGGTGGCGCAGCAGGCTCCAGCACTTCCTCTTTACCGCTATTTTCCAGCTTCCAGAGATTTATCGCTTCTTCCACAGACAGCTAGACTTTTCCAGCTGGATCCTGCCTGCCCAAGGCTTGCTTTTTCAGGAATGCCGTTCCTGCCTGACACAGTGGGGGGAAGTCCTCATCGAATGCTGCCTAGGGAAAGGGAAAGGCAGCCCTCCTGTCCCTGAGAAGTGATGGGATGATAGTCTGTGTGATAAGGTATCACTGTATGAGTACCATTATGGTGGTAGGTGTGTGGTCCTGGCTTGCTGCCCTATCGACAGTGTTTGTAGCGAGGCTACTTCCTGGACTGAGCCTCATCATCTGACATGCTGTTCACCCTAAAATTTCCCAGATCCAGCTGTGGGGCAAGGGAACAAGCCCATTTTTCACAGCTCAGTCACTCCTCCCCTCCCCAAGAGATTCTTATGAATTAGGAGTGCAAGGAATGGCCCCATTTCTCCTTTTCACATGATGTACCCCATTACTGAGCTGCCCCCAGAACCCAGAACCTGCCTGTTGCTTCCCAGAACTCACATATGCCAGGATGTGCATCACCTCCCCAGTCCCTTCCTCTGCCTCCAGCCCTTTTCCTCCTGCTCCCTTCCCTCCACCCTTCTCCGAAATAAGTTTCCTGGCAGAGAGGAGGAAAAGGAAGAAGTCCTGGTTACAGGGCAGTTTGCCAGTCAGGCCAAAGCAAAGCAGACATTCCGTGGCTCAAGACAGCGAAGGAGGGAAGTGGAAGTGCCAGCAGTCTCACAATGCTGTATTTTTAGCAGTACCACTTCCCGTGGCTGTGGTCAGTCCTGCCGCCAGGCCATGCTTCCCAACCTGTGCGAGCCCGAGGGCTGGGAGAGGCTCTCGCCTTCCTGCAAAAACACTGCCAGCAGAGTCCACACCAGGATGCCTGTCAAATACCACAGTCACAAACAAGAATGCTTACTGCATTTTAGCTGCTTTATGATTAAGTTCGATGACTGGATATTTTTAACAAGTTTTCAGGCTGCAGAGGTCTCCAGCTTCCCTTACATCACCTGGAAGCAGAGCCCTTCATGGGGGGAGCACATCGACCTACTCAAGAAGCTTAACCAGGGCTCCCCACAGCTCCTCTCCAGCACAACCTGCAAAGCAGCTGAGATGGAGTAACACTGAATCCCCCTTCCTTCAGTTCTGGGGAACAAGGATGCAGAGAGACCAAGTGGCTTTGACAAGGCTGAGGCATATTTGCATGCAAGAAGGCCCTCGTATGGCCAGGCATGAACTGCTAATTTGGGGTTAAATGGTTTGCTCCCAGGTAATTTGGGGTTCTCTAGGTGGACCAGCAGGTATCATACTTTGCAATATGTGCAGCGTAAATAATGAAACATCATCTTCTTGTAGCTCCCAGTGCAAGTAGGTAAAAGTGAGGAGATAGAGACTCTTAAGTTGATGGAAATTACCTTTAGAAGGGCAGTACAAGCCCATTCAAGATCTGTGCTAGGACCTTACAGGTTCTGCACTACCAGCTTGAGGACCAAGATGGGCAAAAGAGGAACGCATGGAACGTGCACTGGTAGCACTGAGCCTGCCCACAGCCTGCACCTTGCCTCCTGGAAAGCAGAAGATGAATTCCTTTTCCCTTGCAAATAGCCTGTGGCTCACAGAAGTGCTGAAAGGGCTTGGGGTGCAGCAAGGGACTGATGGCTGAATGGTGGCCCACGAACCTGGAAAATTCAGCTGGATGCTGTGACAACCTCCATGTTATGATAGTGAGTCTTCCTGCCAAAAAGTCACTTGAAATTTTAAGGTGAGAAGCACTAGTTATCACCCTTGTGCTGCTTGTTGGGATGCCCTGGAGTCCCTTGGGAGGGCGTAAACAGAGGAAGTGACTTAAATCGGACACGGAGTTGCAGTTTGACAACCACACAATCTAGAAGCTTATCTGCCAAGCTTGGCACAGGCGCTCGCAAGCAGCAGTGGCAGCAGATAGGACTCTGTGAAAAGCACAGCAAGGTCCTTCTGCTGCGTTCCACAGCTCAACGGCCTCCAAAGGTCTGCCTGAAAGTGTGCAGGCAAGGCCTGCCCAAGAATTGCAGAAAAGGCATTTGGGAAGAGCCCCATGCTCTGCAGCCCGGAAAAGGAAGGCAGCCTGCAGCCCATGCTCTGCTCCTAGCAGCACACCTTCCAGCAGCAGCTATTAATAGAGCTGCTGGCTGGAGCGAAATTCTCTGCTGGTGCCTATAGTTACCAGCCCCACAACACTGCAGAGCTTTTCAAAACAAGCTCCAGAGGAACACTCCCAGAGGTGCTGCATGCCAGAGGCCAAATAAAGCTAGGTGAATGGGGGCAGAGTAGTAATCCAGTACCAAAATCCAGAAGCAGGGTCCTACAATGGGGAACACTGAGTCTACAGGCTGCCGTCCTGCCACTGTCTGATCCTTGCTGCAGACAGAAGCAGCACTTCACAGGGTTTAACTGCCCCCAGCAGAGAGGAAAACAATTTCAGATATTGCTTTAAAATTAATTTGGCCCCATACATAAGCATTTAACTACAATGGTAATACAACTGCTTTGCCTTCTTAATAGTACAGTGAAAGGCACTTGCACAGTGCAGGATCAAAGTGTTTCTCAAGGCATCGTACGTTAATGCTCTTGCAGGAGATAAGCGTTATGGTGGTTGACAGAAGAATTAACTCAGGAAAACAGAGCAATCCCCCCTTCAGCCACCAGCACTCCCTCCTTTCAGCTGCAGCCCAGCCCATTAACTGGAACTGGGTACTGGCAGTGCACCCCTGTCTTCAAAAAACTTTCTGTAAGCAGAGACTTCAGAAGAGGTTTTGCAGGTGATGGGTTACTTGACAGAGAGTCCAGAAACCCATCAGCAGAGAAACTCGAGTCCAGAACTGAGCGTGCTAAGGAAACCTCTACCCTGCCCTTCAAACACAGGCATTAAATAGCTGCAGGGTCAAACACATGTGGAAATACGCTTGCCTGTACATCATCCCAGGATACTAAACCCAAAATCGGTGGAAGAAGATGCTGGGTCAGCACCAAATTCTTGCTGCTGGCAAGGCTCTCTGCAATTCCCAGACAGACCAATAACCAAACCAGCTAGGTGCTATCACTGATAGTATCCCAGCAGCGCTTGGCACAAGTCTGCAGCCAGAAGAGGATGCAAACTACTTTGTTAGTCCACAGAGTTATTTCAAGCCAAATTTTTCAGAGCTGCATGCTTCATGAACATCTTCTATTCTTCACTTAAACCTCTGAGCAGTGGTACACTGCTGCCCTCCTCATCACACTGGGAGGCTCACGAACCACTCAGCAGAACTGTCACCAGGGGACCACCACTACAGAGTTGCCACTTCCCCAAACCATCACCTCTCATCACCAATGCCAGGTATCTTTGTGCACACTTTGCAAACTCCAGGGTGCAGTTGATAGTTTTTCTGATGTTGCACAACAAAACAGTCAATTCTTCTACCCCTTCCCTTCCGATCACCGCTGTCGAGACGAAACTTTCACTTCCGCCTTCCCTCTGCTTTTGCCCTTCCTCCCCTTCGCACCCAGACTGTACTACATCCCCTCAACACACACAGGAGAAAAGACTTACACAGTGCCTGGAAAATGGCATTAGGAGCAAGCTCTTCCTTTTAATTAGACACCTCTCTGGTAGGGCAGCCAGCGGTGCTCTAGACCTGGAAGGCTGCCACAGGCAGTATTAGCTAATAAGCTGAGCGATCCTTCTCCAAGCAAGTCAATTTCTCCTTGGTTATGTTTAATTACATTTTAAAATAGCTCACTGGCTTCCTTCGGCCTCCCCAGGGACTCTTTGCAGGGGTGGTCAGTTCAGCCCCATGCACTACTGAGCTCTGCTATCGGATTTGGATGATTCAGGAGAGCAGTCAAAGTCCAGCCATCTACTAAGAATGGGATGGAGAAGCAGCTTCACCTGCCACAAGCCCAGCCCAGCCCCACTCAGGGCTGTGCACTGCCCAGTACAGGTAAAGCTACTGCTCCCTCTTGCAGTGCAGAGCAACCCCTCACCACCAGCCACTCCAAGTTTCAGGAACAGTTAGCAGCACAAAAGCTGTTACGTCTCCAGCTCTGTGTTTTGATAACCAGGTGAAGTCCCCAGATACTGACCGTGCCCTTCTGTGGTAGGCAGATACCACTGTGAGACATGTAGGGACCTTTCTTTCCTGGGACAGGCACCTTTTTGTACTGGTGGTGCATGCAGGAGCTGCTGCTCCCTTTAGAGCCACCTGAGACCAAGCACATAACCTTGGCATCTTCTTAAAAATGCATGTACAAAAGAAAAACAATCCCAAAAAAAATCAAATAAAACTGAAACATCTTGGGCACAGAGAGCAAGCAGCTGGCAGTGTAGCCACCTTTTCCCTTTCTTTTCAACACAGCAGCTTTGTGAAATTCCCCCTGCACTGCCAGGGCAAAGAAGAGGGAGGAAGCCAGAGGGGTGTCAGTTTATTTACACACCAGCAGGACAGCAGGGCTACTTATAAAAGTTACCCAAGTATCTTTCTTATTAACACCGTTAAGGCTGAGAATTGCTTCCTTTCTTCCTCTTTGGACGCTGGAGCAAGCTCCTGTGCAGCACAGCATGGTGCCTGCCGAACCTTGGGCTCTGCCTCTTGCTTGTTTTCATCAATAGGGCCCGACGTCAGCTGAGCACAAGGCAAATTATAAGCAAATAAGCACGAGGAGCCTGTCAGCCGCTGCATGCTAACTAGCTGGCAGGGCCACAGCACTGCTCCATTTCACACCTCCCTGGGGTCAGAGGAGTTCCAACACAGCCACCCTGCAGCAAGGGTGCTCAGCACCACATTCTGCCTTTAAACGCCACTCAGTGAAGAGGACTGTCACACTTTGCTGGTAATCAAGGCATCCCTCCCCAGCTGGGGATGCAAGGCTGGCTGCTGTCTGCCTTTGCTTCATGGCAAACCTAAAATTCCCTTCGACTACTGCTTTAAAAAAACAACACAAAAGGACTTGAAAGCTCTAAGATCTGGTATTCAATCACCCTTCAGCTGGCCAGCCTCACGGAAAGCATTGGTAATGATAATGAAGTGCCGGCTACCAATCCGCACAGGCGATGGTCAGAGGGGACTGGCCACTGGCAAGCCCAGCACTGGGAGGTGTTTTGGGGAGCCAGTGGGTCCCAGCTCACAGGCATCCCTCCTTGGGAGGAGCTGAAGCATCTTCCCCCAGCACCCCCAGAGAACACCCTCCAAGGGGTAGGCAAGGCACCAGAAGCCCGAACAGGGAAATGACACATATTGGCTATTCCTCTTGAAAGCAAGATGCCCACGTATAAAAGACCAGCTCTTTTGCAAAAGACTGAGGTGAGTGGGTGAGCTTGCCGAGGAGCAGTGGCTGTGCAGAGCCCCCGGCATCCTTCCTGCCACCCAGGTGACCCTTCCTCCCTCACATGCACAGCCGGCAGCTTCTTCGACAAGAATGGCAGGAAATCAGGATGAAAAGGGAGAAAAAGCCCTGGGATAAGCATGATAACTCGGAAGGAACAACACTTCAGAGACGACCCTACCCGCCTCCATCCTGCCATTTTAAGGGTGGAGGAAAAGGTTAAAAAAAACAACCCATTACTGTCTTGCATTCATGCAGCTGGCAACGCATCAGGTATCAATTAACACCACTGTAATCTCATCAGAGCTCGTCACCTCACCCTTGGTCAGCCTTATACCCAGAAACAAGGCAAAGAGGCCTGAAAGGAGGCCAGTTTTGACAGCACTCATTTGGTTAAGCCCTACCCCTCCCAGAGGTGGGAACCCCCCCGAAGAGCTTCCCCATGCGCCCCCAGGGAGGAGTCGGCAGGCAGAGACCCCAGCCAGGCAGCATTTGCTCTGGAAACCATCCCTCCCCTTCCCACCTCTCCAGCCCTCCTTGCTGCGTTTGCTGCTGTAAGAAAACATTAGGAAAAAAACTAAGAAATCCTTGACAACAGAACAGGGTGTCAGGCAAGGGAGACAGGGTGCTGGAAAAGGGGTACATCCTGGCCATGCAGCCAGGGAGCCCTGGGAGCAGTGCCCTGCCTGGCAGGGTGGGGCTGGGATCGCCTCCGAGAAAAAAAAGCGTTTTAGGGAATGGAAAACAGCCTGTTTAAAACTGCAATCAGCAGCCTGCTGGGGCACATCTCGCTGCCCCCGGGCGCGGGAGCAGGGAGAGCGCTCTCCTGCCAGCCAGCCCGCCCGCCCAGCGCTGCCGGGGGCTGTTTCTAACCGGGACAAGCCTGGTTTGCAGGGAAACGCCACTTTTGGATAAATTAGCTGCACGTCTGGATGCATTATTTCAGGAGAAACTTTCTCAGGAAAGGCAGCCTCTCCAGCCCGGATAGAATCTGCATCCTAAAATAACTTCCCAGGCGGCGGGGGCAGCGGTCCCCGGCCGGGCGGCGAGGCCAGCTGCGGGGCGGGGGGCGCACAGGCTGCGATGTTCCCCGAACACCCCCCTCCTCTGCGGCGGGGGCTGGGCCGCCGCCTCCCCTCCCTCCGCCTGGCAGCATCCCTGCATCCCTCCCTCCCTGCCTGGCTGCCTGGGGAGCGCCGCTCTCCCCGGCGCAGACCCACAGCAACGCGGGCTGCGGGAGCGGCAGCACCCCCGTCCAGCCCCTCCCTGGCTCTGCCCCCCAATCCTCTGCCCCCCAATCCTCTGTCCCCCCCGGCTCTGCCCCCAGTCCTCT